>JANXJC010000055.1:42875053-42908609 GCA_027564655.1 Leptodon cayanensis
GCAGCTTTCCAGCCACTCTTCCCCAAGCCCGTAGCGCTGCATGGGGTTGTTGTGACCCAAGTGCAGGACCCGGCACTCGACCTCCTTAAACCTCATACAATTGGCCTCGGCCCATCGATCCAGCCTGTCCGGATCCCTCTGCAGAACCTTCCTACCTTCAAGCAGATCAGCACTCCTGCCAAACTTAGTGTCATCTGCAAACTTACTGAGGGTGCATTTGATCCCCTCGTTCAGATCATTGATAAAGATATTAAACAGAACTGGCCCCAGTGCTGAGCCCTGGGGAACACCACTTGTGACCGGTCACCAGCTGGAGTTAACTCCATTCACCACAACCCTCTGGGCTCGGCCATCCAGCCAGATTTTTACCCAGTGAAGCATATGCTTGTCCATGAGCAGCCAGTTTCTCCAGAAGACTGCTGTGGGAAATGGTGTCAAGGCTTTACTCAAGTCCAGGTAGACAACATCCTCATCCACCAAGCAGGTCACCTTGTCATAGAAGGAGATCAGGTCAGTGAAGCAGAACCTGCCTTTCATAAACCCATGCTGACTGCGCCTGATCGCCTGGTTGTCCTGTACATTTCATGTGATGGCAGTCAGGATGATCTGATCCATAGCCTGCTCCATATGAATGGTCTTAGTGCTATTTCCTTTTTTTTTTTTTTTTTTATCTGTGTATGTTGTTGTTTCATTTTAATTTGGACAAGACAGAGCCCCTTTGGTATAGGAAAATTCTGGTTTATAATTGTTACAAAATTTTATACAATGAACTACAAAGGGTATATGGGGGAGAGCATCCTGGTTCTCTTTTTCAATTTAACTTAAAGTAGAAAGAAGTAAGACTAATCACGCAGATGAGGGTTTCGGTCCGCTCTTTCATTGGTAGCACCTGTTCTTCTAAAGCTAGGAAATAAAGTTAAGGGCAGAGAGGTCTGATTCTACGATATTATAGACCTTATAGATATTATCAGCTCCTTATCTTGCAGGACTACATCTAATAATTTGGAAGATCTGCAAGTCATATTAATTTCCAAACTTTTTTTTCTCTTATCCTTTCCATTTTCTCATCTCTGCTTTTTTATTTGTTTGTCCATGATACCTGATTTCATCATGAAAATCTGATACCTACTATAGACAGAAAACAGAGCTCCCGTTTCTGCTTTGCTGCAGGTCTCTGCCAAAGGTACTAATTGGCCCTCATAAGCACTATGTCACTCTTTCTGTGCTGTGTGAATTCAAATAATTTTGGAGTTTTCCATACATGACATTTATTTTTTAAAACAATGACCTGTATGGACTGGACTGTTGTTCTAGTATATAGGAAACACAGGAATTACAGCAAAAGCCACCATTCCATGTTATAAACAAGTGCATTTAAAGGGAGATACAGCAGACAGAAAGGCTTTCAAATCCTTTGTCTCAGTTCCCTTATCTCCCAGTGTCCCTGAAGAACATATACATTACAAACAAACACATCCTATCCTTGTTTTGAGGATCAGTCTTTTGGAACATTTCCTCTAACATATCCTGCAGGACCCAATTTAGCATCCAGTTCAACTAACAAGGAGATAAAACATCTTCTATTCACTGATCTTGTTAACGGCCACTAGAACCTTGCACCAAGAGATACTGGTATCTGCTGCCTTATGGAAGAGAGTACAGCTCATGAATAACATTGGGGTATAAAAGATGTGGGTCTCATTCCAGTAAGGCACTGAAGAGAGTGCCTCGTGGGAAGTTATTGGTTCACACAGAGAATAAATGAGATGAAATTGAATGGTACGTACTAAAAATGCATGCATTTTGTAAAGCCTCAACTACAAGGTGCAAACTCGTTTAGAGGTAACAGAAAAGGAAGATGACCTAGATACAAAGTGATCACAGGATGTCTAAAGTCTTCCATATCATGAAATTTGAAGACCTATTAGGTGAGATACCTTCAGCAGTGATAGGAAAGGGCTAACACTGTTAGTACTAGGCATTGGTATGATCTTATTAAAGATACTATATACAGTTCTAATTACCTACATTCAAAAATGTTGAATACAAATGGGAATGGGGAAATGAATAATCTGGGTAATCGCAGGACACAAAGACTTCATTTAGGTCTGTACTTTTACAGTAAAGATTGAGAAAGAATGTAGTTGTTGCTAGTAAGTTTTGAAGAAAGAGGAATTTTTAAAGCAGAATAGTAGTGTGAAGCCAAGAACTGTCCATGAAGAGATTTAAAGCAGAGATTAGGTGAGATTAGAAGGGGTCTCAGATACCCTTCTATCAGTGATGGTGAGGCCTGGAAAAAAAAAAAACCTCCAAAACTCTGTATAGTTTTAAGTCTATGAATTGTTCTCATCTGTGTCAACAAGAAGCTTGAACCACTGATTCGTTCTTCAGTATTCATGTTGTAGAGTAAAATGTTTTACAAGAAAATACAAAAGTCTATGTCAAGCTGGAAGAAAAATCCTGTTTAGATTGAATTTTACGCTGTGTTATAATTGTTTCAGTGGCTAGTAAAGGCAGAACCTGTGAATGGACTTGTGCACTAACCGCATGTGCATGTGTGCGTGCATGACTTGTGCTTGATGGGTAAAAACTTTTTTTACAACTATTATTTCTGGAAAGGCTGTGGCCAATAGCTGTAAAGTCTGCAAAGGAAATAACCATGCTAGCAAATCCAGTTTCACCTTTCAGAAATGCCAGTACAGTGGTGTGATGTTTCATTTGAAAGAAAATACTACACAGATTGGGAATGGGAATGAAAGAGATTATTGTTTATTCAGAATTCTTTGAAAAATAATAAAATAGAGGGCATGTCTGGGATGTTTCATTTCTTGTTCAGCATCACATGTCTATGAAGCTGCACAACAATGAGCAGCAAAAACCACTTGATAGGTGATATTTGGTGAAGTTTTCTTTACAAGCTGTATTTAAAATACCATACCCCCAAAGAAACTAATCCTTTTTTAAGGACAAGGATTACAAGTGGAGTTTCCAAAGCTTATTATGAATGCCTACAGAGGTATGGCAACGGTCTAGGGCAAGTCTTTAGACTATCCAAACTCACAAAGGTGACTGCACTATTTTCACAAACTATATTCCTTTGCATCCTATGTCATTGTGACAGATGCACTCGACCCCTTAACCAAACTAGCAGTAGTTTGGTACAGACTCCAAAGCAGTTAAAGGCTTGAGCCATAGCTGGGCCAAGAACTCCTCTAGTTCCAGCCTGGTCCCTGAAAAACCACAAAGGAACAGTGACCCAGTGAGCATCGATGCATATGAGCTTGGAACACCGATGATGTGATTAACACAAGAATAGCGTGTCGCCTTTCCAGGACTCATTTGTCAAGGAAGAAAGAAAGTTGTGCGTACAAGGAGTCTCATGCATACCTTTCCCATCGTGCGTAATTTGACTACGAGCCAACCACTTTATTCCATAAATATGACAGCCTAAGTGAGCCGCCTTTGAGCCCTCCCTGCTAGGCCATGTGGCTGCATGGAGGTGATCTCCCCTTGAGCTGGGATTCCTCTCAAGGTTGCACCTCGAGGCAGAGAGACCTTTTACCGATGGCGGATCTTTGGTAAGTGACTGACAGCATGCTGAATTAACATTAATGAGACATCACTAATCCATGTAGCTACTCAATATTCATTATTATAAACTTTGTACAGACAATTCCATTAGACATAAACCATTGTCCAAGTTTGAGACTAAGATTGGACCTAGCCGTATCTAGGCTCCATAAGGAGTTTAGAAAGCAAGGTGGTCCACTCTGAACCTTATGACTCAACGGGAGGGTCCTCCCTACCCTTTGTGTCTCCAGTCTCTCTGTGAATCATTCTAACTTGACCCTAACTCAATTTTCCTTTCTATGTTTCTTCCACGTAGTAATTAATAAGGTGAACCTTGCCATCAGGCTTATTGAACCTTGGTAAACCACTGTTAAACTTTGTTAAATTCCATTGAATTTGTTGAACGTTGTCAAATTATTATTTTACTTTAATAAAACATATTGCTGCTTCTCTCTTTTGAGTGAGGTGCATTCCACTTGTGCGTGACAGTCATGTGCAAGCAACCATGAATACTTAAACCTGCTCTTAGCTGATGTTGAGATACGTGCTAGTTATAGCAAGGCATGTTACCTCCTAGGGACGTGACCTCTAGAGAGCAACTACTTCTAGAGAGCTAAAAGTTTGTCAAAACAAAACTTAGTAGATTCCTGGATTTCCCTCAGGCAAGTGATCAAGATTTCTTTCTTGACAAGAAATTTTTAGGTAACAAGTATATTTTAAAATGCTGGAAAACTTTTGTCTGATCCGTCATGAGTTATGCAGTTGCTTTGTAGTGAGCCAGCTGTGCGTGTCATGAATGCAATGCCTTAGTTTTGATAGATTGGTATTTTCTTCTGTTATTGAAAAATAAGAGGCAAACACTGGAAAGTACTTACGCCTTAGAAATAGAGAATTTTGAATTTTGTTTTATTTTAGGACTTTTTCACACCTATGACTAGGCCACTGAGAAGCATAGACAGCCACAAAGTAACTATATTCCATTACCCATAGGCCTGCATTAAGCAGTATCCATATCTACAGGGAACAGAAACGGATTTTCTTTAAGGCAGGAAAAGCCCTTCCGAGTATAATTAACCTCATCAAATTGAATTTTTATCTATTTACTTCCACTGGATCTGCCCTGTGTGTATTTACTGGCTTGTGTTCCTTTACGCTACATTGTTTTGTTTTAAAATAATATTGTTCACTTCAACTTTGTTACAAATTATAGCCCTTCAGGGGGATTAGTCAGGAGTCTTATGCAATAAACGTATGAAGAAGTGGAGGGAGTATCAGCCAGTGATTAATCACATAGAGCTCTCAAAAAGAGTTTTCTTTTCCTTTTATCCACATCTCACGTGCAGTCTCTAGCCTCCCGAGACAAAGCTGAGTTTATCTGTGGACTGGCAATAACAGCATCCACTGTGGAGGTGAAGAGAAGATAAGCCAAGACCATTAAACTGCTGCCGGCAAAACGAATGCCCTGAAGGACTCGAATTGGCAGTTAACTCTAAGCTGTTTTCTTCAGAAGTACAAAAATAGCCCTTAAGTTTTCCACCAAAGAAAAATGTGAAACCACTGCATTTGGAAAAAAGAACATTCTTTCAAAATTGGCAACAGAGAGATATTTTAGGTTGCTGGGTTGTTCTTTTCAGACCAACTGCAAGGTTTGTGCCCACAACATTTACTCAGCAAATTTCAGAGCAGCTCTAAGGTTGTATTCTTGGGCCTCTAAGCCTTGGGCTTGGGATTCAAAATGAGCCAGTGTATATAACATCTAGTTTGGCACATTCTTTTGAATCTAATGTGGATAATTCTGGATTATCTCAAATTCTCCGAGAGATACTCTGCAGAACCAAGTGACTCATTGTAAATTCTCACAACCTCAGACTACATCCCAGTGTTGACAGAATGCCATACCAGACCTGCCACTTAAACACCCCATCTGCAGGATTTGAGGACTTAACTGAGTTCTTTTCAGGCAGCATGATGGACCAGAGAGGAAGAATTTACACACCAACCCCACAGTTAAAGTAGATACTTGAACACTCTTTGTGACGGTTTAGCTAGCATCCACGGTGATCTCCATAACAGCAGACTCGTTTTTACAAGATTGGTGTACCACCAGTGTGCAGGAGTCTGGGCTGATCACATTCCCAGTGTCTGCAAATTACTTGACAGGAGTGGATACTCGCAAAGTTACCCAGCTGTTGCTGCAGAGATAAGGTCAGATTGTCACACAGGATCAGGAATGTGACCATGTACCTCTGAACCAGCAATTCACAGGTAAATACAACCCATCTCAAGGGTCAGGCACTTCCACTACCATATAATTGCCAATTGCCCTTTACAGCCAGTGGGAGATACTGGGTTTATAATCATTAGCAATAATCATGAACAGCTGAGTGTTTCAACTGAATGGTGAATGCTTACCAGAGTTCACTTGAAAGCCCATGTAAAGATGTCAGAATGCCAACATGAGTATCTAACCACTGCACTCACAGGAGACACAGAGATGGCCTAGCTTGCCATCACAGAGGTTCTACAGAGCCCTCAATTCGGACTGGTGCCTGTCCCACTTTTCTTAGTAGAAGATCACTGTAAGGCCAATTCATAAATTTAGTTCTATTAATAAGGTTTGGACTGGACTAGGCTGTTGCTATGTGTTATGTCATAGGTCACAGCGTTAATGCATCTTCTATGACACTAGCACGTGAAAGACTGTAAAGGTCTTTGTAAAGGGACATGGGAACACTTATGTTGCCAAGGCTGTGACAATGGCTAGGTAATATGGGTACAACATGGTCACTTTGAAGGAGATTCAGGGCCTGAAATGTGGGTATATATGGAGGGATATGCTGTGAGTCAGCATTACACACTACAGAGTACCTACCCCTCTTTCTGCCTGGAGCAGGAAGGGTGTGCAGCGAGCAGAACTCCTGAGCAACATACTGTACTTCATCACTACCTTGATTAAACAATTAGGATTTGCTTTAAAGCTCTCTGAGGTTAAAAGTATTTAAATGACCTTGTGAAAGAGGAGACACTGCATGGCTACTCAAACTAGTGTAATAACTAGTCAACTTGTACTCACACTAGTTTCTTTACTATCTTCTGCTCTGTACGTGACAGTATCTGCTTATTTATGTTGGTTGTTGTCTAGACCATAGAATTAAAGTCTTCTACAGCAATCCATTAACAATGTCTATCCCCTTCAAAGACAGCAACCCAAGGGACTTTGCAAAATGGCATTTTCTGCCTAGTGTCTCTCTCAGCCCCCTGTGCCTCGCGGAACACTGTGTTGGCAAGTGTGATCAAGTCTGGTTCCCACATGCTCTGAAAGAAGCAATTGTGTTGCATCCAAGCACGTGTATGAAAGTTTGGTACTTATACAGGCGGCAGGTCTAGAAATGACATAATTTCAGGTTTACTCTGCTGCACAACGTAGACAGCGTTCGTTTGGTTGGTTGGGTTTTTTTTTTAGTTTACAGGGTCTTATTACAATGCCATCCTTGTTCCTTTTCCAGTCTCCTTGTAGTGGAACTGAACAAACTAATTAAAAATGTTCAGGACTCACTATTACTCATTTATAAAATGCGAATGTTCTGTTCATTTCTAACTTAGGCATGTGCAGAGATTACTTGCTTGTTCTACAAGCATTATGTAGCATACAATCCCTTTGTTCCCGAAGTTAAGACCTCAGCTACAGACATTTTGCTTTGGACTGAAAGCTAGCATGCATTGCTTCCTTCAGAAGCACAATTCTTTTGGCAAACTGTCCTTTCATACTTCAACAAGTCTTCCTTCTTGAACACGGCTTTTTACTCTCTTTTTTTCTCCTTGCTAAAAAGCCTTTTTTTTTTTTTTTAATACACTTGAACGTATGCTTTGTACTTCACAGAAAATAAAGCAAGGCTTCTACTTTATTCTTGCTTAATGTATGGTCAAGAGAAAATGGTTCTCCTCATTTTTAATCAGTCTCAATCTCTATGACATTTTTTCTTTCCATCTCTGTTTGAAATGCATGTAGGTAAAAAAGCCTGCATTTAAATAGTACACATTCATGTTTGAATCCCTCTGTGTATCTGAATAAAAATTTTTGAAATTAATGGAACGTTAACCCTAAATAAGAGTCAAAACACATGTGTTGTTGCTGGGCTGTATGTCAGACTGTCTTTATTAAGAGAGGACCACAGACCGGGACTCCGATAAATCCATGGGCAGTAAGTAAATTTAGGATTGTTAGGGCTTCTGTGTTGCACAAGGTGAACATGTGGTGGTTTTTAGAGCTCTTTGATCTTTCTTGAGCCAAAGAAGACTCTGTATTACAGAGTTTCTGTACTACACAAAACGGAGCGATACTGGTCCTTTCCAGTTGAAAACATTAGCATTTTGGTTAAAACAGCTGGTTAACATGAGCATCCAAACAGCTACCAAGTTTTAGACGTAAACCCCTGTCCCCTTACTTGGCAAGGAAAGAGTTTAAAGTGAGTCATTCTGGGAGAAGATCAGGAGTCTTGCATGAAGTAAGGGACCTTCTCACAAGCCATGAAGAGAACGAGAGGCTGTAGCCCTGGCTCTGCTGTTTCTGTAGATGAGGGCTCTGTGCAGGTTACTGTCCACAGCCCCGGAGCTGGGGACAACTTGAGACACCTCTTTACTAACATCCAGTCTGGATTCATTCTAGTCGAAGTCTAAGCTAGTACCTCATAACCACGGTTCATGCACAGTACAGGCCACCTGCATAAAATGGGAAATATTTAGTGATTTGGAACAGACTATGCCCTTTTGGGCTCCATGTTTCAGTTCCTGAAACCAGTTCCTGTTATCTTCAGAAATAACAGATCTTTCTCTCCTCACTGGGATGTTGAGAGGATAAATAAAATCAGGATTCTGGGGCACACAGAAATAATGGTTATGTGGTCCATGAAACAGCCTAGGATAGAGCGATACAAAGTGGGATATTTCCCTCAACACAGCAGCCAACCCCTCAGCAGCCTTTATCACACTTATGCTAGTATGATATTACAGAAGCATCCATAAAATGGGGAGCAGAAACACACATCAAGAAAGCAAGTAAAGCAGGTAATGGTGTGGTGTTGTTTTTCTCTTTCTCTGTCAGTAAATACTTTCCTGGCCAGAGTCCAAAGACAGTTATAATTACTCTGAGTTACCCGCAAACAGCTTTTAAAGAGTGAAAGGAGAAATAAATCTAACCCAGAGTCATCTAAAAGTTAGATGTGTAAATCTGAGCTAGTTAGCCTATCTTTCATTTATAACCATTGGAAAAAAAATATATGAAGAACTTTCAGGGGGAAATTCATACAGTCTATGAAAAAGACCTATGTTATTGTGGGATGGATCATTCACTGGGAGAACCCGATTCCCAGCATGGACTAATACATGTAACTTTTAAACAACAACAATAGAGATGAACCCTACCCTGGATTTAAGCTTTATATGAAGTTCCCTACAGTACTTTTTCCCCATCATTTTGCTTCCCAAGTGTATTTACACAGCAGAATGGACAAATTGCCCTTTTAGCCTATGTATGCTGCTTGACTTGTCAAAAGATGCTATTTTCATTTTACAGAAGGCTAGCTGATAAAATTTGACAATCTTGCATTGGGTGTGAAATTATTCATATAACTCTAGATTTTACTGCTTCTCAATGCCATTTTTAATCTAATCACCTTTACATATTTATTAGCTTCCTCAGCTGGTTACAGGAATCAAAGAATAGAAAACATTGCAGAACTGAGGACTCATTTCACCAAACACTTCTAGGAAGTTCAGCCCAATATCACTCTTTTAGTGTCAGAACAGCAAATCACTGTTTAAAGTAAGGAAACACAGGAAGAAAATCAGACCTACGTCTTTTCATGTGGACCTGAATTTTGTGTGAATATTTAAAAATATTTCTGTCAATACAGAAATTACTCAGCTTTCATACATCACCCATCAAAGCTGATGTCTTTCTTCAACTATTTCTTTAATTACCTATTCCCATTCCTTTTACCTCTTTTGTAGGCTGTAAATTTCTCCACTATATTTTTCATCTCACATATATTTACTTTCATGTCTAAGGAATTGAAGGTAAGACCAGTACAGTAAAGCATGCTCAGGGACACACGTATATGTCCATATATATCATACATACTTTTTCCCATGTGACTGTCTCTAAGCAAGCGAGACAGCTGTTATACTAGGCAGGAAGCCAGGGTAAGATTTAAAAGCTAAAGGAGACTTACTACAAAAATAATTCTTAAAAAAAAAAAAAACAAACCACACAGCTGTAGTCAATAGCAAAACCTGCAGTTCAGTGCTATTTAACTGAAGCATCATATTCCAATGCTAAACTGTACAAGTAATGAAAGAAATCAATCTACATTGAACATTACTTAATTATAGTTGCGAAAAGTAGTGTTACAAACGTCTAGAGGCTTTTGCAGGTTAATTGTGTAGAAAATTAATAACCTGTGAACTGCTTTTTTATCTTATTTTCTTCTTTATATTTCAAACTACTGTCTATCAGCATTCAGATAGGTGACATAACAGGGCTTAGACAACTACTGCAGCATGAGAAAATGTTATTTTCTCAGCCACAAGACTGAGTTAAAGCCATGTGGTGTGCTTGAGGTCATGAAGGATCAAAGAAGAGCATCGAAATTATACCAGAAATCAAATTTTCCCCAACATGAGAGCTCACCTCTTCTTTCTTCCTGTATGAGAGCAACAAGCATAAAATAAAATATCTGTACTCATAAAAATATTCCCATGTAAGCAAGATATCCAAAATGGAGATGAGCTTAGCCAAGTTCTATCCGCTCTGCCTATTTTATTGCTGTTGCTACCTCAAGGCGGGGAAAAAAAGAAAAGAAAAAAAAAAAAAGACAAAAAAAGTGGAGTTCATATGAAGCAATAGCAGCTGAGCCTGGAAGGAGTCCAGGTTGAAACTGGTGAGGGTAGTGCCACAGATGCAAGATATATTCTGTACATTAACTTGATAAAGTGAGATATGCACAGATCAGAAAGATATGAAATACTGCCTAGATCGCCCCATCTTGCTAGCTTTACTGTTCTGCACCCCTTGGATTTCTGGTTCTTCAACATACATAGGTCTACTTTCCAGTAGTTATGGAGGTGTCTCCTGAATTGTGACTACTCTCTGTAACAGTGGGATCTCAGCTTGCTTTAACCATTGCTGTTCCTAGTTGGATAAGCTAAATGAAAAATAGTCAAATCAGAAGAGCATGTCAGCAGAAGAACCAGAAAGAATTGACTAGCCTTTCGCTCAGAAATGAGCTCAGAAAATTACTCCAACACTTACAAATACATATTATTAAAATCCAAATCAGACATGAATTATTAGCATCAAGAAAAGGGGATGCAACTGAAATAAATATCATGGGTAGAGTTTATTTGCCTTGTTTTAACTTTTAACTGCAAAATGGCATTATTTGAGATTTCAATGCTGCTATTTCCTTTGGCATGTTATTGCACAGATTGAGAGACTACATTAGTATATAAAATGTTTATGAAGGCCACGACTCAGGATTTCTACTCAGAATAACTTTTAGGAATGTGATTAGATCCCAGTGGAACTTGAATGAGTGTATAAAGTTAACTTTTCCTGAATTGGGATTAAAATAAGCCATTATTTTCTGTTTGAGAAAGCTTCTATTAACAGGCAGTAATAACTTTGAGAGATAAAAAGGAGCTGTTAGTCTCAAATAACGTTGGCCTGAAAGGAGGTTACCCTTGCTAAATCCTAGATTGGCAGAGATCTTGCACAGATTTCTGCAGAGCTGAATATCCACCCAGATAAATAGAAATGGCCATTTCAAAATCTCTTAGAATTAGTCCCAGATCTTCTAACAAGTTAATCCAAAATCCTCACTCTTGTTTCGTTTTGATTTTTGTTGTTTTCTTTCTGGAGAGAAATTATGCACATTCACATAATGAAACCACTCAGTAAGATACAAGCCTATTCAAAATAGATCATTTAATAAAGCAATAACGGAATTGTGCTTTTGGCACAATTAAAACACACGACACCCCCGTAAGGAGGACAAATTTCAAATGTCATCCAGGTTGTGCAGTGAAGTCTGCAGGCATTGTGATTTTCCCAGCCAGGTCTTTCGTTCTCACTGGTTTCCCCAGCAGCAGTTCCACTGGGGAACATCAGACCCCGGTAGGTGCCAGCACTTTAATCTCAGTGCCAGGTCTTTTTCAAGTAAGGTGTCAGAGAAGTTAAACTCTCACCTGGACCCATTATTTTCACATGGCCTTCCTATCCTGGGACAGATTTGCAGGCACAGCAAAGAGGACTGGCATGCCAACGTCTCCCTGCTGCCTCACACAGTGTGTGCTTGGTGACACCTGAAAGATGCACGGAGAAGGTAGAGCACAGGCAACACAGGTAGTTTAACCATTTAGGAAAAAAAAAAGCAAAATGAGTGAATGAGAATGAAAGAACGTATATCAAGTTAAGGAAATCAAACCATTTCAGTGCTGGGTGGTTTTTTTGAGCTTTTTGGAAGCTTTCTGGATTGGCAAATTGTGAAGTTGGGATTTGGTACAGAGATTAGAAGGGAAACTAAACAAATCTAACAGGACTGCCAGGATTGTTAATGCCAAGACTCTTACTCCAAACAGCTCTGCAGCATTTGGCAACTATCGATTCCATTTGTGAAATGGGAGAGAGAGGAAAATGAATATAAAAGGACTGAGCCATTCAGTAATTACCAGCTGAGATTCAATTTATGGAACAGCTGAAAGAAGTGAGAGAAGGTCACACCAAATTAGAGGCCAACACTCAATGTTCCTGATCATCTGAGCAGCTCTGATTTGCTGTGTTAGAACAAAATTCCCCTCGCCTTTACTTACAACAGGATCAGACCCATTCATTTCAGTAGTATCTGGGATTTCTTTCTTGGAACACCAGCTCCTAGTGCTGGTGACATGAACCATAGGTAACGATGAAAGCAGTTTGGCTACGATTTAGAAAACAGTTATACTATTTCCAAGGAGAATGGAAAGCTACAGATCTGAATCATCTAAATTAATAGGCACTTTGGAATGAAGTTGAAAAATAGGTTAGCCAAGACCTTTGCTGTTAGAAAACATGGAGTTTATGGACATATATAGACAGCTGTGTATGTTTTTAAGCCTTTATGAGGTAGTCTGAAGCCAAGGGTTGATTTGCTGCAAATTTAAATACTAAGTAAGTGGATTTAGGATGAATATAATATTTTGCAGCATTTCTGCTTACACTAGACAAAATAAATAATAATAAAAAAAACCCCAACACACACACGCACACACAAAAAAAGGAGAAATCTGTGTTAGCTTGCTAAAGAAGTAACAGAACATTTATTCCTGGAATGGTAGGGGCTGGGAATGAGGGGGAAGAACAGAAATGAGAGCTGATAGGGAACATTTGTTGTATGCAAAATCGACTGCAGTATAGAAAGTACTAAAGTGTGGGACTATAGCGCATCACTTACAAAACATCACGTGCCACATCCCCTAAATCAGTGTTTCTCTGTGCCTGGTAAATATAACTAATCCTAGTGTTTAGATATTTTATTACTTGGACATGTTAAAATAAAGCATTCCTCCTTAGCCTGTTTAAGGAAAGTCTATTTGGAGGGCCTTGCCGAAGCTAAACCCTGGATCAGCCCTACATTTGTGGTTGCAGCTGAATTAGTCTTTTTAATTTGCTTCTCTACCCCCTTCAGCTCAGATGCCCTTTACTTTAAATTGGAATCTGGCAACTTTCCAAAGACTAATAGAAAGTTTGCTGACACACCATGGTGAGCATTTGTCTGCCTAACGAAACGATGGCCCAGCTTCCTCCAAACAGGAGGACTCCTACAAGGAAGGGATTCAAGAGCTGAACATGTTTAGACTAGTGAAAGGCGGTTAAGAGGGTATTAAATCACAGTTTCCAAGTACTTACGAGGTGTACAAAGCACTAGGCATTGCATTTTTATATTGCAAAATACACAGAGAATTTCTTTTGTCAACTTACCTTCAGTCTGACTGCAATGAAATACAGGATTAATCTCCACCCAAGCAGTCAGAAAGGGTAGGCCAGGGAAAGCAGCAATACTCACTACTATCATTTTTAAAGCTTTTCAGATGTACATGAAATAAAACCTATAAGTAGATATTGGGATAGACAACTCAGCAGCACACAGTGAAATCAGAATACACCTTTTGCCGGGAGAGCTTTTTAGTGTTGAGCACATCTAATCAGTCAATTGAAATAGAAAGAAAATAACTTACCGCAAAATGGTTTACTTTCAGTTCCAGGCCATTGGCACCATGTTGAGAAGCAGAATTTGGTGCATGGAGTTTAACGGATTTGAAAAGCATCTGTTGTGTCCCTTTATCAATTAAAGGCTGTTTTCACACACCTTAAATAAGTAAACAAACAAACCATGAAAACATGTGCAGAGGGCAGTTACTTTAAAGACACAGGCCAGGATTTCAGAAATTCTGTGACACCAGCATCTAAGTCAAATTTACAACTGGTGAAAGAGCTGAAAGTTTTGCAGATGTAGTTATTAGTTATGCTTGTGGTCCTAAGCTGATACATAAAATACCTGCTCAAACACCAAAGTAGTATTCAGAGTGGTACGTCCCTCAAGTCTTCCCAACTTCTCTCGTCTGTTTTAATGTGTGCTGCAGGATGGACTTATAGCGTTGTGTTTTAATAGCTGCCAAGGGAACCTTCTTCCACAAATGTTTCTGAGAATCCTGTGGCATTGAATTCCACAGTGTAATCATATACTGGATGAAAAAGTGCTTCATTTTGTTAGTTTCAGGCCAGCTTATTCGTTTTCCTGTTTCTTAGAGTGAGTAATGCAAGAACTTTCTCCCGACCATTCCTCATTCTCTTTCTCCATGCAGCTCATGATTTTGCATACCTCTATCATACTCTCCCTCCCTCTTCTCATCTGAAAAGTCCTAAACTACTTGCTGGTTCTTTACAGAGAAGACTCTTTATGACTTTGTTCTTACCTGTCCTTTTTTTTTCATTCTATCACCTTTTTCAGGTGGAGAAAAGGATTTTTATGCAGGCACAAGGACACAGGCACAGTATTTGTTCTTTTTACTTTGGCTGAATGTTTTTCATGTTTTATTCTCTACCGTTTTTAACAGCAATGCTCAATTTGCCTTTATGACAGCTTTTTATTGCTGAGTGGAATTTCTGAGGAGACCAGAACCAGAACAAAACTCTTAGATCCCTTTCCAGACTGGCAAAAGCTATTTTAGAGGTTGCCTTTATTTACGTACCCTGAGAATTCCTCTCCCACCTGTATCGCTTTGCATTTAACAAGAATTGTCTTTCATCTGTGAATGTATCTCCTTGTCACTCAGCATCATGAAAACCTTCTGCAACTTTTCATAATGTATTTCAGTTTGGAATCATTCTCTGTCATCTGCAAATTTTGTCACTTCGCTACTTGTTCCCTTTTGTGGAGCACTTATGAATATTTCAAACAACACAAGTCTTGCACTGATTCCTTTGGTGACAACTGCAAAAACTGGGCTTTTTTTCTTAAATGTTGGAACAGTTATTATTTTTTCTTTCTTCCTTTCTTATTCCTGACACCACTTGGGTTTTTTTGATACCCTCAAGTAAGTAGTTTGCTGTTTTTTTATGTTGTTTTTTTTTTTTTTTTAAATTCCGGCTGTACTATAGAAACCACAACAACTTTTGTTTTGAATTTCATTTTTTTTTTGTTTGGGAAGGTTTGGTGGTTTGTTCTTGTTATTTTTGAATACTGGTTGAGTATTGATGGAGGTGTGAGAAATAACTTATTTCCACAAAATGTTTTTTAACTCTTTTCCACTGTATCATAGTTAAACACATAACTATTAATTCTATTATTTTACATGCATTTTAATAATTTATCCAACTGGTAATTTAACTTATTAGTCTAATATAGAAATCAGACCTACATGTCCATAGTCTTGCTAATATTTCTCAGTGTTACTTTTCTCTAATGTACCTTTTGGGATGCTCTTTTTTTTATCTTTTCTTAATATTCAAAGACCAACTGCAAGAATAACCCCTATGGCATGGTCTAGCTGGTTGAACAGGCAAAAAAAAAAAGGTTTTTTTTTCTCTGCTTCCCCAGATTCGATGATACACTTTTTTTTTTACTTCTTCCCTTAATTATCTTCTCATAACCCATTTGCTCTATGAAATTACAATTACCACCTGATTCCATGGCTCAGCATCCCTCCTCCACCTGCCACAGTTGCCCCCTTGCTGGTTCACACTCTGGTGTTACATCTGTAACCACTGGCTCTGACAAAAAAATATATGCTAGAGTTTCTTCCTCCCCCAAAGAGATAAGCTAATAATGATAAGCTTATCATTAAGTGGCAGGAGCAGTAGCCAACGTGAAATTCCCAAGGAATCAAAGGGAGCCAGGAGGCATAGCAGTAGTTGTTACTTCTATGGCAGCTGCCCTCAGTACTCCCAGAGAAGGCTCTGAGCCTTCCTGGTTTGCCCCTTCTGCTTGTCTCCCTCTTCTACAAAATAAAACAAACTGAATACATCATGCATTTAGTTAGTTATTTTATATCCACAGTGAACTAGGCTTCCCTCAGCAACATAAAAAATAGGAAGTGATGTAGCTTTGATTTTTTTTTTTTTTTCATAGTTTCCTTTCTTTTTTGTTATTATACAAGTTGTACATTTCCCAGCTCATAGCCATTTTCCAGCTCTGGTGTCCAAAGATCTTTGAAAAAAATTCACTCAGAAAAGGACATTGGTCTATTTCTTTCCCAAGAAATGTTTTTTATTGCTGTATGTTTTCTCCTGGTATAGAGGGATGGGTTTCCCCTCCAGCAGTGCAATCACATTTCCCTACCTCTTCTTTTATGTGCCTAACTACACTTCAATAGTCTCCCTGAGATGGGTAAAAAAGAAATCATATTATGTCCTAGCTAGCCATTGTTCCCAGCTGGTGAAAGTCCCAGAAAATTCAGTAAAAAAACTGATTTAAGATATAAGAATTACTTGGGTGGATAATGAAGTTTGAACCGTTTTTTTCAAAAATAGAAAAAAAAAAAGAAGAAGAAAATCCAGCCCTCTATCAGTAAGCTAACAGAATAACCCTATTCATCTCTTTTCTTACTTATACAGAAGAGTCAGTCTATGAAACACCTACTTTTTTGATATTGATATATTCTATTTGATTACATAGACTCAATTTTACTCTTTTCTAAATGTAGTCGCCAGTTCTTTCATTTACTATAGTGTATTGCCTTCTTTTATTTGATATCCACCAGATCTTGGAATGTTAGGGAAATATCCTCATGCTGAATAATATTATACTCCTCTAAGGAAGAAAATGAACCCACACTTTGTTCTGAATAGTCAGGCCAGCATGAGAAGGGATCAGAATCTATCCTGAATTGTAAAGAATAGCAAAGCTTCTGGTTTATCTAGGAATTAAATTGTCCTTCAGCAGCTGAAAATTCTAGCAGGTATTGTGTAAAAAAACTTCACTTCAAGATTACTTCCTGATATCTTCAAAGATTTTGGTTTTGTTTTCTGTTTAATTCTCCGAGTTGAGATAATATGGATGAAATCATCTGCAGAGGTTATGGCTCACTGGGGACATTATTATTATGGAAATGCAAAAGACAAAGTTCATGACAAATGTCAAGAACTGTTACTTCCTTTTAGTTTCAAAATGAAGACTCCTACTGGGATGAAATATTCATAGTGGGTTGTTTTTTACTTCCCAAATAAAGGCAAGGTTAATTTTCATGTTACTAAATGACAGGGTTACAGACAGTGTGGATCCTATATTTTATAAAAATCAATGAATGCAACGGATAATTGTAGGAACTTACTCTTCAAGGAGAAGTCTGATCTTCCTCAGCTGTATTTATCCTTTGTTTCAACTACTGAGTATCGCAAACAGCCTTTTGCATTCACTAAAAGTGATTTTTGATTTGAAGCTATAGAGTAGTTTTCTTTCATGATCTAGTTTATCACATTTTAAACTAGATCAATTATACTACATACCTATTAGAGTCAGTGCATTAACAAACAGCACAGCATCACTGAGAGCCAGAGAGAGGAGAGAGCCAGACCAGGCTTCAGCCACATTTCCAAGTGACTGAACCAACAAGTTATAAACTCACATTTGAAATGACTAATTGGTCCTCTCACGCCAAATTTGGTTAACGATTGAATTAAATTATTTTTGGAGCAGGGTGCAGATGTATTCAGAACAATTTAAGAATCAGAAAGGCAAGATAGCTATGGCACTTGATAAATCAAAGTCAGTAAAATCCACCTTATAGCGTACCTGAAGGAGTAAAGGAAAATTAAACTAATTGAAATGAAGAATCTAATGGGTTGACCATCAGTATAGGAGAAAACAAGATGTCAAATTCCAGCTCCTTAGGTGAGATACAAGCAGAAAAGACAAAAATCATTGTACATTTCAAGAAATTTGGGAAAATGTGACCAAAATTTGGATGGAAATACTCAACATTTCCTCCAAATACCCTACAGGTGTTTGAGCACTTTTTTCTCATTCCGCAAAGATCTCCTAAGGTACTTAGTGCTCATCACAAACGAAAATGCTACCAAGTAAAAAAAAATCTCAGTGAGGTACCTCAACACAGTTCAACTGAAGGAAGTTTAATATTGCCCCCAGTATAGCATTTAATTTCCATATCAAAGCAATGTTTACCTTCCTGTCTGCCTGCCTTCCTCTTTAATTCTACTCCAAGGATCAAGTGTGAACCTTGAATATTTTATTGTTTTCTTCAAAATATTGCTTAGGGTACTTCCTACCATAAATACATAATGTTTTCAGGTCCTCCATATCCTTTCTAATAATTTTTATTTTCTTCCAAGGAGTAGGAAAATACTGATAAAACAAGATCTGAGAATCCGTCTGGGTTTTTTCTTCCCTGTTAAAAAGTCATAGTGAAAATAACATTTACTGAATCACCATTGTCATCAACAATCTTAAAAAGTTAAATTGTCATGACTTTATAAAAATTGTAAAAACAGAACATAAGTAGCAGGCAGATGAGAACCAAGAACACCTCACTTAACTACCTGTGGCATGCAATTCCGAAGGAAAAGAGAGTTTCTTTCATCAGAAGAAACAGACCCTCTTTTCCTGAACTGTTGGAATTTCAGATTCAGTGTGTTACTCTGCCCAACACCAAGTGTCATATCGTTGCACAAGAGGCAGCAAAGGGGGAGCTGTAGCCTGGTTGCAACATGAAACAATTCCACTACTGCTAAGCAGAAAGGCTAACACTTGAGTCTTGCCTTCTCTTCCTTTGACCAAATTAATTAATCTTGTTCTCTCTATCCACCTGCCCATCTTTATAATGCTTGCCAGTGCTCAACTATCTACAAAACTTCCATCCTTCTTTCAGGCTTGGTGAAATTGGTCAACAGATCCAGATGTTAGTATCTAAGGATAGACTGGCAAATGAACAGCCAACACAACCCTGTCAGCAAAACTTCTTTACGGAAGCAAGCTAAAAGCAGTGAAGAGCTGCTAGCAATAGATTAATGGCAATAAATTTAGACACCCAAATGGGAAGCTGTGACAAGTCTTCTGGCTGAAGCTGATACAGTTTTAATGAAAGAATTAAAGATTCATCAGACTACAGGGAGGGAGCAAAAAGAATCATGACTCTGTCTAGTGGCTAGGGTACATGCCTGGCTGAGGAAGGATGTGAGTTGTAATTGCTTGAAAGGCATCAGTGCCCAGAAGATGAGTGATGAGAATTGCTCTCACCGTATACTTTTCCTATCTGATTGGTTGCAGCATTCATCTGCGATGTGCGGTTTGTCCCTACAGGTGAGGAGGAAACTAGATATTAATTTTTTGAGCCCTCAGCCATGTTTTTCTCATGTAACTGCTGCTGCTGAAGCAGAGCCTGGTTGTGGCCAAGGTCCTGTGGGTTGGGCATCCTCCAAGGTTACCTCCTGGACCAGGCTCTGTAGGTGAGCTAAGAGGAGGTATAGCCAGCTGGGAGTGTTGGCAAGGCTTAAGCAAAATTCAAAACCAACTGTGAAGACGAGGCACTTTCAGGCTTGTTCAGAAGCAAACAAACAGACTGCAAGGAAAACCTTTTGTTGCGTGACAGCCATGGCATTGATGACTTTGCAGTTCCTAGCTGTAGCTGGAATTAAACCAAGTCAAATGTCTTTACTGTTTTGTGAAGGTACATTCTGAAGTTAGATGAGCTGTGGAAGGCCCCACCAGCTGTAGGACCACATATGTTTCCCTGAGACAGCTTCCCACTGGCCTATTCTAGCAATCAAATAATAACTATACAGATACTAATTTCTAATTATATGTAGAAGACTAATGATTCTTTGTCATCACTGATTTGGATTGGTGTTGCACCAGAAGCAAACAGGAAATGAGAATGTATTACTTGCTCTCAGCAAAAGAAAATTTACCTAGTGTGGATTTTGGCACCATTTTTATATTAATTATAGATCACGCGTGTATGATATATTGAAGTAACATTTTTGGCTATAGATATATAAATGAAAAATATGTGTGTATGTTCGTGTAAAACAAAGGGAGAATTAAAGTCTATATAATATCTAATTTAGGAATATATCTTCATGTGGTAACTTGGAAATCACTATAACCTTTTAGTACAGAATTATTTGCATACTGTTGGCAGAACAATGGACATTCAGCTGGCTGAATCACATAAATTTACCCTGTTAGCTACACAGAGATTTAACACCACATGGATTTGTACCATCACACATTACAAATTCATCATTTATAATTGATCAATATTGTTGAGCACTTCTGAATAGTCCTCACTTTCCTCACAGCAGTGCACAGGACCAAATTCAGATTATAGCAGGTCAGTGAGGAACACAAAGAATGACTCAGTAAATGCAATAAACCACCCCGGGCCTGCCTGCTGCCTTCTTATATATTAAGACAGAATGCAATCAAATCCACAAGGATAATTTCATTGAAAATTTGGTGTAGCTTCACTTGAGCATTTTAGTCCTTTTAGGATTTAAGTGGGAATATAGTACTTTATCCACATGGCTGAAGCAAGGTCCGTAGTAGTAGTAATCTGACAAGCCCAGGGCATTGCCCTTCTAGTTGCAGTTGCTTTCACATCACTGCACATCACTCTAGCTCTGAATGTCAAGATGTTAGTGAGGCGTAGGCTAGTAGAAATCAAAAGAGTCAGAGATTAAAAAAAGAGAGATTAAAAATAAGCATGTAAAAGAGAGCTTATGGAGTAGTCAAAAGAACACAGTGCAGTATACCTAAAAAAAAAAAAAAAAAAAAAGGGCAGTCCTGGCTTCAACACATGCCAAGTCAGGTGGCATATCAAAATGGACATTTGGCAGGAGATGGATGCTAGAGGAAGCAACACCCCTAAAAAGTTTTGCTTGAGCATCTGCCTGTGTAATAAACTTCCAGCGGGGAGAAGAGTATGACCCTCTGATCCCTTTTTATCAGGGCAACAGCTTTGCAAGAAGATGGCATTTCACAGGGAAAGCGATGTCAGCTTGCGAGTGTTTTTTACCAAGATGCCTGTTAGCTGCTGGAACAGAGCAGCCCATCTTTGATCTGCAAGAAGCTGGCTAGGAACACTGTCTGCTCATCTCATTTTAATTTTGCAAAATTACAGCAGGTAACTCCAATTTCACACCCTGCTTCCCTCACTACTTCTCTTCTCAGCGAAGGTCACAGCCTGCTCTGGATGCTCAGAGCAGATTTCTCCTCCAATCTTGCCATCAGCAGCAACAGAAAGATGGAACAGGTGGTTTCTGTGAAAAGTCTGTCTGTCCTGTGCTCATGTGTGTGACTGGGGCTTGCAGGATGCCCAGGCTAGCTTTAAATTAGCTGGCTTAAATCCCCAAAATATTATAGACAGTGGATTGTGCAGCTGAGGTTACAAACCCCTCTTGCCATCCTTGAATTGCATTCAGGTACTGACTTGTCCTGAGCTCCAGTTAGTTCCACAGCTATCACTACCAAAATTTGTCCTCAAAGTCTAGCAGGGGTATGGAGCTGGATTCCCATGGATGTACCAAAATCAGAGGCCCGTTATTTGTGTGAGGTCCAGCTTTACATTGTGTATACTTGCCACAAATTCCATAAAATTGCCCTTCCATGACTTTTCTCTTGTTTTTTTCCTTGCTAACCCACCATCCAGTGGCAATGCTTTATCACTACTAGAAGCAAGAAGCAGATTGCATCTGGAGGTATCTAACCTTAGGATGGGAAGAGATGGGAAGAATAACTTTCTAGACTTAATGGACTTTATTCATCAGGGACATGAGTCAATAGCTTGAACATAGTTATCTACCATGGTTTCAGGTTCTGTGGAGCATCCCACCTGACTGCTGCTTCAGCTGCTGCTCAGGAGTGGCAATAGGCCAAAGTATACTTTTAACTACAATTATATTAATTATTAAAATGTAACTAAGACTACCTACTGCAACGGTTTCCTTAAAGGGAGTTGCTGATAGAGTTCCCTGGCTAACTCTCAAGGTCCCTAGCAGGAAGACAAGCCAATAAATTCTGAGGCAATAATTGAAAACAGCCCACCATAGCAGCCAATTCAATTATATTGGCTCTAAGGATGAAAGATTTGATTCACTGGATCAGTGGGCGTGTTTTTCCATGTACTTCTTGTGGTTTCAAGGTGTGTATAGAGAGAAACGTTTGCTGCCAATATTTTACAAAAAAAAAGAGTGGGCAGATGAACTATCAGAGCTGTTCCTAACATTTCTTTTCCGTGGGTAGCAGAATGCTCAGCTTAGTAAAGGACACGGGGATCTGCTTAGGAAATCTTTGGCATTGCTCATAGTTCCCTTCAGGTTGTAGACATATATTCAACACAATCCTTGATTGTGATTGGGAAGGACTCGTTTAGAGGATAGCAGGGTCCTGAAATGTAAGTGAGGGTTATTTAATGTAACAGAAGCTAAAGTGAGCATAGTTACTACCATTGCTGTGAACATGAGAACACTTTTCCCCATAAAAGCAATAAATGGAAATTTAGTATTTGTGCATTGAATTTACAATCTCAAAGAAGGAATCTCTAGGAAAACTAGAAAGGGATGTAGAATAAGACGATGTTAGAGTGCACAAATGAGATGCATTCAAACATATACAAGAGGAGGTGGTTATCATCTTTGAATTTTTCACAGCTATATCATCTGTGGGTAGAAAGATATATCCTTCCATTTAAAAAAAAAAAAAAAAACAAACAAAAAACACACAATGAGCATGATCTCTGAAGAGATTTCTCTGAAGTGTTCATTTTAAAAATATTTTTCTATTTTTGGTGGAAGAGGGCCACCAAGATGGTGGGGGGCTGAAGCATGTGGCCCGTGAGGAGAAACTGAGGAAACTGGGCTTGTTCAACCTGGAGAAGAGAAGGTTGTGGAGGATCTGAGAGCAGCTGAGTCAGTGAGAAGACACTGGTCAGACTCATCACACAGTTGCCTGGTGGGTGGAAAAGACGTAACAGGCATAAACTGAAACAAAAGAGGTTCAGACTAGATATAAGGAAAAGTTTTTTTACTATGCTGACAATCACGTAGAGGTGCAGGTTGCCGTGGGAGGTCTTGCAATCTCCACCCTTGGAGGTTTTCAAGCCCTGACTGGATAAAGCCCTGAGCCATCTGGTGTGACCTCAGAGCTAACCCCACTTTGAGCAGGATGTTGGATTACAGACCTCTTGGTGCCCTTTCCATCATAAATTATTCTATGGGCCTATGATTCTTTGTCAAAAACAAAATTTATGTTGTTTGTGTAGGTTCCTCCTCCAGGCAGATTGCCTACCAATTTTCCAGAACATGCCCCCAAGTTTGAAAAATGGCTGATGAAGCTAATCTGAAAATAAAAAAGCATACGGAATGCGAGACATGACAGAAAAAGGACATCCTGAGTCATTAGAGTAGACAGGGAACCCTTGATATAAAGCAAAACTGTTATATTGCAAGAAAGAGGAGAAATTTTGATTTGCTAAAGAGCTTTGCACCCAACCTAACAGAATAATAATGTTCTTTCAGTGATTAAAAATAAATATGATCATAACACAATTGATTTTTTTTGTAGTGTAGCATAACAGAAGTTTTTATTAATCATATACAGCACAAAAAGAGTGAAAAGTATGAAATAGGATCCAAACCCAAACTGCATAATTTCTCAGTAATACCCTTTTCTAAGTAATATTTCTAAGTAATATCCTTTTCTGATTTTTCATTTCTGCAATAAATTTTGGAAATATGCTCTCATTCTGCATTAAAACAGTTGCTGAAGTTTTCTGGAAGCAGGTGATTTAGCATTTCAACCATATCTAAGAAATACGTCTGCAAGAAAGAAATTTTGCTTCATTGAATGATGTGTTTGAGAGCTATGTTTGCCTTAAAATGGCACATCGGACTACAGAATGCCAATTATTCATTACTAACTGCTTTTTTTTCAAAAGAATTCATCACCTTTAATATCAAACAAAAACTTTGACACAGGGCTTCCATTCTCTTTGACAGTTTGATTAAAAATAAAATTCCTAATGAAATACTGAAGAAAAGTTGGTTTTGTTTAAAGTAACCCTTAAATCTAGTATATTTTCAGATCTTTCATAGAAAGATAGCAGTCATAATAGTTTCCATCTAGTATATGTTCAGCTTTTGTGTTATTTTTTTTATACCTCATTGAAAATATTTGCTGTAATTTACAAAACACACTTTCAATCTCTGGTACAACTGACTGCACCAGGCAAGAAAGTGTTCTCATAATTCTTTAGAAGTCAGTCAGCTATTTCCAGTCTAATGGCATCAAAACTTTCATGTTTTATGAAAAAACACTGCGTGCCTAATATCTGATTATTTATTTTTTAAACATAAAATTTGATAATTTTGTGTATGCTTGAGAGAATTTCTATGATTTGCTCGCTTCAGTTTACATTTTCCTGCTAATACTTTGTTCTTGAAAACATTTTAATTATTTTTATTTCTGTAATTTATTTTTTTTTATTTCATCAAGAATAGTTCTGGATATCTATGGCTCTAGCTGATATCTCAATATACCTGTATTGCAATCAATAACTACATTCATTCACAGCTGCTGAAAATGTGTCACTTTAAACTGTAAAATCATTCAAACACCTTCTCTTCTTGTAGTGAGCTTACCAGCTCCTGCGTTGTACACTAAGTGAAGAAGAAAACACAATCCTGCCTTGAAAGAGGAAAATTATAAATACTTCCTACAAGCATCTCACATACAGTTGACATATTTCCATAATTAACAGGGACTAACTCCTTATGGCAAAAGATGATTACCTTCTGAATAACCAGCATGAGGATTTTTGCCAATAACAACAAAAGAAGAGAGCGTACATTGCACAACAAGAGTGAGAGTCATTACACTATCCTTTCTTGGAAAAATGAAATCTACATCTACCCTTTTGCTCTAATCATGTAGACAGAATTGACTATGGGAAGCCTAGAAGATCCGTAATGTGGTGAAGATGCATCCTAAAGCAGTCTTTCAGCACAGTATCTGCACACTTTCATGTTTTAGGAACTGAATCTATGGCACAAAATTGAAAATAAAGACTGTGGAGTCAGTTTCAGATTTAGCACTTTTTTCCTACTCAAGATTCTCATCAGTGTGATCTAGTTTCTTGTGTTCTTGATAGCTTTGTATAAGGCATTTATATTTCTGGTTAGAGATATTCTGAACTGGTTTAACAGTATTGAATACAATATTCCCCTTCTCATACGAAACTGATAAATAGATATCAGATGGGATTTTGCAAAAATTAATTCATTAATTTGCGGAAAATGTTCATTGGTTAGGTAAGTTGCATATCAAAAGATTTAAGTTCAATTTTTTTTTGTTTGTTTATCTTAGAGGCCACCCTCCAGTAGGATTCAGCTGTTCTTTAAAAATGCATAGCGAGGCTGGACAATTGTCGGAACAGGCATCAAGCAGAAATAGTATACATAGCTGACAAAGTGGTTAGAGTATAATTAATCATGCTGAATTTTTCTAATGGACAAAAAGCAGAAATTCTTCTTCTTTGAGACTGGCGTAGGATTTTTAATAACTACAAATAAGTAGTATCTTGATTTTATGTCTCAATGAAGCTCATGCATGCAGCAGTGTTATGTTCTGTTTAAAAAAAAAATCAAGTCTAGAAACTAAACAAAAAGTTTTAGTTATATTTGTAGCGTGTGAATCAGAGCACCCATTTCCAGCTTGCTCTTCAGTTTTTTTATTTCTTAACTCTGGAGAAGAAAGCTCAACACATACATTTCAATTAGGTATCTACATCAGGAACACAGTTGTTCTAGGCACCTACCTTAGTGAAAGGCAAGAGTAAGCATGTCAATGTTACCACTCTTTCACTGAAAACGATGTCACCTGAATTGTGCTGCATTTCATTGAGGCCTAGAAATCAAAACTCTAGACTTCCGTGCATCTCTGCTGATAACAATGTTAAAAACTGCTTGACCTGACCAGTTCTCCTCTGCTCTCCACCCAGGGGACCTGTAGATGGGTATTACATAAATGTTAATTTTATGAACAATTTCAGGCTTAGGAACCCCAATCAATTACTTTTTTATAAAAAATAATTCACCTTTATCTCTGTTAGTTACATAGTCTTGGTATCATGAAATTATGTACTTCGTATGTAATATGAAGATGGATCATGAGCTTGACATTAAGGACTAGAAAGATCAAAATCTGGGATATCTGCAGGTCAGATCCCAAGAAGGAACCCTGATGGTCCTGTCTACCTGATGCTTTCACTCTGCATTTTATTGTTGTCCCTTAGGTCCTTAATGTAGGAATGGATTAAACGGAAACTCGACATTTAACATTTAAAAAATTAGACTTCATCAGAAACATTCTTAGGCATCACGAACTAATTTCAAAGAGTGGTCGCTGTTTATGCTAGCAAACTGCTTTCCCTTTCAGAGCAGGATGGCTGCGCTCAACCTGACTACTCAGAATGGACCCTGGAATTTCCTACATGCCAAACTCTGCGTGGGAATTATCCTGAAAAATGTCAGTTTAAAGAGATCAAATTAACCCCAGGGAACATCCTGACAATGCCAGGGAAGAATGTCACCTGGTGTGTTTGAATTTACTACAATGGATTGGGGATCACAATAACCAGAGGGTGGCTCTAAAACTGGTCTGAGACAGATCTCCTGCGTGGTCCTGTTTGCCTTCTCCATCTGGCTGCAAACTCTCCAAGGTGGCATGGATGAAGAGGTTTCTCTTGCTAAACATTTATTTAGTGATTATTGTTATAGGTCTCTAATCTCAGCTGAGGATAGTGTCTGTGACTGAATATAGTCAGTCACATAAAGCTACACTAATGATCACTCAGTACTATTAAGGTTTCCTGACACACTAAACTCTGTACATATCCAGCACGTTTTTTATGTATGTGAAAGCTACATCTAGAAATGTCTTTTTTTTTTTATTTTATTTTTGCCTTAAGAGATTTCCCATGTTTTTACTAAAATGCAAGTATTTTGTTAGATGGCATAATATGTTTTTTAAATGTATGAAACAAGTTTAAGGTTTAAACATGGCTTTTCTTTTATATACATATATTATTCTTTTGTCTACAGTCAGTTCTTAGGGGACTGACTTTTATAACTTCAGCATGCAATGGCCTGGCTTCTTAATACTACCATAAAGGCTTCTTTGACATAAAAATGAAGATTTAAATTCTGCTGTCAGATAGGCTGATGGAAGTCTGTTGGCATCAGTCGGATGGCACCAGAAAGATCTGGCACTATTTCTGTTCCCTGAATTCAACAGCCCCTAGAAGTGTGCAGCTCTTTTTAAGATGATGATGGTTTTCTCTGTCATATTCAATAATCCAGATGATTTGAACTTAACTGAACAGCATGTAGAGAATTTACTGTAGATGCTTAGAGTACTGGAAAGAACCCTCTGGCACAGAAGTTTGTTTTGCTGTACATTTTATTAGCAGTCAGTAGTTTGGAGAATTTTTGTTGGGTTTTGTTTGTTTTTTCTTTGTCAGCTACTCATGGACCCAAATATGTATTTCTTTATTGGGTCAACACAGCAGATGACTTTTTGCTGCCTTTGTATTCCTATTTCATGACAGTGGAAACTTCCAGTCAGGACAAAGACCTAAACAAGTCTCAGTTTTTTGTATTGAAAACTCCCAAGACAGTATTTTCCCCATCTTTACAATAGCAGTACAAATAAAAATACTCATAGTGATATTGTAAATACATTTGCAAAGGGTTGTGCAGGTCGATGATTGCAATCTTTCCTCAACTGTTTTCCTTCAATGTGTCTTCTGTTTGAGCTCTTTTATATCCTCACTCTCCAATAATTTTGCACAGATACTATAACCTTACTGCCTTTCTAGACTCCTTAGTTAACCCTATGACATGATAGGCAGAGGTCCACTAGAAAATTTAGAAGTTCAAGTGCTCTGTTGGTACATAGCAGTAGGGAAACCTTTGAGAATCAGCAATAATATTTAAAATTTATCTTCTTCCAACTACTTCTTTAAGTCCAAGTCATGCAATCCAATTTCCAGCCTGACAAAGGACATACTGGGAGTTACAGCACAGAAGCTGGGGACTGATTACTCAGCCAGCCTTTTATTACTCAATTTGTGATAACATGTAAGAACCTCATTTGCCAGACAGACTCCTGTTGTGCTGGGAAACTTTGTCTTACAAATAACAAACTGAAGACGATGGGTAGACTGGGACAGGTGAGCTACTGACCCAATTGCATGTAGAATAGCTGTTCCCAGAATTAACAAGAGATAGTCAACCTATCAAGCTAGCACTTTTTAAAAGCTTGCAATTCCTACTGTAAGGAATTGTCTTTGTAACTGAACCCTAAGAACTTGTCTGCCTGGATTTCAAGCTGATAACCCAAATGCCATTCAAGACCTGACAGCTTTAGCTTAATGCTGTGCCTGAATTTAATACACAGATGTCGGAATTTAATTTGCAGGTAAGCTGAGAAACTCTTTGCCCCAAAGTATTGTGGATGTGAGTCCTTATATAAATTAAAAAAAAAAACAAACAAAAAAAAACAAACAAAAAAAACCAAACAAACAAACAAAAAAAACCAACCAAACAGGAAAAATTCATGGAAGAAAAATATCCATCAGAGGATGTCTTTGAAACACAAACTGCTGGAAATTGGAGTGTTTTGGAAAAGTATCGCTGCATATTTATTTTATTCTTACACTTGTCTTCAGGTATCTGCTACTGGCCATTTTGTGAGATTATGTTAAATGGATTGATGCAATATAGAAGGTGTTATAGTCTCATCCAAAAATGAGTTCTGAAATGGACGCGCTGAACAAATGTCCAAGGTCTGAAATCAGTATTGCTCCCTTTACGCAGCACTAATCTTTGATCATACAAGCTATATATCTCTGATGTTAAAGCCTTGATGAACACGGGCACAGTACCCCAGAAGCGCTCTGCTCCCAATGAGAAAGTGGAGGTCTCGCTACAGGATGGTCCCCGATGCTTCTAGATGTGTAGCTTACAAGGGCAAACTCCCTGGTACGTAGACCTGCCCCATGTGGCTTCCAGACCAGAAGGGATTTTCACATGACCAAAGCAGAGCGAGAACAGAAGAGCATAGATCTTTCTATATACATGCCTTTAAAAACAGGCCTGAATGAGAGAAAAAAACCTCTACAGTTTTTGTCAGGTCTCTGTTTTCACTCATATCCACCTATTTCTTATAACTAATTATCTAGTCTGTGCAATGGTCGGGATTATATCTGTTCTAGGTACTTCATTTAGTTATGTTATGCTAAACTATAATGAATCCAGCTGCTTAGAAATAAAAAAAAACCAAACAAGCTTGTGTGCACTACTCCTGCACTTTTCTAATCTTCTCTTTATCTTAAATCTCAAAAAAAGACTTTTTTTTTTTTTTTCCTTGTAAAGAAACTGCCACCATATCTGTTACTGTTATGGATGACTTGTCTTTAAAAACAAATTGAATCCAAGAGTTCAAGCTAGAAAATTGCATTTTGGCTGAATGGGGAGACTTTCGTTCTTTAGAGGTAGGACATTAAGACAGCAATGTCTAAGGAATGTATCTGTAAAAGGCATATTGATTTTTAATAAATATAATGTACCAGTCACTTTGTAATAGCAGACACATGCAACACAGTGAAGGACTTCTGGACTTTCTATATACACTCTTATATGTGTACTGACTTATATATATTTATAATCCAATAAGAGTACCTTGCACAAAGCAAAAATGGCATGCGCAATATGTGTACACACACACACACATGCACACAAGTATAAAAAACCATATACATATATATGAAAAGGTCCTCTTGCCATTTCTTATTTCTCCCTGTCCTTTATGACTACTTTCAAACACCACATTTTTTTTCTTTCTGAGGGACATGTGCTCAGGAGTATTTATATATTAGATATTTCAGCAAGTAGTACAACAAAAGAAGAGTAACGACAGTGTTGCAAAACTCTTATGAACATATTTTATAACTTTTCCTATGCCATGACTTTAACCAGGAGAATCCAGGATCACAGAAAAAAACTAACACTCTGACTGTACACTGATCATCTCCTAAACACCAAAAACAGTTTATGTATTTACTTCATGAGCAAGTCTGTGTCCATGAATCCCTGAAAAGGGGTTTGGGGATCAAAATGATGATGTGTAGACTCCTTACCCCTCAAAAAATTCATATTCACTCACTCAATGATTATTTTGAATCTTTGTGGTAGCAACCAGAAGAAATTTTAGGCATAGACGTCTTGCAAAGTTAACTCCTCCTCTGACACTGTAATATACGAAATGTTACTGCTCTGAGTGAGTTTTCACAAATCTCATGTTTACTGTAATGTTGGAGGACACGGCACTGAAGAGGAGTCACAGTGCTGAACTCGATGATAGCTATCTTCACCCACTTCAGCCACTTCCCACTTTCAGTTGGCTCTAGTGTTGAGTAATTCTTGGAATATCAGATTAATCACAAACACTCAGCAGCTCATTCCTATTCCTCATACGTTTTTCCTCACGCACTATGTGCCACAGCAGCTATGGTTCAGACAGTTCACAGATACTATTTATTGTGTCACATTCAACATTCTTTACCCAACAAAAGGAGTCTTGAGGATCTTACTAGGACAAATGGACCATAGTCATCAAGCCCTTGGCTGCGGACAACCTATCCTTCAGTAATAAATTTTTCACACGACAATTTTTAAGCATCTTCATTGAGAGCACTGTTGGTCATGTAATAAATGGTGGGGTTGTCAGGATTTTCCTTTCTCAATGCTGTTCAGGACATTAAGGTTTCATAACTTTGGTGAGCAGAGGTCAGTTCTGCTCCTCACACAAGCTGCCCCATATTCCTACTCCCATGTAGTGGAGTGGTAGAGAACTGAAGTATACGTACATGGGTAAGCCCCCTGCCTGTCCCAGGGACTGCAGCAAAATACCCATTTTTATTGAGCTGTTGAGAGTTTTAAATCAAGTTTCGAGCATGTAGCGCCCATAATGCTTCCTTTCATAAGGTGCCTGTCCCACTCCTATATACAAAACTTTATCTTATCACAGATCAACTGGTCACAGATACCATCAAAATCTTGCACAGTTGCATCCTATGACTGCCTCCCCATATGCCCAAAGATTATCAAAACATGAATCCCCATGGACTTTCAAACATCACAATTTCCTTTTATAGGAAGAGAGAATAACCTAATAAGACAAGAAAATTCATTAGTAAAGTCACAATTCCAAAAGATTTTCTGGTTTCTACACATTTCCTCAAAACTTCAGACTATGTGGAAATCCTTTGTGTTGAAAAAAACTTCTGTTTTTCTTCTCTCTCCTTACTCCCCTTCTAATTTTCTGGCACACAGGGTGACTAAGAGGGCTTCTATGTCTACAGTTTTTAACTGTCCATGACCATTGCTATTCCTTTCACATGTCATTTCTTTCTGGATCTGACAAACAGTCTGATTCTCAGAAGTAAACTTCAATATGATCGCAACACAGTTACATAAATGTGCACATCACTGAAAGTATTCCTAAGAAGTGGTTATTTCCTGTAATAGCAACTACAGACAGATAGGAAGAGCCATTTTCTCGATTCTGTGTCAGTGTGTTAAATTGCATGGAACAGTCCTCAATTGCTGATCAGAATCTCTCCCCTATTTCAGCTAAAGAAGTTTAAACTGCATTTCTTACCCACAAGTCAATGAATAAATAAATAAAGGTAATCTTGTTAAATAAAGTCAGAAAAAAAAAAAGAGGACTGTACAGGACACAGGCCTGCTTGTTAGGGAAGGTTATGCGACTTAGAATATCATTTTAACTTAGAATGACATTTTAATACAGGTCCTGGTGCTACTGAATGGACAGAAAGTAATTAGTCTTGAAAATCAAAAGGGATGGTTTGATGCTGGGAAAGTTATTGCTGGTTTGGGCTTGTTTTCAACTTTAGACACTATTGCTTAGGGAAAGGAAAATAGAGAGATGGTAGTGAGGAGTTACACACCACTGGAGGAGCCACTAGGCAGTGATCACTAACATATGACTTCTTCTGCAAATATCTTGGGTTGAATGTACTGGATCTTTGCAGTTCTTAGAAGCTACAGTGTCCTGATCTTTTTTGGTAGCTGGATACTACATCACCTGGAAATTTTCCACAAAGTAGGGTTAGCTAAAAGCTCTTATTTGGACCAGGAAGAAGTGGGGCATGGTTAGATACCATCTGACACAGTGGTCATCAGCCTTCATAAGCTAATGAAAGTAAAATGGAGAAAGGAGGGAAGAGAGAAGGTTTTTCTCTGAGTATACTTAATGTTTTCAGTTTTGTTACAGAGCAGAAGGAATGGTACTAAAGTTTGTGCAATTGCACTGCTCAGAGAAAGGAGTTAGACCTGGTGAAACTGCACTTATGTAAAAGTTGAACATAAGAGGAATTAGATCTGGGTCTCACTCATTTGCTTTAAAATTTCCCATTCCCAAAGCACTAGGAATTAGATGCAAATGTTGGATGCAACTTAGTGTTTCCCACCCTACAAGTTGAATAAGATAGTCCGATAAAATAGTAACATAGTACGTTAAGGCTTTTTATAAGAATTTGCTGAATTCTTGAAAGGCTCCAATCCGGGAGGTCAGAGAGGGTATTTGGAAGGCCAAAGGTTTCCAATGCAGTCAAAGAGGTGGCCAGGATTTTAGTTCAGAACAATCACCTCCTCAATAAGTGAAATAGTAACAGATGGAGATTCTCTGAATATTGGGAAAAAAATAAAAAAAATGGGGTATAAAATTAGTTTTACTTTCAGATTAACCATATCTCCAGTACTCAGGTAAGGTGTTTCTCTGCTATACTCTGCAAATTTCTTTTAACGTAAGCACAAAAATTCAAATCTACTGATGCTGGGCATAAGCCAGCAAACTAAGCTGTACTTTCACTAACTCCATGTGGACCCATTTTAAACATCTTTACTTTTATTACAGAGTTTCTTCACGAACTGAATAGTCTCCCAATAAATAACTGCTAGCACTCTATATTTTCAGAAAAATTTTCAATCCTCTATAAGGTATTGAATGAAAGAACAATTACAAAAAAAAAAAAAAATCAGTCTTGATAAGTGTCTCCACTCAACTGCACAAATAAATAAGACAGTGGTTTTCTATGTCCATGGATCTGTCAATAGATAAAGATCATAGAACCATTTAAGGTTGGAAAAGACCTTTAAGGCCATTGAGTCTAACCATTAACCCTAACACTGCCAACTCCACCACTAAACCCTGTCCCTACTCACCACATCTACACATTTTTTAAATACCTCCAGGGATGGTGACCCAACCACTTCCCTGGGCAGCCTGTTCCAATGCTTAACAACTCTTTTGGTGAAGAAATTTTTCCTAATATCCAATCTAAACCTCCCCTG
>JANXJC010000055.1:42908979-42956240 GCA_027564655.1 Leptodon cayanensis
GGCTCATATTCATCCGGCCGTCAACCAGCACCCCCAGGTCCTTCTCTGCCGGGCAGCTTTCCAGCCACTCTTCCCCAGGCCTGTAGCGCTGCGTGGGGTTGTTGTGACCCAAGTGCAGGACCCGGCACTTGGCCTTGTTGAATCCCATACAACTGGCCTCGGCCCATCGATCCAGCCTGTCCAGGTCCCTCTGTAAAGCCTCCCTACCCTTGAGCAGATCAAGCCTGTCACCCAACTTGGTGTTGTTTGCAAACTTACTGAGGGTGCACTCGATCACCTTGTCCAGATCATGGATAAAGGTATTAAACAGAACTGGCCCCAGTTTTGAGCCCTGGGGAACACCACTTGTGACCGGCCACCAGCTGGAGTTACCTCCATTCACCATAACCCTTTGGGCCCGGCCATCCAGCCAGATTTTTGCCCAGCGAAGAGTACACCCATCCAAGCCATGAGCAGCCAGTTTCTCCAGAAGAAGATAGTATTTGGAGCTATTGTGTACTTCAATGTGTTGTAATAATCCAAAGTAATATGCTTTGATACTTCACACAACAAGCAATTGTTATGTCCCATATTATGTTGCAGTGATTCAGCATAGCTGATAAGATCAATGGCAACATGTCTGCAATAAATAAGGTAAAGGTGGCATATTCTTTACTGAGAGATTAGTATTCATTTTGCAGACTGCATTCTAAATGGAAAATACTGTGTCATTTAAGATTAAGTATCTGTTTTGGTATCATAACAGATGTTTCGAAAAACCTATTAAGAAGAATCATAGTGCTGTTTTTGTCTAATAGCAAAAAAAATCAGTCACCTTATCACTACAAATTAACAAATTACCCCTTAGAAAGTTTCATTAAAATACCTTAAATCAACTTTCATATTCCTTCAACTACTCTTGTTTTAAAAGTTTTCATCTCATAACTTCCTTCCAAAGATTTTTTGGTTTAGTGTATTAATGTCGTTGGTAACTGGCTTCCCTGACTGCTTTTCAAACATGAGAATATTTTCCATGTGGGTTCTTGAGTTAAAGTAGCTGCTCCTTTCATAACACTCTTTATGAGGCATGCATATATCACTGTTCTCATTGCTGGGCTGTAGAGGAGCCACAAAAAGGGCAATGTCAATGGGTTTACATACAAGGGTCAATGTTAAAAATGTCAAGTTAGCTTTCATGAAGCTGGTAATTGTCAGACCAGTCACATGTTTATAAGTGTGTACTCTGTATCTAGAGCTGCAAAGATACTGGGTATTCACACACCTCTTTGAATGCCTTGTTCTATCATTTTGACATTGCTGAGATCATGAATATCCTTGTACAAATCCATGATCACCAGAATTCCCACTGGTCTCCAACCACAAAGCTTCATGCTGATGAAGTCAATCTACTCTCACAGCAGCGACTGTGGCCTTATTGCAAGCTGAAGATGTGGAGGCTCTCCATCTTGAATTCCTTGGCAAAAATAATCTGAATTCAGTTCTGTACTACATAGCATACGGCACTGTACAGCCTATGGGCTGGAACTAGCTTCTGCACAGCTCTCTTATCTAAGCATGTGAGGAGAAGGGTTGTACAACAATTTGTACCTCACATACACATTTTATTCCTCAGCCACATGCGTACTCAGCCACTTGGTACTTTCCAACTCAGCCACATGTGCCTGCTCCTGTCCCTCACAGTTGTGTTTATCAGGTTTTTGTAAGTGCAATTCTTTATGTTTATTTGTCTGAAGGAAAGCATGGGTTTACCATTCCCTTATCACTATTTTTACAATCTTTTGTAATCCTCAATGTCCTGCTAACTCCTCTTGAGACTTATGATACGTTATTTGATGAAGAAGGAACAGATAGATTTTGGCTCAGGGTTCTAGGACTATGATTTGGAAGAATGATTCACTGAAAAACAAAAGTTTCTGGTTTGATGACTTTAAAAGCATTTGAGGTTGTAGCTCTTGGAAGAAAAGGTTGAATTATTTGATGTCAAAACAGATAAGTGGTTTGGGAAACTCGGAAGAATAAAAAGCATTAAGATCCCCCATTCTGCTTTTTGTGAATTATAAGAAAATTTTTCAGAGGCTGGCATCCGTTAGAATAGAAATTTGGCTAAAAATCATTCATTTTTTTGCATGACCCTGCCAGAACATTACTATTCATAGAAAAGGAGAGAAAAGAAAAGAAGTGATAGTGCTCTAAGAGAGAGAAGTATGGCTATATGAAAAAGGCTTAATCCTTCAAATTGCTGAGGACTCTGGCTATATTCCACTTAAATTTCCATTAAATCCTTGTACTCTGAATTAAAAGATACAGCACAGAACAGCCAACGTATGTAGCACACTTTGGACATACAAGGGTCAATTAACAAGAAATAGCAGAAACAGGTAAATCTTGAAACAGAAATTGAAGCTCTGACTATAGTCTTCTGAACTCCACCCGCAAAACACCTTAACACTCATTTAAAGTCTCATTAAAGCTTAGTCCAGCTCTCAATGCTTTACTGAATCCTGATCCACAGTCTGAAGATGTATATATATTGTGTTTTTCATCTGGAAAAAATGAACTATTTCACTTTGGCTAAAGATTCTCTTTAGAACACCACTCATTTAGAAATCTCCTTTTGAGACCAAAAAGTGTGTGCCTGTGTGCTTATTTATTCATATTTTAAAGGATCAAATTTTAAAAAAATATATATTTATGCTCCTCTTGGAAAAAAAGAGGGGAAAAAAAAAGGAAAAATACCTGTTTCTAATGCTACTTATTAGAGGAATTTCAAACTTTTCACTCAAATCCCAAATGAAGACTCTGTCAGACTCTTTCGAACTTTCAAATGCCAGACAACAAAATTACAAACTCTCCAATCTTTGGGACTGTGGAAATCCTTTCCAAATCTATTTCCTGCCAACTGTCTCTCACCTGAACATTCCACAGTCTGCCTGCTGCTCACATTGATGCCAAATGATCTGCAGTTACAGTATGTTTAACCTGTAATCTGCTATTAGCTCTGAGCTTTGCAGAAGGCAACATCCAAGTCTAGCAAATTCTTTACCTTCAAGAAAAACACCGGAGGAGAATTACTGAAATGTAGATGACCAAAATGCATCTATTTAACCCATGCATCAACATTGTGCCCATTTTTCCTTACTCTATGCTACACTGCAGTTGCAACATAAAAAAGAGCAATTGTTTTGTCCCAAGAGGAGTCCGGTATCATCTCCTCCTCCTTGGAGACTTGTGGGTATCAATCGTGAGTTGTGTGCTCAAAATTCCCACCCAAAGTGCGGGACAAAATTTAGATGCATTGTGAGTCTTCAGAAACACTCTAGGTGAAAAGCTGCATAAACAAGCCGGGAGTAATATGTAGAGGACAGCAAGGACTAGATGCCTAACTGAATGAACTAAACAAGGGCAGACTCGCTATGCAATTAATTGTCATTTTTCTATGCCAGAAGAAATTGTCACAGAATTATTTTCTTTTCTGGCATTTCCCCTTTGCAATTGGCTTCGTCACTGTGCAAAGATAGAAATTCTTCTTGATGAACTGACATTACAGATGTAGCTGGAATTACTTTAGTGCCAGGGACTTCCAGCAATAGCAGACCTGCAGACCTGTGGGTGCTTACATTTTGTGAATTTTTCCCCAGAAGGCTCAGTCTTTTCAACTCGCAGTGAAATTAATCTAATTGTGCTTCTTAGGTTGTTATTTGCTTTTCTTTGGTTTTAACTTGTTCTCATTTGTGTTCAAAGGAAGGAGTGACACTTTGTCACGGAGGCTCACACAATCAAATTAAACAGGTGTTAAACTCAACAAAATTTATTCTTCAATCAAAATCATTTAGAACTCTGACAACATTAGTAAACCACAGGTTCAGTGATGTAAGGGGAAATTAATACTGCACAACCAATTTAAGAATTCTTAAGCTTTAGAAAGTACGATCAAAAATACGCATATCACTCACCTAAAAGATGAGGGCTCTCGACATCAAGCAGTTACCTTGGGCAGCGTCCCGACCCAAGGGGAGAGTCCCCAGCTGCAAACCCACTGCTCCAAGGAGAACCGACTCAATTTGTCCTCAGGCGGGGCTCCATTTATTCTCTAGTTAAATCTAATCTGTGGTCAAATAAGGTCATGGTAGTCCTCATTGGCCAAGGGCCAACTCTTCTTTATTCCTCCACCAAAGTGTGTATGTGGCGGTTGCAACTCCACTCCACCATGCAGATGGGGTGGTTCAACCCCCAAAACATGGCTTCTAGGTTTTTTTACCTCTTTTCAACAGTGAAGAATTTAGCTCTTTATCAGGGCAGGTGTACCTGCCACACACTTGAAAAAAGCCGCTACAATTTGCCAGGCTTAATTCTAAATCTATTTGGGATAAATATGTGAATCTCAAGGAAAACTGAAACACACCATTACCTTTCACGTTTTGGTTTTTTTTTTTTTTTTTAAAGATTAAAGGCATAAAAGTCATCAGACAGTTGTGAAGTCGGCCTACACATTCATTTGGTCAGGGGAGAGTAGAACACACATATATGGCATTGCTCTGATATCTGGGATGACTTCTTCAGAGGGAAATATTAAAGGATGAAAAACAAACATTATTTTAACTGTCAGATTGATCTTCTCAGTAGCTGTAATTAATCACAGTTACTGCTATAAAGTCACTGAAAGCTCTCTCTTAAGGAGGTTATATGGTAATGAAACAAAGTTATTCTCCCTCATGTTCTTTTCATAAATCGTCAGCAAATACACATGTATATGAGCTGTCTTCCAGCTGAGCTTTTCAGGAGTTAATAAGCCATTTAAAAGTATTTAATGCTGGCAAAGCAAAAGCATAAATGACCTTTGAACCCTGCAAGGACGTTTTCTCTTTGAGCAATTTATTCTTTGCTTACAAATGGTTCAGAACAGTATGCACAGAATAACATTTTGCCACTGAATGTCATCTTAGACACAAGTAGAATGAAAGAATTAATCTCTTATCTGAATTTGTATTAGATTACATGGCAGCAATAGAGGTAACATGATACAATAAAAAAGTGTAGACAGGAGGCAGTATGATACATTAATAAAGGAGATTTTTATGAGTTGTTTGCTGGTAGAAATCCACTGTCATGACAAAGGTTTTAGTTCAGGTAAAATAGCTTGGGTGTAGCAAAGTTAGTCCCAGTATTTACATTTATATTCCTAAAACATCTCTGGCCTGAAGGGCTGTTCAGAAAGTTTTTACTGTTGTTATTCCTCTGCATCTGCAATATGAACAAATGTTATAATCATTAGAGCTGCTCATTTCTAGATTTTGAGTAATAAGGTCCAAATTCAGCACAGGTAGCTGCACATTAAGGTTATTCCCCAAAATACTCATCTCATAACTTAAAACCGCCTGCACCTCACTCATAACTGACTATCAGAATGACCCCAAGAAATCTTTAGGAGTGGAGATGAAGGCAATCTTCATACTGTTTGGGATTAGGACAACAAATGTTTTATAGAGATTTGAGAAAGTACTGAAGTTATTTTTGCTCTTCTTCCCTTTCCATCTCTGGCGGGTAACTGAGCACTGGTTGGTTGAAATAACAAATGTGACTGTATTTCTTTGGACCTTGTCCAGATGTACATTTCTGGATCCCTATTTGTATGGACACACTCAGTCTTGATGTTGCAAAGTGCTCTCTTTTTTTTCTTTCTAGAACTATTAAGCTTGGTAAATACACTTTTTAGCTTGATTTATCTCCCATTTATAGGAACTGCTGGGAAAAGGAGCAGATGCAACATTAAATAATGGACTGGACAGAGCACTGAAAGATACTTCTCTAAGCCCTGTTAAATGTTGAATGACCATAGTTGATTGCTACAATCATAAAGGAAGATTATTCTAAATTATCAGTTGTTCCTGGAGATTATAAACTATCAATGTTTCTGAAGTCTTATTTAATGGGTAGACTAAGGGGAACGTTCCTTTTTCCTTTGAGCAAATATGTATTAATCTCTAGCAAAAATACATCAACTTTTAATAATTTATTGCTCAATTTCAAAAGTAATTGCAACCTAGGAATTTGCCAGATTTTGCTTGTCCTTTGAAAATTCTTCCTATATATTTCTTCTACACTACCATAAAAATCATAGGTTGCCTTTTGCTGACAGCGCAAAGCTACCTTTTCATTTTAAAAGACAAAGGTCAGTGCTATGTGTTTGTTAAATTCATGTAGAATTTCCGTGCTGTATTCTATTTTCTCAATTACTGCTGTCAAGAGAAGAGGACAGTGTCCTCTTCTTGTGCTTGCGTGTGCTGAAAATTACTACTTTATATATATCTAGAATAACTCTTAATATGCAAGGAGAAAAGATATAGAACTATTGGGAGCTCCCACTGGTCCTCACAGCATGAAATGCACGACATAATAGATGCTTTTGTTTAAAGTACCTGAAAATAACTTCAGAAATTCCAAGTTTGGTTTTCTATTTTCCTCCCAAATCTGACAAGGCCAGCATTTCATAGATTTACAAGTACAAATGTTTTTTTTTTTTAAAAGCAACCTATAAAAAAATATGTAATCAAGTGAGTGATGGAAACAGTATTGCAAAGCTAGAAGTACCCTAAAATTGTAGTAAAAAGTGCTTTTGAAAGACTACAAAAAGTGCTGTTGACAGTTTACGGTGATCTGTGTCAAAAAAGTAAAGTTGTTGAAAGGCAGGTAAAGAATCTGTGTGTGATAGTACCAAATACTATTTTTAAACAAAATTAGTCTCACTCTGGCAGAATGTAAAACCCTGTTCTGACACTCACAGGCATAACTGTACTGGCCAGCGAAGTTAGTTAATAGCTATATCCACCTCTTCACCATTTGCACTCCTCAAATAGCACGTGCTACTTGTCACAAAATACAGAAGAGCCTGCACAGGCTTGTTATCCAGATTGCAGTTGCATCTACTTCTGATCTATCTCCATCTTCCTCCACCTTCCATCTACCTCCATTTTGCAGTTGCAAAATGTGAGTCTCCGTGAAGTTTGAAGAAGACAATTCAGTACGTGGCTGCAGCGTTGGTGGATGGAGAGTGAAGAATGATCAAGGCTTTCGTATGGAGCAGACAGGGACAATCACGTTCCTGCTTCAGTGCCTACAACGTTCAGCCTGTTTCTCAGGAAAGAGGGAACAGCTGGAATCACCATGAGTCCAATTTTAAACATTCTGAGCAGCGTGTAGGGCTAATGAGGGAACTGGGGAGAGCAAACAGCACTTATCTGAAGGGAAGAGATTATGGTTTACACAACCTCTTCTCTTCATAATTTATATGAGGTCTTTGGTTAGAGTTAAATAATGAGGTTTCCCAGTACTTCTTAGGATTCTTTTTATTTTTTTTAAATGCAATATTAGATGAACTCAGAAAATGAAATCTTTTGAAAAAAAGGAATTTTGAGCAGAATTACTGTTACAGAAGGCCAGCCAAGTAGTCTTGCCTTTCATTGTTACTTTGGTAATGATAAAAATATCAGTTCCACTGAGCAGCTGCCTTAAATCCCTGGGTTTAGCAGTCTGATTAGAGATACTGATCCTGGGGCGCTGAGGCTTCCAATGTGATGAGGAGAAACCTGGAAGTCCTGTTATCATTTTTTGTCTTGGCACTATAGACCCTGGAAACCCTTGGTGTCCAGATCTTGCAGGTGTAGTCCACCTGGCAATACCCCCTAAGATTCACAAACTCACAATCCCTTTTCCAGATCAGTCTGCTCATGGGTCTGTCTAGAAGCTCAAAATCACAGCCAGAAGGTAATCTACCAGTAGTCCAGGTAGGATTGCATTGGAATTATGTCTGGGATTCATTGGAGAGTTATATGAAATACAACCTGGTTGAAATAATTAATTGTTTTTTCCTGAAAAAGCTGTCGTTCATCTGAATATTTTCAGCCTTTCAAGCTTTTCAGAGTGTCTGCAATGACAGTCTTACTGAGTGATACCTGGGTCTTAACTCCCAGGTTAGCCAAACATGAATATGTCTCTGCCTTCCTTTTTTCCTCCCTAATCACCCAGCCTCCAGGTCGAGGTCCTCACCTTCCATTGATCCATGTATATGCAGGAATATGTTTTTTGATGAAGAAGCTCTTCGCTTTTTTCCATGGCTATAGTGATAATTGCAAGAGAACTTGTCTTCCCACCGCATGTGAATGTGAGAAAAGCACTGTTGTTTTGCTGTCACTCTAGTCATCTTGCTTACATCCTCATACAAAGCTGAAGGCAGTAGCAGCCAGAGATAAAGGTGCTTCATGATCTCCTGACTATCAGCTGGACTCTACTCCTTCTATAGACTAAGTTAACTGTTTGGGTTTGTTGGTTTTTTTTAAAAATTTATTTTCTGGTATTTGACCCAGCTATGCAAGTTTTAAAGATTGCAATTCAAAGGTGTGATTCTCTGTTATCCATGGGTAATTATTTACTTTTAGGCAAAGTAAGTGTTATATTCTGCCCTAGAAGCATTTTGCATTTACTTTTCATTGATGTGAATACAAATTGAAAGCCTTTATATTTGATGTTTACGAACTGTTGATTATAGATTAGAGATATAAAGGAAGAAATTAGTCACCTAAACAAAGAAGCTCAGAGCATATTCAGATACATGTGAAAACAAAAAGCACTTAAAGCTTGTATGACTAAAAATTGTGGCTTATCTTCCTTGTGCAATTAGCTAAGAAAACATTTCCAGACAGATAATACGAATAGATGAGGGGACAAGTCTATCATCCTATGTTTAATTGTCCGTGGTATAATGTAATAAATCTGTATTCCAAGGAAAGCTTTGGGATGAGATCACTGAATATATTTCAGAGAGTTCTGAAATTATTATTGATTCAAGGATGTTTTTACTGAATTGTACATATGCAAAGAACACTTCACATTGGAAGGTGCCCAGGTGTAATATAATAATCTGCAGAATGTTATCAATAACAGCCTTTAAGGTTACCCTCCCATAACTGAAAAAATGTGTCACATTTACAGTGAGACTATTTATTACATTCTACTTCTCAGTGATGCATGCAGACATACCTATTGGTTCCCTTTTTTCTTTGGACAAAGGGAACCTTCCTTTTCTGTTAAAGATTTGGTGATAGATGCTGAAGTGATTTAATTCATTATATCTCGATGTCACTGGAGTTTGTCTGCATCTGGCTTCACACAGAAGTATTATAGCAGGAACTGGCCTTTAAATCCAGAAAATTAATTGGGATGGATGGTTCCTAGATCAGGCACCAACTCAGATTGCCTTGGTCTCCTGCGGAGTTCCTCTCCCAACAACCTGTTTGTGACACGCGCCACAGTCATATACCCAAGACTCGAAGTAGTCACCATGATGACTTTAGTTATTCAGAGTGCATGTTGTTTTTCCACATCTCTGCTAAGTTTTTTCAAGGTCTTCCCCTTCTCTTTCCCTTAATCTTCTCCCTCTCTCCCCTAGGGTTCTTTATCTCTTGTCTTAAGAAATACTCCTTAGTAATGGCAGTGTCTTTTAGCACTGCCCACTATGTGTTAGATCAATCCCATCACGTCATTTCGCGTAGGTAATCAAACGGCTATCTGACAGCAAAAGCTTTTCATCACTGGTGACCTGGACTACATTCAAACTGGTTATTTTGTGATGCTTTGGGACTTATTACTGACATCCTGAAATATGCAGCCTTGTTGAAAATGTTGTGTGCATAACTGTGAAGGTAATTTCTTTGTCACTGCAGTTACGTATTCCACAATTTCTTTAAAGAAGAGGTTAGCCCTGGAACTGGCCAGAAATTATTATAGAATGATGAGCCTTGAAGAAGGAAATTTTCCACCTAAATAATTGACAACAGGTAAAAGTTTTGTGAAAATATCACTTTAATCACAAGTATTATAAAAAAAATCCCCAAATATTTCATTGAATTGAGGCTGTATTATACTGTGCCTGTTGTGGTTGAATGCTTTCTGGAAAATTGATCAAAGTACTTTGGTTTGACTTAATGGCACAGTTGATGTCACAAACTGAGCTCTGAACACTTCGTTTCACAAGATATGTAACATCTCCCACATTTCTCGTTTGTTATGTGAAGAATTGTGGAATCTTCCCATAGAAATGAATTTTCAAGCTGAAACTAGCTGGAATTACAGAAAAAGAACCCCACTTAATTTCTCCCAAAAGGGAATCAATTAGGGATCATCTTGTTTAATCCCACTGCAGATATGATGCTGCAGCATCTTATTTGGTCTCTCACGTTGATACACTCTTCTCAAATACCCAAGGATTCCATGTCCCATAACAACATTTTTTTACAAAATCATTGAGTTGACTTTTTACTTATGCCTCTTCCCAGCCATAACAGCTTCCACTACCTTGTTGTGATCCTTTTCTTCTGCATCTTTTACACTTCACTATTTTAAAATGGTGCACATAATTTTACGGTGGAGAGACAAATGGCACATCCACAGTTGTACGGCTGTTGCATAAATAACTATTTTGTGCTGAACATGAGAACACGTGCCCTGACAAAAGCATACAGACTATAATGCTAGATTTATTTGTAATATGATGAAGGGAAGGCAAAAAAAGAGTGTACATAAATCAAATAAACTGACAACTAACTTGTAATTAATATAACTACTATAGTTTTGCAATAAATTGAATATAAGAAATGCACATGAAGAGGTGTAGCAATTACTGTAAAATCATTCGGGCAGGATCGGTATTTCAGAAGTAAACTCCAGTATAAATGTGCAATGCAGAACTGCCACCAGCTAACTACAAAAATCCCATTCATGCTTCATTGGTTTCAGATATATTTGAAATGACAGAAATTGACTGCCTCCTGGGTTAACTAGCAGAATAACAGATTACATGCCAGCTCATTTTAGACAAGGGAAAGGGCATCTTTACCTTAAAGAGGGAGATAAAAAGCTTCCAAGTACAGTATAGACAACTGCCTCCTTCATGAAAGCAAAGTGAATGTGTGTTGCTAAATATTTTATGTGCCATATTACTATGCCAGCAAAGAGCACTAGCACCTGCTCTGGATGAGTTATGTAGAGCAACTCCACGTTCATGATCATTTATGTAAATGCGAGTCAGAGTATGGTGAATGCAATCACCATTTCCTGAGCTTTTGTTTTCCAAACAAGCTAGTTTTTGTATTTTAATGATGAGTATGCTTTGCTGGAATTTTTGCTTTCTTGCCAGGTGATTTTAGATAAATGCCAAATATGACATAGATCACTACAGTTTGTCAAACACTGAAGAAAAGTTATCATACAGAAAAAAACAATGCAATGGAAAGGTTTTTAGCGTGTGTGATCTACAGAGTTGAGGACTTCTCTGATGTGATAGAAGTCTATTTGGAATAGCTCTTATTCCAGAGAAATAATTCAACAGCTTGTGCATGAGTTGGCTTTCCTATGCGGGACCGGAAGCTCACTATATGTAACACTAATCACCAAGGAAAACCAAGATGTTTCATGCTAGCAATATCACAAAACAGTCAGGAAAGCACAAAGAAATTCCTAACTCGGATAGTTTGATTTTCATTCCTCACATGGATAGTTTCATTTTCCTTAAGTCTTATTTTTCCTGAACCAGTCTACATCAGTAATGTAATGGAAATAATAATAGTGTATTCTTCTCTTAAATGTATACTGGGACACAAAATATAGGTGTTTCTGTTGCTGCAAGGACTTTAATTTTATCTTTCCATTCTTTAAGTATTTCTTTATTTTCTCTTTGGGAAAGTATTTATACTATTTTTTAATTGTTCATGTTGCGTTCTTGAAAACAACTCTTTTTCCTTTGTTTCCAATATTTTTTCTTACAAAACCAACCTGTCATATTAGAAAAAAGTCCAGGGAAAAAGGTTTCCTCAAAATATTTTCATTCATGTTATGAGAAAAAGAAAGAGGAGTGGTCAGAGGAGGTTCAATTTTTCATCATTTGGAAATGTAATAAAAGTATTAGGTAGGATTTAGACAATTAGCTGGATGTGTAACTTACAGAGGTACCTTTCCAAATTTCCTTATCTGAGTTTTCTTATCTTTTCACAAAACCTAGAACTCATTTATTCTTAAAGGTTCAGAAGGCAGCTTCTGACCCATGCTGAACGTCATCAGCTTCTTCAGTGGGACCTGGATTTACCAAGTACTGAGGTTTTGTGGTTTGTTGTTTTGTTTTTTTTTAATTTTGTCACACTTCTGTCATCGTGATCTTAGCAATTCTTGGGAGCTTTAGCCCAGGACTTGACTATACAACAACAAAGGAACTGTGCTTTCTTCGCTCTAAAAGAGCGGTGAATCAAATATGAGAGAATTGTCCACAACTAGATATCAACAGAAATACGAGCTTAAGGAAGACAATGAAATGCTCCAGGCTAACATGGCAAGCAAAAGTCTTAGGGCCTCGGCTTAACTACTAAGAGAGGCTATAGATAACTTGATAAAGGAATATTCTTCAACATGGAGGAGAGCACAGAAAATGACCTTTGAAGTTTAACAGGTAGGTAGAGAGGACATGCTTCAGGGCTGACTAGTGATGGAAGCTGACTGCTGGCTTAATACTCACGGAGTGAAAAAATAAGTAAATCAACCGGCCAAACCCCCCATTTTACAGGATAGAATGCCCCTTGCATCAGGTATGGGACTCAACACAAATGCTCTGTCTGGGCTAGAATGAGGATGGGATTCTTTTTTCCTTTCTTTCCCTCTTTTCTACCAAAGCACTCTTCAGATGTTACACAATTTGATAAATTTCCTCTACCCTCTTACTAAGATGCTTATTCTACCTGCCTCTGTGCTCAGTGGTCCACAGAAATGTTGGAAAGGTGGAACTGCCCTTGCCAACCAAAATGCACTTGGGCAGGAGATAAAATGGGAAGGAACTAAGACAGAAAAAGACATGTAAGAGAGCACTGTGGCATCATGAACCCGTCTCTTGTTCCAGGTGGTGGCCAGGATTTAACTGGCAATTAGGAAAGGCACCACCATTAGATTCACGTGGTCTGGTGAGCACATTGTACCACTCAAGATCAGTGCAAAAAGACCTGACTGCAAAGTGTGTGTTCCTGGATTGCAGCAAACATTACAGGAGTAACAAACATCATGACTGGCACTTTGTCAGTTTTTCCTTTTTAGTGAATTGTTCTCTCAAGACATCTAAGAAGAACATTCATGATTTCATCCTGTTAATGTTCAACACATTCCAATTATTTTGAATGCAGCCATTCAGTCTCTTTCCTGGAGCTTTTTGTTTCATTGTAACAACAATTTGTGACTATTTCCAATGCCTCAATTACTCTATCAACACTTTCTTTGATAATCAAAGCATATAAATATGTTTCAGGTTATGTGCTTCCTATTATGATTTTTATGCAAACTGCACATAGCAAAATTTGAACATGTCCTCCTAACAGTTTAGTTTCATAACATTTAGAACAATCTTAGAAAATTTTCTATTATCTTTTCATGCCTGCTTCCAAGGTGTCCTCAATGTATTAATCCTGTTGTGATATGAGTCACCTGTTAAAAGAACTGAATATCTAAATTTCAGAACAGGGGAGACAAAGCCAAAGTGAACACCAATATACGCTCTTTCAAATAAAACTCTATTGATTGATGATTTTATGTGCAAAAACTTAGGGAGCAGCTCCTGTAAGAGAAAAAAAAGAATCATGTTAACATCAGCACAAACACAAATGTGTTTGTTAATGACTCTTTACCCTTAATATGCCTATGTTCTAACTAGAGGCAAAGTATGTTTGTGGTTAAAATATCATCTAACCAAAGAACAAATGTTACCACATGATTTGCAGGGCCAATGCTTGACACTGGTCTAATGCTAAACTACTGAATCACCCTTACTCAACCCTTCTTGTGAAGAGCTGATCATCATTTCACAGCCTACACCATGTTCGTACAAAAGGACTGTTGATGAACATGTTCAGAATAAGCTTTATAAATTATTCACAAGTTATTAATTCCACAGAAAAACAGGTATCAATCTACTACATCCATTTATCACTCCATTTTCCCCATAGATGGTGGCAAACCATCCCACTAGAGATTACTAATACAATCGGTGAATGTGAACCACTCCATTCCAGGTATTGACAAACTTATTTAGAACAGATGCTTCAACTGTTAGGATACACGGGGGAAATTAAAGGTGTTCAATAGTCCTCCACTTCATACTTTTACCAGGGATAGTGAAACTGTGCTGGAGTGTAGTATAATCATCAGGGGAAATGCAGTGCAAGAGGCAGATCTTATTTCTCTAATGCTTCCTGCTCCCACGTATAGTCATGCTCCAGAAACATGTACATTATAGCAGATCATTTTGGTCCTAGGTCACCAGGGGGATGAATTCACCAAGTCAATCCCATGAATCCTAGCCATGAAACCTTCAAATTGATAGTCCCATTAAAAGAACTGGAATTAATACAGTGTTGTAGATACAGAGACAATAAACATAAATACAGTATTATTAGGAGTGAAGTAGTATAAGCAGTCTATAGCTTTTCAGATTAACAAATCACTTCCATGGCCATTTGTATTAAGTAGGCCAGGCAGAAGGTTTTATGACTATTTACACATGTGGTTCTTTCACAGCAAATAAATATTTGAACAGAAAAACTACTGATGCAAAATTAAAAGATACACTATCTAATCAGCTCATAAATGATGACAATAAATACGATGTATATATGTAGCACTTGATTGTGTGAACAACAAAAAATAAAAAAGCCAGGATTGAACTTCACCATCCCTCCAGTGAAACACAGCCAGTTTTAAGAGTGGATCTTGTCACTATTTCAAACTCCACAGACACAGTGAACAACCATGTTAACTGGGAACAAAAATCCCTGTTGAAATCACAATAAAAGTATCGGTAAGAACAAAGTGGTTTTGGCAAACACCCAAAGCTGTCTTTAGCATGGATCTCAGATGTTTCTGATGTGATCATGGGACATAGCAAAGTGGATATTTTTACCTTTACTTCCTTCTCCTTCGAAGATCCATTTTTAATGGGAAAAAAGTGGCAACATATGTAAATGACACAAAGCGACTTTGCTTAATCTTGTCTGAGGGGGACTGAGTGGATCTTCAGACAGCAGTGACTGCTACGATTTGCTTCAAACATCTGCCCAAGATCCAGCAGCCTCTCAGTACTGAGGGAGATGAATAATGTCTTCCTACTGCACGTATGTGCTACAGAGAAGCTAAGTTGTTTAATTAACTCAGACAGACACAGCTCTCTGTGCTTTGTGCTGAGAAGATGTGGCTGCTCAAAACACTACTGTTTATTTTTAGCCTGCTGCTTTATTCTGGTGCTTAGTATTTAAAGAAACTAAGTTAAATCAAAACTTATTTTTCTACTTCATGTATAAAACCCACTTTTACCTGGTCTTTTTACATTCTCCCAAACCTCCTCAGGGGATGGTATAAAATAAAACTTTGAGAGAATAATTCGCTTCATCTAAAACATTTTCTTCAGGAGCAAATTTAACAAGCCACAAAGCTGCATCTCAGAGAGCTTGAGTTTGACAACAATACTTCCAATCAGCTTAATTATATGCTACCAAAATACAGAGTTCTTATAAAGGCATCTTGCAACCTTTTCCAGATAATGATACCTTGGAATAACCAGTGTACCCTTCCTAATATATTGACTGTATAACAGATAAGAAGAAGACGACAAAAACCCTAGCACCAATGAAAGCATGAAAGAAACAGTAAAAATATAAATCAATTCTTTTAAACCAGAACTCATTCTGTATGTCTGTTTGGAGTACCTTAGTTAAATGTTTATACTCAAATACTCATTTTGATGAAGTAGATTTTTTTCAACTAACAGGCTAAATTTGGAGTTATTTTGTAGAAAAATGTAAGCTCTCCTGTCTTTCTCAGTTTCAAAATGTGTATTCAAATAGAAAAGTTTTTGGAACAAAGCCTCTCTGTGTCATGGTTTTAGTTCAGCAAAACTAAAATGCAGCAAAATTATCTTTGGAGCTAATATGTTGTTCTTTTTCATCTATCTAATAATTTGCTTCAAATGGAAAGGGAAGTCCATTGTGATATGGCATAGTTGGGAGCAGATATGCCATGGCCAGACAAGTAATTTCTTTTATATGTATCTATTTCCTTTAGCGTTCTGCATGAAATAAAGGAAACCTGCAAAGGGAAACTACAAAACAAAATAGTAACTTTTAAAATCAATGTACTATCTTATCAGCTTGTACATCACCTTTTTAGTCAGAAAAAGATTTTTGCAGTCCATCCTTCTGCCTACATCCTGTAATACCAGCTTTTTTAAGACTACTTATTCATCCTTTTCTCCTGGGTACTTTTAACGTGAAGAAAAAACAGCGTCTTCCTCTAAATTTTATTTTACTTTTCCCCTTCGCATTTTCTAAGCTCTTTTTGACTCAAAGCAGGCTCAAGGTTTCTCAGAGCATATGCAAAAATCAATTTTGACCCCTTTCTAAGCAGGCAGGGGTTGGTACAGAGGCCCAGGACAGCCAGTTCCAGGGGTATGGCCACGCTGCCCCCCAGCTGTAGCCCCCTCTCTCTTTACTCCCATTTTCTCCACAGCAGCATCAGCTGCTGCCAGTTTGGCTCTCCTCAGCTCTGGCACACATAAAATGGGCAATAGGGACATGGCTCCTTTATTTTTCCCTACCCCAAGCAATCCCTTGCCCTCTGCAGCTACCAACTTTGCCCATGTCTGCAGCCAGCTCTGATTAAGCCTAAATTTTGCCTGTATTTATCTCTAGAGTTAACACCCAAAGTCAAAGAGTATTGCAGTGGGCTTTGGCCGAAGTCTATACATTAAACTGGAATCTACAACCCTGCGCTGCTGAAATCTAAGGTCGTACATGGCCATGAGAGATTCCCCTTGCCGCGGGAAGTAAGGGTATGGCATTTTCCCATCCCCACAGATCTTCCATCCTTCCTCCTGGCCCAGGCGAGCTCCCAGGAAGGAAAAGATTAATTAGTATCAGCTACACCTCTAGTATTCATAACCATCTCCCTTTGGAAAGCAGCTATGCCGGGATTGAGTGCTTGTATAATTTACTGAGTTAGAGCACTTGAACTTTAGGAGTCCCGTAGGACCAGCACATGTCAGGGTCTGGCAGGACTGAAGGGATTAGGAAATCCTTGCTAGATGCAAGTGTCTGGGTCACTTCTCAGGCAGCATTGCTATGCAGTGTGTATTGTTACAGGATGGGATCATATTCTTTTATCTCTCCAACCAACGCTTTCTTTCAAAGGCTCAGAATCATCCTCCAGGGTTGTTTTATTTTTTTTTTTTTTGTATCGGTAATTTCTGTTTAATGTATCTTAAACAGAAAGTGTAGTTTTCTAATTATATCAACTATGAGCTGAGTTGTCCTTTGTTCCCAGTGCATGGGAAGACAAATTGCCATTCACAGCAAGGTCAGTGACTGTGCACACCACCTTTCATGTATCCTAAATAGTTCATAATCAGATTACAACATTAATGTGCTTTGCATGATGGAGGGAGACTGCAGCAGTGTGTCTAGGACGTTACAGAGCAGTAGAAAGGATCCACTGCAGACAGATCTAAACTCCGCGTGGAAAAAACTGAGAGAATGCACATGCTCAATTAGCCTAATTTATCCCAATTCTTCCCTTCAGTGTGTGTCCTTTAACCTTCTACAGCCATTAGTAACTTCTGTACGTTACTGTAACTTCAGCCTTTACATGTCCTAAAGAGGTTTCACCTTTCTATGCAAATCAAACCTGTGAATTCTTCTCTCCCCACTTACTTTAACACAAATACCCATCTGTGAAATGCATGGAGAAACTTTTGGCTGAACCTTGGCTTTAGTGTGAATGTTTCCTTTCCCTGTGCCCCTTGTACAGCCCCTAAATCAGATTCGAGACCAGAGCTATTGATGTGAAAATAAGATTTCAGTCAGCTTAGCCATTTTTAAATTGATTATTTTCTCCTTTTGTAAATGGTATGTCTGATTTCCTAACTTCCTTGCTGAACAATTCTTCACTAGGGTTGTGGGTTTTTTCATTTTCTGTATTTTTAACAGTTCTGCCTTTGGCAGGGTAGTGACTGTGCTAAAGCGTGACACTAGCTGAGAAGTGGTTAGGAAAAATTAAAGCCACCATGGCACCCAATGTACTACAGTGGCATCACAGGAGGGATAGTTTGGCCCCAAATGTCCATCCTCCACTGCCAAAAGAAATCCAGTTCACTCTATGTCTTCAGCACACTAAAATATTTTCCACAACTACTATATTTACTTTATGCTAATAAATGCTGCTGCCAGGGAAACCGTCCCTTTTCCCACTAGTCAGGCTATGTTTAAAAGGCAGTAACTTGCAGAGATTGTAGTGTCATGGTTAAAAACTTGTCCTTGTGGACAAGGACACTTTCTTCTCCAGGTCAGCTGCCTTATTTGATGCTCACGTGAGGCACCGGGCCTCTTAAACAGCTCAGTAGAATTTGCCCAAATGAATATTTAATCTATTATTCCCAATGGAAAAGTTTTCAATTTATCTCTTGCTAAAATATCTAGCTTGGTTAAAACATGTCTTGGTATGCAGGTAGAAGTTCTTTTTGCAAAAGCTGGGTGACTCGACTGATGTCTCTCACATCGCAAGGGCATGTAGCAAGCACACTACGTTTTTTGTGGGTTCTCTCCTAGACAGAAAAAAATAAAAAGCTCTAAGTACCTACCTTGACAAAAAAATCTGAGAATAATAAAAAAAGAGCAAGATAGTTTCTTAGCTGCTGAGGTGGCCAGTCTCGCCTCTTTCTTTGCATTTTCCTCCTGAGTAGTTATAGAATTCACTGCTTAACTAACTCTATTATTATTTAACAAGGGTTCTTTGGCTCAGGTGACTAACTGTACTCCCAAAGGGGACCCTCGGGGACTAATTCAAGGCTGCAAATTCACTAGAAATCTGGGCAGCCGATGTGAGGCTCAGCAGTGAGCAAAGTGAAGAGTTGTGACAATCAAGCTCTAATTGGAGCTGACAATGTTTATTTTCTAGAAAGAAAATTCAGATGACAAGGGTGATTCCATCTGTAACTCACTAGAACCAGATCTTCCTCCTAGGACAGTGTTTGCCCTGTGTGTTAGAAATACAGGAATCTCTTCTTCCATTCCCATCTCTTTGTAGACAGATCAGTTGTCAGTAATAAAGATATAGTTTAGACATGAAATGTTAGGTTTCTTCATCTCAGTCTCTGTTTTCAACGGTTATTGTACATTTGTTTTACATTCAGTTCCTATGAATATTCATGATAAGTAAGAATACTCACATCACTGCTTATATATTTGCACAGAATCCTTTCTAGGCAAAGATTAATTCTTATTGACTTTCAGCTAAGTTTTGAGCCCTTAAATTAGGCAAAAATTAATTAAATTAATTTAACTAAATGGTGTGGAAAGAAAATAATATGTAATTGGATTAGTTCTCAGTTTTAGAAAATTCTGATAAATCCATAGACTTTTCTCCCTCTTTTTCAAAGATTTGTAGATTAACTTCGTATTCAGGGTGGACTGAAGGGAATTAAAGACTTCAGTTCTATTGGTTTACGTACACCTGCAACAATTATACCTCTTTGGGGCATGGAAGGATACTTTTGCTAAGAATTTGGTGAGTCTTTATTGAGTCCTGAATAGATCTGATGGATTCAAAGATATATCCTGCTAAATTTTAATAATTTAAAAAACGGAAATGAAATAATGCTGACAGCCAAGATTTCTAATATTAAATCTGAAGCCAGTGTGACAATCTAAAAGACCTGGAACTCCATTTTCCTAGACAAAATAGTCTGCACAGTGCTGCTACTGATACTGTATTAGAAGCGTAGAGCCTGCGTTTGGCTCAAAACACACTGAAAATATAATTTTGTGTAAAACTCAGAAGATGAGTTAACAGCTGGGGACTACCATATGTGAAACCTTGTGCCATTACCAGCTCTCATCCAGCTATCTTCGAGGGTTATGCTGTAGCAGAGCTGCAGTATTAATATGAGCTACTGTGCCTACGCCCAAATATAACTCTGTGTTCACTCCAAGAGGGAGTGGGGAGCTTAGTCAGTGTGTTCTTAATGCAGCCATTAAGCCCCTCTCTTTGCAGAATTAGGCACTCTTTAGTAAGCAGTTGGATAATTAAAAGCAAATCCTTTGTATGGCACCACAGCAGGACTATCAAGGACAGAGAAGTAGACTAAAGATGCAAATTTCTAATGGACTTCTCTGCATGTTCAAGCTTCAAGGGGCCTATATGACTCATACCACTCGTGTCAAGTATAATAAAAGCATTACTATGATTGTAGATATTAGTAAGATTTATATTGCTTTTTATGTGCAAAATTCTGGTTCAAGTCTGGGCAGCACTTCAGGAGAGTTTAAGTCAGGGCAAAGCCTATAGCCAGGACCACAGTACAGTGGCTAACATTATATCCAGCTACCCTGATACTTGATGACAAGGTGCTAACATATGTGTATAATATTCTGCAACTTTTTTTATGTGCTGCCATATTAATAGAATGACTCTTCAGAAATTAATATTTTAATTAACATTATATATCAGATAAAATGTATATTTATTGGTTTTAAACTTAAAAATCCAAAATAATGTATGCTTATAAAAAATGGCATTTTGTATTTTAGGTATGCTTTTAAAACATTCACACTTGTATTGACATATATAAAATTTCAGCTCATTCAAATGCACTGTCCTTCATGACACACTAATGTATTTTCTCTTGTGCTCTGATAACACTGCTAGATTAACACAGCAGCCTGTGTACTGTGGAAATTAGAACACTTTTGCAGTATGTTAGAAACTAAAGTGGCTTCCTGCTGTTGACAGAGGCAAAATCCCTGTGCTCTGTCTTTAGATTTTTCCATAAGGTACCTCCAGGTTATTTAGTAGTTCTCTACAGTTCATTTCCTTCCCTTATTCATGCAGCAGGAGATTTACCTCACAATTCCTAGCGGTAGAAACAGAAAATAAGATTAAATAAATATTTACATTGAATATTTGGGGGGATTTTTATATTTGCTTTTTGTTGCCCTTTAAATGCTTATACCCTCAGTTTTATACTGAATGGCAGGTTTCCAGTTTCCCCAAGAAGTGTATTCATGTTAGTTATAATATACTTGGCAGCTAATATATATTATGTAGGTCATAGCATGTAATTTTTTATTATATGCATGTAAGTATGTTTATTTCTTACTGCTTTTTATGTGGCTTTGGCTGTTTTGATCAATGAGTTCTAGTTTACATGTAACACAACCATGTTCAATTAAGGTCTATCAGAAAAAGAAGCAAATGTTAATAAATACCACATACCATATCCTCACCATCTGAAAAACCAAAAAAAACCCAGCTTCTCAAACCAACATTTAGTTAAAATTTTAGGCAAAGCAATGGCCCCTGTATCCTCCTATTGCTCTTTAAAGACAAGGAGAACATCCAGTCTTTTGGATACAGAAAAGAAACAATAGGCACAATTTAGGCTGGGCGTTTAAATGTGTTCCCTGGGAGAATATTCCTTCAGTATTTCCATCTATTGGATCAGATCCTGAAAACAGTGAGAAAAATCTGCTCCTCCTGCCTCGCTGAAGTTGACCCTCTATTTCAACAGGTTTTCACAGCACCATGAAGCCACGTAAAACTGTTGGAGCGTCGATGGTGTAACCTGATTAAATCCAGGGAGTGAAAAGAGCTGCATGCTCTCACCAGCTGCAACTATTACTCATTTTTTCTTTGACAATCCTGCCATCAAATGGGATTACAGATCTGTATAGTTCATTTGTGTCATAGTGGTTACCTTGAATGGTTAAAACAGGGGTGAAATTGGCTGTCATCTTTAGAAACTGCCGGTTGATGTATTTGAGCCTTTTAAACAGGACTCACCATTGCTTATGGTTTTATTGACAACAAAACCCCAGTGTAAAATTTGGCTTTAGTTGAAAAGCATTGCATCTGTAGAGGCAGGATTGATACATGGCTGAAGGAATTAGAGCTAGAGAAGACAGTTTAAACCTTTTAAGATATGTAGCTTGGTTGCAATAGACGGCCTTAAAATGCACTGAGGGAAAAAGCTTCAAAATATGTCTGAGATCAAAATATATATATATTTTCAGAAATAGTGTTACTGATATTGGATTTCGTTTCCTAAATTGGGGCAGACTAGGTAGGTATTGCTCGTTCATTCATTTGCTGAGTAAGTGTGTTAATGGGACCACACTCAGCACTTTTTGAACAATTTCTTATTATGGATTTGGAAGTGCTCAAGTGCTTTTGACAGATAATTGTGTTTTAAAGTTTAAATACTTTTATGATGAATTTTTGAGGCAGGTGGTGGTTTGATTAAATTTTTAAGAGCCCTGATTATGCAAAGAATGTGAAAAGTATTGCATACATTTGTAAGCTATTTCTCAATAAAATTTAAACATTATTTTCTTTGTGAAGAATGTGTTGGGACTTGGAGACTAACTTCCATTTTCTTTTTTGCTGTTTGGGTGTGTTTAGGTGACTTAAAACTATTCATGACTAACATCTGAAATTCATTTTTGTCTGAATGCAGAGTTTTGGAAAGCTTGAAGGAGGTTTTCTGTTTGGTTGGTGTTGTGGGATTTTTGTGTGTGTGTGTGTGTGTGTGTGTGTGTTCTGGGTTTTTTTGTTGTTGTTGTTCTTGGTTTTTTTTAGTAACATGAATGATTTAATTATCCAGATTCTTTAAATCTGAAGTAAGCTTAATGTTATTCAGACAGTATAGCATAGCAAGAATCTCATATACTCAAATATCAGCAAACATGATTAAACTGTAAATTATCATACATTTTAAAATCCCAGTGGAAAGATATAGTGAAAGAAATGTACCCCAACCAGCTGCTTCATATGGAGTACTGAGCAGTTAACATTACCAAGCCCAAACAACACCCAGGTACTATGTAAAGAGTTTCAAAGCAAGTTGTTGATCTGTTGGCAGGCTGTGATTAACACACAAACCAGACATGGAACTCCTAAGTTTGTTCTCTCCGTTCTTGTGATATTTGGCTTGCCTTAAACCACCTAGAGATAATGTTCACATGAAATGATCAAGGGCCAGAGGTGGGAGCCCAATAGTGGGATTCATCTGCTTATTTAAGCCATTTAAGTGCTCAATGACCAGTCAGAGCTCATATTTTGTATATGCCTTTACAGTAGATGAAAAGAAAAAAGACATCTTAAAAATGCAGTTCCTCCCATCCGCTTGTTGTTAAAACAGATATACAGATTAAATTGCCATCTGGAGCTAATAACTCTAGAGGTTACCCTTGCAGTGACTGCCTTTTGACAGGGTGAGAACCCAAGTTTCTTTACACAGTGAAGGAGAAGAGACTCCCAGACGGGGGATTACATGGCTGAGAGATCAAAGGTTGTCTTGATGTAGAAATTTCCTTGAATCAACCAGATTGTTCTAGAGCCAGAAAACTCTCTCTAGAGTTGTTAAGATAACGACGCTGCACAATGCTGTTGCCAGCTCTCAGTGATGCCCTCATGTCACTAGGGTACCAACTACGGGGCAAAATGCTGACTTCTTTCCTAAACACAGCTATGTCTATACTATGAATTTCCTTAAGCTTCTTACAAGTGCAGAGGAGAAAATACGCAAGTCGTGAAGCCAGCCGTATGTTCACGAAGCTGCCTCAAACAGTAGAGTGATTTGCTCTGTAAAGGTTGCTAAGAGCCTGGTTTCATAGCTACATACTTAGAGTTCTCATCTCAGACCTGAGTGACTGAAATTCAGGTTCTAGTACAGTCTGAGCTGAAATAGGTGATGATAAATTGTTCTGACTCAGAACTCCACAAAGTGAGTTTCTGAAGCTGAATCTCCAACACCCCTGGCAAGTGCACTGACATGATGCACAGTGCTGAATGAAATAACTACCATAAGATTTACATTTCCAGTCTATATTGGTTATGCATTTTTTGCTGTTCATCTTGATGTATCCACTCTGAGCACATGATTGAAGCTGCTGGATACTGATCCAAGAAACAGCTACAATGACTTGTATATCCTTATTTGTGTATAGGATGAGTTACATACCTCCTGGCAAATATCATGCATCAAGGTGACAGATATCCCAGTAATATATGTTACTTGGAAGACAATTCAGTGCCAAGAGAAGAGTTGGGGAAAAGGGCCAGATAATTCATCCCTGGGGATACGAGAAAGGAAAGAACATAAAAATAAAACAAAACCTACAAAACCAGCTGTTCTGACAATGGTTACACTCCTACTCTAAGATAACTGGCAAAGCACTGAGATAAAATTGCCAAAGATCAGAGAAATCCCCAAAGGTGGATAAAAAAAGATGACTAGCACAGCACAGTATTGACCACACTAGAAACCAAAATAAACAGGAAGTGCTAAATAGGAGGTGAAAGTATGGCTGGAAGGACATACAAGCAGTTCCCATGGCTGACAAATTACTCCAGATAACAATGCTAAAAAAGCTTTAAGACAAAAAATCTTTTTATTTTCTTTCTTTATTAACCAGTCTTGTGCTATGAAAGCTTGGGTTTGCCTCCCCCCCCCACCCCCACCAATGTCTTTGGCCATTATGTTTTCTGTAGAATACGAAGTGTTAAGCCTCTCAGTGAAATATTTTCCACTGCAGTACAAAATACATTCATATTTATGAAATCCTGTTAATACAGATATATTATTCACAGACATGCTTAACATACCCACAGAAGAGCAGGTTGAAAGGAATCTAGGCTGCAAAATGTTCCACCCAGATACTATGAAATGTAGGAAACAGTATTGGTCCCGCAACCAGAAATTGGCGTCTTCATGTTTTCACATTACGAGGTGGCCCTTAATTATAAAATTGAATGCTATTTTTTCCTAACATATTTCTGACTTATTTAGGACTACAAATCATGGAATCATAGAATGGTTTGAGATAGAAGGGACCTTTAAAGATCATCTAGTCCAACCCCTCTGCCATGAGCAGGGACATCCTTCACTAGATCAGGTTGCTCCAAGTCCTTTCTAATGTGACCTTGAACACTTCCAATGATGGGACATCAACAACTTCTCTGTGTAACCTGTTCCAGTGTCTCACCAACCTCATAGTAAAGAATTTCTTCCTCATGTCAAATCTAAATCTACCTCTTTTAGTTTAAAACCATTGCCACTTGTCCTACCACTACAGGCCCTGATAAAAAGTCTCTCTCCATCTTTCTTATGAATCCCCTTTAAGTATCGAAAGGCTGCAATAAGGTGTCCCTGGAGCCTTCTCTTCTGCAGGCTGAACAACCCCAACTCTCAGCCTGTCTTCATGGGAGAGGTGTTCCGGCCCTCTGATCATTTTTATGGCCCTCCTCTGGACCTGCTCCAACAGGTCCATGTCTTTCTTGTGCTGGGTGCCCCAGAGGTGAGGTCCCACAGGAGCAGAGTAGGTGGAGAGACACAACTTCCTCATCCTGCTGGCCACACTTCTTCTGATGCAGCTGCGGATATGGTTGGCTTTTTGGGCTGCAAGCTCACATTTCTAGGTCATCTCCAATTTTTCATCCACCAGTATCCCCAAGCCCTTCTCCTCAGGGCTGCTCCCAGTCCCTTCATCCCCCAGGTGTATTGATTCCATGGATTGGCCCAACCCATGTGCAGGACCTTGCACTTGGCCTTGTTGAGCTTCATGAGGTTCACATGGGACCAATTCTTGAGCTTGTCAAGGTCTCTCTGGATGGCATCCCTTCCCTCAAGCGTATCAACTGCACCACTCAGCTACGTGTCATCTGCAAACCTGCTGAGGGTGCACTCAAACCCGTTATGTTGTTGATGAAGATATTAAATAGTACTTGTCCCAGTACAGACCCTTGAGGGACACCACTTTTTACTGGTTTCCACTTGGACTGTGAAATTAAGATGACTTGCTACATTCTTCTAATAACCAGCTTTTTAAAAAATTGGATAACAGATGTATCAATGCTTTATTTACTGGATGCTGCTCAAAGCCTGTTTTCCAAACAGAATTGTTCGTTTCTAGAGCTATATGAAAGACTATCATTAGAATATTATTTTCTTGAGAAATGCTATGCCAAAGAAGCTTTTTCATTTCAGAATTTTTATTGATGGGATTGAATCAATTTCAATGTGGGTTTTTTTCAGTTCACTGACAAAATCACAAACAGAATAGAAAACACAAGTTTATTGGTTTTCAAGATCAGTTAACGCACTTCATCAATTTAGAGATCCCTTATACTTAGTCAGAAGTCACTTAAAGATGGTCACAAGAAAGAGCGGAGGAAAAAGGTTGGAATTGAACTCCTAGTCTTCTTTGTGGTGTCAAAACCTCTTCCAGAGAATCTTTTCCAAAGATGGATGGCTGATGAAGCAGGTTGCATTTCGAAAGGCAAGAAGACAGTCCACGAGACTTGATATAACACTCTAATGATTAGGAATAAATAGTTTGAACTCCTTCCTCTGCCTGAATGAAGCAAATACTGTATTTCTATCAGACTGTTCACATCCCTCCCACAGTTGCAGCTGTTGACCATATGTAACAATAACAGTCTACAGCTGTGGGGCTACAGAAGAAAGAGGAACATATAAATCATAATCTAAAGTGTTTTGATGCACACACTGGGACAGACATGCCAGCGCGTCTGCAAATAGAGAGAGTACGTTGTCTCTGAGGCGCAGAGTTGGCTCTCTGGGATTGCCCGACTGCATCGAAAGCCTGAAAACTCTCACTCTCCTAAGGCCAAACTTGCCCAGTTGGAGCCAACGTTATCAGGAACAACAACAAATATTTCAATGACACAAAGTATGTTAGTGTCAAGCCTGAAGTCTTTTCACAAGACACACAGGCAACGAAGATAGTAAATCTTTAATCATATCGGTTGTCTTTGTGTTCAAAGATGACACAGGCATCTCTACAGGGTGATTTCTCCCTTCCTAAAATATTTGATGTTAGATGGCTTACCTTTCAGGGATGCCTACGCTTGAGATGAGGAATTACATTTAACACTGTGAAAAAGTAAAGCATTTCCCCCTTCACCTTTTTGTCAAAAAAAACCTGAAGCAAATGTATGTTTAAAAATCTGTTTCAGTAAAGAAAAACCATGTAACAAAACAAGAGGCAGACACATGGCACGGGAAAAAAAGAGAACAAAAGCCTCTTAGTTCAAATGATTACTGTTTGATATTAGAAGTAATAAAAAGACAGTCTTATAAGGTGAAATGCCAGACAAACTTAATAATAGGCAGAGACATCAGCCTGGAATTCTGTGTTTGCAGTTTGAACAGCAGATGGTGGTGATATAACCCTCTACGACATAGAAAAGAGACCAAAACTTCACCAGCTATGAATTTACAAACTGCGGACTTCAGTAAATGTTCAGGTGCTTTTTTTAATCCATCAAAAACTGGAGTTGCAATATTTCTGAAATATGCATTACAAGATTTTAGTGGAAGTCTGCTGAATATTTCATTTTCAATCATCTGAAATAGTAAAGTTACAAAAGAATGCCTTTAAGCTGAAAAATGTAGTTTTACAAGCAGAACAGCCCATTTTGGGGACTGACCAATGCTTTTCTTCCATTTTTGTGTTTCCAAGAGGACACTTTTAGCAGCTGGCTTTGCAGTTTTTATTTTTTAGTGTTCTATAAAAGACCTTGCTTGCTGAATAATGCTGCCAGTTACTGGTCACATCATTTGAAGAGCATATATTTTATCACTGAGTGGCAGAATAAGTTTTCTTAAAAAAATGCTGGCTGCAGACAGCTTTATTGTTACTCTGGAAGCAACTATAGAAGGTCGGGTATGCAATGAACTAATTTCAAAGCTGTCTAGGACTGAACAAAGTTGGCTGATTGTGGTATCTGGGAAGGGCTGTTATCATGGCATTCAGGCCTGAATATAACTCAAATACACTTTCATTTATCTCAGTTTCAGCCACTGCTAAGGGAAGAGGTCTTATCAGCCTTCCTCTGGAGATTCCTCTTGTCACTGACCACAGAGGGCTATCTAGGTGCTTGGCTTTGAATTGATAAATCTAGAAACTTCTAGAAAAATGAAACCAGCTGAAATGAATCTCACCCTAGGAACAGAACTCTTCAAAGACATAACCACTTTGGCTTGGATTCAAAAGTACATTGCTCTTACCATGTGACGCCTAATTATTAAGTCCTTTTTCTTGGTGGGGAACTGGTGACAGTGCAAGTGCAGATGTTGATAAAGTATCACGCTTAGAAAGCCTGGGAACTTCCGAGAAATCAGATGCACATGTCACAAAGAGAATGGTGAGATTTTATGCCTGGTTTATCTCATGCAGGCACAATGCTGAGGCTGCTGACTTTTTACAGCGAGTGAGTCAGAGGTTCTCAGCCAGGGTTTCTTGATGGCCATTGACTCCCAGCTCTTTCAGAGAAAGGTCCTGACAAATGGGAACTCTGGGGTTGTGAGAGCCATATCCTAAGGTAGACTTTAAAACCTACCTTCACTGAAATTCAAATGAGCTTATTACCCTAATTGTTTTGTGACCCTGAATGTTGGAAAAGCCCCATAGTTACATTGCCTTTTCTTTTGCAACTGTAGGTGTTGCCATTAGCAAAGAATCCAGCTCTTTTTTTTTTTTTAATCCACAATTCTAAGGCTTGATCCTCCATTAAGTACCATATCAGTGAGCTCAGCAGTTTAATTATGTCACCTGCAAGAACTTTTATTCATTTTGTTGGTGTCATACTGATTTCTTTTCATATTCTTTACACATATTCTTGTGCTTTATTAGAAGAAAGAGTAAGCAAGGACTTCTTAATTTACCTTCTCTGTGACATTCATTACCCTGTATGGTTCTGTAACATCCTGTCTTAATCACCTCAAAACTAAACAATCTTTCCATGCCTTCAAGAACTTCATGAGGCTTCTTTGGATCCCTTCCATTTCTCCCATATATTTTTGAGGTGAGATAATGGAGAATGAACAGTGTTACATAAGGCCAAGCCAGGAAAGCGTGCGATATTGTTATAGTTTCAAGCTTGTTTTCTAGACCTTCTTTAAATGCCCTTGTGGTTTTTTTCATTTAATTGCAGCTACACAATGAATTATCTGTAAACACTTCAAGGACTTCTTTTCTGTAGTGATTTGAGGTGCACTCTAACTAGGTTCCAGCGTATGCTTGCTACTATATTAAAGTTTCTTACCTTCCTCTCTATTATTAAATGTTCATCTGACATTATGCTACACTTGCCTCAAGTGTATCTAAAAACTATATTTCAGTTCAACCATAAATTAATAGAGTTAGCATAAGTATAGAAAAGCATATGATCTGCAGAAAAGAGCCATGGATAAACAGATGAAGGCATCATTAAAAGTCAGCTTCCTCCACTAAATAGAATCAACTAGACCTAAATCATCACTGACAAATGTTTTTCTAAATGTTCTTTAAAACTCCTGTTAAGAATGCTGCAACATTTTTGCACAGGCATTCCCAGTGTTTAAACTCTGTTAATAACTAAGGCACAAGCTGAAGCTCACTGGTACTTGTTTCAACGTAGTAAATATGTAGTTCTATCGCTCCTTATAACAAATAATCATTGAGCAGTTGAAGACTGTATTCCTTCAGCCTTTTCTTTCTGTTAAGCAGGAAGACTGCATTCTTTCAACCTTTCATCACAGAAAAACAGTGTTTGATCACAGTGGTCCTGGTGATCTTGAAAATATTAATTGGTAAATTTAGTAGATCTCTTTGAAAGATCTCCCTCACCTATCTGATCTTCATTGACTCAGAAATTTTCTGTGCTGTTGAAAATGTTCCTGCTTCATGCATAACACGGACAACTTATAGCCGCACCACTTTCAACCAAATATACCTACAAATATCTATGCCATAAGTGAGTAGAGAATAAGGTTTTTAAATGCATGTTATACTTGGGATATGCTCCTGTATTGGACTCCCAAAATTAAGTTTCTTGATTCTCTGTTTTCCCTCCTTAATACAGAATGTCAGAATTTGAGGGAGAAATTTCATTGCCTTAAAATCTAGGAACCTTCAGAACTTAGGGAATACCTGCAAATTCTGAAATTATTCTGAGGAAACCACAAACACAAGGGTCCAAAGAAGCAGTTGTTTTATTACTGCTTTTCTCAACTTTCTGTAAACTGTAATGTGAAGAAAATGTCCTTGGTTTGGGAAAAATTGAATGCTCTTGCTGCTTTGAGAACTCAGTTGTGCAGCTGAATACTGAAACAACAAAAAATAGCTGATAGGATGAGAAAGTATCTCCAAATTATTGCTTTCAGGATTTCATTGTAGGGAAAAGAAAGATTTCCTAGGTTTCTAAGGAAGTTAGAGAAAGCAATTTGAGTAAAAAGTACATACATGGGACAATCACAATGGTAGTCTGAAAGACATGGTAGTCCTGAAATATCTTTTAGCCATTCAAGACTCTCAGTGCTTCTGCTGATTCAGGATGATAAATCCACACTTATTTGCAGTTGCATAAGAAAATGCACAATGATTCCCAGCAGCTCAATTACTCATCTAACCTTTACCCTTTTTTATTTCTCCTAATAACAGGAAAAGGTAAATATTCACACATGACACAGGATAGAAAATAAGACTCTTATTATTTTTTTTTCAGGCTGATGATATTAGTTAAAATATATTCTTATACATAAGGAAAAACTTTGAGCTTCAGAAAAGATAGATTGTACAGTGGTTTTAATGTTTTTAATGGATACTTCATCTCAGCATAAGGACTATCTTTCTTTGCCTGTTCCTATTCATTTAAAAGTACAAAAAAAGGCAAAGAAGATCCCTATTTTCATTAGCAGAAATTTAATATTCAGTAGGCTGGAATAAAACCCAACATCTTTCTATTTAATTTTAGACTATTCTTTGGCAGAGAAGGGAGCTTTAACTAACACCTGTGAATGAAGGGAAACTAAGGCTGCTTTCAGATGACTGCACAAAAGAAACCATGCAAGCCATACCATGAGAAGGAGATGTACAAAAATTTGTATTACTGCAGGAAATATCAGTGTGTGTACCAGACAGAAAAAGAACTCAAATTGTATATGCACTGTAATAGGAAACACAGCAAAGAGAGAAGAAAAATCGCCAGCTTCCTATTTATTGTTATTGTCTTTTCCAGTCATTGCAAAGAGATGACTGATACTGAAAAGTAAATTTACAGTAACGTAAAGATGAAGTATATGAACAGAGGCAATAAGCAAAGGGGGTCGATGCCTCCATTTGTACTCAAGGAAGGACCCCAGAAAAAAGACCCATGTCTCCATTCTTTCTGATGCTCACACGCTTCAGTCCAGCATCAGGATTTAGTATGTTGATCTCATCCTTAATTCAGACCATGCCAGGGACAGTCTGTGAGCTCAGCATGTGCCCAGTTTCCTGAGATAAAAAACAAGTCCTTGATTTCTTCTACACTACTCATAAACTATCTGAGCAGGCAGAAAAGTTTATCCTAAGGATGTGGAGCTGTTGCCACACCTCTGCTCCAGAGCGCAGGAGGTGCTGAAGCAAGGGATTCATTTTAGTACGGTTTTGAAGAAAGGAACAAGCAAATCCTATGCAGTTCCTTCTGCTGGCATACACTGGAAAGAAGATCTGCCCCAACAGGAACCTCCTGTCAATTATGTTTATACTGATTCTTCTTCTTCTTCACATTAAAGCCTTGTCTAAAGGCTCCATCTGAGATGTAGACACCCCCATGTAGAAATTGTACAAATAGAAGAGAGGAAAAAAACTCTTCTGATAGAGCAGCACAGGGTCAAAACTTCTGCATGGCATGAAATACACATTGGCTTGGGGTCATGATAATCTCAGGGTTAGCTGTTGCCTTTTATACCCCCTGAAAATCCACTCTTGCAAAAAAGTCACTTCCCCAAGCATCCTATAACTGAGATTTTACAAAATTAGTAGTACCATGACATTGACTTTACAGATAGGAAAGTGGAGCAGAGGAAGGTTTATTAATTCGCCTAAGGCTGCAGAATGAGTGCATGGTAAAGCAACAGAATTCCTGGAGTGAATTTACAGCAGTAAATAAAATAGGACTAAGGCCATTCTCTGGCTCTGTGGAAGGAAGGAAGCACAGCAAAGCTTAATGGTGGCTGAATTCTTTTCTCCCAGACAACAGGGCAGCTTCAGCTGGAGCTGAAGGTGCACATTCAAAGGGCAAGACTCAAAAGGCAAGCTGCAATAAAATAAATTCTTATTAGATATTATAATTAAAACTATTCCCATGGGGAACAGGGAGCCAGCAATGTGGCAGAATTCCCACCCATGGAGATTTCCAAACTAGACTGGACTTGTCTGTCTATTCCTTGGGACTTGATGTGTAGCTCATCTTTGCATTTATTCCATGTTCCACACTAATATTTGGCTGTAGTTCTCCAGCACCTTGCTGCTTGCAAGACTGTTTGAAATTGTGTGAAAGTACCATTTTAATTCTGCTATGTGAAATAGAAGCAGCAACACACACAACTTTGCTACTGTCATTCCTTGTTTATAGCAGACATGGCCAACTGACAACTCAAAGATGTATCCACATCTACCCACAAGACAATTTTGCCTGGTCCCTTGAAATGCAAGGCAGTCAGAAGATGAACCCAACTCACAGTATAGTTTATTTGTCATAAAGTTGAGGATGAGATAGATCAGGCATGGAAGTCAGGTGAGCTGTGCATCCCATAATATGATTGTGTTGGTCTGGCCTTCAAGCATGGGATTAGGAAAAAATAAGGCCCTTCAAACACTAAATATGTCCTCTCCACTTTATATCCAGTAGCATGTTATACTGCTAGACTAAGAAAATTTAATTTACATCTTAACTCTCATTTAGTCAAATTTCTCGTCTGAGGAATGTAACAGAACGTGGAAGGGGTACTAGCACATCACAAACCCCACAGTAGTGCCATAAAGTCTTAGCTGACAAAACATGAAGCTAATTAATTGATTAATGCTGTTATCAGAGTGGGCTTACCCTTAGAAAATTCAACAGATCAGGGCACTAATTTTATGTCTTCTCTGCTAAATGAGGTGTGCAAGCTTTTAAAATTTCCCCCTTCACACAGAGTTTTGTATCAGCCAGAAACAGATGGGCTTGTAGAATACTTTAATCAAACAGTTAGGCAGATGCTAAGAAAATTCATCAGCAGTGAACCAAAACATTGGGATAAATTGTTACCTTTTGTTCAGTTTGTCTATGGGGAGGTGTCTTCATCAATTGGATGCTCCCCACACCTTTCCGAAAATGCTCTGGAGGCACTCTGAATTTGTGTTGTTTGCAAATTATCCAACATTGGCAGCATCACATTTTCACCCAGATAACATCCTTTATATTTATGTTGTTCAGGTATGTAAATCAAGGCCCTGATCCTGCAGATAGATCCACACAACTGGAAGGATACAGTATGTACATGAATGACAGCTATAGTCAGAATTCAAAACAGGTAATCTTTATGAAATATTGAGGCAGAAGACTGATGAAGCTGAACAATTCTCAATACAAAAGCAGTGACATTGAGACAAAGGTATTTATTAGTCTTTTTTATGCTCCTCTCAATGGACAATCTATTCCCTACAAAAATTTAAAGTAGCATTAGGACAGGGGAGAGATGGATTTGCACATGCAGCAGTATCATATGGGTTCATTTCCCATTTTTTTAGCAGATCTGGACTAGGTTATTCATGGCTAATTCAACAGACAGGAAGGCTGTTCAAGGTTGCTGGTTTAGGGCTAGGCATGTGGGCCTGAATTGACTTCATTAGCAACATACTCAGACTGCATATGGTCCTGGAAACGTAAAGTCTCATGAAACATAATGTTTAGTGGCTCAGGTTCTTCCTTACACTGCTGGGTATCTAGAATGTCAGTCCAATGATCTATAATATTAAGCAGAGAAGTAGTGCTACTGTGTTGTGATGGCCAACAAGAGACATGAAATATAATTAAATCTTTCTAATTCAGCTATTTAATTTTCAGTCATACACTGTATCTGACTACCCAGGAGTCTACCCAGCCACTGTGAGAAAGTTTAGTTGATGATTAACAGTGTCAAGCAAAACTGTATATATATACACACACACACACATGGTCTTTAGGAGCCCCAGTTCTGTTGAAAATTATGGGAACGTACAAAAGTGTAAAATTTGGCTCTGTGAATGCTCTAAGTATATATTAACTTAGACTAATGCAATGTATACTTCAGATTATTCTTTGCATGCAAAAGGTTTTTAGTAAAGCTCTTCAAAAAGTTGGTCAAAATCAAAATATCATAAGAAAGAAAAGTTGTTCTATATTGCTCTAAGATGAACCTTTCAATTTCCAGTCTCTACCCAAAGAGAAAACCTGACAACTTTTTTCTTTTACAAACTTTATATTTTTCAGCATTTACATCCAGTTAAGTTTGGTTCCAGAATGTCATATAGAAATTAGAAGAATCAAAAAGTTCTTTTCTGATCTATAGTAGTAAAAAGTTGCAAGAGGACAGGGAAGAATGAATTCTTTTAATTTTGAAAAGCAAATGGAGGAAAAGAAAGAGGAAGAACTGGCCATTCGGCAAATATTCATGAATGATTCATGAATACTTCAGGTTACCATGAAATTGCTAAATATATAGCTAAAAATAAATGGAAACTGAAAGCAAAGCAAATGTCATGTAAGAAGAGGGTCATCAAGCTAATAAATCTGAAGCCAAGTTTTGAAAGGAAATTTGGCACCCTTCAAGGCACACGGGTAAGAGTAAAGTGAAAAAAAAAGATAATTAAATTTTAGGTACCTTTCAGAAAATTTAAAAGCCATCATCCTTCAGATTCAAATAGTTTTTTCCCATCCTATTTTTGTAATTTTGTGATAAAAGTATGCTGTATTGAGAATATCTATTTTCTTTCTTTCCTTTTTCTGTATGTTTCCCTTCTTGATGTTCTCCTTTCCTCATTATTTTAAAATGCAAGGCTTCTGAGAATTCTGAAGTTAAATATTTGAACTCACTTCACAAGATCACAGGAGGTGCTTCTGTTTTTCATTCTTTCCTTGCTTCATTCTATTATTTAATGTTATCAGGTTGATTTTTTTTTTTAATAGCTAAGAAGAAAAGGCGCATAGGGAAAAAATGGATAAAATTTTAAAAACTTGTACGTAACAGGATTGTAGCTACCTCAGAAAAGTTGCATAAGAACGTGTCTGTTCATCTGTGATAAATATTATCTTCACTTCTTATTAAGGAATCGAGTCACTCTCAGAGGACTTTTGAGCAGCTCTACTTCCCGCTGTGAAGAGCTTAGCGCAGCCCATAGTGAAGCTTTTTGCAACTCACGGTTGCCTTAAGCTGGGTGATATTCTGGTTTGAGCAGCAGCTCCACAGCCTGATTCAATACTCCTTCTCTCTAAGCAAGGAGAAGGCAGCAGAACTATACTTCTCCATTTCTCTGGAGGCAATATGAAAATGGATCTTAAATGCCGTTACGCAATGCCTCGGGATGGGCTCTTGTGCAGCACCTGGGGGAACTCTCTGGGAAAATGGCTGTCTTCAGTCTGTCCCGTCTTGTAACTGCAGGATTTGGAAAAATTTAAAGAGAAGATGGGATAAAACGATCTTTCGTCAGATAGATTTAATCCTTTAAATTATGTGCAAATCACTTGTCAGGATAGGTCCTTTTATGCTCGTTAGAAGATATTCAGTAACACGATGTTGGTGCAAAAAGATTTAAGTATGAAGGTGTCTCAGGAAATATTTTCTGTGACCAAAACAGTAATATTCTGCTAATCAGCCCTAAAATGCAGAGTTGGAAGCAGTTCTTCGCCTGACTCAGCTGAACTAAATGTGACCACGCAGAACAGTGACCTCACTGTCTTTCTGCCATCAGAATGATTAGTGTGTTTGGTGCAGAGTGTTAGCCTTTCCTTTTCTCCAATTTATGCAAAAATATCCTTGCGTGAAAGTTGACATATAAGGAACCCTGTCTACCCACATTAAACTGGCAAAGAACTACAAGCATAGGAGACATCCTTTTTGTAACAGTGCTCAGTCCGACCCAGGGAATGAGAAACAAGACCTGACCTGCAACCCAGCACTTCTTGCCAGCTTCGCAAACTCTCCATTACCCAGGGCTACGCCAGCTATTTCCACAGGGCACGAGTCAGGGCACAGGATAGGAGGTGTACACTCATCCATCCATCCATCCCTGTCTCACTGCATTCTTATGTCATGATGGGATTATGAGGGAAGCTGAGGGAATTCTTCATGCATCTACATCCCTTTGAGATTGGGATTGTAGTCTGTGTTATATTATCAGGGAGAGCTCAGAAGTGTTCCCTGACTGTATGCGAGCTGGAGTTGGAAACCAGACACATTCAATCCAGAAGTTTTTTGCACTCTTGAGCAAAGTAGATAAATAACCATCAATCAGTACCACTTACCTCAGGGTCAGGATAGCTTCCCGTCATTGTCACACAGGCGATTTTCTAAATTAAGTTCTAAATATTGTTGTTCAAAGACATTTTGTTCTTTCTTTGCATGGAATTCTCTGGCCAATGTTATGCAGTAAGCAAGATGATGCTCAATGACAAGAGTCCCTTATATGAAGCAGGAAAAAGCAGTCATCAGATGTACTGAAAAGGTTGGATTCTGAGGTAAGTAAAGCCACACATTTCTTTTTTTTTAAAATTTTCATCCTGCCTACCCTCTTTCCTCCTTTTATGGGCAAATGCTGTGTTCAGCATAGCTGGGTTTATTACTCTTTCTCCATGTTATATACTTGTTTACCTAAGAGGCTATTGCCTTCATGCTGAATTATCCAGTTGGACTTGTCAGGCAGGCAACTCTTACAATGGTTAACTTTCAAAATGCACAACGCAGCAAGCAAAGAACAAAACCAGAAAGAAACCCCTAAGTGCTTGACTCCTTGCTTTAATTGCACATCACAGGCTCTTTAAATGCCCAGAAAAGTTATATTTATTATACTGTTTAGCTTAAGTGTTGCTCCCAGATTAATATCTAACTTAAAAGCAGCTATCATTTTCCCTTTGTAGAAATTATTTTTCATGGTAACAGCCTTCAAACTAGCTAAAAATATCCTTGCAATACAGAGCAATAAATGTTTGCAGATATGAATCCCATTATAGTTTATGGTGATTAAAACATGAAATAGGACTTGATATTTGGTCTTTGAGACTTTTGCTGTAATTTGAAACAGACAGACCTAGCAGCAAATGATGATATTTATGTCCCCTTTACCTCAGGGCTTCAAAGTGTGATGGGGATAGCTAATATCTTTCTTTTTTAAAAGAGACTTAGAAGATATCAGATATTAGGTTTGCTGTTATCCTCCTCTTGATCTCTAGTGTATGTTTCATTAACTCTTCTGACCAACTCAGTACCAAAGAAGGGGCTGAGATAGTTAGTGGATGATGACATGTTTTTAAGAGAAGAGAAAACATGGAAGCATCTGTCCTTCACAGGTTTTGTTTTGTTGGGGTTCTTTTGTTTATTTGCTTTTTTTAATTTTTTTTTTCCCCTGCAGCAACATATATACAAGAAGATTAAATATACTGGCTAAATGAGAAGGACTCCAGCACACAACAGCCTCCTCTAAATCAGATTCTTTGAGGGTTTTTTTGTTCTGTTTTTGTTTGTCTGTTTCTTTGTTTCTAAAGGAAAAAAAAACAAAAACCCTATATGCATACCTCAAAGAAGAATCCAAAGGATGTGTGTCAGATTATGTTCTCAGGAGAGCCCTGAAGCATGCCCATCAATCTGTATCTATGCCAGGCAGTAATCAGCTATAAAATACACTGCACAGGGAAGATTTTTCTCACACTAAGCCATTCTTAAACACTCACGCAGCAACCTCACAAAAAAGTTAACACAGCTTTCTTCCACAAATGTTCCAAGATAGAAAATTATTTCATTATTCATCTATGCAGCTTTTCCTTTGTATCGAGACGGACTAGAAAACTTACACAGACAGACAGTTAAAAGGTGATTATCTTAAAGTTCTTGCTTAATGCCTTTCAGATTTGTCATTTGACTGGGATTGTGGGAATTTGTTTATGTCTTGGTTAACAGGTCTAATTTGAACATATATTTGGTATTCAGAGAAACAAACCTTAACTGATTTCAGGTATAAGGGTTCAATTGTATTGCCAGGTAGATGTGCTTGAACATATCTGGCTATTCCAGGCCTTTGTCTGTTCTTTTCCATAGTGCTAGCATAAGTCGATATGGGCTTTATGGGGAGGAAAAAAAAAAAACAACCAAACAAAACAAAACCAAAAAGAAAACCTTTCATAGCTTCATAGCCACTACAAGAAGCAGCTACTTGCTGTGGGCTACCCACCATGAATCAAATTCACTTGAAGCTGGTGGGAGTTTTTCAGCCACTGCCAGGCAGAGTTGGCATGGGCCCAAAAGCACACAGTTGTGGTATTTAAAAATACTTTGAACAAGTAGAGTATTATGGCAAGAGCTTTTCTGGGCTCAGACTGACCAACTCAAGCCATAATAAGGGAGTCAGTCATTTCCCCCATCCAAATACACATGGTCAGGAAAAAGAGAGACACGCAACACAGAAATGGGAAAGTGGGAAAGTATTAGGGTCACTTTGTAGTGTCTCATGGAGAACTCAATCAACAGTAACACTTACTTGTGACTCTCCCACCTATTTTTATCATTACATAAGAATGATACCGACATTATGTAATACTGAAATATAAGTTAAGGAGTTATTGACCATTTCAATATAAATAGGTTAAAACAAAGGGAATGACTTTAAATATTTTTTTAATGAAACTAATGTGATTTTGAAATAATTTGCAATAATGCTGATTTTTTTTAAAAATATATTACCATAAAATATTTCAATGTCAATGAAATTGCTTTTTTCAAAAGACAATTGTTTACCTAAAGGAAAGCAAACAAGAATTTACCATCTTAAGATGGACATATCTTTGGGTAAGTAAGATACTCCAATGAGAGAACACAGGGCATTACACTCCATTTCTTCCAAATATCATGCTCTTGCAAATTTGTTAATGTCTTCCTCAACTTTATTTCTCTCACCCTACTCTCCCTCTGAAGGTTTTCTCAAAGGTTATAAAATCTCATTGACAGTAATGTTTCCTGTAATGGACACCCACACAGAATGAAACTGGTCCAAGATTTCTGGGTCTGGCTTATCAGTACATTCAAAATGAGTAGAGGAAATGGCCTTTGTAAGCAAAAGGAAAAATTCTCATTCATGCCTCTGCTCATCATGATAGCAAGAAAAATAGCTACGATACCAGCTTTGAAGACAAAGTCATTAGAAATAGGTGAACTACATTTTGATGGATTGGTTTATTTGGGGGTAACTAGCCAAGATTTCAAAATGTGACAAGATCAAGCTTATTTTTTAGTCACCAATTTTGGTTGCAGAACATCAGCATCTGGAAAGCTTTATGTGTTTTTGTTTTTCTTTCAAGAGTAGCTATCACAACTAAACTGAAATCTGGTTGGGAGAAAATCTGAATTATTTTTAAAATACAAATCATTCACAGTTGTCTTTGTTGGCTTTTTTTTCATTTCTCAGAACTTTTTTTCTCCAAGGAATTTCAGCAGACAGTGATCAATAGGCATGATGATGATTAGAACTGCAATTGTTGCTACCAGATCATATCTTCTCCTAAACAAACCAAGCATGAGATTTCAGTGTGGAGTATGCCAAAATTTTTAGTAAGGTAGATTTACTCCATCCCCACAGAAACAATTCAATTTTATTATAAAATAATTAGCTCAAGTCTGAGGTGCATTGAGTGATTATTTGATGATCACTCTGGTTCTTTGTGCAATTAGAGCCATTGTGAAAAAGGCTGTGTGTAGGCAGCTAATTCTAGGAGGAGGTAGTATTTCTGTTATAAATCTCATAAGGACTAAAGCTTGTGAAAATGCCTACCATATACCACTTTAACTGACATGTTGAAGAGAATATCAGAAAAAAAAAAAAAAGAGCTTAACAATGTTTCAATATATGTTGTGGCTCGTTCACACCCTGCCATGTTCAATACAGTAGTTTTAGAAGTTCAGGGTGCCAGAAGCAGGTAATCATACTCCATGTTGAACCTATGCACCCTTGTTTGTTGGCTTACAAACAAAAGCCTGTTATTAAACGCAAAGCTAGTATCAGTGCCAAAAGTGAACGTGAACAATCTGCCACTGAGAAGACAAAGAATTCTGAAAGTTAGCATTTCTATGGCAACGCTGACTTGGACAACCTACTACAAAAATGAATAAATTCTCTATTTCTTTATGGCGAGAGGTACAGGTAGTGAGAACACTGGTGGAATAAACACGGACAGACACCCACAGCCTATCTGATCGTGTATGTTTTGATATCGAACACAAGTCTGTCAAGCCTAGGTTTTTGAGGATATTTAGAAAAGTGGTAAGAAGTACACAGTTAAGTACATTATTGGTTGTGTGCATTACTCTCTCATGGAGCATAAATCAGTTTATACACACACATGCCATCCAGCATAGTACATTTAGTTACCATGCAATCCCTACACTGCTTTTACTTGCAATTTTAGGAGATGCTCTTGCAACCAGCTATAGAATTTAGTCTGTTCTTTTAATCTCATTTATTTCAGTCCTCAGGAGGATTGTTTCCTGGAAATCAGCACTGAGAAAGTACTTGAGAGGAGTTTACCTGCATATAGTTAGTTACTCCCTGTATCTGAGGTACATTGGACTGTAAACCAAGAATAAAAAACTCATTACCAGGTATTTTAATCAAGGCCTTGCATAATTGATTTATCTCCGTCAAGAAAACTGTCTCCATGGTCCCAAAGTTCTGCTAATGTTCCTAGAGAGAATTTGGTATGCATAGTGTAAGACAGACATGGAAATATTTATGAAGTTTGGTAAAAAACATCTGAATGCCAAAAAAGCTTACAACTGTAATTGAGGCACACTATGTAAGTATTGTCCTCTGTACACTTCTGCTTAAATCTTCCCTCAGAAATTTCTGTATGTATGTCATCAAGACAGCTCCAGAGTTATATTTTTAAAACATCTTCCATTCAAATTGCCTAGTTCTTCCCAAAGATCTCCCTTTTATGTGGGATCTTAAAGCCTATTCTCTGGCCAGCATGCGTTTTATCCCGGGATACTCTAATTCTACATAAGTTTGGGAATACTTTGACCTTCAAACATACAAAGAAACATCACAGCCTATATTAGAAGGTCTTGATATCAAGTCACAGATGTGGTACTAATTCACACAAGCTTTGGGCCTTTTAACTGACATTGTCAGTGACAGCCCATTATGATGTACATCCAAATCTTCATATTGTGACATCCCATTTCCCAAACACCTTTGTTCCCAGAGCCAATGCATCTGCACTTAAATGGTTCAAACAGCAGGACCTTGTCTCCCAGTAGAAGCTCAGCTGTGCACTATTTTATCTTAATTCTTCAATATGACCCTACTGAGAAGTTGCATAATCCAGCAGTAAGATGAGGAACTTCGAGTCGTGAAACATCGTACCTGAGACTGTTACAACTCCCCCAGCAGATTATTTCTGCAGGCTTAAACTAAGGCTACCACCATACTGAAGCTTGACCTCTTTATATCAGCTAAGGGTGTGGCTCTTTTATCTGAAGTTTTCCCTCTCCTTCCCAGAAGTGTCATCTGAAATCAGATGATGATTCCAAGAGCACCATTGACTTGTCAGCAAAAGAGCAATAGCCCAGCACTGCAGTGCCTGCCAGTAACTGACGAGAAGAGGAACTTTTTCCCGCAAATGGAGTAGGTTTTCTTACATTTTGGTAAGTGCCAAGATCTACGGGCAGCTGACCTTCAGCGTCTGTGAAAATAGTCCCTGGATGGATGGAAGAACTATATCTACCTTCATGGTGTTGTTGGGTGGGAAAGAGGCATGCCAGTTTAAGAACAAATTAACCACCCACACTTCACTGCTTGCCTGTAATGACCCTTGCAGTCTGTTCTAGAGTAAACCTCATGACATTTTCCAACGGGGGGGTGGGAATCTAAAAAATTTTGCAAGTAGAATGTATTTGAGAGTATCCTCAGAACCATATGTGTATTATCTCCACATAAGCCATCTATCACAGACAGACAGATAAAAGTCCTTCCTCAAAAGGCCACAAAACATCCTGACACCAAAGCATACAGGATTTGTGGACAGCTTGAACTGCATATAGAGACAGCCTTGAATGGACAGTGCTTTAAAATTGTTCTCAGAACCAGGCTACACCACAAGCACTCTCAATCCAGCCTGCTTCCAAAGCACCACTTCAGGCAAGAAAAATAAGTTATATACCTGTTTTAAAAAGTCGTTCTTGCATAGAAGATTCTATTCACATTTCTCTAAAGGATTACACTCTGCAAGGCAAAATTTACAAAGGCAATCCTTAAAAACACCACATGGTTTATGGTTTAGCTTGAGAGAATCGACACACCAAATAAAAAGCAAGGAAGCAGAAAAGCATGTCATTCTCAATGTAGCAAGTTGTTTTATGAAATGCAAATAAACAATTTCAAAGCATTTTATTGTCTGAATTGTTTTTGATACTTATCAAATGGTAAACACTCCTACCACTCCTTGAAAAGTTAGAGGTGTTAAGCATTAGATATACAGATCACATGGAGAGACTGCCTTACTCTTCTAAGAGTGTCAGACATTGAAAATTTTTTTGCCTTTATTATGTTAATATTCTTCAGCAATCTGAGCATGGATATAATCCCACTTTCCTTTACAACCCTCCTCTCTTCCTATGCTTGACTGGCTTCATGTATTTTCGGAGGAGAATGTAATACCAATAATTATCTCAAAGAAAACCTGCTACGGTCACTTCCAGCTGGTGGAGATGTGGTTTGAGGTATGATGTAGTTTCAAAAGAAATGTTATACTGTAAAACAAGACCTTTTTGAAAGGCCTGTAGACTCACTCATGTTTGGAGTTGCCCTGCAATGTCATTTAGCTTCTCAGTACCTTTTCAAGTTCTTGTAGAAGTACAAGGATGATCAAAGGTACAGAACTGCATCAGCATGATGAGTGTGAAATAGACTTTTCAGCCTGGAAAAAAGATGAGTGAAGAGGTACATGACAGATGCCATCAGTGGCACACAAAAGATAAAAAGATAACAAGTCATTCATTGTCGCTTTCAATAGAATGAAACATAAAGCAGGCAGATCCAAAATAAGCATGCATTTTCAAAGTGTATAGTTAAAACAGTACTCCTTGCCACAGGCAGCTCTGCATCAAACTTTTAGAAGTATTCAAAAAGCAATTGAAGAAGTTGAAGACATTTATAAAATAAATTCACTGTGGGCTATTAAGTAAAGGCACTTCTGCTGGTTAGTGGGACTCTGCACAGAAATTTCCTCAAGCTGGGAGAAAATACTCCAGAAAAGAAGCACAGCTTATTTCCCTGCTCCTGTACTTTTATCCACTTATCAAATACTAGTCATGGTGAGTGACAGAATACAAGGCTAGATGCATGCTTCATCCGAGGCACTGCAGCCATTCCTGTAGTGCAACTGTGTGGAAAATTACCATATACTGCCTGGAAAATGTAAGGAAAAAATAACCATATTTTCATGTTAAGAAGAGACTTTTCTGAATGCCTTGCAACCTCACTTGGAGCATGGAATAGTACTGAAGCGTACACATTGATAAACAGGAATACATTCATTTTTCTATATCTGTCTTTATGCAGATTCCTTATGAAGAAATCTGACCAGGCATTTTGCACAGTTAAAATAAGATTGTTTGGGACCTGGAAATACAGTCTTTTAATCCAGGGAAGAGAGGGATTTCAAAATCTTGAAGATAGCCTTGTTGTAAAGCACTTACCCGTCTCTAGCTATCGTTCCATTGTACTGATATGCAATGCCTAATCCCAGGGGATGGCAGAACCAACATAAGCCTCCTATTTTCTACCTTTAGAAACGGATGGGTGTTAGCACCGTATGCATCAGAGACCACCACCAAAGGGATCCATCAGGTGTTACCATAACATTCAAAAGGTTTGTTGTCATATACTAGTTGAGGGCTACTACCACTCAGCAACTAGACTAGCAGATTGAGGGAATACTTTTGGTTCTGTCATCCATTTGTTAAAAAAATTCAGGCAAGGGGACCCCCAAAATAAGATTGAATAAGTAGCCTGGTTTATGATAAAATTTGAAAGTACAGAATGAAACACCATCCCTAGTTACCCCACTATGTCACTATTTGCAAAAGAGATAGAATACATTTAGAAATTAATTTAGAATTTGCTAACACTAAGCAAAGTTATAGTTAACTGAGATCAAGTAGATCTCATGCATCATTGAAAAAAACCCAAAATCTTCTATTTCTCCTTTTTAGACCACTAAGGCCAAATTTCTCTCTAAGCAAGACAGGTCACATCCACCTCAGGACTGCTAGAATTACATGAGGTGAGAAGTACAGGGCAATTGCATTACTTATTACTCCTTTCTGCCATTTTTGCTTGTTCTTTTCCCCAGTTCTCTAAGTGGCTAAATCTAGAGTATGTTAACATTGGGTTAGATTACACATAAATCAATTTTTTAACTTTTTTGTATTACCAAGTCAGTTTTTCATCATAGTTCCTGGCCCAGCAACTGTCTGGCTATGTTATTTTGTTGCTTGCAAGGCAGGTGGAATTTGAATAACGCCTAAGTTGGAGGCACAGTCACTGCATGGTAATACATTTTTTTCCTGTGAATGTGAGTTAAATAACTATCACCTCTAACGTACATAACACAAACTCTGCTGGAAGATCCATTGCTCAGTGTCAGAACTGGATGTCTTTCAGATGGATAATCTTTAGCTAAAATAAGTTCTTCAGGATTCAAACCAGATAACTAATAGAACTGTTCTCACTTTGTTGTAAATAAATTTGGGTCACAAGTCACTGTGTCCCTTATGTCTTAAAAAATCCTCTCTATATAATGTAACTGTATACAAACTAGATTTATCCTGCTATAAAGAAGGTACTAGGACCCTGGAAAACCTGGTGATTTTGGATGAAGGATTCTGTTACTACACAGTGCTGATGTCATCCTCAATATGTCTTATTCTCATATGACGATATCAGAGGAAAACTTCCCCAACTGGGACAAAAAAATAAATTTATATAACTCCATTGTTCTGTGGAGTAACTTGTTCAAGTAGGTGTCCAGCTACAGAAAGTGACAGCAAATTACGTAGTAAATTGCTGCAAATATGCATCTGAGGCGTCCTCAATGTCACATATTCAGAATGTGCACTAATAAGTGGTAAAATTATTGGTCCTAATAAAGAAGCTTTAGTTGAAGTTCCATGAGCCAAACTGTACAGGAAGATAAATCATCATAAGCTACCCTTTGGCTCGAAGAACACCTTTGAATTTATGAACTGTACAGCTATCAGCTCAAAGCTTCAGGCTCACAAATTGGAGATATTGGAAGTGATAGACCTGCTCTTTAAAAATGACTGTGTTTGCATGTGTCTGACTTAAAGCATCTCAAACAATTCTGATGAGAAAGAGGGAGTTTATTCTTAGAAATACCCTGCATTGTGAAGAAAGAGCTTTGGCCCAGATGGCTGCCTACAACATTTTTCAGCATTACAGTAAAGAAATGAACCACTAGAAACTAACTTATCTCTGTTGCTACTGGGAAGGCCAACTACTTCAGAGGCCTTGGAATAATCACTTATATCTCTCCTCCTTCTTCTCTCACTTTCCCTGCAATTTCTCCTCTTGCTCATTTAAAGAATCTTTAATTAATAGTTATGGAGTGAGGAAAACCACATTCAAAGTTTAAATTTCTGCACAAAAATACAGAAAAAAAATCATATGGCCAGCTCTGTGCTCCCTGACAAAAAAACTCAAATACCAAACTAATGTGTCCCTGGATAAAAACTTGATCTTCCACATTCATACAACATGTAAGGATCAGTCTCATCTCACTTCTTAGTGGAAGATATATGCATCAAAGTTGAAGTGACAAATAACCCCCTTGGCATTCATAGCAAATGCTTTATGGATCAAGGTGAACTATGCTGACAATATGATTCATGTCTACATAATGCCTTACTGCATGGGATGTGTTTACATTTATAGCTATGTCAGGATTTAGAACATCAGTTAATGTGAAAATTATGCATTTAGGTTTGGTTAATACAGCGTAAATACTAGATAGCTGGAGTGAAAAAGTGCATTTAGCTTTTTCAGTAGAGTTTCTAAAGGAAGTTTAACATTTTTAGTTAGTGCCTACATTATTAATAATTCCATGTGCTTTTATTATAGAAATAGTCAGATAAAACACTTTGACATTTTGAATACAATGAAGAATTCCACCTGTTCTCCAGTCTTTGCTTTTACTGCAAAAGACTGTGCTTTTACAGCAGATCTATTTGTTACAAATAGCCTTGCTATAACTTCTTACATTAGTATCTTTGCTACATATAACCAAGTACATTCATGCCACTAGACCCAACACCATCCTCTGACCCTGAAGGTTTTAAAGTCTTTCCAGGACAAAAAAGTGTTTCTCTGTATACGACACTGTATGTATGTAGTGTATATATATACTATATATATACTGCCTTGCAAGAAAGAAAAAAAAAAAAGAAAAAAAGTCTCGCTCTGGGGTTGACTTGCCTCTTCGTAGCATCCTCAAGACATACCAGTTGAGCAGTGGTAATATTTCTCTACTGATCTTAAAACAACTGATTATACAAGTTTGTCTATAGGAGATTTTTGAGGGTGTGGGCTTTAAAGAGTTCTTGTGACTAATATTGTCAGCTCTAGAAGCACAAATGAATGAATCAAGATGGCATATTCCCAGGTTTGGTAGCTGCTAATGAAACCTGTGGGATGTCTATGATTTAGGTGAGTATCTACACAGATGGCTATAGTTTTGTTGTTGTTCCTGTTACTCAAGAAAATCTGCATGCAAAGGAAACAAAATGTCAATGTCTAAAATAGTCCATAAGCAGAAGTTTAAGATTGAGATTGTAAGAATATTTCTGAAAGGAAAATAAGCTGCAGTAGAAGTGTCTATTGCAGGCTTAATAGTAAAGAGTCTATTTGACACGACTGAAGCTGTAACATGAATAAAAACGTTTCTAGAAAATATAAGAACCAAGTAATGAGTGTGCTGGCTAATGCACCAGAGGCAAATACAAAGGGTCAGTGGAATCTAATTGGCAATCTGTGCCAGTCTCAGCCATTATGCAAACTGGTTATTAA
>JANXJC010000055.1:42962896-42977519 GCA_027564655.1 Leptodon cayanensis
AAATAAACCAACATAATTAATTTCTGCAGCACCTGGTGCACTTTCAAGAGCATCAATATCTCTCAGACCCATTCAGAGCTAAAAGGCATACTGCGTCTTATGTCAGGCAGTACACCAGTTTGGACATGCTTCTAGAGCATATGCACAATCAAACAGCTATGAGGTATATACCATGTTACCAGACTACTACCTTGCCAAGAGTGCATGAAATCCAACTGGCCACTGCCAGTCCAAGCGAAATATATTCTCAGAAAGTCATTGGCTCAAAGAAACTGCACTGACAATTGCATTTAGCCTAAATATTGCGTGTTGTGTCAACATGCTCATCACGCTTTTCTAATTGCATTGTGTGACTAGAGTGGAGTTGGTGAAACTGTTTAGTGAGCAAAACATGTGCCTATACCTTAACAAATGTTGGGCATCCAGCTGGACTTGAAAATAAACAGGAAAAAACCCCAAACAGCTGCTTAACCATGTCCTGTTCAGAGCACAGCAAAGAAGAAAGAAAAGTGCAACAAACCTGGCACTCACCATGTGGCTAGGAACACAGTGACAGTAAGAAATTTTCTTCTGGGCTGGGAATCCCTTCTGGGTGGTGCTTGGTGGGGATAGTGGAATTAAATCCAGCTTTCTACTTGAGCAAAACCAGTGGAGCACCATGGACAAGAGGACATACACACTGAGACTCTACAGTTGATACAGTGGCTGGTATGGAAGACGACCACAGAACTGGCGTAGCCAAGGGCCACAGAGAGGTCATTTGAGACTGACCTCAGCAGCCAGCAAAACAGCAGAGTACAGAACACAGAGTAGAGTACACGATGCCTACAACACCTGGAACAGCCATACCTACTGCATCGGGAGTCTCACCCACAGAACGCCTGAGGGAGGATCAGATGGGAATCCAGCACTGCTACAGACCATCATCCTCGTCACGGATGAAGATGTTAAACAATAGCAACCCTAGTACTGACCCTCGGAAAAAGACCACTCAACCACCTCCTGGTTAAAATTCAAAACATTGATCATTACCCTTTCAGTTCAGCTAGTTTTCCACCCACCTTGTACTCACACATCTGTCCATGCATCTCCGACTTGATAAAAAGGACGCTACAGAAGACCATACTGAAAATTTGCTGAAGTCAAGGTAAATGATATCCAAGAAAAAACAAAAAGCTTAGTCGGGCACAATTTACCCTTGTTAAATCCACACTGCTCATTGACAGTCACCTTCCCTCTGCTCATGTACCTGACAATGGCTTCCAAGAACACTTGTTATGCAGTTTTCCAAGGATCCGAAGTTCATGAGATTTATTTTGCTTCGCATTCTTTTCTGACCTCCCCCCTCCTTCCCCCAGCCCTTAACAAGGTGAGCACAACATCTGCCATTTTTCAGCCATTAGAAACCTCACCTCCATCAGTTGGTTTCTAATATTATTAACACTGGGAAACACAGTCATAGCACAGCCCTGAGGAATTTAAGTTTTATACAGAAGTATCTGTCCCATCAAAAGTTTCCCCAGGTGTCGATGTCACTCCACCCAACTGGTCTACAGATAGGTCAGATTAAGGTTAAAAAATCTTATTCACTGCCTCATGTTGTTCAATAATGCAGCTTTTCTGAGATACACCATCCTCAGATTAATATAGATTAGGGAGCAACAAAGAACAGCTGGACCCAAGTGAGTATGCTGTTTCTAAATATACATACAGAATTCAAGACATGAGTACCACATCATCATTCCTAGACAGGGAATACCTCTGCTATTATTATTCAGAAAAGTAGCTAATTATTCTCTGGTGAACCTCAAAAGACTAAACAAGCAAGTATTTTTTTTCCCCTAGTTAGTTTTTCTTTTTCATACCTCTAATAAATAGAATTCAGAGCAGCAGGAAATATCACCTAGGCATCTATTAAGACCTCACACGTAAAAATGATTAGATTTAGGTAAACCAAGATTAAGGCAGAGCTTATGAACACAGAGCTACTCTATATTTTGTGAGGAGGCACAGATCACAGATATCCAAGCAACTCAGAAATATCTCAGCACTTGAAGAAAACTGCTATCATTTTTAGTTATGGCACAAAAAGAGGTCCATAGCAAATTAGAACTACTTGAATAACTAGCATAGGAAATAACAAAAAAAGAACAGGAGGGGAAAAAAAAAAAACCCTAAGCTTCAAGAAAAAAAAGATTTAGAAAGCTCAATTTCTATACCTTAAATCTGTAGACCTTCATCTTTAACCTTTTTCTGCTACAAGAGGAGGAATTTCTAAGGAAATACAGATTTTTTTGAAAGAAAATACCTATGAAGTGCTCAAGCACTTCTAAATTTAATAACTTTTTTTCTTGCCCTGCTTCCCACCAGTATCCCTAAGCTCTCAAGAACTGCTTTAGTGAGCTGCTCTGCATTATATAGGGACATAGACTTCTCCCACTTCCAGCAGGCTTTACTTGCTAATTAGCCCTTAATTAAAATGAGCTGCAGCTGGTTTGAGACACTCCCCTCTCCCCAACCCCAGTGCCCTGTTTCTAATTTCAGAACTAATAAAAATTCCCACAAGCCAGCCTGGTCTGGGTACTTTTCTTGAGAGAGTATATTCAGCATTTCTTTAGTGTTCTTTCCCCTTCCTCTCCTCTGTTTGTCTTCTAAGTATGCAATTTTAAGAATAGCTTTTTCTCCTTGTTTTTTTTTTCCCTAGTTGTTCTTTGCTGTTTAGGAAGTATTGTTGCAGTCAATTTTTTTTTTATTTTATTTTTTCTTTATTTTTCCTAGCTTGGAAACTTATTTCAGTTGTTGATTTGATGAGGCTTTAGGTTCATATAGACTGAAAGGCTGACAATAAAGGCTTACTAAAGGAGAGTGCAGATGTCTTACAAGATAAGATACTGCTGCCAATGCATTTTAGCTGCAGCTCATGATGTCTGTTATTCCTGCCTTTCCACTCAATTGAACCAAATTCCATTTGTTTTTTGTGATGAGGACAAACACCCACAAAGGATGAAGCTAAAGCTCTCAAACTCAATTTGACCTTCCCTGGGTTTGCATATATCTGCAAGGATGAAAAAGCTGGCCAGTTTCTTAACTGTCTGTGTGACTATATCTCACCATGTTTCTAAATATATATCACTGAACAAACCTTGTTTCAGCTTCCTTGTTATGTTCCTGACTCACCTTCCTGAAAGTTAATCTGATACAAGCCAAGAAACACACTAAGGTCTCCAGGCAATGCTTTGAAATGGTTACTGTACTAGACAAATACATCTCTGAGTGGAATTTTAAAGAAAAAAAAAACAAAAGAAAGGAAAAATAAGGGGGAAAATAAGTATATGGATACATTCACTTAGTTCTGAGAGCAACGTGAAGTCATGGCTTACTTCTTCTGTTGAAAGAAAAAAAGAATTATTTTCCACTTAAACATAGAATTCAGTCCACAGAGCATAAAAGGCAAAAGATGAAGAGACAAATAGTGGCTGCCCTTTCTCATTCTCTCCAGAGGCGTAGATCTTAAGTGGCATGTAATATTGAAAGACCTTCTCTGTTTACATATTGGCAACATGACTGACTCAGCTGCTGTTAGTTCTGAAAGGATGATTCTAGTCTGTGGAGAACGCAGCAAAGGGCGGCTACAGACATGGCTTTGTTAGGACTATTTTGCAGGAGCTGTGGTCTAGGCAGACTCCCGTCTTCATCAGGAGGATTATAAACCTCTCCATTTTAGCCTGGAAGCTTAAAAAAAGCCAATAGAGAGTCTACGGTCTATAAAGCTCTTGTCATATATAACAGCAACGCAGTAATGATTGTTCTGCATTGGTTTCAAGCTGCTCTTGTCAATAGGACTCTGCAAAGTGGATAACTACCAATGAAGCATCTGACTCACTGTCCATTGTCCCAACTTATATTGAGATAACATGTTCCTTGACTTCATTTTTTGGCTTGTGAAAATGTGTAGCTGCTTGACTTCTGGCCAGACAGGACCTTATGTTGTGATCGCACAGTGTAACCGCTCCACCTTTGGCAAACTCTGTGTACGGTGTACGTTGATTGCAGTTTAACTCTGTAGACTTGTTGCGGTTTCAAGAAGTTCCAGAAGAGTTTTATCTCAACCCTTGGAGCATCTGGATTCAGATTAAGGTTTTATTTCACCAAATTCTCTGTCATGCAACAGTGCATATATTTCTCTCCCAGTCAAAAGTCAGAGGTCTGGGGTTGGTTTCTTCCCTGCCCTCCACATAGGAACTAAAACTCAAAATAAATGATTCATTAGACTAGCTTGGATTCATTTTGAAATATTTGGTGTCAAACTCCTTTGTTCAAATTCAATTTTAGGATAAAAAAGGCATTACATCATTTCAAGGGAAAAAAAAAAAAGAAGAAAACTTCCTTCATTCTGATAATATAAAAATGTAAAAATATCCAGCTTTTAATTCAAAATATGTTAGTAAAAATAACAGGTTTTCATAAAAACTTGCACATTCAGAAGAAATGATGAGGTCTGTAAGATATTTTAGTGCATTTCTGACCCACTCTCTTCTACTGTCATAAACACATCCATCATTTTATCTCTTCTGTTCACATTAATCTACTCAAGCCTCTTTGCTTTGCCACTCCATCCCTAACTCTTCCAGAAAGAAATTCTGAGATGGCTTGGGATATTTAATTGTTAATCTCCTTAGGAGATTCCAGTGTGATAGCCCTTTTTCATAATGGTTTTTGTGTAGATGAAGGTAAAATGCCATAAATATATAAATTCAAAAAGGAGGAAGGCAAAGGGAGAGAGAAAATAATAAAGACAATTAAAGTACTAGCACAAGTATTATGGGACCAGGGAGCTACTGGTTTTCCATCCATTGCACTGGGAGAAATAAAGTCCAATACATACATATTTCATGTATTTATCCCCAGCTTGCTAAGAAACATGTGGAAAATCCCTTAAAGGATGCCTGTCTTCATTCACAGTGGTGAAAGCTTGGACATTTAAATTCTTGATATTTAAACTGAGGCAAGATGAATCTCAAAGCTAATGCTCTTCTTGAAAGTGTATGATGTAGTAGCCACTGGCCAACGATGTCTTCTCAACATACAGTTTTTCCAATACCTGCATAGTACTTTGGCCATTGGAAATCCCTCGGCGATGAAGGAAATCTGAATGATTTAACCTTAATCAAAAATAAACAATATTAAGCCATGATAAATACTTGTTTCCCCATGTGTGCTTCCATCTATAAATCCCCTATGAGTTCAAAAGATCAGAATAAAAATTATAAATAATAAAACTTATTTTAAAATGTGTTTGTAAAAAGAACCTAACTGAGAAACTGCAGGTTGAGGGATGCATTCAGATCAGGTTTAACTTGTAGAGAATGTTTCATGAGGCAGCACCAACTGCCTCTTTGTTTTCAAGCAGTTTTCTAAGTAAATGCAATGCATTTTAGCATTTGTCATGCAAAGAACATTTTTCATCTGCTTTTAATCTTCAGAATCCCAGGTTTTACCCTTGATGGTGATCTTCAACTGTGGTGACTTATTGCTATAATTCCCACACCTCATGGGATTTTACTTTGAGTCTGAAGTGAAAAAAGTCCTTAAAGTTGCATCTAGAGGCAGTTTGCTTTTGCCAATGATAGTTATAATGCATTTCCCCCCCTCCCCATCAGGCTATATTCAAAGGTTTTCTCCATTTAAAGGGTCCTCAGGAGTGGAAATCCCAGATCTTACTGTTTAGAGACACACTCCAGGTGTGTCAAACCTTATGCTGTTGTGTCCTGCCTTTTTTCTATAACCTTTTTTTTTCCCCCTTTTTAACAACAGATACTTGTGATAAATTCACTGAGGTGATACTTTTAACAGTATCCTCCAAAGATACTTACGAAAGATGATACTGAACATTTTGTATGTACTCAACAATACACAATCAATGGCTGATTGCACTCCCTGCCTCACATCTAAATATCGATCACATTGAGGAGTGTGGTCTGTTCCTTCTCCTTCACAGAGACTTTTCTTTCACTACAAACAAATGCAGTCCACTGAATGACAGATCCTGCCAAGGTGCAGTGAAAAGTCTCATTGAAAATTCAGCAGTTCTCATCAAGCAAAGACAGCACCTTCCCTTTCTTCCAAAAGAGTGCTTTCAGAAGTTAATCCTGAATTTTATGATGTTAAAAATAAATCTTCCATAGGCAGTTGACAGTTTTTTTCATGTTCTGTCTGACTGAAGGAAATGATAGAAGGAGAAAGACACATATGAATTTAGCTACTTACTGGAAACATAGAAGAATATCTTTGAATAGAAGATCTTTGTCCTTTTCAGAAAAAGCAGAATGTGCAAGAAGTAGAAATGTTTCATCCAGCAGATGATTAAACTTCCCATTGCAAGGAAATGAAGTCAGATGTTATAATCAATTTTAGGATTTGCAGTTAATATGCAACTGAAATAAAAATTTGTTATGGGAAAATAATAATTTTTTTCTTTTTTTCCCCAGCACTCTGCACTTCAGGCAGTGAGCTAGAAAACACCAGAAGATGTAAGACTGCCCTGCAGCTCCAGTAAGTTTAGTCTCATGTTGCTTTCCTGTAAATGACCCTGAAGTAAAGGGCAGTGAGCAATCAGTTCAGAAAATTACTAGATTCACTTTGCATGGCCAGAGGTGAATACTTTTAAAAAAGACAATGAAAAATAGAGAGTGTAATGAGATCCTATGCTCATATTTTTAACCATACATATAATGTTATGTATGGTTAAAAAGTATGGTGTGAAGGAAATAGGGAAAGAAAATCACCCTAAATATCTACTGCAAAAAGTAACTTGAGTGAGTTGATTTATGTCCAAGGGCAGTCATTCTAAAATCCATAGAATTATAAGTCAGGGGAAAGCACTGATATCTTTAGGTACAGGAAGTGCAGTTATTAATTTTTGTCTTACTTGTACCTAGCATACCTTTTGTACTATTTTTGTAAGAATAATATTCTGTCTACAGGAAATCGGCGTATTTCCATATATTAAAAAATTCTGAGTATCTGTTTAATGGCACCAAGGGACCTGTTTTGGCATTGTTTACAGAGTGAATTTAGATATTAAGCAGTAAAGAAAATAAAACATTAGGAGAAAAAGTTTTTGGCCTGTTGGACTGAAGTAACAGTTTGTTTCTGAAGTGTTGACATTATGCGGTGATGTAGTATTACAGGGAAGGTAATATACGGAGGCTTGAGGTTCAAGCGCTTTTGGTTTTTGTTCTCATCTCAGATTTGGGGATCAAAATGTCTTTCACATAGTAGATCTGAAGATGTGATGCATCACATAATTTCTTTAGAGAAGAGGTGCAGTACGTTATGGGAAATGCATTCTGTTTCCAGTCTATAGTACTTTGGAGAAAATCAAACCTATCTCACTACATCAGCAATGTGGTACCACATAGAAATGTGGCGCACTGTTTAACTGACTCAGAGTAAAATTTCAAGGGAGTTAAAAAATGATACTATCTTAAAATGTGTTCGAAATAATGTAAAATAAAGGTGTAATATTTTATTTTCCAAAGACAATATAGTGCCATTTTAAGGAAATAGTATTGACAAGGCTGAACAATCTTTCCTACAGCTGTGAATGGGTTTGGGTTTGGGTTTTTTTTTTGCTTTTGCTTTACCCAAACTTTTCTACTTTCTCTAAGTTAAGTCCAAAGCTATTCTGCCAAAAATATTTTTCTAAAATGTATTTTTCTCAGTTCAAACTACTGAGGTTGGTGTGCAATATAACATTTTAATAAATCTTAGAAAAATTTGTCATCCTACTGGAAGTTGACAACTGGGTTCAACCCTTGTGTATTTTTCAATGGTTAGTCACTCTCTGCAACAATTTCCCAGTTAAAAATATAGGAATTGGAGTGTTTCCCTTTCTCACAAGTGTCTCATGAGGCAAATTCCTGCAGTATTTTGCAGGCATTCAGATACACTCAACTACTCATTTGGAGCCTGCTGTATTTCTAGGTACAGTATTTGTGCAGTTAACTACAGAGTTTAAGTGGAAATCACCTACCATTTGGTATAGGAAAGATATTAAATGAGAAAGCAATCTTTGAGGATTACTGATTCAGGTCATACCAAACCTATTAGGATATTAGGAAAAAATGTTGATGCTCCCACTTAAGTAGATCAGAGGCAATATTACTAAGGTCAGGGTGATAATACTTAAAACTGTTTCTCCCTGGAATGAATGTATAGAAAGGACACAGGGAAAGACTGGAGGGACAGGTAAGGATGGTTTAAGTGGTAGCACTTACAGAATTGATGTCAGGCAGAAAGAAGCATCCTTTTTCAAGCCCATGGCTATATTCTTGACAACAATGTTCAGAGGGACCTAGAAAAAGAATTTGAAGAAGAGTTGGTTTGATGGGTTCCACTTTCATAACTCTTAACAGCATAATCAGGCTAAGAAAACAATCCCTAAGCAGACAACACATCTGGAAAGACCATGGCTATACCAGCACCCAGATGTTACAATAATCCTATTTAGACTGAGAAAACAAGAACAACAAAAGAAAGTGGGAGAAAAAGACACACAGTCATAAGTCAAGTCTGGCTAGATTGGACAGCCAATTAGAAATTCTAGGAGTCTTTTTACTTCCTTTATATAGTCCTTACTTTATAAAGGCTAAGGCATTGATTAGTCTAGACATTTTTAAATTTCTGAAATATTTTGGAAAAAAAAAAAAAAAAGGCTAGTTGAACAGCTGGCAGCCAAAGTCATGGCTTGGAGAGCAAGTGCAGACTTGGCTTCAGAAACAAGGAGAAGTTCTCCCTATGTTTTAACCCTGGACCCACTGCAATTTTGTTGTGGAAAGAAGGAAAAAAAAAAAGTGTAATATAAGAGGGATACCATAAGGAAGATAACTAGTTCTAGTGAAAACACAATGTATTTAAGGAGGAAAGATTCCTTCTTCCTTTAGGAACAGTGAAAACATGACTCCAGTGAGTAAGCTGATCTCTCAATTTCACTTATTTGTCTCTTGTGATGTTTCCTTTCCATTCTAATAAATATTTCAAACCTCAGATTTGCAAAAGATTTTTCCCATCAACTTTAATTATTAAATCAAGTAAGGTAAATGAGTAAAGGAGAAAAGATAAACTTCACACAGAATAATCTTCACAGAAAATGCACATGGACATCTTCTGAGGTTAAGATAATGTAATTCTAATAAATACCTGTATATTTATATTTTTTTCTCCTTAAATTATGCATCAGCTGCCATAGTCTATAAACATAAAGAAAACTTACTTCCTAAAATATTTATATGTCTAAAATATTAATAGTGACAGTAACTTCATTCAAATGAAAAATAAACATATTTACAGTATGCTTTTTTGTGATGCTGAACTGATTTAATTGCAGTTATTGAGAAATTACATGGTCCTTACTTTATATTTGATATACAGAACTTCTATATACTGATATTAATGGCAATGTTATCACATCCCACAGAAAGTACAAATGATTGAGCATGCTCAAAAATACCTGAGTGAACTTGATCTCCTTATCTTTGGTGTTACTTCATGATCTTGCTGGAATAACCAGGTAAAGAAGTAATGAAAGTATTGAGTTTGGTAAGCAGCACCAATACAAAAATATATGTAAGTATGTACGGGTTTTGTGTCTATATGTAAAAAATATGTGCCATGTTATAAAATATTGAAGTGAATATTGTGAATATTCAGTATTCTTTCTGATATATTATAAATGTGAATGGAAGTGTTGAAAATGCAGAAGAAACAAAAAGACCATAAAGCCACAGGAAGGAGTAAAATTCTTTATTTGTCATTAGACATTTTTAGTCACTACACAAGAAAGCAAGGTATATCTCCACCTTCTTTTTATGGAGGATGAGTTGTATGTATTTTTAACAGGGGATTTTTAGGTCAAATTGTAGAAAAATGTACACAGAAAGAAGTAGCAAATTACCAGGAAGTTCTCATAATTGTTTAAATGGATTAGAAAGAGATTCTGCCAATTCATGTAAAATTGGTCCATCCTTTTGACTGTTAAACACAATTGCATGCATAAACTGGTATTCAGAAAGTCCATAAACTGCTGATTACAGAGAGAAACTCCCCAGAGAAGAATCTGTGTGCATATGCCTATTTCTTTTATAAGCCAAGTATCTCCTGTTGTCAAGCAGTATATTGGATTAGGAAAAACTTTAGCCTGTCTCAGTATGGCAGTTCTTTGGATGTTATTGGGAGGAAACAAGATTTAAGTACCTCAGCACTTTATTGTGCTTGTAGATCTGTCTCAGACTTAAGGTTGAGCATACAATGAAGTTATTTGCTGATTTGGTGCTTTTGGATTTCATTCTGTAAATAATTTATTGCAGAACTCTAACAGGTTCCAATGATCACAGCAAGGACAGTCTACAGGAGTGTACCCTTATTTTGCCCTGTTTTACCACTTCTGACAGGTGAACTTTCAGATCTTTTAACTAAGAAATGGCTATTTAAACTTTTGAGGTGAAATGCAAAGAGCAGTATGACCACATCCAATTAAAAATTAATTCCCCAACAATGTTAACTTACAGGTCACTCGTCTTTTTAAGAAGCCATAAATAATGTATTCATTACTAATTAGCTGCATCTACTTTATCGTCATATCTCCTATTTAATGAGCAACATGAGAGCAGTATGGTAATTTGAAATGACATGACTTGTCAAAAAAGAGTCAATTAAAGGAATTCTCTTCAGGAGGCTGTAATAGAATTCAGAACAGGATTACACCAGAAACAAGTTGAACTTCCTGTCCTGTGAGTATTTTTGAGATTTCAAACTTCTGTCCCAAACTGAAACAAAAAGAGTAAACCTGTATTTTGTAAGAAAGGCAAAGGCACGTCAGTTTGAATCAGTCACTCTGTATATCTTTATTGCTTATATTTCAAGCATCCCCTGCAGTGTGCTCTCAGTAGATTGGATTAGGAAGAACCTTTAGTATAACAATTCTTAGGTTGTTGGGAGAGAAAATTGGATTTTTTCTGAAGAGTTTTAAAGAGTAGAAGATGTTCCCCATGGTCCCATGACGTGGCTTCTGGTGGCCTGGGGTCATGAACGGTGGAGAATGGCTTCAAACACGGCCATTGGCAGACTTCTGGCTCTTCTCCTAAGCACCTATGTGAGGCAGAAGCTTTCTTATTTTCCATATGAAAAGACAGTTCCATGGGTGTATTAAAAACTTAAACCTAGCTAAGTTAAGAGCAAGATTCATCTCATATAATCTCAGCGAATTGGATTTGGTCAGATGTATTGACTATAACAGGGATGTGGACAGCTAGCTCATATAGAGACCTCTGCACTGTAGGTTTCTAAAATAAGGCAAGATTACTCCTATCACAAAAGCCTTGAGCTATTAAGCATAAATGTGTCTTTTATACCTCCCACTCCTTCAGAAGTGCAGATATGAGTACAAACTTTTATCGAGTTCCTCAAGACTTGTTACAAACTTTGTACTTATTTACAAAATCAGGGCCACAATTTTCAGACACTGGAAATGTAGATTATTTTTTTATATATATACATTCTTAAAACCTGGAGATTAAGCACCTTACCAGTTAAAATAGTTGATCGTGTCATCAAACTTAAGATTTCTAAAACAAAGCTAGTAATTTAACCTAGAAGTTAAAATCCTATCTGCAGTCAATAGTAAGAGACAACTCCAGAACCCAAGGCAGTTTGTTTGGAAGCCTGATTTAGGATACCCACTGGAGAGATCCACCTTTCTGAAGGCATTAGGCTTGTACAAAACATGTATGTTTTGAACAGGGAAACTGAGCTGTTAACATGAGAGACCACCCATATGAGTCAGAATGCAGGAGCAGAAAATGAGAGAGAGCACAAAGGTATAAAAAAATCATGGAATGCCAATGTGACTTGTTTAGCGGTTACTTTTAAATTGCCATGGCAATTTAACTTGGATTAGCTTAAATTCTCAAATGGTCTGACTGAAAAAGCAATCCTCTCATCTTTAATGAAAGGATAAGTCTAGAGAATTTACAGTGCAAGGGGCAAGCTTAGAAGAGCAGAGGAACAGACTAGCTGTCTTTAGAAGGTCATTATTTTCAATATTTTACATTCACATTCTTTCTCTTGCTCAAACAAAACAATTCAGATCTGAAACAGATGATGATGACCATGATGTGTATCTTTGCACCAGGAGCACTCAGACTTGGACTTGCAAGAGGTTGGATGGAAATCTCCTGAGTTTTAGGCCCTTTTTGTTTTAAGGTCTTCAGGTACTTGACTCTTTTTCAATTCATGGTTAATTGACCGTGAAGCTCTTAGCACAGCTTTACCTTAAACATATCTTGGTTCTAAGACACCTCCAGAGTTTTTGCCCGGATGGACAGCTGTGCTCTCTCTGAGCCCATCTGCAGCATTTGTTAAAACGTCAGTGGGAGCTGTAAGCCTGCAACCAGGAAAGAAACACCATGATGTGATATTTTAAAAGGTTTGTCTTTGAGTAGGTTTTAAAGGTTGCTTCTTTTTTTCTCTGAACTGGAAAGATAGTAATTTCATTAATCAAAAAGTAGCATTATTCCCAGGACCAATAAAACAACACAAAATTCTGAATAAATTTTCAAGACAATCAGATAGCTATTTCAAGCAGCACTCAGGTTTGTGTATTTCTGACTTGAAATACTCCTAAATATTAGTATGAATTTAAAGCAGGACCTTGATGTTTTTAAAAAAAACTCTGATACCACACAACTCTTGAGGTTATTAAATCTCTGGGAATGTAGCTTGTCAGATAATTCAATTCTGATCTGTGGCCCATGTTGTATTTGTTCCATTTCCTTAGAGAGAGTTCTATCATTAGGTACTGCATGCTTAATAATTTCATGTAAGTTAAAAAAACAAACCAAACCAAAACTCATACCTTTAAATAAACCTCTTTTTTTTTTTAATACAAAAATATTAAATGATGAACCCATTTCAGAGTCTCACTGTTCTCAGAAGAAAATACGAAGAAGTGCAAAGTCACTATGAAGTGCAAAGTCACTATGCAGTGGCACAAATGCTAATTCTGAAAAGAAACATTTATTAATTTGTGTTGTCAAAATAAGTTACATGCTATAAATTCACAATAATACTTGTACATCTGGATTCTTCTATCACCATAAGACATATTTAAGAATATTTTAAAGCTTTAATATTATTTTTTTACTTTTTAATCATAAGTTTTCAAACTTTTTTAATTTGTGTTCCCCATTTTTTTTTAAGGTGTATATCACCATAAAGTGGATTTTAGGTGTCACACAGTGGACTTCCTTTTGTAACCTACTTCTTGCAGAGCCCTTCAGAGTAATCCACTAATTTCTAAAGGTCATTAGGTGTTAGGCTGAAAATCACTGCTTTAGACAATTGGCTTTCATTATTTTTAGACTTAATTCTGAATTTCCTGGTTTATCTCTTTCCTGGTTCATCTTACCTGTAATGAAAATCCTGTGTGAAATTCTCTCTAGAAGAGTGTTCAGTGTCTCCTGAAGAAATTTTCATTTACGTAAAGTAACGTAGGTAGAAATGTCTATTAATCCTAAAGTGCCTTTTCTAGACATAGCTTATGGTCCAGACATCAGCAAGTTGAAGGCCTGCATAAGCAACACAGGCAATGAAAATGCCAGAAGGAGTATAGAGTTCAGCTCAAAATTTGCATGGAGAACTACTTAAAAAGTTAGAAAAAGGAATAACCCCTTCTACCACATTCATTTAACTTTTAAAGTTCAAAGTTTGAGATTGCAGTCTTGCAGTAAAGGTTAAAAGTTGCTACCTCTCATCTCTTCAGGTTTCTGGCACTAGTTGTATGTTAAGATCATTATTGGTACAAAGGATCTGATTCTGCAGTTGGACACGGAGGTACTTAGTACATTGAAGAAATGCAACCAAAGTCTTTCTTCTCCTAGACCTCTGAATAAAAAGCCTGGAGACCTATAAAATAATACTGTTCCACAAAATTTATGTGATTTATATTCCATTATGCTAAACAACAACAAAAAAGACTATGTCTTCTTTTAGCTGATGGTGGTGGTGGATGAAGTTTCCAGGTAAATAAATCTTTAATGATAATATGAGAGTGGCCATGAAGGCGTGAAGGTCTTGTCAATGGAGCATTTATTTTTTGTCCTGACTCTAAAGGGGCTAAAAATAGAATACTATAAGCACAGAGCAAACATATTGACACCACTTAAAACATTAAAAATTCCTTCATATGCTTAAAAAACCCCAAATCCAAACATTTCATCAAAATGTAAAAAAACCAGCATGTGTAGATATAGTAAGGTTTTTAAACTTTCTCACAGTGCTCTTCCTTTGCTTTCCTCAAATAAACATATTTTCAGAGAATTCAACAACCTCTGATGTGCTTTGATTTCATTGCAGTATGGTTCTGCTGATGTTTCTGTAGGCAGCTCTAGAAGGAAAGCCGCCTCAATAGCTCCACGTTACGGATGAAGAGATGACACTGGAGAAGAGAAGTGACTTGTCCCCAGTGTAGCAACCCTTAATAAAGGAAGAAGGGTTGGTCCACCCGGCTAGGTGGGTCCGTAGGCGGGAATTGTAGGCTTACGCGAGTTGATTGATAGAAGGAAGA
>JANXJC010000055.1:42977619-43015680 GCA_027564655.1 Leptodon cayanensis
CACATTCCTCAATTGACTCTTCGTAAATTCTTCTCCACTTTTCATACAGCTGAAGCTCCAACTCTCGCTCATCCTCCGCACCCAGTCCCACCGCAAGGCAGTGGCTGAGCTGAGGACAGAGTTGTGAGTCTCAAAGATCTCACCCGCTGTCAGTCGCTCCATTTTCTTCAGCACAACCCTTCTTCACTACCGTGAATACTTCACTTCAACTCTAGTTGTTGTTCGTTTAAGTGCATTATCTAACCTTCAGGTCTTCCGCCAGTCATTTTTTCAAGTTCTTCACAGCGCTGAAACAGTTTAGGTGATATATCACTCATGCCATTTCGTTACCTTTCAAACTCAGATTTATGATGCTCTTATCTACATGACATTGGTAACTAGCGTTTGATGCAGTATGCTGTTTTTATAGCTCTATGCACAATTTGGTGTATATCTCCACAGCATGAAAGTAGTACTGAACAGTTGATCTATATTTTCACTAGTTCACTGAAAAATTCCTCACGGGTTAGATCTTGCCTTCCCATTCTGTGAACCTAATGCCCTTAAAAAATCTGATTTCTATATTTGTATCATAATGCTGCTATGTGAGTTGTGCTTTCCTCTAGCACTTCTATGTTAAAATTTTCTCTACCTCTCCAAAGATTCCTTAAAGTTTGCAGAAAATTGCTGAATTATAATAAATCTTCAGAATCATACTGAAAAAAAAAGGAAAAAACTAAAATAAACACCATAACCATCATTGTCATCTACCTTGTAACCAAACTCACATTTGTCATGACTATACATAATGCCTTGTAAGTTGCTGACCTTTCACAATTCAATGTGGAGGATTGGGTTGGGGCTGACACAAAAAAGATAACAAAAAAAAAGTTTTTGTTAGAGCGTGGAATTATTTGGTCCATCTATTTCCATACAAGCAACTGCACACAGTGTTCAATTTGTCCTCAGCAATGATCTACATAGGGAAAGTGAGAAAAGAAGACCATCATAGGAGAAGGGAATACAAAATGAATACACAATATGCATGTGTCAGTGTATACATGTATATGAATGTGTAGATCTATTTATCTACATTCTCAGTTGTACATATGTGTAGCTTTATACTGCTACACATGCACACAAAAGTTTGCAACAAAGTTGAGAGAACAAAACCAATGTCACTAGATATTTTATCATTCTTTTAAGGATGAACTGTTTTTCTGCACAACACCAATTTTCTGTCTTTATCTGGGCTGCAATAATTCCTGTTTCTGGCTCCTTATAATAACAATTTTGATACTAACATATTCCACTGGCAATTTATATCAATAGCAGACATCTTCAATAGCTCTCATACTGCAAATTATTTTGTTGGGGGAACATCTGTACATATTACTATTCTGATTGTAAAAGTCTCTGAAAATATTTTTCTGCCTGAGCCCTTTACTTGTTTTTAATATTGGAATAAAAACAGCTTAGCCACATTAAAAAAATACTTAATCAACATGTAGTTAAAAACCAAAGATGACTGGTGCAACAATATCTGCCCAACCAGAAGTGTAACTGGTAAGATGATAGTTATCAAAATCCCACTAACATTCTTAAAATAGTCTTTACTCTCTGTTTTATGGTAACTTCTGGCACTGAATGAATTATGATTTTGAACCATCTCCACGTTTCACAGCAGAAGTGGCTGGATTTAGTTTGTAGAAGAGACATAACTTACTTATGACAAGAGCAGTTGTTCCAAAAGCACAGGACTATTTTTGGTTATGGTGGTTACTTAATAAGTACTAAGAAAAAAATGCATATGTTTAGTTTTAATATAATAATAATCTGAGACCCTCTAACCCAAACCAACAACTTTCTCCTTACTCTTAGACATTCATCACTTCCATAACATTAGTTTCAGATGTGAAAGTAATCATCACCATTAAGTCTTGTAGCAACTCTGTGTTGCTTCCAAAAATCCTCTTCACATCACCATTCTTAATTTAAAAGGGATTCAGTACCTCTTGTTTCCTCTACTTTTGTGGTCTTTGCTAAAATGTCGAGCTGACACAGTAGACCTCAGTTACTCAACACTCACAAAGCACAAATCCAAAATACTCACACTTTAAGCTTCCAGCAGAACAAAATGAAGAACCAACAAATTGTTATTCGTTGAATTGCACCATTTCCCCCCATCTGTAAACCTTTTGAGCAGATTTTGAGACTGAAGTATTCCCAAAGGACTGACCAGGATAAGACGATTAATGAAATTATTTGAATAATTAATGTCAGATTGGGTATTAGGAAAAAGTTCATCACTGAGAAGGTAGTCAAGCAATGGAACAAGCTCCCCAGGGAAGTGGTCATGGCCCCAAGCCTGTTGGTTTTCGAGAAATGTTTGGACAACGCTCTTAGATATATAGTTTAAATTTAAGTTGCTCTGTGTGGAGTCAGGAGTTGGACTCGATGATCTTCATGGTTCCCTTCCAACTCAGGATATTCTGTGATTCTGTTACTAATGAAGTGTACTTTCCAAGCATTTCAACGCAGACATTTGTTTCCAAAGTTCAAAACAAGTGTAAAACAGAGCAGATTATGTGGTTTTTTAGACTGATCTTTCTGCTTAGAAAACTTCTTTATTCCTGCTCCAATCTTCACAGTCCCCATCGTCATGATTTAGAAAAGCTTTTTGAGATCTGTAGAGAAAGATGTTCATGGATACTAAAATAAAGTGAGGCTTTCAGTGAAATGCAAATCCAAAACATGCTTGGAAACACTTTTTCTCACATGTCCAGTAATAGATAATGTCATATTGAAGGGAATATGAACTATTTGATTGAATATCTGGACTAAAATTTAGTAGCTACATGGTATATGGCTCAGAGTCATATATAACTTAGGTTGGAAAGGACCTTGGGATATCAGCGAGTTTAATCTCTGCTCAGACCCTAATTTCAAAGTTAGATAAGGTCGCTTAGGCCCAATCAAGTCCTGAAAATCTATGCAGATGGTGATTCAACCTCTTTTCCTGGTAACCTGGCCCCAACTGTAACAACTTTCTTCAGATGTTTTTTTTTCCCTTATACTCAGTCAGAATCTCCTTTACCGCAGCTTTTTGCTGGGCACCTCTGGGAAGATTCTGGTTCCCACTTCTCTCAGCTTCACTGTAGATAAAGGAAGATAGCAATTAGAGCCTTCTCTTAGCCTTCTCTTCTCTTCTCCAAGCAGAGAAAAACCAGCATACTTGTCTTCCCCGTATATTTCATGTGCTTGAGTTGTCTTAGTGACCCTCCAGTGGACTCAGTCCAGTGCTGGAAAGTCTAAAACATGGCTCCAGACTCCAGATGCAGCCTCAAAAGTGACTCGAATTACACTGATAATTCAGGAGCTAACTGTTATTCTGTTTCATGTGGAAGTTAGAAGAGGAAAGCTGTTTTATTCCACTAAAAACTATTGATATCAATAGATATTCTGATGTTCCTGGAAAGACAGGAATTGCCAGGTGGCTAACATTTATTTAAATACTCTGTGGAAATCATAAAACTGACTTTGCTACATGATTCTTCTTCTAAAGCAAAAATTATTCTAATTCTTTCTAGTGGATTCTTACCCAATCCTGCCTCTTCAATTGCAACATATAAGACGTTATGTCATCAACTCTTTGATAAAAAAAATGCTATGAAAATGCTCCACAGATTTAAAATCTAATTTTTACCACCATATTTCTAAGGTCAAGAGTAATTTCTCCATAAATAAGCATGTCATTTCATCCACAGATAGCAGTCAGTTTAAATCATAGCTAGAGAAAAAGATTATTAATATTGTCTCTGTGAAAATTGGTGCCTTATTTACTAATGATTGGCTAGCATTCATGTAAGTTATGACTATTTGACTAAATAAGCATTTGCTTAAAAGGAGACCTGCTATGAAGAACTCTTTCGAAGGTAAAGATAACCAACAGCATTAGATGGAGAGGATAATTCTGGGCTTAATTAAAAAAATATCACTGAAAATTTTTGTTCTAAACCACACTGGCAACCTCAAAGAGATAATTATATACAAAAATGCATACATAAATAATTCCATATTTAATGAAAATACTTATATACGTGTCACAGTACACTATGGGGGTCATTTCACTGTTAATTCCAAATTTATTCATCTGCATTTTTTTGTGAACATACATTTTTCAAATGTGACCCTTTCTTTTTGTTTTGCAGTTTTGCACGATAGATAGAGCTTAATTTGCATCATCTTTTCTGAGAATTCAATTTTCCTGACTTAGAGACCACTAACAGCCTTTTCATTGCAATTTATCACATTTGATTTCATATATTGTTTTGGTTTTGTGGGCTCCTGATACTGCTTTCGCCTTAAATAAACCTCATATTCTTAAGGTATTGATATTAGGAATGAGAAAGAGGAAAAAAGAATTGCCTCACAATAGCAGAAAGCTGGCTAAAGGAGCCAGTAACAATTTCTGTCTCCCAGTTCTACTCCTCTGTCTACTGAATTAAGTGCAGTAGGACATGATATTAATGTAACTATACCTCGTGTTTTAGAGAGTAACGGTGTGTGCATGAAATCTCTACATTTTAAAGGACAGTTTTACAAAATAAGAAGCAGCACAATCTGTGATTTAAGGATTACCTTCACCTTACTGGAATTTGCTTTCCTTTTTTCTGAATACGATGAAGAAAAAAAAAAAAAAAAAGAAAACTTTTCAATAAAAAACATCCACAGGAAATATAAAGCTTTGGACAAATCTCAGCTGAGATCCAAATATTTCTGTTCAGAAACAACCGAGCTAAACTAAAGGAGTTGCAATGCAGGTACTCTGTAAAGCGACCTCTTCTAAACAAGACTCTCACTGAACTATCTACCCCAAAGTTCACCACAGTCTCACGTCTGAGTTCATGGAAATGATTTACCATGGCAGCCAGAGGTCTGTAATGCATGGTAACAGAAGTCAGCCTGAGGGCCCTTGACTACAGAAGTAAAAGTTCACATCTCCGGCTACCTACAAGTCTTGTGGGATCCTGGAGAGAAATTTGAGGACCAGAATACTCTAGTTTTCATTGTGATTAAGGAAATAAATTTTCAGTCTCACTTTTTAAAAATATTAGATGTACAAATACCTGAAAACCCCATTTTTTTGCCCAGTGTTCAAAAAAGAGTTTTGACTAAAAATTGTTGACCAACCTGCCTAACATTAAGAAAAAAATACAAACTAACCCCCGAACAAAAAAAATTCAGCCTCGGTACATTATTACGCAGTGTAGGACCTCATTTTGATTCAAGAAGAATTTATGTAAGACTCCTCCAAGTCAGCTGGAGTTTTATTCATCCATTATTTCTGAAAATCACAATGCAGACATATGTCAGAAAACAGTAATGAGCCAAACCAAAACCTCGTGTCTTCAGTTACCTTTCTCAGCATGTGTATAGATTTTACAAGCATCTGCAAATACGAGAATAGAAGAAGAGCCATAACCCCATCCATGCATCCCAATGTTCAGTGCTGAAGTAAAATGTAATTTCATTTAAAATTTTTGAAAGGGCTGCATTTCTACAAAAATTTTCAATCTGTTTTTGAGCCCCTGTAAATATCCATAAGAAGTCGCAGCAGCAACTTCCACAGTTTTAGATACGAGTAAAACAAAGAGAGTAACTTCTACCATCTGGTCTGAATTTCCCACCTCCAACTTTTATTTGATGTCCTTGTTTCAGAAAAGTCAGTGAACAATTGTTGTCTATTCCCTTTCTCCATGCCTTTCATGGTACCTCTGTCATATGTCACGTCATTTTTTTTGCCTAACTTTCTAGAAAATATACTCCAGAAATAGCGTTCTGGTAATCTCAATAAAGATACACTTACAAAACCTAATCAACTCTCATGTTTACAACTTTATGTCAGTCTTCGAGGTCCATAGTCTCTGTTGTGCTTACAAATTTCTCATCAGATAGTGAGGTGTTCTTCTATGAAGAGTGTAAGATTCCTCATATAAAGTTTCAAAAAAGTAGCAATTCACGCTAAGGTGTGGGAAACTGGTCTATCCCTGCTTGTGCTGGCTAAGTATATTATTCTGCATGGGAGTCGAGTTGGAATAAGTAATAAGATGGCCATGGAGACCAGTGCTGTGATTCCACAGTCACCTTAAGGCAGTATGAGCCAACAGTATCAATGAAAAAACATTCTTACTTTCTGAAAAACTCACCTGCGTCAAAACTAACATCTCCTTTTCCTTGATAAAATTATTGCTAACCTGGATTCCTGCACTGGTTGCAGAAGCTATCCTTACCACACAAAGCAGGGGATGTAATTTGAAGAATTATCTGTGAATCTATAGAGTCAACGCTGGAATATGACTCTGTCAGGTTCGCACATATTTACTCTGCTTTTCAGACAGGGCTACTTGCATGCTTCAACCATTTCCATGCAAATGCTTTGCTGGATGCATGGATGCCTCTTCAGGGAGTAAAAGGTCTTTTATGTCACTTTCATGTCTGGTTGCACAGCACAGTTAGGAAATCCATACATTCTATGAACCATCAAACAGAAAGAATTAATTATTACTACTAGTTATTATACTGATATGTATTATTATTATTGCCACACTGAATACTAGAAAAAAATCCTTAAAAACAAGTATTCTGAAATAGTTATTTCAAAATAAATAAATAAAAAATTAGAAGTCATCCACAAGACAAATGCCAAGGAATAAATTCAATTAATCACTCAGATTGTTAGTTTGTCCTGCTAATGTTAAAAATCCATGACTATTGATTTGATATGAAAATGAATTTGAAATTCAAGGTTGCATCTACAAACTCGGATGCAGATATGCAAAAAAGAGAGAGGCTTAAATCCCGGCACCACAGAAGTCAATGAAAGTTCTGAAGCCAATGACAAAATTCTCCTGAATGTCATGAGCTCAATATTTTACACGCAGAAAAGCCAGGAGGCCACGAATTCCTATTTATATGAAGAGCTCCACAGTGCACTGGGAAGGAGCGGAAACATGAAATGTCCCATTTTCTACTGATCTCGAGATTATGAGAGCTGGTAGACCATAAATTACTATCGTGAGAGAATGGTGTAAAATTTGAGTGGATATTATTTTAAATACAGTGTGCTAGAAAAGATACTGAAGAAGTTAATTTTGCACCACGGGCTAAGTAAACAAAGTATCACACAAATCACCTGGAGTTTTTCCACTGTGTATATTTGGACTAGACAATAATGTGCCCCTTTATGTGTAGTGAGATCACTGAAATAGTATATAAGTCCAAGTCCTAGACATTATTCTAGCCAGAGTTAGTACAAACCATGCTGAAAACAAACTTGTAGCCATGAAGACCTCATGTGGATTTGAAAGTCCATATTCAATAATTTTCATCAATATTATTCTCTGCAGGAAAAAGTAAGGACTGTGAAAAATAAAAATTGGTGTATAAACTAAAATGTTTTTTTGGGGGTCATAGTTAATTATAGTTTGTTTTGTTATAACTACTTCTCCATGAATATACATAAGCCTAAATATCCCATTATGGTTTAATTATACAGCCATTAGAAGAAGAAAATTGCTAATGAAAGCAGCTATGAAAAATGTATATCATTTACAAAACTACACATAATATACCACAGATATTTTCAAATATCATAGTAAAAAGATGACTCTCTGAGGATTTCAGCATTGCATTTACTAGCTTTTATACATTATCAAACCTTTAATTATGTAGAATTATGAGGGAGCTAGAAATGGAAACTCATTTGTGTGCCATTTTAAATTATACATCGACCTTATTATAGGATATGAGGTGGGCTCATTCCTTCACCTGAGCTGTTGCTTTACCATCTGGACTTTTTAGTCATAAACTTCAAAAAATTTTCATTAAGTCATGACATTAACCTTCAACACAAGGTTTTCAGACTCTAGTCTTCTAATTTTGTAATATTGGCAAGCTACACTATTGTCTTTAGCTTTTTCCTGTCAGTAACATTTCATGTAATGACTGTTTCTTACCTGCAAATATCAACTTGATGAACTGAATGCATGAACTGAATAAATCTATCTATATAAAATAAGAAACACATATGCGGCTAACACAAGCCCAGTAGGCTCTGTTACAAGACACATATTCCTAAATTATTTATTCTGCCAAAAAAAGGTAGGGATTTCTTTGTGCTTTGCGGTTTGGTTGTTGTTTTTTTGTTGGTTTGTTTTGTTTGGGGGTTTTTTTGATGGAGAAATCATTTATTTACTACCAGACCAAAGAATTTAGAGACTACAGCAAACTTTTTGCAGTGGTACTAAAAGTTATCAGAACAGTCAGGGAAAGACTTTTCCCTATGTAGACATGATGTTTACATTGTAATTCCTTATTCTGTGATGCAAAGTCTTGTTTGAGTTGAGCATTTGTGTTTCTTACAGCCTCCATGACCACTTATTGGTCAGACTGAGAAGCTGAAGAAAACCAACTTCATCCTGCGATTTGAATTACAGAAAATGTCCCGCTTGGAACATAGTTAAGCTATATGTATTGAAGTTGCAACGGATCATGACTTTACCTACTTAAGTAGTTGAGTACATCTGATTGTCTATTTTCCACACCATGTCTGTGTACATCCAAAGCATGGGCAAAACTTCAACAGCACTGGAAACGAAGAGTTAAACCCTTTTCTGGTCCTTGCCTACATATTTTGGCTTCATGCAGAGGAAAAGTGCTGTATGTTTCAATGTGTTCCTTCATCTAGCTAACTGGTAGACCAGGATATGCAGGACTATGCTAGAGTATGTTTGACTCTCAGTATAAGCATGATTTAAGAGTCCTTGGAGCAAAATCCAAGAGTGAACCCTTCCAAGAGGAAAGCCTTGGTTCTCTGTGATCCTAAGGACCCTCCTAGTTACTGAGTGGAGGAAAGGCATAAAAAGTCTTCTCTACCTCCGAAAAGCCAACAGCTCAGTTTTATACTTGTTACAGTAAAGAACTTTGGGGTAGTTGCACCATTTGGACAGAGGTGGGATTCAAACCAAAGTTTCCTGTTTGCCAGAAGGGAATTGCAGATACCCACAGGAGAGCAAAACATCTCCTCCAACTGTATTTCTGAGAAACAGCGGCAACTCCCACTGCACTTGAAATTGAACTGGGGAGTGTTTCTTAAGTGTGTTCATAATGTCTAACAGGCTCTCCAGAGATCATAAGCAGAGACTGGGGTTTGATTGTGATTAGGATGGGTATGACCAGACCAGATAGACATTTTCTGGAGCTTTGTAAGAAGGTTTTAAGCACCTCATCATCTTCACAGGTGAAAAGTCAGCGTCTGTGGGACCAGGAAACCTCTCAAACAAAAATTCGAGAATCACAGTTGAGAGTCCTCCCAGGTCTTGGGAGGATTCTTCTGATCAGCTGCAAATATCTATGTCTGAGCTGGCCACACTAGACTCCCTTTACTGTCAATGGATGTAAATAGATACGATTCATCTCTATATAGTCCTTTGTATGAGCTAATTGGATAACTCATATTTATCTATGTGAATGTGTTCAGCACAGGAGGACTCTGGTTTGAATTATGCCTCTGTGTTGGGATCTAAAATATATAATAATTGATTTTGAGAACTTTGATTATCAGGGCTGATAATAGAAGTGCACAACGAGAAAGAAGGGCTGTTTTCAGTAACTTACAGGGGAAACTTCTATTTCACAAAAAGTGAAAGCAAAGGAAGAGTTATGTTAAAAAGAGATGTTTATTATTGGTGCATTAGTGCAATAGGTCTGATGTATTTTCAGTGGGTACTGACTGCTGTTCAGTGAAGTACCATTCTGTAATGTCACTTTATTTGTCACGCCCCTTTTGCTGTGCCTCTCCATGAGTATTTGCATGTTCAAACCACAGCAATTCATAGATATGTGAATTAATAATTCAGGAAAGCATATTTTATAACTGTGCACAAAAAGTTTTACTGCACACATTTCTGGCTTTGTAACAGCAGGCATTAGAAGGCACATAAACCACTGCAATTTTTTTTCACAAATGAGAAAATTCTGTTCGTCTCTAGGCTGTAAGTGAACTCAAAATCACTTCTCTTTCCATTAGGGATATTTAGAGCTACTGTATTTCACAGATATCCATTAACAAAAGACAATATAGTTTTCTCTTCATAGACAAGTGGACACATAATAGCCTCTGTATTTAAAATAAAACAAACAAATAAACAAAAAGAGTTAAAAAGTTATGGGCTTCTCATGAAAGCACTCAGCAGACCCAAACTGAAAAATGTCTCTTTTGTCTGATGATGTCTGGCAATAAGAAATGAAAATGCATGTTTAAATTCTGTGTTATGTCAAAAACAGCAAAAGAGGAAGGCAAGGAGTTCTAATACTCTGACATCAAGCTTTGAGGTGGAGGGGTAGGAAAAGAAAATTGGATAAGAATTACAAATAATTCTCCTATGCTCTTTCATGAGTCTGAGGAAGAAAAATCTGTTTAAAGGAGCAGAAAATTGAAGTTGAATAGACATAAAGGAAAATATTACACTGATTTTAATTATGCTACTGCATAAAAAAATGAAAACTATTCACAGCAAGTTGAGGAGCAGAAAAGATGACACAATGTTATGTCTGATTTTCTGTTTTGTGTATGCATACATATAAAATAAGCAATCAGCCAAGATGAAAAATTATTTTTTATTTCATAATGAAGCATAGTTGGTGTATGAAATTACTTGCTTCCTACATATTTTTGCTGATTAGCTAGTTGAAAATTTATAGCAATACTAATTTCCAATGGTCAACTACAGTGAACAATAATCAATCCCCTGATAGGGAGCTGTAAAATGGGGACCAAGAACTAAGCTACCTATAAACACTGAATTAGCCACCTACCTTTAAAGTAATCTGAATGAGCATTACTCTAAAATGTAAGGTACAATTTTGAAGTGGCCTGAGCAACTGATTCCAGAGATCAAAAATGACATGATCCTGTTCAAAATCAGTTTTTTTCTCTTTGGCCTTATCGGTGGCTCAGGAACACAATGTAAATATCGAACAAACTGTATCCATTGTACAGGATGTTTCTTTGATCTATTCCACATTTGTTTCAATCACCTCAATGAAAGGTGTGTTTACCTTTAAGATTATTTTAAGTTACATTAAAAGGGAAATTTTGTCATACAACTCACAGTTTTTCACTCAAATGTATACCAAGGGGCCATTTATTCCAATTTACCTAATAAATCACTCTTTTTTATAAAAAGAACTGCTAGGAAATAAATGTACTCCTATACATGTGTGTATATTTTTACATAAATTCCAAATATATCAAGTTCTTCCTCCTGTAGCATGCTTACAGGAAAAAAAAAATAATACTTGTTAATAGGATGGAAATTCCAAATTACATCTTTTCTGTCATGAACAGAAGTCTTCAAAGCATTTCAGGATCAAGTGGGTTACATGTCTAAAGCAGGATATAACATCACATTAGCTAAAGCACACAAAGATCACAAACAGCATTTCCAGACTTACCCTGTGCACTGTGCAGAGGAAATTGATGCTCAGGCCTGTGGCATCTTACACCACAGCTGGTTTCCATTTCTGACCCATATAGAAGTCCTACTTTGGCAAATGAGTTTTCGAAGCAGGCCAAATATCAGCTTTCACCTATTTCTGCTGGCCTGTCAGGACTATTGGCACTGGTCTTCTCCAATCTTCCATCTGGTCTCAAATGCCTGCTGAAATTTTTGAACGCTTCTTGCAGTCCTAATTTTCTTTCACTTTTTCTGTACATGCTCCATCAACTTTAATTAAAATCTTAATAGGTACATTTAGCTCTAAAGTTATACTACAGTTTTATTTACATGCACAGTATTCAAACTATTCAGAAAAGTTATATGAGTCTTTCCTTCCCCCTACACTTTCTTTTGTAGAGTACTCCCCTGTTTTGTCTTTGGTTTGTTTGAACTCAGCTGATGAAGCCTGTGGCACTTCCACCAAGAGTGATTATGATTTTTTTTCCTGTGTGGATAGATCCATGGTAACAGATAGAGACACTGAGGATAAGCTATGCATTCCTTTGTCCTGTCTTCTTTTAGTAATACATGGCTTTAACCAGAATTTCTCCTACAGGTGCAAGGATTATGTTATTCCGACAGCAAATCCACACTTTTGGAGGTCTTCTGTTGGCTCTGATGGCAAGGTCTTCCTCCCACCAACCAGGACCTTGAGCTCTTAGGTTACAAAATCAATTTGAAACCATAACTCACCTTTTGGCCAAAGGAGCTTTACTAGGACTATAGGCCAGTGAAAAGCTCATAGACCACTCTTTAATCAATGATGTACTACATCATAGATGTCCTGATGACAGAATTTGCCAATGGCCTTCGTATACACTAATCAATTTTCTGATGAGGATGCTATTCTCATTATTATTTACAAAGCTGAAAGTAGAGTTAGACCAAGCTAAGTTGCAATTGCTCTGGTTTTAAACCTGCTGCTGATGTCTAATTATCCAAGCTCATTAGTATTCTGTTATACTAAAAGTCTTGCTATGGCCAAAATAGAGCACACCATACATATGGAGCTAGGAATTTATTGTTAGTCCAATTAAAGTTTCAACAGTCTATTTAGTCCAAATTACATAATTACATATGTAATTACAGGAAAGCTTAATTAATAATACAGTTAAAATTATTGCACAAAGACCTTCATCTATACTGCCCCTTTACTCTGGTGTCGTACTCAGTTTCCTAATGTTACTTGTACTTGTTATCATTATAAACTAAAGCTAAACTAAATTACAATTCCTCAGTCATCACCTTATGGCTAAATAATTGTTACTACAGAGAAACAACCCCAATTCAGAGCAAGCCAAGGCAAGCTCACACAAGTTCTGAGACCCTATACTTTCAGCTCAATACAAAGCTTGAGCTCTTTTACCACTAACAGTAAAAAGTGTGTTTGTGTTTACCGGTCTATGATCCGCATCAACTTTCTATTTTTATTCATGTCAGACTTACGTAACAAGTCATCACATACTTACCTCCTCCATTTTAGGATGCTCAGCAGTTGAAAACTGCATTAATTTGGAGCTAGCTGGGTCAGACATGCTCCTACTAACACTAGAAGGTGAGGACAACTAAGCAGGCATTTCTAAGCTCCTTGTTCAGCTAACAAGATAAGTATGTTCCTATGTCCTGTTCACTTTATACAGCCACAGATAACAGAACGACACACAATGGTCCAGACCTTGTGTCGTGGTTTAATCCCAGCCAGCAACTAAGCACCACGCAGCCGCTCGCTCACTCCTCCCCACCCAGTGGAATGGGGGACAGAATCAAAAAAGAAAGGTAAAACTCTTGGGTTGAGATAAAGACAGTTTAATAGGACAGAAAGGGAAAAAAACCAAACCAAACCAAACCAAAACCAACAAACAATAAGAATAACAAAAGAATTAGAATATACAAAACAAGTGATGCACAGTGCAATTGCTCACGACTTGCCGACCGATGCCCAGTTAGTTTCTAAGCAGCCATCTACCTGTCCCAGCCAACACCCTCCCAGTTTATATACTGGGCATGATGTCATATAGCATGGAATACTCCTTTGGACAGTTTGGGTCAGCTGTCCTGGCTGTGTTATCAACATTCTTCTCATACTAAATCGAAAACGTAACACTATACCAGCTACTAGAAAGAAAATTGACTCTATCCCAACTGAAACCAGGACACCTTGTATGGAGATATATATGACATCACTGCAGACATTGCTTATAGATTCTCAGTGATGCTCAGTGTATATGTCGCAGTGACATTGACTAAATTTAAACATCTCAAATAGGTCAGATGACTACTCTAAAAATGCCTGTTTCTCTCACATGACGATATAGAGAACTGAATAGCTCAGCTGTAGATATCCACATTGTGGAGATGGGGCCTAAAATGTGATGAGTACCTCACTAAACCTCTAATTCTAGCCTTTTTTTTTTTTCTGTAGTTTATATTTTACTTTTGATTACAATTTAATATCCCTCAACATGCTGCTACAAAAAGAAACAAACAGATGACTATAGGCCATAAAGTAAGTCCTTGTATTTCTCTGATTGCTGCCAAAATTCTTTCCATCTGTAAGGAAAAAAAAAAATTAAAAAAAACCCCAAGCTTACCCAAACCCCAGCAGATTTAGTGAAAAATCAAAGCGGAAGTCCATTTTATCCCATGCACAGCAAATGAATATGCTACTGTTGCTGGTTGTTTACAGAGCTGGATGTTTGCAATATTCATCCCTGGATGAAGTTTTAATTTTCCTGAGAGACAGCTGATTGTGCATGCACGCACACCCATACACACAGAGACAGAGCATCCATGAAATATTTTCATATTTTCCACCCATGGTATCATTTATCTTAATAGTTGTTAGTGCTGCAGTTTCCACTTTAACAGTAATCATGACACATTTGTTACTTGATTTATTTGAATAGCACTGTCAAACACTGCATAAACAATACTGTTCTGGGACCTGGCCAAAACTTTCAAATTGCATTTTAATATTTATGTGCCTTCAGACTCCATAAGAAAAAATACTGATGCTAGTTTGCGGTTTGAATCTCTATAACACCAAAGCCAGAATAAGTATGCTTTTTCCTATAGCTTGGATAATCTATCATGATATTTCTCTAGCTGATCACAAGTAAGGAGAACATTAGTTTATATTTTTAATAACTGGCAATTACTAAAATAATATTTAGGTGAAATTAAAGGATGCCTACAGCTTCCTGGATTGGCTTTCTAAATAGCTGCAGATCATCTATATGACTTCACAGCAATGAGTCTCGCTGTTGATGTTTAAAAACAACATGAACAGAGCTCATGACTTTTGGAGTTTGTTTTCTGGAATGTAATACCTCTCTTTGAGTCTTTACTTTCTATTTTCCATTTAGCACCATCCATTAACTGCAAAATGTTCTTTACAACCATGAGCTGGTCATAAATTATCATTAAGACCACTATGTTTATTAGTGGTACATTTTTGATTAGCTGTCTCTAAGGGCAACAATATTTTTGCAGCTAATAAGTCCCACCATCAGAATTACAATCACTGTAGGATATATGCTATCACAGGGCTCTGGCTATTAGTTTCTTGCTGTTAATGACAAATGATAAGGATATTCTCAGTGTTTCATTCCTCTTTCCATTGCTCCATGAGAGTTCAGAAAACAGCCACTTAAACCACATCTTCATGTAGGCGAGGTTGGGCTTTTATTGGCTGTATTTAAAAGCTTCTCTTTATCAGTGACCATCTGGATTTGAACGTGTTATGTTCTATTGTAAGTTAAATTATATCGCTGTGTATATACCACTTAGTGTGGGTTGCTTCATATGACAAAACAGCAATAGTAATTACTCATTATCCTTTGGAATAATAATGATACTTACATGAAGAGAGCGTATAGGGCTTGGTCCCATTGTCTCTTAGGCCAAATTGCCAGCTGTGAGTTTTTGGAATTGGTACAGAAATGTATCCTCTGCTCTGAAGCATGCCCTTCTCTCTCGTTGGGGGCAGTGGGATGCACCCTGGCTACCCAAATGGCTCAAGGAACCCCTGAAGTCCCTGGTATCCTGCTCCCAGGAAGCCCCCAGCCCTCACTGCCCCCTGAGAGTGATTTTCTTTCCTCTTTTCAAAATCTTTATTTTCCTTAATATTTCACAGAATAGGAAACAGAGAACATATCCGTACCCTTCCTCTCTTTTTCAAGTAGCTGTCATGAAAATCGAGAATGTCAAGCAGTCCAGGGAAAGCCTAAGGAAAACACAGCCAGAGGAATGTCATTGAGCTTTAGGAATAGGCAGACAGGAACATCATGAAGTTCACTGAAAAAAAGAAAAGTCTGTGACTAATATCTTCCAATACAGATTCACAGACTGGGAACTGACTAACCGCGGAACAACTCTGCAGAAGAGGGTTTGAAGGTCCTGGTTGAAAGGTTGACCGTGTCGGCTATGTGCCCCCGCTGTCATTAAGGCCAATCACCCTGTGGGCTACCTTAGCAAAAGCACAGCCAGTACGTAGGAGGAGGTGACTGTTTCTCTCTATTTACCACTTGCAAGTGTGCCTCTCATGTACGGTGTCCACCTGGGCTGCCCCAGTATGGGAACAAAAGTAGCAAACTGGAGTAAATCCAACAGATTGTCGCCAGGATGGAAAGAGGAGTGGAGCATGGGGCATATAAAGGGCAGCTGAGGGACCTGGGTTTCAACTTTAAAAAGGCTAAAGGGGAATCTAACTACTGTGTTTCAGTACTGAGGACGTCTAGAGAAGGCAGAGCCAGGCTCCTCTCAGCACAGCAGAGAAACAAGAAGCAACAGTCACAAGCTGCGATAAGGGACATGCTTACTGGATTTAGGAGCAAATTGTTCTCCGTGACAGCAGTTAAGAATGGGAACAAGTTGCCTAAAGTGATGTGAAATCTCCATCCATAGAGATTTTCAGAGTTCTACTAGATAAGGCCCTGAGTAAATTATGCAACTTGGAGTCAGCCCTTCTTGAGCAGCAGGTTGGATTAATGCATGTACTTAGTAGCAGTGGAAATTAATTGATTTGCTCAAAACCAGATGAGGTAACACACAGTGAATGAAAGGTCAAAGAATTAGGATCTAGGAGCAAACCAGAAAGCTAAATTATTTTCCAGTGTGGTGACACATTTGGTCAAAGTCTTGGAGTTTACACCCTAAAATGGAGCTATGTGTCTTACAGGTACATTAGTCAGAAAAGGAAGACAAACGAAATTGTACCCCCACCTCCCCACCCCACACCCCAATAAATGAGAGAGGGGATCTGATGACCACCGACATGGAGGAAGCTGAGGTACCCAACAACTTTTCTGCCTCAGTTTTCAATGGCAATTCCTCTTCCTACATCTCTCAAGTCCCTGAATCTCGGTGCAGGGACTGGGTGAGTGAAGTCCCTCCCATCATAGGAGAAGATCAGGTTCAAGACCATCTGAGGAACCTGAACGTGTATAAGTCCATGGCACCAGATGAGATGAAGCCCAGAGTCCTGAAGGAACTGGCCGAAGTAGTTGCTACATCATGGCAGTCAGGCAAAGTCCTCAGTGACTGGAAAACAGGAAATATCCCACCCATTTTTAAAAAGGATAAAAAGAAGGACCCTGGGAACTATCGGCTAGTCAGCCTCACATCTGTGCCTGGTAAGGTCATGGAACAGATCCTGCTGGAAGATATGTCAAGGCATGTGGATGATAGGAAGGTGTTTAGAGACAACCAACATGGTTTCAAAGGGCAAATCATGCCTGAATAATCTGGTGGCCTTCTAGAATGGAGTGACTGCATTGGTGGGTAAGGGAAGAGCAACTGATGTCATCTACCTTGACTGCTGTAAGGCCTTTGACACAGTCCCCCACAAAATTCTTGCTCTGAATTGGAGAGATATGGATCTGATGGATGGACTGTTAGATGGATAAGGAATTGTCTGGGTGGTTGCATCCAAAGGGTTACAGTCAAAAGCTCAACGTCCAAATGGAGATCAGTAACAAGTGGTGTCCCTCAGGGGACTGTACTGGGACTGGTACAATTCAATATCTTTATTAATGACACAGACTGTAGGACTGAGTGCACCCTCAGCAAGTTGGCAGATGTCACCAAGCTGTGTGGTGCAGTTGATACACTTGAGACACTGAAGCTGGTTGCCCACAGAGGTTGTGGATGTCCTATCCCTGGAAGTGTTCAAGGCCAGGTTGGATGGGGCTTGGAGCAACCTGGTCTAGTAGAAGGTGTCCCTTCCCACAGCAGGGAGGTTGGACTAGGTGATCTTTGAAGGTCCCTTCTGACCCAAACCATTCTATGGTTGTATTCTACGTCTTATCAAATACAAATGAGGTTGTATTGGTCTACAGACACCACTCATTTCTAATGTTTCACTGCTTACTGCCTTGAAGGGGCTTACTCTGTACAATCCAGAAATCTTAGCTCAGTTTCCTCTCATTGAATTTGGGTGATTAAGCAGTAAAATGGGATTTCAGGAATCTATTCCACTGATTATTTTTGTTTCTTTATTCAACTGGATTGAATACAGAGGTGTCAGAGGGACTCCTGTGATTCAGATAGGGAAGCCAGTGAAAGCAACATTAATGGTACATCTAATGTACATATGTATATTTGTACTTTAACTTCTGCAGCCTTAGTATTGCAGATCAGCTGATATATTATTCCAGTTGCTAATTTGTCATCAGAGGCATTATTCCCACTCTTGTCACCTTGAGTGCCATACGTAATCAGGTTGCTGTCTGCTGGAACAAGATATCTTATATCCTGTGATATACACAATTGTTATAATACAAAAATTCTCTACCTTTTGTGTTCTGGAAATGTTCATTTCATGCATTCACCACTAGCTTCAGCTTATTTTCACAAGTTGTTAAACTGTTACTGGAGTGAAATGAAAACCCATTTCTTCCCTTCCTACCTCCACTGAACCATACAAATTTGTGGAGGGAAAGCGAAACTATTTTTTTAAGGTTGCTGTGTTTTGTAATTTTTATTGTGATTCTGGCTATTAAAAGCTATAACTTCTAGAATTATATAATTGAGCAGTTCAAAGAAAACCTTGAAAATATGTTCCTTTAGAGCTCAAGAAACTAGATAACAAACTAAAAAAGAAAGATCACAATTTCCTTTTTAAGTTTCATACATTTTTTTCCAGTGTCTGCCTCCTTACTGAAACAGCAGTATTTCACTTCTATATGTGCTTTCTTCATAAGCTCCAATGGCTGCATCAAAACAATGTAGTCCATAAATCAATGTAGAAATGCCACAGGTGATGACAGAACCAGATTCAAGAACTAGTTATCAGGAGAATGAGCAGAGCATACATATGGCTAATCAAACTTTATAGAGTTAAGAGCCAAAGTCTGACTAGGATATTCTATGGATGCTATTTTTGGTCTAAACCTCTTTCAGGAGAATGGGACATTGGAGCTTGAATTATCTCTTAATAAATTACATGGGGAAAAATAAATTCTTAATAGTATTCTCTTCATAAAATTTTACCGAGTGGATCAGATGGTTCATTCTCAAAATTGTTGTATCTGCAGAAAAACCTTTGGAAAGCAACTCTTTCTCCAAACCTCTAAGCATCTCACCTTGCAGTTAGTTGTGTTTAGCAGGGAAGGCAGCAAAGATGTACGTAATAATCTCCACATTAACTCCAAAAGGGAGTGATGTCAGGATTTGGTAGAGTGTGTATCTTGCTTCCTTCAGCTGTGAATTCTGATTTTTCTTACTGCCTTGCCTCTCTGCCTGTCCCTGCATATACCTTCTTTGTGGTTCCTTTTCCAGACAAACTCATACATTGAAGAACTTACCCAGTGATGCCTGGGAGAAATTAATGAGTGTTTTTCTCCAAAGTTTCCTTCTCTGGGAATTGCTGGAATAGTATCTCTGTCTACGTTTGTCTGTATAGACTACTAAAATGTAATAGACTTCCCCACTTCCCAGAGAGGTTGTTTTTTGACTTGGACATAGCCTGTGGAAATTCTTCTCTCATCTTTCCCTGAAAGATTTACAGAGGGAGCGCTTGGATGATCCTCTTTCTATAATTAATCACTCTCTGAGCTGTGTTTGCTCTTCGAGTTCTTTCTAAAATTGATGCTTTCATGTTTCTTTCTGTGCTAAGGGAGAATATATATTGTTCAATATTCTCAGTATTACAGGCTTGGAACAGAGTTGACATTTTCTATTCACAGCAGTTAATCCACCTGTGAGTAGGAACATCTAATCCTTTTAAAGATTTTCCCTTTGGAAATGTTAATCTGAGCATTTTCTTATGGAAATCCACTAATTTTTCTTTACACTGTAATTAAAAAAAAAAAGTGGTTATATTTTATTATTGACTTGTTATCTTTTTTACAGTTCATCATTTACTTTATCATATCATTTATCATTATCTTTTTTATCATTATCCTATACCTTTTCATCCTCCTGTTTTCTCTGGCATATTTCAGGCAGCATGGAGTTAAAAGAAATAACAAAAAAAACTTTCATACACTAAAAAGATTTGTACTGATCTGGGTCTAAAGTTTTGTGGTAGCATTTTATTTGTTTGTATTTTGGATTCAAAACACTACACTCAAATAATGCTTTTACATTTGGGGATAAGTCCAGAGCTAAAAAAAAATAAAAATTGATCTTTATATCTACAGAAAGTTCTTGGCAACACAAGGCAACATAAGCCAATTAAAATTTATGTGTTGAAGACTTAGAGTCTTAAGAGTCATGGATCATACACAGAACACCCCTAATGCCATTTGCTTTCTTTCATAAATAGTGTTTCAGCTAAGTAAGGCTGCTTTTTTGAGTAGGGAAAGCAGCACATCTGCAGACAAAGCTAAAATATTTTTTATGACACAATTGGCTTGCAAAGAGTATGCAGCGGCTGGTAGAGAACATTGAACACGTAGTACCCAGCAAAAGTGAAACTCCGCCTGAGACAATTCTCAGGAGCTGACTAAACCCTATTATTCTCAACACTAGTTGACTTTTGCATGGCTGTAGAATCCAAACAATTCAGGGAAGTAACAGGGCTTTGTTTCATAAGCTATTCTACCAGCTTATTGCATGTGCAAGCCCCTCATCTCACTGCTAAGAGCTATAAGGAAACTCTATAGAGAAAGGATACATTATCATTAACTGGTTCCTCTGAAGTATTTTGCGTTGATAATTGTAACTTTCCTTCCTATTTTGTCTTCAGTCCATGTGTATCTGTCAGCCTCCAGTGTCCAATCATCCCTAACCAGTATAGCTCTGTCTGACCGCCCACCAACACACCAGCTCCATGACTTCCATTCTCTACCCTCTTAACTAGCATAACCCTCTGTTGTTTCCTTCAGTCATACAAACAAGGATTCAAAAGCTTACACCTGAGGCAACTCCTGTGTTTATACAGACAAAACATCATCTTCTGACATGTTACATATCTGCAAAAACAATCGTCTAAGCTGGACACCTTACACAATGCAATGGACTCTAACGTTTGGTAGCTCAGTCTGCTGCAGATAGAAGAAATCTGTAAAAAACAACAACAAAAAGAATAATTTCCACTTCATTAGTGGCAAATCGTGTTATTCAGATAGGAGAATGTTAGGTCAAAAATTATAGAGTAAACTCTTTTATAAATGCTTATTATACTAAATGCCAGATTACACTGTTTTTTTTTTTTAATCACCCATTCATTGCTCAAAGCTAATTACATCTTAGTTGTCATAAATTATCAGGATTAAGGTCACTACATAAGTTACTATTCTCAAACAAAATGGTCAAGGATTGTTTGATCTGTTATGGAAGAGCATACATACACTTGAATGCAAAGTTATAGTCAGTCAAATCTAAAAGATTCTGGTCGTCAGCTCTGCTGAAAGTGTCATTGTAAGTAAGACAGTTGTCATCATTTTGGACCTCTCCCTGCAATCAATGAAAAGACAGCATTTTCTATTCAATTTGTGTTTGTATTGAAAATAAAATATGCTTAGGCCCAGTGCAAGCTGGGGAAAGCAACTATCAGACTGGGGAGAGCATTTCCTTATCTTGAACCCTGCATAAATTCATATTATAGTGCAGGGTCACAGCTGGAAATTGCAAGTAGAAAATGGTGCTCACCTCCTAGCTGGTATCTAAAGTTCGTGATTCTCTGTGGTTTTGCTGAGGCCAGAGAAGAGCTAAAGAACTGTGTGGTGGATATTGGGAAAGTCTCAAGTGGTGCAGCTGGATGATAGGAAAGACTGGTTTTAAACAGGGCACGAGGAGTGTGAATTCCTCCTTCACTCTCCTTTCTCCTCCTTCATCAGCTCCACAAAGCTGTACCGGGTGGTCATAAGGCTGTGCCAAATCTGAGATTGAATTTCCTTTCGTGTATGTTATTACCTGGATTATTCAACGCATCATGAGACCCAGCAGGCATTGAGCTTTAGCTATGAGGTATAAAACTGCAGAATAACTGTGCATGGAACAGAAAAGCAGAATTCAGGCTAAGAAAAAAAAAAAAACAAAAAAAACAAAACCAAAAACAGGACATGGTCCTAAGTTCACTGAAAGCATTTCCAAAAGAATGGAAGTAAATTGTCTGGAGAACACATCACTCCCTCATGTCAGATGGAGAAGGGCTTAAGAATGTATTAAAAGGCTCTGAATGGAATAACATGTGGGCAGCATGTACAAGGATGAATAAAATCACTGTAACTGATTTAGGAGCTCTCACTAGTCACTTCTATGCTGTTCTCTTCAGAGGGCACCTACACTATCTAGAGCATGACAAAACAGCTGTAAGCAGACCTTGTAAATTTGTAGGTGGTTGGTATTTGTGTTTTTGATATAGGTAGAGGACATAGTCTAAATTTCATTAAAAAAAAAAAAGGAATTGTAGTTATTGTAGTTTTAACTCAGTTTAGGATAGTTAGGATGGAAGCACATCACTTACAAGTAAAGAAGTATCTACAGTCCCTCCAAATGAAAGAGATGATCAAAGACAAAGCTGGCTCTAAAGTAATAATAATAATAACAACAAGAAATCCTCAGTTCCTCGGTAATTTTTACTGTTCATTGTTAAAGATCAATTTAGATAGATTGATAGACAGAATGAAAAGATAAATAAGAAAAAACAGTAATGAAGCATGAACCTGTGATTCAGTCCCCAGTGGCATCTTATAACCAGTTTTCCATCATTCAGAGTGGGATTCATCTCGCCCAACATTAGCTGTCCAAAAAATAAAGCATTTTGCCAGTGCTAGGCATCAAGACTCCCCTTTGGGCCCATGGAGAGAGACAAGGTCTCTCCATATGACTTCTGTCAAATTGTAAAAGATTTCCTTTTCCTGCTTTAGAAAAGGAAATGAGAATGTTCAGTCATTATGTTAAAAGAGGGAGTAAAAAGACAAAGAAAGAAATACACTGCTAGAAATAAAGTCTGTGAAAAACTTAATCAAATAGATCATGAAGTAAGACATAGTATCCTTGATGGATATTGAAAGATCTGAGGAATTTGTCATTGAAAACCAGCAACAAACAGTTCAAGAGAGAAATACAATAGGAATATGTATTACAGAGGAGAAGCAAGAGAAACAAACAAAAAGTCATTTTTTGGAAACTTATTCACACATAATCATTATTTTAATGATTACTACCTAATGCAAATTATAAATCCGAGCTTGGAAACAGTTTTCTAACCCATAAATTGCTTTCAGTAGATCTTCAAAGAGACACAGCTAGGAAGATATCTGAAGCTATTTGAAAAATTATAATCTGAGGTGAAAATAGTACAAAAAAGCACACCATGCTCAAATATAAAAATTGGGGTTTGGGTCAAAATTTGATGGTCAGATGAAGCCCATTATGACTAGAGTTGATTGGAAATTGGTTATGCATACATGCATGTATTGTACTTTTTTTTATACATTAGAATATTAGGTAGTGAAGTTTACACAAAGCAAAAGTATTTTAGTAGACCATGGAAATGGTAATGAAGGTTCTTTGGCTATTAAGAACAGAAATTAAAAAATAATAAATCTTCATCCCAGAAAATCCAGTGTTCCAGCCACTCTGTAATTGCAATTAAACTTTTAATGCAAGGTTACACAATGCTATCAGGAGAGGCACAGAGAGACATATGACAGTTAACACGAGAATTTTCTCTTATGGAGTTTTTTGCTCTTTTTATTGCCTACAAAGAAAGCCAAGAGCAATTAGATGATCAGGTTACGAGCCCAAAGTTAAGTGGGATTAATCCAGAGCCGGGTTTCTGAAAACTTTTGGTGTTTTCTCATAAATGAGCAAACAGACCTGTGAGGATATTTGGAGAGACTCTTGAATTTTAAGGTCCTAATGGACTGTGGGGAACTCTCTGATCTGACATCCTGCAGAGCCTCGACCAGGTTAGTGGGGTAAACTGACAGTAGCAAGTAAAATACACACTAGAGCGAAAAGGCCTCTGAATGCTGGACAACTATTTTTAAAACACATGCTTGCAACCCAACGGCAGAGAAAACGAGGTTAAAATAGCAGCCTCTTCCCCCTTCTCCCTGTCCCCAGCAGACACGAGGTGAAATGCCTATGAACACCTGACAAATACAAATTTCTATATACTCTGATACGTTGCTGTTTCCTTTATCTCAGGGAACAGCAGCTACAGTACCAAGTTAAGGCCTGAGAGTTACCCTGGAGAAAGAATAACAATTAACTTTGTTTCTAGCCAGCATCTGAGAGAGGGAGAAAATCATTATGAAGTTTCTGTTATTTTCCTTATTAGCCTGTGCAATATGCCAGGAGCTGGATTGTGCAAAGAAGGGTTTACAGCCCTAGCTTACTGCTACGCTTAATCAGGTAGCTATACAACTTGTATGTTACTTAAAGGTTTAAAAAAAAAAAAAAATTACAAAAATCCAAATTTCAGTACATCTTCAACTGTACATGACATGAAAAATAATCTCTCTCCTTTTAGCCCATGCCATCATGTGTACTGTACCCTTCCAAGCTAAATTAATGATAAATATGCTTAGGAAGGATTTGAGGATTTTCCCGTACTCCCACTCTGTAACCACTATCTGTGACTGACTTGGAAGGTAAGGACAGAGGTATTTTAACCTGAATGAAGAGCAAATGTCTGAGGTTTGAACAACCTGGACCAGATATACTTTTGTCCTCCCTATACCAAATACCTGAATTCCAGATACATGAGATACCTATTTTAAATTAATGTGCACTTAAACAAAGAGGATCAGTTTGAACCACAAAGCTCTTGCTCTGTCAAAATGCAGAGGTTAGGAAAAGTAGCATATCAGAGGTTATAACCCCAAACTTGTCTCCCATCTTTTACTCCATCGCAATTTAGAAAATACCATTGCTTGGTAAACATTTAGTTCATGAAGTTATTGACCTGACATCCAACACCTGCCCATGATCAAAGAGAATAAAAACCAAAGTCATGTGCTGACATAGTATTTTAATTTAATTTAATAGTGAAAAAACAAAAAGACATTTCATCTTAAACTAAAATAGGATTACAGAAAGTGATTTTTAAATTTTTCTGATTGGCAAAAGCACACTGGGAAAAACTAAAAATTTGTATTCCAAAAGTGCTATTTTCCTTTTTTCCATTTTTCAAGTCTTCTTACCTTTCTCAAGATATAATAGATTTAGTCAAATGTAACCTGGAAAATAGTCACAGTGAAAAAAAGGCAAATTCGTTAATTTAAAAAAGTTGGATTAAAATATTCCCTCCCTTTTTTTTTAACTCTTCCTACTTCTTATAACAAAAGTGAATGAAATGGGTATTGACTTACAGATTGGTTTGGATTTCCCCTTCCCCCAAATGCATAGTTACAGAATGAAGTGTATAAGAAGCCTTGCTAAGCTCCCAGGCTATCATCATCATGTGCAAACTAAAAACTGTAAGACAACTCTTTTAATATCTGACCTTACACAAAGGTCCTGCCTTTCTCCTTAAATAATTCGCTAAGTCTTCCTAGATTGTTTTGATGGAACCTGTCCATTCAATATCCTTATTACAGAATATACACATATATACATACATATATATAAAGAGCGTACATAAACCAGCCTTTCTGTACATACAGCTGCTACTGTCACAAAATGGTACTGTGCCATTTTAAAGAAAGTGAAGCTTTAATTTTTCTTTCAGGTTTTCTCAGATTTCAAAAACCTTTTCAAAGGTTTTTTGATGTTTTGACATATTTCCTTGTTAAGATTTTGAAAAGACTTAGTGTATGATTTTTGGCTTTCAGTGGAAACACAAAAAGGGAAACAAAAAAGATATTAGCATAAAAATACACAAGGGGGTGTAAATGGCCTTTGAAGTCTAACTTTAGTGATTCTTTCTCTTTTTTAGAGTTAGATCTGTTCATTTACAATCATATCCCCTGAAGAAAGACAGGATGAAATGAATTAAGAAGTTGCTTCAATTAGTTTATTCATTCAGTAGGAATACACTTCTGGGCCAGCAGGAGTAACTGAACTACTGAAAGATGAGATTCAAAGAGGAAGGATTCTTTTGCAACATAACCTGTATGTTTGAATAAATTTACTAATTATATGATGCTTTATGACCAGATTATAAAAGGGAAATATTGAAATAGTGCAAAAAAGTATAACATTATTTATAGATTAATCAAGGTCATGTACCTTTTGTCTTACCCTTTTTAGCTTACTGAGAATAATCTTTATGAGATTTAGCTTTTAAGTGTGACAAGTTTCAAATTATCATTCAAAAACATACTGAAAAACTTTCCTGTCTGGGTCAGATGCAGTTTAATTTAAAACAGCGTAAAAATCTGTGACTGGTTTCCCAAGATTCCAAAAGGTCTGAAGATCTACAGCTAATAGTGATCATACAATATTCCAAAAATTATTTTTCTGTTTTTTTTTTACCTCTCTGTATCCTCAGAAATAATACATAAAATACAGGTTAAAGTCAAAAGCCTGAGATAAGTCGTGATCCAATCCAGCACTGGAAGTTTAAATTTTAAGAATAAGCAATCATGAAAAAAAAATGCAAACCCCATATAAACAAAAACCCAAACACCAAACATTTCCAGAAACATATTTGAGAAAAAAGTATATTCCTTAACTATTTACACCAAAACTTACTAAAAGTGAGTCTCTTAAAAATAACTGTTTATTCATTATTAATCAACATCTTTTATATCTAGTCATAGTTGCTCAATTCTAGTTACAATGAAGAAACGATAAAACTCCCAATAACTCTGTGGGTTCAATTTTAGACAAGTTCCATCCCAAATAAAAATAGGATAGAGTAGATAAGAACATTTTTTTTTACTTTTATGCAAAAAATAATAGAAAAAGTTCCAGACGTAAAGAAGGAGTAACTATGCTTTGTGGGAGAAGCAAATTCCCTTTATTTTTCTCTATGGTGAGACATTGTTCACTGGGGGGAAAAAAAAAACCCAAAACAAAGAATAAAACAAAACAAAACAAACCCCAACCAACAAAAAACCTTCACCTGTTTCTTAAATAGAAAGACACTTTGCAAGACAGGTAAAAATATACCTAGACTTGGCTGAGGTAATTTTCCTCAAATATTTTTAGTAACTTAAGTTTTCAGTTAAACATTTTTTATGTAAAAATAATAATTTCTTTTACCTAGTAGAGATTAATGTTTTGGTAAAAAGAAGACCCCCATTTAGATGTCCACATTTCAGTTGAAAATCTCTTGTAATATTGACTTGTTTGACAAAATATTTTTCCATCATTAAAATTGAAGGAATATTCTGACCACATCTATCCATAAGTAACAATTTCTTACCCAAAACTGAACAGCAAGCAAAGCCTGAAAGCAACCACATGTTGACAGTACCAATGTCCTAAAATCTCAAAGGGTATTAAACAATACTGTTCCAGGCAAGTAGCTATTTTGAGCTGTGTAATTCACTCCTCTTCCCTCCTGCTTACTTTTACCTGAATATAGTTTAATTTTTCAAGAGAAAGTTCTGATAGCTGTTAAAAGTCACAAAATTCCCTCTCATCCAGAATGGAGATTTCACAAATAATGCTACAAGACCTCTATGTCTGATAAATAAAACTTAAAATACCTTGAGAATAATCGAAAATTGATATACTTATTTAATTGAATTACTTGTTTCAATTAAGCAACAGGAAGCCAGAAACACAGTTCATTCCCAGGCTCCATAAAGTTGTTTTGAGAAAAAAAAAAATAAAAAAAATCGGTATTAGTTGTTGAAAGACTGTTACATTGTTGCAGAAGGTTTTTGTATGTCAAGATAGAGAACCGCTTGCTGTCCTGTTGCTGATCCATAGATCCCTTGCTGTGTTTACTAAGTCCTGGGTGGCCTCTGAGATAACCTAGGGCATCTCAAATGGCAGTAGGACCACATCTTTAGGCAACTGAACCCTGTTGTGCCTAATTTGGGTGGGTCGAGTCATTCTCCAGATTCTGTTGACTACATTGGCTGCTTTACTCTTGACTGGAAGACAATCTTTGTGTGCGTGTCGACATCTAAATTTGGGTGTCTTAATCATTAGCAGACTCCAATCTCTGGGTCTCGTTTTTGTCTATAACAGGAACAAAATAAAATAAAAAAATAATTTTTTGTAAGGTTAACAAATGGTACTTTACTGCAGAACAATAAACAGAATTAATAAAATTTGTAATAGTTAAAGGAGATACTCTGAAGCATATGTATCTTAAAAATTTCCAATATCTTAGAGAACCCTTCACATAAATGCTTTTCGACCAATGTCCTACAGCTCACACCACACTGAGTAGTTTCCTGAACCCCTTCAGATTTCAGCAAGTTTGTGTGTGCTTTGGTCATTCTTTAAATATTGTCTAAATGGAGTAGATGTACTTAGTGACAGCCTAAACTGTTGTAGGGAATATAATCTCTGCTAACATTTAATTACCTAGACTACATGGCTGTTATTCAGAAAGACTACAGCGTAACGTGTACAAAGGCAGTGTATTTCTTATTAAATCTTGCATTATTTAATTGCTTTCAGAGTTTGAATACTAATCTTGCACCTTTAAATACTAAATTTACCTCAGTAAGCAACTCACAAATACGAATAATGTAATTTGCATTTCCTTTAGACTTTGGGCGTGAAAGTTCAGGGGAAGTCCTTCCTTACTGGTGCGAGTGTGCTATTATAATGGCAGGGAGAAAAGAAGGACAGAATATGAGGGAAAAGTTCAGAAAAAAAAACGTAGGTATATTTGAGATAAATGGGGAGGAAAAGAAGACTTAAAAAGACCAGAGCTTTTATTGATGTTTTAAAGCGTGCTTCCTTTTGGTTAGGAAGATCCACCGGCTCTAGTAGTATTGAAGGGACAAGTTCTGGATATCACCGGATGGTGTAAAAAACAGTATATAGCCCTTGTGCTTCCATTTGTGTGATAAAAACACAGAGAAAGGTTTGTTGTTGTATTACTAATGAGGATGCAATAGGGTCTATATTAGATAACTGGCATTTTCACAAAAAGTTAGATCTTGCTGTTGTGTGCGAGACTTATTTTTGACTGCTAACACATTTATCAACACACTCAACGCTGAACTAAAGTTTTCAGAAGATGAACACACATATACCTGCTCATTGAAACAAGTTCTGTATCTGTGAACTCTCTTGTTCTGGAGACACATGAGATGGCAGAGAGTTTTACCTAAGAATAAGAGCCACCATGCGCAGCAGCAAGTCACACCGACTTATCCTCGATCTTAAGGGTGACCCAAAGTCCAGCTGCCTTTCTACCACAAGAAGTCAACTACTTTATAGACTCGGTTGTTCTTAGCCCATGCAGTTTTTCATCAGAGCTGAATTGAATATTTCATGAGAAAGCTTGTAAACTGATAAACTTAAGAGTGTGTGGAGTGGGTGCTTAGAATTTGGAAGCACAGTTTTCCTACAGCATCACAATGATAATTGTGGTAACATCCAGAGTTTTACTAACACGATTATACAAAAAGAGTGAAGAAGAGACTATTGTAGGTGAGGCAGTGAGAGATTAGCAAAAAAGACACTTACGGCTGTACAACAAACAGGCTTTTTCCCCTCTTGGCGTGTCCTCCCAAACACTCTCTAAGCCAAGCAACTGGCAAGGAGCATTCACTACAGATGGATCAGCAGTAGCTGATATAATACCATACAGCTGAATCCATCTGGCATATAAATGTTCGATACGGTGTTTGTTAGCTACTTACCAGATTTTTTTCCCCTCTCTACATAAAAGCAGGCAAAGTGTTTTTCATGTCCACTAGCCATATTCTATAAACTTTCCTTGTAGCCGAGAGGGTGTTTGAGCAAACTGCTCCCATGCTGCTTCCTCACCCTCCTGCTTCTGAGTCACTTTCAGATGCTCTTGAACATTATCGCCACTGTAAATGGATGGCAGATTGTTTGGGCTGTGATTAAATTAGGCAGGCACAGGTGGCATCACCTATTGTAAGTTTGTCAATTTTTATGTCTACTGCAGCAGCTGCTCTTCTTTATCTTTTAATAACTCAACAAAGAAGAGAGGGAAAGGTTGCTGAGCCCACGAGGTGAATTACACGAAAAAAGTCCCATTGGTTCCAGAGAGTCAGGATGTTACCCATGCCATTGCTCAGTGACAGCTATCTTTCTCCCCTGGTCTCCATGAGGAGATTTTGGGATGAAAGGGCATTAAATCAGCAGCAGGGAAGAAATACTCTACGCTGTTTGCTTCGGCCTTTAATTTAAATTTGGTTAATGACCTAGGAAAATTTACAGAGCTCTATAATGCTGTTTTAGGGAAGACATGGTCTCTTAGATACCGTACTATCCAGTGGTCTGGAAGCAATAATCCTTAGATTTCGGCACTATTTTAGTTAACACAGAAATGAATTAGCTCCAGTTCTTACTCTAGTCTTTTCACAACATCATATCAATACAACCTACATTATATTTCTGAAATTTTGGTCACATTGGTTCTCTCATAAACGGTCAGCATTCTAGCTTCATTTATTGTTAAAAAGTTACTGCTATTTATAAACATTATACCACGTACTATAAGACTGTAAAAAGTATATTAATATGTGTATTTTGTAAAATTTGTCTTAATGACATAACATAGGTAAATCTGCCTCTGTAGCAGGACTCTCACTACTCAGTAAAGTTCTCATTCTTTACAGTTGTTTGCCATTGAGTTGTTCTTTTCTGGTCCTGCTGAAGTCATGCCATTTCCATTCTAGATTACATTAACAAATCACATAGTTTTCAGTTCCATTTCTACTTCTTATTAACATTAACACAGTTGGCTCCCTTTTGACCCTCACATATATTCCTTGTACAAAAGACGTAATGTACATGCTTTTTAAAATTCAGACCCAAGTTTGATACAATAATGTGAGCCAACAGTACTGCGCAGCAATACGATTCATAGACTAACTTATTACTTACTCATTAATTACTATAAAATATTTGGAAACCTTCTGAGAATTTTCCAGTATTGCAAAGAACTGAGGAAGGACCTATAGGTCTCAGATCTTATCTGTTTCTCCCAGTTATACCAGATGGTTTAATAAAAGATGTTAGTTCTCACCATAAATATCCCTATTCTTCAAAAGGGACTGGAATTGTCACTTTTTTTCTTAGTGCTTTTGGAACAAGACTTTACCCAAGCAGATAGATTGAGGCAATACAGAAAGCACCAATTAAGATGAGATTTCAAATGTTTTACTGTGAACAACAAAAAAAAAGAATAATGGCAAGGAACTAGCCACAGAAAACCAGGAGATACATTTGCAATAAGACTCATAGCAACAATTGATCTAAGCAAAACTCACCAGCAGACAAAATACAGAGATGAAGTCATTGGGAGATCACTCTTGTGTTCAGTGCCAGATAGGAATTCGACAAAATGTAGTGTGGAAAGGATTTAAAGGATTAACTCTGCCACAGTCAGAGTATGGTGGTTGTATTCATGAGGGTGATATGCACCTTCGGCAAGAGCTGCAAGGGAATTTTGATTAATTCAGCAAGCAAATGTGGGAGAAAATTGTATTCGGACAAATTCTATTTGGCTTGCTCATTCAGAACCTGACTCTAATTGTGCTTTAGTTGCAATAGAGGAATACTGTGGTCATCTCTTCAAATTGAATTTGAAGCACTTTTCCGTGCTAAGTATATGACTATAACATTGTGACTTCATATTTGTATGTTCACTTTACATTGCTCTGTATCTTTGCAAGAAACTCACGTGGAAATAACTTAGACATCAGGTTACTTTTCATCAGTTCAATCATTTAAAAACTATTAGTATTTAGAAACATTTGGAGTAGTAGATGGTTGGCGTGGATTTGAGCTTATATTAACATTCACAACCTGTGTGTAGAGCCACTGTCCATAACGTCTGCCCATATCAGCTGATCTACACCTTCTTTTGCAGAAAGTTTGCTAGGGTAGGTTGTTATCCTGGCTGCACTATGCCTCTAATTTCAATAGAAATACACAGAGGTCAGTCCACACAGTTCCTAGCTGACCTGATAGCCCACAAATGTAACACTGCAACTGCTACCAGGTGTGTTGATCATTGCCACGGAGGAGGCTTACCAGAGGCAAAACCTTAGAGACTCTTCCAGCCTGGAATATGAAAATGCACACACAATCCAGAGAACTGAGGCTTAAACCTCTCTTACTAACTCTTAATCTCATTGACTCCCAGTGAGATTAGGAGAGAAAAAGTGGGATTTGATCTTTAATGCAGAAAACCACCTATTATTGAAGCAAATACATGGAGTTTAGCTTTCAGATGCACGAAAAGTTATTTTCATATTATTATCATTTGTTTGGACTTTTCTGGTGGGCTAATGCTGCTGTTGTCAAGTTAAATTGATTACTTCATTAATACCAAGTTGACAGTTGATATTTTTCCACCTTTATGGTTGTACACAAGACATCGTAAATCAGAGATTACAATGACATAACAGAATATTAAAAAAAAAAATCAGAAATATGAGCAAGTTTCACAGCTTTAGGTAACATGTTAAGTACTTTGTTAACTCTCAGTTGCAACTGCTATTTATTTGTTATATTCACTATCATTCATCCTTTATTAGTAGTGCCTAAATGAAGCTGATGTAGAGAAGTTAAAATAATGAAGCATAAGAAGATGAATAATGAATGCACAGTAACTTTTGCTTGTACAGCAATGTGTTTTGAGATGTTTACTAAGATACCTTTGTTTTAACTTTTGTCATTTAACACAAGAGAGAGTCCCAGACTAATTCTAGCTTTATTACAAGGTATTTTCAGATACAAGCTCTTCCAGTAATAACTAATTACATTCTAGTTACTAGACCAGATTTGGATGGCTATGTCTTGCCATAGATCTTTTCCTATGTGTGATTAGTTTCCTTGGCTTGTTTAACTTCAGCTGAAAAAAGCAAGTGAAAATGAGAACAACCCAAAAGTTCAATGTGTGAGAGAATTCAGGAAGTCTAGTTTCCTTTTTTTTTATATATAAAAGTCAGATTGTCTTGTTTCATAAAGTGCACTCTCTGTTTTTTTCTTTTTTTTTTTTTAATTCTAACTTTTCTCAGCTTTTCTGGTGCTTATAATAATGCAGAATTTATGCTGAAGATTTTCTGCTAATTTTACTTTCCACCTTGTACTTATCTATATAACAAAATATATGGGAATGTAATGCCTTTCTGACATCTCAGAAATTTCCTCTCAAAGTTTGTCAAAATTCACAGACATGTACAAAAATTATTGGAGAGAGAACAATGATAAACACAAGGATACTGCAACAGAAAAAAACATTTTCTAATTAAGATATCAGATTAAAAACTGAACAGCGTTTTGCTAGAGGTTTATAAAGGAATGGAGCATTGGTTTCCTCTTCTTCTTCTTCTTTTTCTTCTCCTTCTTCTCTTTCTTGTTATTTCAAGCTAAGCATGGTTCCTTCGGGTAGGGAAACAGCCTCCCATTTCTCCAAATGGATGTAACGTCTGGGAATATGTCACAACATTTCTAGGCAATCATTTACTTCTCACCTCTGCAAAACAAATACAGCATTTTCTCTCCAACACAAGACAAAATTGGAGTTTGCCAAACAACCAGGGGGTAAAGTAAGTGCAGAAACTTCCATCTAAAACCCCCACATCTAGCAGCAAAGGGAGTCCAGAGAGTAAGAGAAGGAAAGAAGTGATCGATATTTAAAAAAGGGGGAATAGTGACTAGGTATGGGACATACAACTAGAGAGCAGTGCAGAGATACACTGATACTGGCAAAAGCTCAGCCCCATTAAAATATCCCACACAGTCTTTTGAGCAGCTCTACAAGCTTGTGTTCCTGTTGGCTCATTGCTTTGTGTCATGGGACATGACATTTTCGATCCAGCCATAGGCTTTCAACAAATGGATTTACTCTGCTCTGCCTTTACGCAACCAAGTGTCTAAGGAAATATATAAGTGCATGAATGGTAACTTTAAACACAGTGGCATGTGTTAAAGGCCAAACTCAAAGCCTGTGCAAATCAAGGGACTCTTCATTGACTGCAGTTGTCTTTAGGTCAGGCTGTCAGTGTGGTATCTGACATTTTTGTTATTTGTCCCTTTTAGGAGTGGCCTAGGTCCTACAGTCCTATAATTACATAAATTGCTCAGACTTCTTTGGTCGGGGGAGAGCGGGGAAAGATGTTCCCTAGTGTTTTAGTTGTGGACAAAACCAAAAGAAGCTAAACCCTCAAAACCATGAGTTCCGGGAGCTCCAGATTCACCCACCGAATCCAAATACCATTTGTAAGTAATTTTTGTGACTTCTTGTAAATCTGGACGTCCTGTTTTACAAGATGTCAATATAAATAAGCTCCTGGCTTTATAGGCTGACAAAGCAAAGATAACGAGGTACTACCCTTGATGAGAAAATACAGGAGCAGGAAATTTAAGGGTAAATACAGAGAAAAGAATAAATAGATTAAACTGGCTAGTAAATAAGGCAGGTTGGAAATTAGAAGGCTCTTTCAAAATATTAGAAAAATTATTACAAAATTCAGAGTCGGTAATAGCTCGCTTTGAAAATAAAGCTTTGCGCTGTTTTGAATTATGTTATACAACTCATTGGCTGTGATAGAACAACATCTGAACATTCCCAAAAGTCTCTTTCAAGACTGTTGTTCAAATATTACCCCACAAAAATATTTCTGATATGATATACATTTTACCCTTTACTCACAGGTTTCAACTTAACCATTCTGATCCAAACCCAAATGTTCCAGATCAAATTAATTTTGTAAAAATGTACCAGAGCATTAGGTTTTATTCCAGTGCAGACTGATTATAAACATCTATGCCTGGAAAGCTGTTGCAAAATGAAATTTTCCTCTGGCCAGTTTTAACTGAATATAATATATGCAGATAATCCTTACCTGCTTTTTTGAAAGCAGGATCAAATGACAGAAAAATCACCAAAACTAAGACTGATTGCAATTATAAGCACAAACCGGAACTATGTGCGCTGAGAATTTCCATGTCAATTGGTGGTCTCAGGTTGATTTTGTGTTTATTTCACTTCAGTTTGTATTGCTCAGCCATTTTTAATTTCTACCTCTTACCAGCTGTATTGAGAGTTTTGTTGGGCTTTTTCTATCTACAAAGCACTTTAAAAGTGCTAATTAAGGCAAGACAAATGATTAAGCCCTGTGGCTCAAGGAGGGAGAAAGCCAAAGTCCACCAGGGAATCAACACCAAAGCTTACAGTCTCTGGTTCCCCATTCAACTTTTCTCTCACCTGATATCCTTAATTTGTCCTATTTCTCTATATAGTTCAACCTCTCACTTGTTTTCCTGTCTGCTAACATCCATTCATTACAATTCTTTTTAAGCTGTGATGCATCACCACACAGATATGTGTTTCATTGACTTTATTGATATGACTGGTACTTGGAAGCTTTCAGTCTGCACTTTAAAAGTCCTAATGTTAACGAGGTTACCTAGTTCTCCAGGGTTTACATGTTCTTTCCTATTCCCACAAAAGACTTCAGGAGTCATTTGGAAAAAATGGGTGCAATTTTTCAAGGTCCACTTTGATCCAGTTTCTTGCCTTGTTAGTATTGATCAATGCTCCCAGTCTGGTGTCACTTTTTCATTTGTACACCTTTTTTAACGTTCCTTCCTTTTGGTCATTTCATCAATACAAGATGTGAATGAGATTAGGCTTGGCACTAACTGCAATGGCACTCCATTTGTCATCCTACTCTTGCACAGCCTGGATCTGTTCAACTTACTTTTTGGCCCCTTAACTATGCCAATATTGAATCCAGCTGAGAACTTGCCATTAGACTTGTGCTTACTGGTTCTGTATATTCATCGTTTGTCTTTTTCTAGGCAGTGAATCCTTTGTAACAGCCAGAACATTTTTATATTCTGAGTTTCTCCACCCTGAGATGTGCATTAGCACACTTTTAAAGATGTTGACTGGGAGTCCTTAAAGGAAGGAGTTGTCCCTGCAAAGAAAATAAGATACGCCCAGCAATGTTTCTAGCGAAGTGCTCAAACAACTGAGGAAGGACATATTCTGTAAGGACGGGAGTAGACAGGACCATGACAGGAACGTCTCTGCTACAAACCAATTCCAGAACAGTAGTCAGACAGCAGCAAAAACCTGCAGCTCAAATTGGTCCGGACACACTACTACACCAATATACTTTGATGCTGATGGTGGAGTACATCTTAGTAGCTCAGAGACAGGCTAAATAACACTGCCTTTCTCTGTGCTTATCATTGTAAAGAAGGCAGTACAAAAAATATGGATGCTGACCACACAATTTATTTCATCATCTGAAGTGACATGGGTCAGTAATATACATCCCAACAAAGAGGAGGTCAGGCAAAAACGCCAGGAGGACTGCGTGGATGAACAAGGAGCTCCTGGACAAAGTCAAACACAAAAAGGAAGCCTACAGAGGGTGGAAATAAGGACAGGTAGCTTGAGAGGAATACAGAGAAACTGTCCGAACAGCCAGGGAGCAGGTTAGGAAAGCCAAAGCTCTGACAGAATTAAATCTGGCCAGGGACATCAAGTGCAAAAAAAGAAAAGCTTCTTTTTTTGGCTGTAACAAGGCTGTTACAAAGGATTCACTGCCTAGAAAAAGACGAACGATGAATATACAGTCAGTGATAAAAGGAAGAATAGGGAAAATGTGGACCCTCTCTGGAATGAAGTGGGAGACCTGTTTACCTGGGACATGGAGAAGGTCGAGGTACTTAATGACTTTTTTGCCTCAGTCTTCACCAGCAAGTGCTCCAGCCACACCATCCAAGTTGCAGAAGGCAAAGGCAGGGACTGGGAGAACAAAGAACCACCCACTGCAGGAAATCAGGTTTGAGACCATCTGAGGAACCTGAAGGTGCACAAGTCCATGGGACCTGATGAGGTGCATCTGAGGGTCCTGAGGGAACTGGTGGACGCAGTGGCTAAGCCACTATCCATTATATTTAAGAAGTCATGGCAATCCAGTGAAGTTCCCACTGACTTAAAAATGGGAAAGGTAACCCCCATTTTTGAAAGGGGAAAAAAGGAAGAGCCGAAGAACTACAGGCCAGTCAGTCTCCCCTCTATGCCAGGCAAGATCATGGAGCAGATCCTCCTGGAAACTATTCTAAAGCACACAGAAAATAAGGAGGTGCCAACATGGCATCGCTAAGGGCAAATCATGCCTGACAAATTTGGCGGCCTTCTATGACAGAGTGACAGCCTTGGCAGATAAGGGAAAAGCGAAGGACGTTAGCTACCTGGACTTGTCCAAAGCATTTGACACTGTCCCACATGACATCCTTGCCTCTAAATTGGAGAGACGTGATTTTGCAGATGGACCACTCAGTGGATGAGGAATTGGCTGGATGGTCACACTCAAAGAGTTGTGGTCAACAGCTCGATATCCAGGTGGAGACTGGTGACAAGTAGCATTCCTCAGGGGTCGGCACTGGGACCAGTGCTGTTTCACATCTTTGTCAGTGACACAGACACTGGGATTGAGTGCACCCTCAGCAAGTTTGCCGATGACACCAAGCTCTGCAGTGCAGTCGACACACTGGAGGGAAGGGATGCCGTCAACCTGCACAGGCTTGAGAGCTGGGCCTGTGCGAACCTCATGAAGTTGAACAAGGCCAAGTGCAAGGTCCTGCACATGCATCGGGGCAATCCCAGGCACAAATACAGGCTGGGCGATGCGTGGGTTGAGAGCAGCCCTGTGGAGAAGTACTTGGGGGTGTTGGTTGATGAGAAGCTCAACATGATCCAGCAATGTGTGTTTGCAGCCCAGAAAGCCAAATGTATCCTGGGCTGCATCAAAAGAAGCATGGCCAGCAGGTCAAGGGAGGGGATTCTCCTCCTCCACTCTGCTCTCATGAGATCCCACCTGCAGTACTGCATTCAGCTCTGGGGCCCCCAACATAAGAGGACATGGACCTGTTGGAGTGAGTCCAGAGAAGTGCCACAAAGATGATCAGAGGGCTGTAACACCTCTGCTGTGAGGACAGGCTGAGAGAGTTGGGGTTGTTCAGCCTGGAGAAGAGAAGGCTC
>JANXJC010000055.1:43015780-43039073 GCA_027564655.1 Leptodon cayanensis
GCCAGGTTGGATGGGGCTTGGAGCAACCTGGTCTAGTGGAAGGTGTCCCTGCCCATGGCAGGGGGTTGGAACTAGATCATCTTTAAGGTCCCTTCCAACACAAACTGTTCTGTGATTCTATGTTCCCATTCTCTACTTGACCATTTAGAGCCTCTGGCAATCACAAGAGCTCTGTAACACAACTTTGCCATTCTTGTTGACAGCTACAGCTTAGCAATGTACTCACATGTTTGTTTGGACATTGTTGATCTGAAAGTTTCTGTTTTATTTCACTGAGATAAAGTGACATATGCAAATCATGGAAAGCTGAGAAGGACCTCTTGATCTAAAGTTTTCTGAAAATACCGAATGAGCCAAAGGTGTACGCGCTAATTGTAATTGCAAAATAAAATTTGCTTAAAGTGCATTTTAAGGAGGCACAGCTTTTCCACCCATATTCCACAGATCCGAGAACATTTTGCAGTGTTACTTCCAGTGTTCCAAGAAATGTGTAATATTAAGTATACAATATCATAGACAGAACTTGATATATTGAGATGAGTTGAAGTCAGGAGAATCTTTAAGGAAAAGAGGTCCATCCAGATCTATTTCTGTTTATGAGACCCTGAAATACTGACCTTACTAAAAACCCATAGGCTTACATAAGACAGAAGGGATACCTTACTTAAATTGAATACTTAATAATAATTTTAATTAATTAAATAAATGCTGTCTGCAAGTACTGACAGAGATTCATCTCTCCTTGGGCAAGGTCTTGTACATATGTCTATGCAAGGCTACCTATACGAACAAAGGAAAAATCCATAATTCCAGAAACTAAATCAGATAAATACAGTGAGATGGAAACTAATCATCATCTTTACAATTCCCATTTTACACCTGTAGTTTGAAGGCCCAGAGCAGTTACGTGGTGCCTGAAGCTGTACAGCAAGTCTGAGGTGGTGCTGGAAATTGAGCTCACATACCAAAAATATAAACCTTGTACTTTGTCCATCAAATCTACCTTTGTCTGACTGAAGCAGGAGAAGCCTCAGCCTCCTCAGCACTTTCAGACTCTGATTTCCTTGAGTTTCTTGCACTGACTGCATAAAGCTCTTATTTATTTAACTATCCAATAGCACTAGTTTAGTAAATGAACAGAAACAGATGGAGAATCACATCAGCTCAACTCAATGTAACTCATTCAGGTAATGAAGCAATTATTTCCAGGAATAGAGATTCAGCTAACACCTCTCAGTCCCCTCCCATCCACAGAGACACCACCAGCACATGCACCTATAATATCCTTGTCTCCATTTTACATCATGTTGAAAGAAGTAAAAAATTGAGCAAACACATTATATAGCTGCTGTGAAATTACATTATGAATAATTAAAGTGAAATCTTTTTTTTTCCACTTCAATCCATCACAGGTTTTTTCTTTTCTTTGATATAGATAGAATTAGAAAAGAAAAATAAATCAGAATGGGGGATACTTCTGGCACAGGGTTGTAATGCTAGAGCAGATTAGTGGCAAATCTCCAGCAGAGGGCTATAAACGTCTTACTCAGGGGTTTCCTCTTGATAAGTTGTCTGCAATATAGAAAGAGTTTTTTTCAGTAGAACTTTGAGCAATGGCATAAATTCCCTTGCAGTGCTCTCAGGCAAAGAGCACAGGATGATAATTTCCACACATGGTCCCAGTATGATAATATACTATGTAAGAAGGGACTCAGTGGAAAATAGAAATAATCTGTAGGATCTAAGCTGGCCTGTTAATACAGTAACATTCCCAGGGAAACCAAGAGCTGGGGACATCAGTCTAAGCCATTTAAGATCCCAAAATTGACAACCGAGAAGGCTAGTACAGGAAAAAATTAACCCTTTCAGTTGGGCTTTGCTGCAGTTTTAGCTTTTCAAATCTCAAATGTCTTGTCAAAAGGAGACATAGGCTCCCTGCTTTTCATTTGAGAGAGAAAATCGCCTCCAGAGGGTGATTCATCCAGTGCAGAGATAGATGTCTAAGGTAATTGGGGCCTCTTTTGAAGATGTCTTTCTCTACTGTTTAAAGGAGGACTGGACACCAGCCTGTTGGTCTTATAACTTTAGGCAAAAGAGTTCCTATCCCATAAATCGTTTGAATTCATACTCCACAATTTTGCCGTATCAGCTGGCAGTATTTCAAAATAAAGATTTGCTTTTATCTTTCACTAACATTCTAGCATTTTTCCTGCATTATTGAACTAGCAACATGTGTGCCTCTTTCCCTTTGATGCCCTTACATTCTTTTCATGACTGCATTACTAGAAAAATTTTGAGTCTACAACTCTAAAGAGATTACTGGCCATAACAAGAAAAACAAGATGATAGAAAACAGTTTTGTACATGGTGCTTAACACTTATATTGCCTCCGCACTAGCAAAGAGAACCCTCTGGGCTTTTTACCCCATAACTGATTTAATACCCTGTTAAGCAGGATGTTTAAAAGGACATATATCTTCAGATGTACCCTACAAAGTTATCTTTTGGAATACAAAATAACAGTACCAGGAAAGGAGGAAAAGCTAGTCATGGATAAAGTGGAAAATGTAACCAAAATGATGACATCCAACCTTTGGAAGAAGTAGTTTCTAGAGACATTGAGTCAGAACAGTGAGAAAAAAACCTCAAATCTATTTTTAAGTTGAAGTTTGGAAAAGCCATGGCCATACAACATGATTTCCTGCCATACAGGTGATTTTACCTTTTGATTTAGGAGATCTTTCTGCTCTGGCATTCCAGCAGGCCACAGTCACAGAGTCTGATGAGTTCTGCCAGCCTTTGAGAAACTTCTCAGAAAACTTCTTATGGAAAGGTTGCCAGTGCGCAAGTTACTGCATGTAAGTAAATCCAAAAACCATAGGATCTATGGCAGGCTTCTGAGTATTTTCAGCAATAAGCACTTTATTTTCTTAAAAAGGGATACTCGTCCTAAATAAATATGAATTTCAGCACTTCTGTTCGCAATAACTGGTTCAACCCAAGCCCATCACAGATGTAAGCTGTATTGCTAAGTAATACAAAAAAGCCTCTGGCTTCCAATCTGTCTCTTTTCTTTTGAGTCCCCTCTGTCTGTTTATCAGATCTGCCAGTGAAGCATAAAAGTTATTAGATGCCATAGTAGCTGGCTATTACGGCAGAAAAGGCACATGCTCAAGTTACTTGAGTGTAGACTGTAAAACCCTTCTGAGATAATATCTAGGACTGTACTCTCACACTGATTTAGGAAGGTGGCTAGAGAGAAGCCATTCTCAGAAAATCATAGCAGTCAAGAAATGAAAAAGTCAAATTGAATCATCCAGTCCATTACTCAGAAAGCGCAGGATTGGTCATGGAATATATTTAAGCCTTGTCTAGTTTGAAGGGTCACCAAGGTTGACACTTTCTTCCGAGGACTCACAAAGATGCACAAATTATCTCAGCTTAACCAGTTACTAGGCCAGGTGAGCCGCAGTGACTGTCCATGTGTGTCCTATTAGTCAGTCTATCACAAGCTAATTCAATTTAGCTTTAGTCCAATTATCTCAGATTAGCTACAAGCTAAAAACATGCACAGGCAGTTAAGGTGCCTCAAATGATGTGCAATACTTTAACAGTGAACCTAAGCCCTCACAAGACTATCTCTGGGTTACTCTGACAGCTGGATTTTCCTGATGATCTTTTATTTTGTCACCCTTATTTGTTTTACAAGGTAAGTTTAACTAGGTGGTGTGAAGGTTTATAAATCCTCACTCCTTCAAACAGACTCAGATCAGTCCTAGCCATTAGTTGTATTAACACACTATTGCACCGATAGGTTTCGGCCTGGGCTCTCATTCTTTTCTGCAAGCTATGTTAATTAATGGGGGGTCATGATAAAACTGGAGAACTTCCACACAAGCTTAACTCCTCTCCCAATGGTAAAGAGAAGAAGCAGAGCAAAAACAAGACATGGACACCTCTAAATGTGGGCATGTTCTTAGTCACTGTATTAAGCACATTGACTCCTTCTTAAATATAAACAGGTAGTTATCACCATTTGGTAGTGTTTGCATGGGTTAAAACTCTTCTCTCTGTCTAGATATATATTGCAAAATACCACAACAAAAAAAAAAAGGAAAAAAAAAAAGTTTTTTTCTGATAAATTTAGAAGTATGGACCCAGATGCTTTCTGGGAAAATGATTTCCATTTAAAACAATATTTTTCTACAGGAAGTACACATTCTGCTGAAGTATTCAGTGTCACAAACATTTCTTATATTTTTCTGGAAAATATTGCTAATTCTTAAAGATTACGGTATTGCTTTTATTGAATGTTAGTTATCATGGTTATGACTTTTCTGTCTTTATCAAAAAGCAGTCATTTGCTCAAACTGAAAGTTCAATAAATAATTTTATTTCAATAACAATTTAATAAAAAGTATTGACTAACTACAAAGAACAAAAATGAGTTTTGAGAAACAAAATATTTTGTTCCTAGTTTTCTCTGTTGTGTCAGAACGCAGCAGTTCATCATAACAAGAAAAAACAGTGTCACTAGGAAATAATATAGTGTTAGTAGATTCCTCCTGAGAGGAAAACTTCAGTATATTCAGTGCGTGGTCAAATAAATCTGGCAAAACATGAAAAAATGGATGGTAAAAGGACTAAAAGTTTGATATAAAAACAAGTTTTAGAAGATTCTGCAAGTATCTAACAACTAGGAGTCTACATCATGACACAGTTTAATAATTTTGGTGGTAAGATAAGGGTTCAAGCTCCATCCACCATGTTATTTATTTTACTGATTGTTTTTCTTTTTTTTTATATAAGCCTTCTGCTATCCCCAGAAGGTCATTAAAATACCCTGCCAGTAAGTACCAGAAGATCAGGCTTAGCAGCAAAAAGCTGTAAACCAGGATCTGAGACCTGTGTGCAACTTTTGGAGGAGGGAAGTGTGTAACGAATCATCATGGGGTTTATGCAATATATTCTTCAGGTTTTTAAACAGCAAAATTCATCAAGTGCACTAATATTTCATCACTAGTACTACTACCAGGAAGAGAAAAAGAAACAGGGTCTATTCAGACAGTGAATTCCTGTTCTATGTATTGTTTTGAAAGACTTTCTAAAGATATTTTACTTCCTTTCCCCTTTGTTAATTTGAAATATCTTCAATAAGATCTTCTCAAAATGGAGACATTCTCTAGCAGTATTTCATTTACAGGTAATTTTGACACTGAAACTATCAGGTGTTTCAAAAGAAGAGTGCAGCTGGAATGGATCCATAGAAAGGAACTTCCTGGCACCTGGAGAGCGAAGTGTCAGATGAATTCAAGTGACGGGCTAGAGTCATTTACTTCATTCAAATCCTTCCCACTGTGCTGGTGAGGCAATAAATAAAGTGTGTTGGGCAATCTCATCTCCATGGTCTTAAATCAACTTTTACTAGAGCACTCTGAAATGTTTGGCTTCAGGATTTCATTGTTGTTTCATCTCTTTTGGAGCCTCAGCACTATCTAACTGGATCTGAACCAATAAGTCCAGTAAACCACATCACTTGTGCAGCACCAGATGTTTCCCCAAGCCCCCAGAGAAGGCAGATGTGGAATAATCCTTCTGCCTCTGCTGGTCTCAGCCTGCTCTGTAAAATCAGTAAAAGGCTGATTCATGACACCAGGCATGAGATTATTATTCTCCTCCAGTGGTGTTTTTTGCTTGGGATGAGCTATTTGGTGTTAATTATCTTTGCTAACAATACAGAAGTGCAACTCCCTCCTGAATCTCTGTAAGTATTTTCTTTCACTGCAGCATAGGGCAATTAGTTTTACCATTTAATTGTTCCTTGTGTAAAATGTTCCTTCTTTTCATCAACCCCAAACCTGCCACCTTTGAAATTTATTGGTTGTCCCTTTGTTACTGTATTATGGAACTGGGAGGTTGATCGCAGTTTCCCAATCACAAACATTTTAATTAAGTTCCTGATTGCTAAACTGCTTGCAAAGGTAACTAATGTCAATTTTACAATTCCTTTCATGAGAAGGTTTCTATGACCAAAATAATTTTCATTGCCATATGTTAGGTGCCTTCTAACCCTCTGGTCTTTTTTGGAAGGATGGCTAGGAATGTGTGTAGTAGCTCAGAAGAGGTTGGGCCACTCGATCTGTATAATGCATTACAATTATGGCATATTACTTGCTGTCCTGCCTGGCATGTATTTAACATCTCTGTATCCTCTTGGGGCCAATATCCATTGAACAGTGAACTGCCTCTGGTGGTGCCCAGGGATCTTTGTTGAATGAATACAGTTAAATTCATGAGGTCCTCTGTCACTATCCCTCCCTTTTCACCCTATATAACTTATGCTTATTACCAGCAAACTTCATTTAATATTGATAAATAGAAATCGGAGACGATACTTCCAGATTTCTTATTGGTCTTCTTTGGATTTAATTACCATGAGTATTTTCTTTTTTCATCTGTAGGTTTTAGTGTCTTGCTGTTCACCTTAATTTCCATGTGATCTTGTAGAAAAACTGTTCGTTTTGGGGGTGTACAGCACTATGAAATTTATTTCAACAAACATATGAATTTCATAAAGGAATTTGCATGCATTCTCTTGTTTCATCTGGATTTTTTTATATGATAAATGCATATATCTCATCTGAGACTTTATTCTTAGCCCACAGTGCTTTCTAAGCATCTTATGCACATTTCTGTGAGGAACTTGTTTTATTCTCATTTCTCTAGCTTTAGTACTTATTTTATCAACAGCTGATTTGCTACACAGATGCAAATAAACACACACGGTGGAACTACAAATTCAATAATCAAAAGCAAACAGTAGTGTTTTCTGTAATCCAGGTTTTATATGAAACTCTGCTGACTGCCTCTGTGCTGCCTTCCGTGGAGATTGGTCAAATCGGTAACATGTCCAAGTGACGACAAGTAAATGTTGTTTCATATCCATCAGTCCTAACTCAAGAGGCTTGATCCAATGGCCAATGAAATCAGTTAAAGCACTCATTAATTTCAGTGCACGTTGAATCGCTATCTCCAATTAAACCGTATCATATTTTAAGCTCTTTTAGAGTGCAAGTATATTGTTACAGCAGAACTGAATCAGCAATCGGTCTTTTCAAGCACACAGAGGTTCAACCAAATACCAAGTGCTATATTTTGCTACTGAGATAATAAAAGCTGACCATGCTTGGCAATAATAGCAGGATGAACTTCGCAGAACTAAGCTCTTGATCCTGTAAACAGATTTCTCTGTGAATGCCATAGTCCAAGAGTTACACAAGAGAGCTTGAGTGAGGTCAGGTATCGAAAGTATCACAAATATTCTAGGCTACTGGTAAGAATAATCACTCAGAAAAGGAAACCTTCCTTTCAGTGGTTGTGCACAAGCAGAGAAGGAATCCTTGGTCTCCCCTATCCAAAATATGCAATAGCTGTGTGTTGCTGCATTAAATGAGACAGATTATGCGTATATTTCGTGAGGTCTGATCTGGTTGGCCCACCTTACAGCATGGATAATTCATCTGTTTAACTAAAGAAATTATTAGATCCGTAGGCACTCATTTATCAGCTGGGTGCTTGATTTAACTGGTTAAGTGTTTTTGAGATTGAGGGATTCTGAACTGTCAGAATTTTAAGACAGCAAAACCTTGCTGGAAAAAACTTAGATCCTTCGAATACACCTTTTGAGTTTCCCACAACTAGAAAATCCTACTCAACACTTGTCTTCCAGACACCGTATTTCACCATAGCCTCACTGCACTGTTTGAGAACTCAGCACCATAATTATGGTGAACTGCTGAATATTTTGTAGGAGTGCCTACCCAGTCTAGTCTTTTTCTTCCAAATAATGATTTCCACATAAAATGTGATAAAAACAATTTCTCATGTTAGAGAAAAAAGAATGCTGGAGTTCTTTGCTTTTGCAGTCCTCTATATGTTACATTAAGATGAAATACTATTTAAAGTTCAAATGATTTAAAGCTCCGCAAGTTTAAAACAAATGAAACAGAGAAGCAGAAATGACATTTTACATCACGTAGCAAACCGCAGAAACAAATAGCATGCAGTATCATTTTTGCCATCCCTCCAAGAAACAGATCAATAATAAAAATATGCTTCATTTTATGAATAGCTATTGCTGTAATTTATTTGGATATAAAATCCATATTTCAGTCAGGCAATGGGGCAAAGGCACCTCTTATGAACAGCATACAAACTTGGCAAGGTAATCTGGGTCTCATCATGGAAAGGTAATTTTATGTTCATAAACTCTAATACGAGCCATACCTCTTCTTAGTATTTCTTAAGGGAGACATCAACGCTAACAGTAAAAGGAAGGTAGATTAGCAACAATTCGGACCAATATTTCTCCAAGGTACTTGGTGAACAGCAGAGGCCTAAGGCTTCTAGAAAACAGAAATTCAGGAAATCATTGCTTAGTTCTGTCCTGAGATACTTTCATGCTTTTTCCATCCCTTTGTTCCTCTTCCTCTGCCACTTTTTTTCTATGGTGATTCATTTATAATCTCTCTTATTCTCAAGAGTTGTATCAGCCTTCTGACAATCAATCTATTGCATAGATTTTTATAAGTTAACCCCCCCACACACTTCATAAGCTGCAAGCAAGCTGGGAGTACTGCATGGTATTACTAAGACAGAAACACAGCTGCTATCCTTAAATTCTAATTGATATAAAATCTTTTAACATAATACTGGTCATAATCTTTCCCTGTGCTTCTTTCTTGAGATTAAGAAAAAAGGCTAACACCAGTAATTCTACTTTTATATTCCATGTCTGTAGTTAAATAGCTGCAGAGAGATTATTAAAATAGTTACTCAAGCTGACCATGAGAGCTACAAAGCTGACAGTTCTGCAGTTATTTTATTATTTGTGCCAGTACTCCATTACATTTCTTAGGAAATAATCATATTTTCAATAACCAAACTCCACCTGGGAGGCCTGGGCACCTCTGACATTCTATGAGACTATTCAAAGTCACAGCAGATGTTGTTGCACTAAGTTTAACAACAAACAAACAAACTTTCTGAACGCAATAACACATTTGGTTTCAGAGCAAGAGGCAACTACTGAGAATAGTTAACACAAAACTTTCCCAATAAGCGTGTTATTCTGTCTTTGGCAGTGTAAAAATTTCTTACACATCTTTCAGAAGACTCGGGGGTTTACCACCATTGGAAACAGGATGATGGGTTAGAGGGACAGCAATCTGAATAGTTCCATGTTTATGCCTCTCGTGGTTTTTTTTTCATGTCCCCAAGCTCAGTAACTTCCAAATCAGGGTCTAAATATTGCTTCTGTCTCAGTATTTTCCTGAACAATGCTGTTCAACGCAAAGTGCTTTTGTGGCAACCCTAAATACAATAACAATTTTTTCAGAAGTTCAGCTGCAGGAGTTGTGATTTTGAAAATATAACCTTTAAGGAGTCACCAAGGGAAAGGCTGGCAGGCAGAATTCAGTATCACTAGTCCTCAGTTCTTAAGAAACATAATTTAAGAGTTTTCCTCTACTTCCTTGATAAAATACCTTTTTATTAGTGCTCACTAACTTTATTTCAGTTAAATTTGTTATCACATGGTTATTTACTGTTTACTTTTATTTATTGATTGGTTAAATTCTATAAGCAATAGCTTCTCTTTTTATACAACAAAATCTTTCACAGAAACCCCTCACTTTTCACAGATGTTTTATTTTTCTTCTGCTTTTAAAGCCAACTTTATTAAGCCCATTGTCAAAATGCAAACTAAATTAGTAAGTGAAATAATCAGACATTTTTCATTTGCTGCAAGTTAGCTATTCAGTAAAAGGGTAAACCAAACCTAGAATTTTGTGAAAGAACTTTGTCATTTTCCTTCTTAAACTGAATGAAAAAATCAACACTCACTGCTTGCCTTAGTAATATTTGGACTCCTCTGTTCCTTACTAAAAGTTTTCCCCAACATTTGCAAGTACTGCAAGCTTTTGGAAGTAGGAATCATCCATACATCCTATGTCACTGTACAGATACCAGTAAGTACGATGACTTCTTGACAGTGTTCCTAGAAACAACACGGTACATGTTTAAATGTTATGTGGGGAGTCTAAAGTTGTGATTCCACAATCACTTTAAGCTTGTCTAAGTACCAGGAGGTGCTGAAGGGATGTTCTCCAACCTGTACTTCTTCCTATATACTCACTTACTAGATACTCTTTCACACCACTCCAGCCTACTTTTGTGCCAGTAACAAAAACTGTACAGCTTGAGGAAAAGCTGGAGATGGATCCTGAAAATTAATTACTCTTGGGGTATAAGGGATGGGGTTAGTTTACAACAGATCAGTTTCTCATTTGACTCAACACATTGCCAAAAAATAATTTCTCTGGTCTAGGATGCTTTAAAAATTTAATAGAGAAAAGACTGTACCTTGCTTAAGTCTGTAAGATTTTCTGGTATTTTCTATGAAACAGCATTGACTACATCCAAGTCAATTGCTGGGAGTATATAAATAGATGGTCCTATGTACGCAAAATATTTATCTTTCCATGTTCACGTCCACAGTCAATACTGATGCTCTTTGACAACATCTCATCTTAATTCCTTGTATTGACACTGTCTGTTTGCAGTCTCCTGCCTGACTCTCCTTGCTTAAAGCCAAGTGCGAGGTCAGGCAATCAGACAACAGGGGAGAAGTGTTGTGTCATGCAAGAAGCAGACATTCAACTCTCTTCATGTACTCAGATCTGCAAACCTAGCCTTGAACTCCAGCACAGAATGTAGTTTCGTCCTTCTTTCAAGAGTTCCCCAAGACATCTTAAAGACTGAGAGAACTTTATATTTTTTGCCACATGGTTTTAATTTTTGACGGATCTAATAAGATAGGCTCCCCTAAAGTGTTGAGTAATTCTTCACTTGGTGCTTGATGGGCTTTTTCCATGATTAGCAAGTATTTGTCTTTCTAAAGTAACCTAGGAAACAATTTGTCAAATGAGAAATGAGAAGTTATAAATCTGATCAGCCCCATTTGGAAAATCAGCCAAGGACTCAAAATAAGTAGTGGGCTTTCGTCGATGATATAACACCACCTAATTGCAGACAACTTTTTAGAAAAGTTTGCATGCACAGTGTGCATATTCAGGCCTTGGAAGACAGCAAAGCTTCACAGAGGATCAAGTTAGCAAATTGCACTATATAATTGATGGAAAGAGCTAAGTCTGCTTCATCACAAACTTTTTTCTTCACACTAACCTATTGAGTTTTTTCTCCCATTAAGTCTTAGGATTTCTCTTTTCACAGATAGTGAAATCATTAGCTCTAATTGGCAAATTAACATGACCTCCCCATTGTCTGTTTTGTGTAGTGTGCAGTCTCTCTCAAATGCAGAAAACCCTTTATTTTACTCTGTTAAATTACTGTTTTGTACCTAAAGTGCTTCCTTTATAATTCGGTTTGAATGCTAAAAATAACTTGCTGAAGCAGTATGGTCTAAAGTAACCAGGAAAGTCAGGAATTACGGATTTCAGACTCTTTATGTTTGCTCCGCCACTGATTCACCAGGAGTCATTTTCCCTCTCAGCCACCCGTACCTCTAAACCCCACAGGCACTATTTTGCTATCTCATGTAGGCATTTTGAAGAATATCACCCAATATGAACACAGCATTTTGAAGACCAAAGGGACTGAACACTATTACTATTAGATAATCAATTTGTTTTGTTTTCTTTTTAATTTGACCTCTGCTTTCTTTCCGTTTGTATGAAGTGACTTGTTAAACTGTCGTAAATAGTTTACATCCATCTGTACTCATGATTTTGGAAATCATTGCATGGGCTTGGGCTGTGATCTAAAGCTAATTGAGACCTATAGAGAAATTCCTGCTGAAAAAAAAAAAAAGCACTGTGGATGGATCAGGCTCTCAGAGAGTCAACATGACTGTCCTTTGAAATGTTTCTTGTAAAGTAATGTTTTCCACCCATTCTTTCACAGCCTTCCTGTCCACAGCATGGGAAATCTGTAGACTACTGAGATAAAAGCAAACACTAACCAGTGTGGAATTTTAATCCTGAAAGGCAAAAAAACAAAATCAGAACTAACAAAGCAACCAAACCTCATGGGAATGAAAATGACAGAAGCAAATTCACTAGTCAGAAGAATAAAAAAAAATATAAGTACAATTAATTGTAAAATATCAGGTTTTAAGCTACAGTTGTCTTATCTTTACCAATTTAAAGAGACAATTTCTGGAAAAGCAAGATGAGAAGTAGAAGTTACCATGGTACAGACATGTACAGAGAAGAAATTAAAAAGATCTGGAGGAAACAATTGCTATCAAAGGACTGTGTGAAACCCTGTTTCTATAGCATGCTTCATACACATCTCCCAGTGAATTTAATTCTTTTTTTTCCCATCTTATATTCACTTGTCTAAGCCTCCTCACTACTCTTGTATTTTCTATATCAGCTTTATTTCCAGTTAAGGTACACTATTAGGCAAGAAGATGACGATTATTAAACAATTCCTATTCAGATGTTTCTACTTTAAATGAAAATGTAGCAAAGAAACTCCTTCTTTTGAATATTCTGGTTACCTAAATAAGTGTTTCTGTATTGACAAAGACTGATTGCTTTCCACTGCATTATGGAGTGTTAAGAGCTTTTATATTCCCTAGCTTCACTGAATGCAAAACCTCTTGGCTGTGTTTTGCCAGGGCAATTTCTATGCAATTGGTCTGTCTTAATCAGACAAGGCACTTTGCCATTCGCCATTTGCACCCATTTTTCTATTACTTTATGCATCTCCAAAGACAAAAAATACGCTCTTCAAAAATGCAGTAAACTGTGGCTCTCCAGATGTGACAGATCCAATTCAGATTAAGCAAAATCAAAGAGCTTATCTATTGTTACATACTCTACACAAGGAGAGATTTAGAAAATGAAATAGATTACATCTTCAAATATGGGAAAAAAATACCACGTAAGACTGGCAGAAAGCACAAATATACAATAGCTAGATGAAAATCAGCCTTTTTTTCTGACATCACTATTCTTGGGGGGCGGTGTGGGGGGAGAGGAGGAAAGCAAATCCACCCCTGGTATAACCTCTTAACTTCAGTGGTGTTCCCCAGGGCTCAGAAAGGCATTTCCGAAAGCCTCGTGGATGCAGGCAGCCCTGGTATAGCCACACTGATGCTAAAAGGAGTCCACGTAGATGCAGATGGTACAAAACTCACAGCAAGGCCAGAGTCAGATTTAAGCCTGGACAAGGCAGGTGTAACTCCCACGGAGGGTATTAGGCCAAATGCAGCAGCAGTGTGGGGAGGGGGAAAATTGCTCTTGCAATTATTTTGCTGTGGAATTCAGCCCAGAAGTTAATGGGGAAGCAACACCTGCCCAAAGCTGCTCTGAAAACTCCACAAGATGTTCATAGAAAACCAACCTGACTTGATACAGGAATTTATTTATACTGCTGCTGTTTCACTGGCCACCTTCCAGGTCAGGGCTCTGCTTAGTCAAGGGGAGTTAGGCCAGTGACAGAAGATTTGGGTCCTAGTTAATTCTATTTCATGCTATTGTTTCATATAAGCTTGTGAAACCTTTGGGGTTTTGGCCTTGAAATGTCTGTCATGCTCAATACAGAGCCTGAAAGGATGGGAGAAAGCAACAAAACCCATCCCACCATCTGTTAGTACAAATCATTTTCCCAGCAAATTGTCGCTTTGGTATAGTCTCTAAATAAAATCTACTTCTAAGTAATCTAAAACGTTGTGAACAGACAAGCTTATTAGCACTTGTCATATTTTATACAGAAAATACGGGAATAATTTTCCTCTTGTACACTGACAAAGCACTTGCAAAGAAGTCTGGAAATATAGTACAAATTTGTGTCTTACAAAAAGAAGTCATACTTCAGTTGTGTAATTTCTTTGAAAATTTCCATGGCCATGAAGAAAGAACCTGTACTGGATATGGAAAACATAGGTTTGGTTCCCCTCGCTCATAGACCTCTTGTGAGCAAACTACAGTTCTCTCTTCTGTACTCACTACATTGGAAAGTCAGAAATTAGGTGTATGACTATAATATGTGATAAAATTGTGCTAAAACAGTTTAAATAGCCAGATCTGGTTCAGGAATACTGTATAAATGAGATTAAATTCTTAACTGTATTAGATAAATGACCATGACAAGAAATAAGAGAGTACGAGATTAATTTTCTGTCTGAATGTTCAGAAGTTATGTTAGACCAGGTCTGTCCTAACTGAATTCAGCTGCCACTTCTCTTTCCTTCTTTGGTCAAATTCACATCCCGTAGTTTTAATGCTGTGGCCCTTTTTTGGGGCGTATGTCCAAGTCACTTGGAACCTTGGAAGTCTCCAAATGTCTTTATCTTCACCAGAGAGTTAATTAAGAATAACGATAGCTTATCTTTGATACAGCAGAACAACCACTGTAGATATCAGCATCCTGTATCTCAGTGCTGCACCTTGAGGCCCCCCACCGCGACCTCCTCGAGACCGCTCATGCTGTCCACACAGACAGTAAGACTGGAAAAAGGTGGTTAGATATGTCTGCTTGACACGTAAACCTGCGTGCATCTCAGCACCCCTGATGCCTTAGCAAGCTGCTAAATGATTTAGGTCTTGCCAGACAAACTCAAATAGGTAACCTGCAGTCTGTTCGGGAGGCAACAGCTTTGGCGGAGTGAGAAGACGGATGAGTCATGGATCATGTAATCACAGATTCAGATGCTCACCTGAGGTCATCTCCACAGATATAAGTGAACTGTGTTGCCAAACCCAGATCTGTACAAATCTCATGTGAAATAAAGGCATTTCTCTTTCAAGCGGACTGGAACGACATGCTTATACATTTCATGCTTCATATTGCTCATTACTAGAAAGAATCAATTTTCTTAAAAATATAGTCTCAATTTCACCACTTCCTAGCAACTCCACACATTTTAATTAATTTTTTTCCACATTTATGACAATGTGACTAAGACCGAAGTTTAGCCAATAAAAAAGTTTTAATGTCTATGGAAAAAAACTTTTATTGAATTTCATTAAGACTACGGTTCTTCACAGAGATTATTATTCCATCAGTTATGTGTTCAGCTACATAATTATGGGGTTTTGTTTTGCTTTCCTTTTTTTTTTTTTAAAGACACCTGTCTCTCACAGAGACACCATTGCATCTGAAATGGCTGCATTTTGTTTTGGATATTTCTCGTCCAGGAAAAAAGCAGAGAACAGCTACATAATAACAATCTTTGCATTTTCCAACATGAGAGATTGTCCTGCAATAAAATCCCACAGAGTAGAAACCATCTTCCTTTTTCCAGAGATCTTTGATTCTCCAAAATTTCCAGGTTGCCAAATTTAATTATGATTCTATAGTTGTTGACTTTGTATGAGCACACAATAAACTATGACAATTTAGAGTTGTCCATCTAGAGAAGGACTGTGTCAGTATTTTATAGTGTAATTGCTGCATACAACAATAACATAATAGCCCTTTAAACTAGTCTACAAACTCTTTAGAAGTGTTCACTGTACTCTTTCAGTAGCTGCCAGGACCTAATCACAACATTAATTGCCACATCTATATTAAAAAAGTTCTGCTAGCAAAGCTTTGCCATTTCAGAGCACGACAAATTCACATCATCAGTTGACTTTTGTGCCAGAAAAACCTTTTTAGGCACAGTTGTGTTTACAGAGAAGTTCTGTCAAATTACCTTGGGTTATTCGAACAAGTGGTGCAAAAATTTGGCAGAAAACATAAAACAAGAGCAAGCAAACAAACAAAAGTTCCAGAACTGTCTGCAACTGTGCTACAAACAAAACTGGTCAGGACCTGTTTTTTTAATCCGGGAGCCAAAGGCATAGAACAATTCACATCCACATGCTTCTACCTGCCCTCTCCCCCCAAAATACGATGACCATATCCAAATTGCCTATTATGAACAGGCTTTAGTATTTGCTTCTGTCATGGTTTAACCCCAGCCAGCAACTAAGCACCACGCAGCCGCTCACTCAGTTCCCCCCGCCTCCAGTGGGATGGGGGAGAAAATCGGGAAAAGAAGTAAAACTCGTGGGTTGAGATAAGAATGGTTTAATAGAACAGAAAAGAAGAAACTAATAATGATAATAATAACAATAATCAAATAACAATAATAATAATAAAAGTATTGGAATATACAAGTGATGTAAAATACAATTGCTCACCACCCCCTGACCGATGCCGCCCAGTTAGTTCCCGAGCAGCGATCCCTCCCAGACCAACTCCCCCCCAGTTTATGTACTGGGCATGATGTCACACAGTATGGAATAGTCCATTGGCCAGTTGGGGTCAGCTGCCCCGGCTGTGTCCCCTCCCAACTCCTTGTGCCCCTCCAGCCTTCTTGCTGGCTGGGTATGAGAAACTGAAAAAATCCATGACTTAGTATAAACACAATTTAGCAAGAACTGAAAACATCGGTGTGTTATCAACATTCTTCTCATATTGAACCCAAAACATAACGCTGTACCAGCTACTAGGAAGGCAATTAACTCTATCTATCTCAGCCAAAACCAGGACAGCTTCCACTCACACCAGTTGCAAATATTGCCTGCTGGCTGCTACTGGCTGTAAATAGGATGCAAACTGAGAACTGAACAGTCTGGACAATTATTGGTCACTCCTTGAGCCATATTTTATTTACTAGTATACATATATTTAGTGACTGTACCTCTAGTAGATGTACTTTTCCAAATAGCCTGGCCAATTTAACTATGGGGATTAGCAGTCCATCCTGGAGATAACACTTGAGGGTAGCTATCCTATTGTTCCTTATAAATGCTTAGTAAATATATTTATTTAAGATTAAACTTATTTAATTTTTCTTATGGTCCATACAAAATTTATACCTAGTCTGCTTTGTCATCCTCTGTTGTCAGTGTTTCTGTCTGTTTGCTACTCAAAGTATCACAGAGGATGAAGACAGCCAGATTCATGGTTTCATTTTAGTTTCAAAGAGTTTTATGGTAGTGTCACTAAGGCATTTTGACCCCAGCGAAGCAGGTTATTGTCTAATTTCGGCTCAAAAAAAAAAAAGAGAAGAGGAAAAAAAAGGAACAACTAGCTGATTAATTCTTTTTAATTGAACTAATTCTCATGGAATTGTGCCTGTGGTAATTCAGAAAACAGTCACCTCTGATTAATACATATTATACAGTTAGAAACACAAACAAGCTTTTTCGGTATCACCTATTAATCTAAATAGTTTCTTCTAAGTCAAGCCATGTTTTACACAGACATTTATTTTAAGGATAATTTTTGGAGCACTGTTTACATTTAGCAAAATTTAGCTATGATAATTTGAGAATTTGGTAAGCATTTTAAATAAGTTTGGTGTTTCCTGTTTAATTGCAGTTGAGACATTGCAGACAAATATGTACCACGCACTTGTTTTGGTGAGGAGATCCTCAGCTTATGTCTTGGATGTATAGCTGTACTCATGGCTAGGTACAGTTTGGGATCTGACACATAAACGTATAACCCATGGCTCACAAAGGCCCTGAGCCACAGTTAGCTGGTGTCTAGGACCACGTACTAGGAATATGACATGGTTTCCAATTCTTATATCATTTCTGGACATCCACTCTTGGCCTCTGTTGGAGGCAGGGTGATGAGCTAAGTAGGGTTTGCTATGGCCAAATACAGCCATTCTTATATTCTGATGTCCTGAAACCAGTATAATCACAGAAACATTGCTCTGCTTGAGCTAATAAATCTTCCCCTTCAGCAGGCATAATTAGTTTGTCTTTGGTACCACACTAACACGAATATATTACTTCTTCTTTCAGAGCTGGATTGATGAGAACTAACTTGCTGCTCCTGCAGGCTGTGCTGCTCAGCATATCTTTATGTTCACTCAACCTCCTGTAACAGACAGGAGTGGTGTTGATATCCAGGACCTACAATTTTCTTATGTTTTTTCTCCCCTTTCCACCACTAAATCATTCCCATGACTGTAGCTCGGATTTTACCTTTTTACCATGAGTCTTGGAGTATTAGAAATACTTTTTATATTTTAGACGCAGTGTTGTTAAAGTCTGTGATAGTAGATAGAGGAATACAAATACAAGAGGCTCTTAAATTCATGTACTTTTAATTGCAGATTTTTTCCAGCTGTGGAGGGAAAAAAATGAAAATTTATAGCCCTTATAAAAAAGCAAAAACCAGGTAAAAACTACCTCAATCATATTATATTGACTATCTCATGGCTTTAACATTTTTTACGATTGTCAGGTTTGTGATACTGGGACTGGCTATCTCAGCTCACTAGCTAGTAAGCTGAGGAATAGTTTTATCTTCTTCAGCTGGTCAGCAATCTGAACACTGAAATAAACAGGCAGAATACATTCTCATTTCTGAGAGGATCTAAATTTGAAATCTAAAGGATCTAAATTAGAAATCACTGACACTTAATTTCACCTATATTGATGAGCTTAATGGAGGCAGATAGCAATAGATTTTCGTTTCCTCTATTTTGATTAACAAGCTTCTAGGAACAAGGTATCTAATATAAAACCTCAATTCAGATTTAAAATGGAAACTTCACTTTCCACTATTATTTCAATCTGAGTGCTTTTAGCAGTGTGGAATGACTGCTGGAGGTGACATTGATATGTGGCCCCCTCTTAAGGGAAGGTGAACCTCCAGGGTGGAATGTGGTGGATATGCAAGAGATCTGGTCCATAATAATTCCCTAAGGAACATAACCTGCAACCTTAGAAGTTCTGTCAACGCTATTGTCTTACTTTTGATTTATATCATAAGTGCCCACTTCTGGAGTAGTGACATGCTAAATCATGTTCTCTGGGTGAACTTTGCTCAATATAATCTTATTATAATACCAAAACACACCTCCATCCCCAAAACTACCTTCCTCCAAGGTGTGAGCAGCCCTCACTGAGCATGGGCTCTGAATTTTTTCTAGCATGTACCTTTAACCCTTAACTTTATACCAATCAAAGTAAAGGCATGTATGACGAGCCACTCAAGCTTCACCTAAAAAATAAGAAAATATAAAAGGGCTTAGGGAAGGAGGAATGTTAGGGAAGGTACCACCATCGACAAGTCGAGAGGACATCACTGACTTCTGGGATCATGGGCTGAACCTCTCTTCCCCCCACGGGGACACCTATTGGGTAAGATTTGAACCCTCGGTTATACCGAGTGCTTCCCTGGGAAACTTAGAAATCTCTATAGAGTTTTTCCATAATTTAGTGTGCTTGTAGTCGACTGTATTATTATTTGCACGTGCTTTGCAGACAGTGTATTTATCACCGGCAATCCGAAAGAACTTGTACTGTTACTTTAATAAACTGCGCTGCTCTTTAATCTAGTCGTGATAGTTCGTTAACGCAACCAAACTCCGTAAATCTGGTAATCCTAGTGCGTTGAGTGAGGCTAAGCCAAGAGCGCAGTACGCTATTAAGCGCATTCATCATTGTGATAGTTTAACATATTGAACATGACTGGACTTACAGCGTTGAATTGGACATCACTCAGAAATTAAACCTAGCTGCCCCCAGCCCCTCCGACATCTGAAGATAAGCTGGAACACAAGGTGGGGTATTTTCTCCCAAACTTCTTTACCCTTTAACGCAACAAACAGTCTGTCCTAGTAAACACAAAGTATATAGAGAAATAGTAAACATGCATTTCATTATTATTGCTGAAGAAAGGCTAGGAATCACCTTTAGGATTGTTCATCATTTTATCTGTATTTTACGTCATAGTTCTGTTGTTTTCTGACTCCTTGGCTGAAGACTTCTGTGTGAAGTATTTTCATAACCTTTCATTATTAGTATATTATTTATTCCATTCAAAATCATCACCTAATTTCTTTGCTTTCCTAGAGGTCTTGATGAGAAAAGTCACTCAGTGGTAGATTCCAATACACCAAAAAGGGGTGTGAAGACATAATCATCTTGTAGGAAGCCTGAAGGGCTTCCAGATGGACTGGATGATCCAAGAGGTAGTTTCCATCTCAGTCTTGCATGACACTGTGAATGGCAGCTGGAGCAATAAACAAATAGGAAAAAGTGTTTGAATTCATCAGTAACCTGGTTTCAAAACAGGGACTTCTAGGTAAGCCAAAAGGTTGTATTTTTTGAAAGTGGATAATGGAGGCAAATAAAAGAAAAACAACAAAAAAGAAACAATAAAACTAAATTTGCCTTGTTTGTACATCAACGAGAATCTACTGAAGGAGAATATTCAAATTTAATCCAATGACAGATGAAATCAGTAAGTGTTTTAGCATGCTGTTTTATTCAAGTTCACTGGCCCTATATGAGATTAAGATAAATAAATTCAATGTCTTCGCTAAGCCACAGAGATTTTTTTTTTATTTATGTGTTATTGGTTTATTTTTATTATTTGGTTATCCTCTCTCAAAATAAAATTTATTTAAGTACTTGCTGGTTTAATTATAGACATACTGGTAATTGTTGGTTTGTTGGTTTTTTTTCTCTCTTTAGGAATACCAAGATTGAGATATTGCAGTTTACACCTGAAATTGAAAGTTTACATGGGTTCTTAGTTCCTTTGAGATGTCTTCCAGTTTTGACTCATCATTAACAAACTTCTGTTTGTTCTAAAGGCTCATACCACCTTTACAGTGGCTCAGACAAAATCTAGATCTCATCCTGTAAGAGCTAAGTATAATTATAGCTGTCATATTTTTATTGTAAAAACCTACCAGCTGAAAAATAAATATATACAAATCCTGACTTTTATTTGCTTTATTTTTCTTTGCAGCTTCTCTCTGAAGTAGAACTCATGTTTGAAATGTCAGTGCTATTTTTATTTCTTATTTTCATGTATATTTGCAATCACAAACTACAGGTTAATTCTTCTGCAATGCTTTATGAGAGATAGTCATGAATTTCTTCACAGTCTTAGACAAAATACCGAATACACTGCACCTTGCAGCTCCATAATCTTTTCAAAGTTTAACTTTATTTCCTTTTGCCAAAGGCAAACCAGCTCTTTTCTTACTTACGGTCAAGTTAATCGAGCAAGTAATAAATAACTTCAGGCACATAATTTACAACCTAACTAAAGCTAGAGACAACCAAACAGCATTTTATTTGTCAGTGCTGCCTCCTGTTAACAACGGATGAGGAAGAAAATGATGATTTTTATTAGATGAACATTCTATATTTTGAGATCACCTTTAATTTTGATGTTTGAGTGCTGTAGTCATTAAATCAGCTTCACCGGGCATTTGGACAGTGTAGTGTTTATACACTCTTTCCAAGTAGATATACTGAGAAATATTGTTTTGAAAATGCAATTGATCACAGAGAAATCTGCAAAAAATCTGTGCACTGTCATCCTTACTTCATTAATTTTCTGCTATTTATTTGCATTTCTCAATCAATTGCTTTTAGGGAAAAGAAAACTTTTAACCTTACATAGTCCATGGAAGAGGGGACAATCTCATCCTAAAAGGTATTACTGTTGAAGTTAGTTACAGCTGTAACATAATTCGTTCAAGTACAAAAAGTACACATATTGATGATTGAAACTTTTTCAAAGTATACGCTTTGCTCACAGGCAACCAAGAAGGAAAAGAGTAATGAAACTGTGTGTGTATGCCTATATATTATCCTGAAGAACTAGATGATATTTAAGCAAAACCGATTCCTGAATTGGGTAGTTTTCTTCTCTCTCCAACAACAACCGAGAAGTAGTGGACACCTTGTAATTCACCAGTCTTTACCAGTGTGTTACTCTTGCAGCTGTGGACAACTTCAGGATCAGATCTAAGAGAAATGATCTGTGGTATGTATTAAAATGTTTGCACTGAAGTCAGTGACGTTACCTTGATGTGAATGAATTAAAGTTCTTAACAGGTAAATTAAACTTTCATATATTGTTGCAAATACATACGCTAAGATGATGTCTTTTGTGATCTGGTCTCTGGCTTGAAATACTAGTAGTCAAGAACTGAGAAGAGCAAATTTTGAACAACATTTCAGATACTGGGAATAGAAATATTTCAGTTTAGGAAACAAAGATTGGAAAGATTTGGAAAATTAATTCTATTTAGGGAGAGCTGGACACAACAGCTGATTTTGTTTGTTGATTATCATGAAATCATCAGAAAATGAAATCAGCTTTGATGAGCTGGACTTGGAGTCAGTATTTACAGATTAAGATATAAAACTGAAGAAGAAATGGGGGCATTTGGTCCTGTATTGGACATCATCTGATAATAAGAAAATCGAAACTCAAAGCTAGCCTTTGCCTAACCCAAATTCAAATAAAGACCTATTAATTCTTGAGTGAGCGTCTTCCCATCCTATCTACCAGCATTGTGACTTTAGCATTATTTTCTTTGCTGGAGTCATGCTTTCATTTCCGAGAGTGAAGAGGAGATGCTCCCTTTCTGAATGAATACTGAAGCATCACATAACAAATATTCCCAGCAAAATTAAACAGTTTTTCATCTGCTACATAGCTTAACTTGTGTGGTTAACTTTGACCAGCTGCCATACACCCACCCAGCCTCACTCTCCCTTTTCAACAGTACGGGGGAGAAAATAAAACGAAAAAGCTCACGGGTCGAGAGGGCAGCCCCTGACCTTTTCTCATGATTTATTTTTTACATCATACTTTATACTGGTTACTATAGATATATGTGTTTTATCAGTGTGAAGAGTTCATACTTCCCTCGCACACATACTGTGAAAGAAAATTACGAGAAATAAGTGAGCAGTGAGCAGAAGATGTACAGTATAAAGATGACAGGAAGCCTCAGATATGCATTGTCAATACATATGTCTTTTTGTTGTCAAGAATATGCAAAACATTGACTAAGAAGAGGTAACTTGAGGTGACTGTTGCACATTAGTAGAATTGTGGATTAAAACTATCAAAGCTACCTCCCATAGTGTAGCTAGATCTAGCTATTATTATTAATACCTGATTTTAATAAGCATTAAAATTCATGCAAACACCTTGAAATACTGGAAAATGCTACAAAGAATTCTTCAGGGTCTGTGTTAGACAAGTTAACATAAAAATTACTGGATAGGTCTTGAGCCAGTGTGAATCAGTGCACCTAGCTCGGAGTCAAAGCCATTATGTACAATTACACAACTTGAGTTCATAATGCTTTCTTTTCCCCTTGAGGGATTTATTTTTTTCCAATATCTAAAAATGGATGTGGTGGGTTAACCCTTGACTAGACGCCAGGTGCCCACCAAAGCCGTTCTATCACTCCCCCTCCTCAGCTGCACAG
>JANXJC010000055.1:43039173-43054573 GCA_027564655.1 Leptodon cayanensis
TTCCAGCAGCTTCTTACAGAAGCCACCCCTGTAATTCCCCCCCCGCTACCAAAACCTTGCCACTCAAAGCCAATACAATGGATGAGAACATCTTGTCTCAGTGTAAATATTCAAGGAAAACCAGCTACCTTATTCACACAGATATCATTACTGTTAGGCCAGGTTCTTTGACAGTGCAAACTAGAGAGGTTTGTTTGAATGTCTGTATTTTCTGGAAAGTAATGCGATTCTCTGACTTCTTGTCTTATTCATACAAACCAAACCTTACTGCAAATAACTTCTGGGGTGTAAGGTGTACATATATGCAGAAACAATCTCAGAAACCTTGAAACTTCTTCAACTACAAATAAAATATAGGGCTTCTGTCTTGCCTCCAATTATAAAAGTACAGTTCCCATTGATTTCCTTGGCAGTGGCTACATATATCTTGAGGTAAATCTGGGTAGAAAGGGAAAAAATTGGTTGCATATTAAAATTAATGCCAAGCTGTAGAGAAAGGTACACTCCAGCTACTTTTCCCACGCTGGGATAACGAGGTCCACCACAGCCGCTCTTATAGTACAGTATGCACGTATAATTGACAGCAAGAAAGCTGCCTGGTTATTTCTTATCCTGTGCCTGAAGCATTCCATGCTTCTCTTCTATACGGCCAGGCACAGCACAGCGTGACTCCTGCTACAATTACTTTTGGGCAGAGGAGGCAAAGCTGAAGTCTCTTCGCTGCGTTTCTCTCCTCACGCTTCTCTATTTACACATCTCAGTCTGCAGTCAGTCGATGGCTGTGACACAGATACCCTGGAAGAAACCTGTGGGTTGCAGTTAAACTAATTACACACGGTGTTTACATAGTGACGGATTTTCCTAGTAATGTGGTATTAAGAATGGAAACCATAATACTGCATACTTATGGACCAGCTATGCTGATTCCATAAATAATTGTGCAGCCAAATTTCTTGGCCACTATGTATGTATTATACTGAATATCTTTACAAGTATAATTAATAAATAATGAGGTTGTTAACTGCAGATTATAATTCCTGTATTTGCTCTGTCTCATTCCAAAAAGTAAATTAAAAAGATAACAAAAAATTAAAATAAAAATGCTAACTAATTTTAAATTTGAAGGGCCATCTTTTCTTTAGAAATAATCTGAACGAAACTGTGGTTTGAAACAGTAGTAAAACAGTTTGTCTTTTAAGTTTTGCCTATTTTTATCATAGAATATTAGATCTCTTGCTCTAATGCTGTGGACAACAGAATGCTGAAGAGACATGTGGAAGATTAAATGACATCTGAAGAATTTCCAGGACATCTGTTACATGATTTAGGTATGCTAATTCCTAGGAGTTATAGTGTAGAGTAAATTTTTTAAACAGATTGAAAACGTAACTGTCCTTGGCTTCTTATACATAAAGAAATAAAAGTAAGTTATATAGCACTGAAAATAATTTTCTCTCTACAGCATGTCAGGTTATACTCTCAATATCATCATCAGCCTGAGGTACTTCACGTGTTTCAGAGACTTAGATCATACAAATAGTTGTTCAGCTCCAATCCTAAAAGGAGACAAAATTTAATCCTGTCATTCCAGTGAAGACTGGTACCTTCAAGAAGCTCAAGAAGACAGATAGCACCAGCTGTTATGTTACGCCAATAGGATTTTGTCACACAATGATGATTAATTAGAGTACAATCAATGAGGCATATTTCTATCAGCTTTCTTGGCTAGGAGTGCTTACTGAGTAACACAAACGAGCTTACTCGTGGAGAGTTTGATTAGTGTTGGGCAAACTGCTCATTATAAATTTCTTTGAAAAACTTTGGGGTGGTTTTTTTTATTATTTGAAAAGGGTGCACAACTGGCATTTGTAATTTTTAAATGTATTTGTGATTTGTAAGAGTTCAAGCACTTAATTGGACCATTATTCAGTCTAATTGTTTGTGAGTGGTTTTCATCACCTAACTCTTCAGTTGTTTGTTCGTTGTTTGTGTTGTCCAATGATTCATTGGACATCTTCACATAACAGAAATCTTGAAATTTCTTGAGTGTTTATAAAAATTTGCTGTCTTCTTCCTGATCCCACTTGAAGTAACAGAAACTGGTAGCGTGGAATGTACACAGTTTGCTTTGTCTCACTTTTGTAAAAGGTACAGGGCTTACTCTAACTAAAAAAAAAAATCTCTTTTTTCAATGTAACTTTGTCCATCTATTCCAGTAGTGACATGATCTTCAGTGTCTTTCTGAGATGATGTATCATTGAAAAATATTACTAGGAGCTAGACTTTTTTCTTAACATGGGGATGAAGTTGTAGACTAGAAAAAATTGCAAGTACCAACATTTTAAAAAGGATAAAGGACTCAGGTAATTATATTCTTGCTAGCCTCATACTGACACTGGACAAAATAATGGAGCAGCTGACATAGAGGTTCAATTAATAAAAAATTAAAGAAAGGTGAAATAATTAACATCAATCAACATTGAAAAAAGGTCAGAAAGTTAACTTAGTATTTTGACTAAAAAGATGGAAAATTTTGGCTGATGAAGGAAATGGCAGCACAGCAATAAACTGCAATTAAACATTTAACTTTGTAACATAAGGTAAAAATATAAATTAAAAAATTGAAAATTAATTACCCCTCAGGTTTCATAAGGCGAGTGTGAAAGAGGACTCATCCATAGTGGGTGCATATTTCATTTGGTTCCAAATATACCAGTTCTTGCCCATACATCGTACCATTATCAGCGACCTGGGCCAATGATCTAAGTCTATAAGACTATGATGATTAAGATTAGATTTTGAACTCTGATAGCAGAGATTTCAGTGAAATTATAAATAGTGAAGAGACAGGTCACTTCTACAGAGATACTTGCATCAATGGGTAAGCAAACACATTTTAATATAGCCAAATGTAAAGTCGCTTGTTACCTGGTTGTTAGCCATTGCTACAGGAGAAAATTAATTCTAAATAAGAACTAAGGATCATTGCAAATATTCAGATAAACATGAACTTCCAGTAATCAAATGGGTTAGTATAAACTTTGGATTTACAAAGAAGGGCCAATTGACAAGAAAGAGAGACATGATACTACCTCTGCTTCTATTAACAAGAATGTTTCTAGAATTCTTGTTTCCAATCTTCAATCAACAGCTGAAAAAATACTGAAAAACGGAAAGAATCAAGAGAAGAGCCTTGAGAATAAATAGAAAGGTTAGAGAATACAATGAAGAACACAGGTAGATCCGTATGTTTGAATTATTATGAAAAGAAAGAATGATCAGTTGCATTAACACAGTCTCAAGGAACTGAAGTGGAAACGTGGAACATTATAATAAAAGCCTTTAACACTCTACGTCTATTTGGTAACTGGAAGACCAAATCTGATTCATGGAATATTTCCACCTTTTCTCTGGAGGAGAAAGTAGCAATCCCAGCAGTAAATTTAATCCATACAGCTGAATATGTTTTCCTGAATGTGCAAAAAATGTGGTAGGGATCTTCTGTCATGGCTGTCTCCCACAGAAGAGAAAAAGAGGATGATAAGGGAGGAGAGGGCATCTCCTGGAAGTTGGGCACACATCAGTTTATTGGGACATATCCTCTCTTTCCAACGACAGAGAAGTGAGAACTTGCACTCACTAAGTGCCAGATACCAAAGAAGAAGACAAACTATGTTCTTCTCAGGCTGACAGAAGTACAAACCAAACAAGCCTGACCTGTAAGGAGCAGGCAGGCAAATGTTTCCCAGGGTACCATGTCCAGGGCAATCACTGAGATTTTTCTAAAATTAAGTCTCTAGATTCATACCTTTAAAAGATTGACATTGATTGATCTGTGACCCAGATTACGTTCCTGACTAAGGTAATCAACTGCTTACTGCCCTGTGGTTGCACATCATTAGTTAATGATACCCACCATTGCTATAATCTATCTCGCGCAAACTCTGGAGACATGAGGCATTTCTCTTGCTGGATATGATTATCTTTCTTTCATTGCTAAGCTCGTAAGTGACTCTCACGTGTCCAATTAAGTTCTCATTTGCTTCTCTTTAGTTCCTCTGACACCTTTTTCAAAAGGAGTTAGGTGTTTCCTACTGAGATTACTAATATAACAAATGGAGACCTTATCAAACTCCAAATAACAGGCTTCTTTTAAATCTACAACACCACTGCCCTGAGGTAGTTCAAGAAACTATGCTTTTATCAAAAAGCCACACTGAAGGCTCCAGGGTCATCATTATCTTTTCAGGCCTGAATGCTAGTCTCTGCCTTTATTTCCTTTTCTGGGTGACAGTTCTGAAGGGCTGACGTTAATCACCAACAATCTCATGATGTCATGTAATTGCATATATCAAAAAATATTCATCCTGGGGGCAGCTGTCAGTGCTAGAACACTGGCTATCAATCCAATTATATCCAAGCATGGAGATAATTGTTTGTCACTCAGTCGAAGGAAGAGAATGACATTAATGCTATGTCCCACAAGTGACCTTTACATCCCATGGCCTCCATCAACTAATTATCAGGGATCTGAGCATATCCCACGTCAATCACACAGATTCAATATACTGACCTAAATGTAAAGCCTCATGTGAAAGCAAAAATGACAACTTTTTTTCCCAAACTTAGTTTTTCTGGAGGATTCTGCTGATACTAGCAATGAGTAACAAAAGTACATTCTGTTGATTTAATTTCAGCAACATAGAAGCAAGCAGTTGAAAATGACAACAGAGACATGGATCACTACATGAAGAAAAGGGACTTGAGGAAGAAACAGTGAAAAAATATACGAAAATTTGCAAGGTCTGGTACAAGTTCCTGACCCTTTTCTACAGCATTTCAGATGTGTCTTATACACAGAAGGGGAAAAAAACTACAGGCAACTATCTGTGAGATGGGGCCAGTAGGGTTGCTCTTTCAGCTCAAATGGCATAGTTATCACAAAGGAATGGAGAAGTGACAAAGTCTGTTCCTCTGTACAAATTCTTCTGACCACCAGCTTATACGTCTGTTTATTTAATTACTTAGCGGCCTGACATCCATGACTGGTGCGTGTGGAAATGAAGCTCCACCTTTGTGTGCGTGGAAGAAGGATTTTACATGACATTGTCTTAGTGCTGTAACAAGATCCTTGTGCTATAATTATAGGTTCTTTAATTAGCAAAGAATACTGCAATTAGTGTCTTTGCACATTCCAGACATCATTAATGCTACATTACCCATGCACTTCTCTTGCTTCAATGGTTTTGAATTAAGTATAGATCACATTCAAGGTTCCTCTTTTAACTTTTTAAATTCTCCATTATCTAGATTAATATTATGACCTAGATGATATCTCCCCGACTTTTTCCCTCCAGATCATGTTCTCTAGTCTGTTACTGTAGGTCTTTTTACTTTTTTGTTTTGATTAATTTATTGTCTTTTTTTAACAACATTTTTTTCAATTTTTTTTATCCAAACACATTTATGAATATGTCCCAACTTAATTTAAATGTATTACTAAAATGCAGTTGTTTATGACTGTTTCTAGATCTGCAGTTCAATTTAGACTTTCAATTGTTTTTGTTGAACTTCAGAGATGCTTTTAGTTTTTACAAAGGCGAGAAAAATCTCTTTTCAGTACATAGGTAGTTTCAGCTCTGGAAGATACATTTTTTATAATTATTACTGCAAAAATCTACTTATGTCAAAATTTAACCAGGATTTTTTTGTTAATAATTTGCAGTATGATGCTTATTTTTTATATTGCTCTACCAAGGATTGCATCTTTAACTTCCAGCAAGCTGCTTAGCTGCACAATCCTTATAAACCATTTTTCATGGGCTTTACATTTAAAAAAAGCTGTATCACCATGTCGTAATAACGTAAGGATCAGAGCTGACTCATGACTACCTGACTTATTCTAAAGAAGGCTTGACCCAAAGCCAATGAGAGTGAAAGAGTCCTTGCATATTTTTGTTATGCTGTTGACTTGGGAGGGATGAGAATGGCCCCAGAATTCAAAACATTTATTTCTTTGTCCACTGACACAGGCCTGCAGTTGCCATTTGGAATATCACTCACCTGACCAATACACACATTTACATTTGAACTTGTCACTGAAGGGTTTTCTTTTTGAAAAGGGAGATACAGGAATTTTTGGGGTGCTGTTATAAATATCTATTTTGGGGAGAAGGATGATTTGCTCCCTAGGAGCATCTGTTCCCCTCCCTTTACTTTAAGTGGAGCACAGGACGTACTCATTTAGACCTATGCCTAATCTGGCCAAATAAAATACTTTCAGTGCACTCTTATTTCAAGATCTCACAGCTCTCCTGGCCCAAGCACCCAATGCTATTGTTTGCATTTTATTGCAGGAATTATTCCCGTTAATAATTTGAAGATTCAGATCATTTGAAGATGATTCCCACCATTCAGGAAAGATCACATGCTGAAGACAAATTATTACACATGCACACATGAGGAACAAAATTATATTGGCAAACTTTGATTTTGAATGCTGATATTCACAACCTGAAAAATATTCCTGTTACAACGTTGAATGTGTGCACATAATCGTACTTATCAAACCTGTTACCTTAAATATTGAACTTGTATGGTGAGAGAAAGTCCTGCTACAATAAATTTGTAGACCATGTGGACAAGCAGTGGAGAAAAAAAAAATATTTTCACATAATAGATCAATACAGAAAGAGAAGAAATTCAGAAGAAAAAGACTTAGTGGTGTTACATGGAAAGTCTGTGGAAGAGCCACATTTTGAAACAGACTTCTAAGTTTGTCCCTGGAGCTTAAGTATACCAGTCAGCCCCTTTTTCAGCCTCCTTCAAGAAGTTAGACCAAAATTAAATTTATTTCTTTTAACTTGATATTGTCTTATATGAAACACTATTGGAGAGCATCTGTCATTTTAAAACACTATTTATTTTGTGCTAATGAAAGAAGACACACAAATCGCTATTATAAAACAAATCCTTGACAACATCAGCAGTATCTGTCTTGTTGCAGCAGTATTTTGTAGCACAGCTATTCATTTTTTCCCCCTTCATTAAAACATTTTATCATATTAATTATCATTGTGACAATTTTAATATTGAAACACATTTTATTACCTGCAAAATGAAGTCCTTTAAGGATTGCCTTCCTCAGCCATTACTTCTCCAGAGGTTGCTCAAATACAGCTACATTCAGAATAACTTAAAAAAAAAAGTTTTCTGTTCACTGATGTTAAAAATTCAAATTAGTAAATAAAACATAACCTTTCAGTCACTCTGCTGCAATAAACTAATCAATAGATGTTTTCTCAAGCCCTGTATACCTACCCTAAAATTAAAGAGACTTTTTGGTTCTCATTCAGTGAAATTCACTGCAAAAAAGCAACATTTTTCCTGAGAAGAGTTACATCATTGCTAATATGTAAACCAAACTTTTCTTTTCCATCATTAAAGAGATACCTGTTTAAGGATATGTTTTAGAGCAAAAAATCTCCATGTTTGCCGTTTGGACAGAGTTCTCAATTGTTGTCCTAAATCTCAGTTTCAATAGAAACCAATGACTGTTGCCATTTTTTATTCTTTGCTGCTATGAATCTTTGGACTGGGAAGCAAAGGGAAGCAAACGTATCCAATACAGCAAAAGCTTCCTTAGTTTGCAGAATCTGAAAAAATAGCTTAGACATACTCACTTCAGTGAGTTCCATCTCATATGGTCTGCTTGGTCTTTTTTAATATCAATATTTCACAGAGAAATATCTATATTACATTAGAAAGAGAGGGAGCATTCCATTCTAGGCACCATTGATGTCATGTTGCAATATGTGGTGCAATTCTCTCTGGGTGCATGTGAAGGACCAGGTAGAAGAAATTCAAAGGGAAGACATATCCCTATGGCCTTTTAAACCACATATTATGTGTATATAGTGATGTCGTTGTTTTGGTTTGGTTTTCCCTATAGCGGAAAAATGCCAAATTTCCCAAAATAATATTTGAGTCCTAGTCACATTCCATATTTTGAAACTATCCTGGAGAGGCCAGGAGAACCGAGGGAACATTTTCCTCTTGATTGCTTGGACAAAAAAATCTCACTAAATAGGCAATGTTACTCTCTTATGAAAGTATGCTTAATATTTCTTTGGGGGGGGGAACAAAGATCTTTAATAAAAAAACAGAAACTACTTTCTGGGCATTCAGACCATCTCACAATAATGCTTTTAAGATCACTGTACTTAATGTCCAAGTGAAACAGAAAAAAAAGAGAAACAAAATGGAAAGCATTTGGGAAAACAAGTCGGCCCTATTCTGACCCAAGGACATGCGCTTCAGTCATTCCACAAAGAGGAATTGTTGATGTGTTGATATGTAATGCCTTACCTCCCGCTTGAGCTGCATATCCCAGGGATCTAGCAAAATTTGGGGGATAGGAGTTTTGCGGACATCTCCTCTGGGACAAAGAACAAGGCATTTAAATGCCTTTATCTGACCTGCCCATCGTATGGGCATACTGCGACAAATAAAAGACAACTCCCTGTTTGCCCTACTCCTAGTACTTACTTCCACCCTCAATAACCATTAACAACTTTAATTCACTGATAAAAATGAGCAGAGGCAGACTAATTCCACCTCAGGTCCAACAATTCCTCAAACTAACTTCAATATTTTTCTGTAAAGTCCTTATGGAGAGTTACTGAATTTCAGTCTACAAGAACTATTTGTTCCTGCTGAACGAATAACACATACTGCTACTGAAGCATGAGCCAACAAAAGTCTTTTCTGAATGAATTTATGAATCAAATATATCTACTTGGAAGCTTAAAGATAAAAGAAACTCGAAACTGAAATATGACTTCTGGGCCTTGGAGAGAGAAAAAAAAAATTACAGTCCTCTGTGACAGCAACTGATAACAAAAGACAGATCCACACTCTGCAGTTATTCATTACAGCTCTTTGGTGTTGTGTGTTCTTTTGCTTTTATAGAGAGAAAGGTTTACTAGCATTAGACGAAAGAGACTTGTAACTTTTCTATACAGTGTGCATATTGAGTCTTTGTGCTTTGGGTACAGGGGTAAAATTACAGTATTGAGTTTTGTACACGGCTTCATGCCATGTTACTTCTCCGCAACCTACCACCTTCCTGGAGCACCCAACTTACTTCATATGGTCCCCCAAGGGAGATCCACCATAACAGGCATGAAAAATTCTGTTGAGACACAAAAGCACTTTATTCTTCAGATTTTGTGTCATGTGTGTGTGATCTGTGGAGAGCTTTAGACCAGTAGAAGTTGTTGCAGTTTTAATGAATATATAGTGAGGTTTTGTGTGTGTTTGTAAATATTACTGTTTACATAGACCCCCTCTTCTTAGAGAAAAAAAACATTATTTCTCATCCCTTTCATGTGTGTTTGTAAGGACAAGAAATTATGTTGACTGCTTTTCTGGATGGGTATATTAAGGCATATGCACATCATGGATGCAATTCAACTTCCAGATTAAGACATTTAAATGTAGGTATCAAAATGCGTATGTCTGCATCTGATCTGAGTGTCTAAACTCTCATTACCGCCAATATCCATCTAGCCAGTACAGATAGTTGAGTCTACGTACTGATCAAATGGAAGCATGCACATTGTCTAAAATAATTCCTTAAATCCCACAGTATTCACTAGATCTCCACCAACTGTAGCAGCTTAGATACATAGTTTACACACAGGCACCTACAAGTGGACACCTACATTTAGAAACTTCCATCTGTGAGTTGAACCCCACCAAACCAGCATGTCTCACAGGACATGTAAACATGACGTGGGGCAAAGCTGTGCAGAAATACCAACATTAATTAGCCTAAATATCTCACTACATAACTACGCTAATTCCACTATTCAGCCCAGCTAATTCATCGTGCTAGGTAGAACTTTTCAATGCTACAGCTGGAAAATCTCTTTCTTCAAGGAATATCCCATTCAAAAAATAATCTCCCAGGTTTTAAGACATGTTAAATATCATTGGTGTAAAAAGTTTTGAAATTCCTGTCTACTGTTTTGCATGTCTGTAACATCTTGGCTGACTTCTCCCAAGGATACTTAGTTCATGAAGAGGACTGATGCAGAATCAGGCATAATACTTTATTCAATGTTAGTTAAAAGAAAGAGTAAACTTGCTTTGACATTCCCAAACCATTTTATTCAATCCCCACTCTAATACATAGAAGACAAGCAAAATGCTGTTTGAAATGAAAAAGTCAGGGAAGGGTTAGTTTTTTTCTGCAGTCTGCAGAACTTTTTCTGCATGCCCCAGGCAAATCTCTGTGCATGTGAGCAAGGTCCTTATATGATCTCTTCAACTTCTGTAAGAATAAGCTCATCCACAGTTAAATATCTTCAACACGCTGATCACCTCAAGGTTTTTTTGTACCTATAGAGATAAATTTGCACTGGTTTTGATTAATTAATCGGAACTATTTCTGCATCTACATTAAGAACATGTTAATTCTGCACAGAATGACCCCTTTGCTGTATTGTTTATATAAGCAGCCTCGGACATCGAACTCAGATGTATGTATATACAATCAAGACAGACAGACATCTGCTCAGATGAATCCCCATCCATCAACATAGCTCTATCTCCTCCTCATATTTCGCGCCTACCTATAGGCAGAAATCTGGTCTAGTGTTAGCAAAGAAACTGCAATGATGGGCGATCATTAGCATGCCCCCAGAGATGTCCAGCCGCCCCACCAGTCTGTGATGGGAACCTCCAATGCAGTATCTTCCCTATCTCCAATTACTTGATGTCTACTGGTGCAGTGACAGCTTTGAGCTTCTCTGTCTTATAGGAACAACGATTACAGGTTGACCTTTGCCACATTTCCCAGTACTCTAATTTATTCCATATATCTCAGGCTGAACTTAGAAAACCTCAAGTAGAGGTCACAAGGCAGATGATGGATTCTCAAAATTGGATATATGCCCCTCAAGTTGCAGACCAGGTCAGAGCTAGTTCTCTATTTCTGAATTATTAATTCCTTTAAATAATTAGCAGACATGCCACTCAATTATCCCTGATTTTCACATCCCATTTAAAGGTCACTAGGTTTTAGAGTCATCCTTAATTTGGCATAAAAATTATCTGTCCTTCCCAGCTCTGGCTTTACATCCCTGCAATCTGAAAAGCACAAAATTAACTTTGACAATGTTAACTCTTTAGTACAGAGGAAGGTGGCTCTGTGCATCCTTTCTCTGCTTTCACTCATGGCAAAAGACATTCTTCAATTATTTAAATTTAATGAAAATTGCACTCCCTCAGCTGTTTTAAATAAACTATGCCTAGTCCATTCTCTTCTCTTCTCTTCTTCTTGTATATCATATCTCAATATGTATACTTATTGAATATATCTGGACAAAAGCGACGTCAGAAATTGTAATACAGTGAAAAATCCTGCTATCCTGGATTCTCTCCTCCATTATCCTTGTGAACAGTTATTCGACAATAGGAGCTAACATGATAGTTTTCTTTATGATGTCCTTTGGGTCACACAGAAATGTGATTTCTCACAGACCAACTGAGCTTTCAATATGCAGAATAAAAAGCTGAATAATCTTAGCTATGCTGCATGACTAATTGTTGTCCTTTCTTCTTTCCTTTAGGTAACCCCAAATTAAATTGCCTTCAATAAAACATATAAAACATAATTAACCTTAGTGACCCTGTTATCCTCTACGTCCCTTAATCCACCCAGTACAAAGCAGAGAGAAACATTTCTTCTTTATAATGACTAAAAATTCTATAAAAAAATGCCGAGTTATCCAAGTGTTACTGTATCATAGGTAACAACACTGAACTGTTGTCAAACTGGTGGCAGGGGTATGGTGTGGTATAGAATGACAAGCCTTTGTGCCGTTGGGTTGTTAGTTCAGTCAGTATCGCCTTGTGAATTGATTTTGTAGCTGGAAACATCCTGCATTAGTTTGAGTTGTACCTCTGTCACAGACTGGGTTGGAGATTCTGTGCACATCACTTTTCTTCTGTGTTTGTTACCCTACCTCTCAGCTGGGATGATAATTCTTGCCTGCCTTACTGGAGTGCAGTGAAGATTAGGTAGCAATTTTATCTATAAATTATCACATGATTTTCTGAGATTACAGGTAGGTACAAGACACGTAGATGCCAATAGTTTGGCATCTCTAGAAATGGATGATACCAGTCCTTAACACTACAGTTCACAAGAAGATAACAACTTATTTGCAGAGTAATACCAGGCTCAAAAGAGCTGTGAAGTAGGTTGCCATCTGTTAGAAGGAAGGATGAAGAACCTAATTTGGAAATTGTTGGTCTATGTTTAAAAGCTGAGGTACCATTTATTATCATATTTCCTTCTTCCGTTTCATACCTTTCCTAAAATGTAAGGAAGTAAATCCTCTATGCAGAGTCTTAGAAAGCCCATCAACTTAACACAGAGATGTTATTATAGGACTAGGAAAAACAGCTGAAGAACCTTGTCCTTTTGGGTTGCTGTTGTTGTCATGCTTTTAGCTATCATTATGGCAAAATATTTTTTAACATTCTGAATTCATTCACATCTGCAGACAATAGTCGTGACAGTGCACTCTTTATTTACACCAGATTTACTGTGTGAATTTCCACAGGACTCAAGTTCAATCAAATATCTGAGTAACACAAAATAAGGATGGTTGCAAAGAGCCACAGGTGACTCTAGACCTCTAAGAAGATCATAACGTCAACACCAGATACCATAAAAGCCATGGGTCTCACTCCAACTGAAGCCTAATTGCTATTACGGTTAACTTTCAGGTATTAAAGCAAAGAAAAGCTTTCCCAAGCTCTTTTGATCACCACGTTGTAATGAGCTCACCACTGAGTTATCTTCGCATTTCGCTTTGAATCTTGAATTAGTAAGATTCATTCATTTGCTTAGCTGTTCTTTCATACCTGTTTGCTTTTTCATTTGTCTTTTCTATTGCCATTGAAAAGACAAAAAGAGAAAATCACAGCTAAAGGACAATTCAACACTTAACTGGCCTGTGGAAACCTTCTTTAATGATATCAAAAGTATCCTAAAATAATTAGATTCTTCAGTTCCTGGGAAAGGAGAAGGAAAGAGAAACTAAGGGTAAGTGAGTAAGTCCTGTGTTTCCTGCAGAGAACTCCATTCCTGTATAAATCAATAAGAAATAATTTCCAGCTGGGTGTTTCCAAAACTATTTATTTTTCACTCGCTACCTGAAAACATATACAAGGAGTTCAAGCAGCTGCTGCGCCCATACAGCTTAGGTAGTTATCATGCAGAAACACAAAGCTCAGAGTTACAATTAAATCCTCACTCTGCCAGCCACTGTGTAAATAAGTAGATGTAGAAGGCACACTATAGAAAACACAAACGAAAGAAGAAACCTGTGCCGCCTTTATGGGGGTAAGCCAGAAAGCTCAGCGTGTACTCTGATGCAGCTCAATGCATTCATGTTTATTCTCTACAGGATATATAGAGGGGTCCACACTGTCCTACAAGGAGCCCAAGCTGAGAATCTTTCAAATCCTATATCCTTTCAACAGACAATATGAGAAGGAAGGATAGGGAGGTCCACTGACAAAAAAAAAAAAACAAAAACAAAAAACCAAAACCCAAACCACAGCATTTTGCTGCTAGGTTGCGAGACCTGAGTTTTCTGAGTTTCGGAACTGCACTTTTGTGAAGTCTGAACTTGAGCCTGAGCTCGTGGCCTTGCTCGGATCGTAGTGCAGATGCAGAAGTAAAGAAACTCATTGGCCGTCTCATGGACACCAAAGGCAGCAACACCCTATGAGCCACGCTTGCAAATTCCCTTTCCTTGTTTCATCTGTTGGCAAATGCTGCCTATCTAATATCTCTATCTGTACTTTTTATATTTCATTACCCAAAGTGAAATCACAGCTGGGTGTCATGGAACAAAAAATCAGAACAAGCCTGCCAAACATGTGTGTTTTCAATCCAGGCTGGAAGAAAGGAATCACTGTGATAGTTAAAGGCAGCAAATATCTGTACACAGCACTGCTTTCATCAGGCTCTCTCTGTCAGAGCTTGTTTTGATTTCTTTTCATATTCTGCTATGAATAAAGGCTATGCATTGACTATTAAATGCACTGGGCTTGATTCTGAGACTTTTTCCTTGAGCTAGATTTGAAGGCACTTCACTGAAGTCTGTAGACATAATCTAGTAATTTAATACAAGAATCATAACATGGTCTTTTCTCCGCATGTGTTAATGAACACTTTTAAATATCAGAAAGGGGGTTTGGTTTTGTTTTCTTTTCTTTTAAGAGAAATCTATAAAATAAATACTGAGCAACTGGAAAACTTTGAAACACAAATGCAAATCCAACAAAATACATACCGATAAACTCAAAAGGAAAAATAAAACTTATGGAAGGTTGAGCAAGCAAGAATTGCTATTTCAAAGAAATGTATAGTGTAGTACTATATATTAACTCTATTTTGGAGTGTAGTGGAGTATTATAACCTCCCAATTATCTGGAAGAAGGGATTCACTGATACAGATCTTTTTATAGCATCTAGTCCTAGAACACTATGAGCTCGTATTGCAGGATGTTTTCTCAGCTGTCTGATTATTCTGTTTTATGAACCAGCTTTATTTGAAAGATGCTTTCTGTACTCGGTTTCACTGTGGCTTAGGCTCTGGAGAATTTCCATTACATTGAGCATTCTGGGATTTATTGAGTAGAGAGTGCTGCAGAGGGCAGGACTTTGGCTTCTTTTTTAAAGCTGGGACAAGTAAGGTGAAGCCCCCACTTCCATATAGTCTGGGGCTTCATCCACTCCTGATTACCTTTATTATTTATGACTCATACAATGTGACTTAGCAGCTTTAGCCTCATTATATTTAGCACAGCACACATGGGGAGAATAAAATGACAAGCTGCTCTTCGAGTCACAGTTCTTGCAAAGACATGTCAGTCCCAAAGGCAGACTTCACTGAGACATCCCCACCCTCAGAAAGAGTGAAGCAGCGGTAGTAATTTCTTTAAACTGATGAAGGATTGGTTTAGTAAACGTTTATTTTGTCTGTCCCTCAAATATTACCATTTTTCCCCTTGGCTTACCTAAAGGAAAACATGCCATTTGCATCAATAAATTGGATCTCAGAGTCTTCTGACCATGAGCTCAATAATCTATGCATCTCGTTCTGCTAATTACTTCTGTCCATGCAGTAAAATCTGCAGGGCAAGCCCAGTCTTTTACAATGTACATGTCTAGCAGAAAAGGTTCTCAGTTAAAATTGGACCTACTCAGCAGCATTGGAAACATAATCTAAATAAATGAGGTGTGCCAGAGGAAGTGATTCCCCCGCAGCCCACGGAGGTGAACGGTGGGGCAGATGCTCACCTGCAGCCTGTG
>JANXJC010000055.1:43054673-43070750 GCA_027564655.1 Leptodon cayanensis
TCTACATAAATTATTATTATTATTATTATTATTATTATTATTATTATTATTATTATTATTATTATTATTATACTTTTTATAGGTTTACAAAAAAGCAGAAGGTGACAGAAAATGAAGGTTGAGAATCCACTAACTACATAATCAAAATCAGTAGCAATCCCAGTGGACTTCTGTGGTTTTCAGATCAAGGTGTAAGTACAGGTCCTATATTTAATTTTCAGCAATCTCTGACACAGAAGATGTAAAACTGAGAGATTAGATCCTCTGGTGCTGGATATGTAGATTCAGTTTTCCCCAGATTAAAGCATGCTGTCAGTAAGTAATAATTAAAAAAATTATTCAGGAATGACTTCAGATTAGTTTCAATTAAAAGTCTCATTTAAAAAGAATTTATGTTTCTTGAGGAAATGGCTTAATTTCAAATTATGAGGAACATTTAATTTAAAACTTCCTTGTGACATACAGTTTTATTTTGTTTGTTTCTTTTTGATTTCCTAACTACCAACAACGTATGATCAGTGGAAACGAGAAGACACTCCAGTAACATCAATAAAAATGCTGGCAAATAAAAGAAGTCAGCCCGCTAATTGCACATGATAGCAAGTCAAAAAAGTCCTTTTTCTATTCAGGCTTGAAACATTACAGTTTGCCTGTTGTTCTGAGGCTTTTTCTTCCTGATTTTCCTCCTTCCACCTGCTCTAAAATATAAACAAACCAAAACAAGGATGCTCTTTTGGGATGAGTATTTACTACCATGTGAAAATCAAGCTTCAGCGTATCACTAGTGTGGCATCATTTATTCAGAAGTGCTTTGAAAAATTGCATTCTCCAGATTTTCTGCATAAATAAGAGGGATCTGCTTGTTTTATAACTGAACTGAGTCCCATGAAGCACAAGGCATGCTCCCAAACTATCAATTCAAGGGATTCATTTAGAGCCAAGAAGCTTTAAAGCTGTCTTGTTGACAGGAAGCATATTTTATAGTCTTTCACTTCTCCCATTGTGTAGGAAGCAATTCTACACTGGTAGTTTAACCTTCATCTACAAAGAGCAATTGTTCTTCCCGTGAAGCCTGTACTGTTTTCACTTCAGGAATACACCAAAGAAATTATTAATGGCAAAATTTACAAAAAAGAATAGTATTCTCATAGCAAACTGTCAGATAAATGCAGACAAATATTTGTTTTAAAAGTATAAAATTGCTAGCGTCTGGCAGTTTTTTCAGTTTTGTTTTTGGTTTTGTTTTTGTTCTCTTGTTGTTGTTTTATTATTCTGCTTCTTGCTTCCCTTTTCTGACATCTAAATATTTGGTAAATCTCTTCAGATCTAACTGGCCAGACCTGGGTGATAAAATTCCACTGAAAAATATACATCAAATCTGTGTTTGTTGAAGTACTTCTCAAAGACAATCACTAATACTGTATTTCAAGACTTGCTTATTAGTGGTAGTAGCTAAAGGAATAAATGTCAAGTTCTACAGGATTCATTGGGTCATTCATTAAGAAATTGCAAGGCCAGTGTAAAAACAGTGTTGGAAAATGTTCCAAAGCCCAAACTTCCTTATTCCAGGAGTATATATTTCTCAAGGAGATTTCACACTAAATTATAGTTTCTCTACCTCTGCTGTCCTGAACCAGGGTGGCTTTCCAGGGCCCAGCCGGTTCCTGGAAATTAGGTCACTATTTTGGCAACTCCAGTTGCATTGAATCCTTTTGTCACCCAGACTCTTGGTCTACATATTCCTAGGAAGGTTCCCCCATCCCTGACCTGGTATGAAAAAAGCGGGCAATGCTTTTACCACATCCTCCTCCAAACACTTTCTAGGCAGACCCGTTGTCTCACTCCCCAAAAGGATGAGTTAGGTACTTAATAGAAATGAGCCTTTAACTCCTATTTTCACACAAGCATCTTACTCCTGGTTGCAAGTCAACAAACATGGCAGTGATAGAAACAAGATTTAAAATATACTCTCCTCCTGACTATTTCCCATAGGGTACCTTTGGCAGCTGTCTGCTGTGTGTGTAGATGCTGTTAACTCTCCTGAAAGCCTTAATTCTCCTCAAGCAAGGTGCAGTTAACCTAGGCACTAACTCAACAGTATAAATTGGAGTCTCAGAGCTGAACTACAACTGTGCGTGTGTCTGTACATTAGCAACTTTGTGAACATGGACCGACTTGCTTAGGATAAAACTATGCTAAGAAATATTAGATTTTAGAAAGACCTGCCTGGAAGTTGAGGTATGCCAATATGAAAACATGAGAGGAATATCCACAGAGTATTAAACTACAATATATGGGCAACAGCAGACAGGTATTTATTTTAGGCTGCAGAGCATTTATACTTGGTAATTAAGTGCACAGAGGGAAAGATTCAGCTTCATTTAGGCCCAATCGTGTCATCTTGGGAACCTGACTGATACTAAAAAAATACGCTTTTGTGAGTCTGGTTACACTTATAAGACAGGGGCTAATATTCTCTGGCCCATTTATGTCTCAGCCATTGAGCTTTCCTGCATAGGTATCGATGTCATTGGAAGTGCAAAGTTCTTGATCAAGCTCTGGCCCTGTGCAGCTGGATCACAGTTCTGCTTTGTGCTACGTGTAATTACACAAGCAAGCAATGCAGCCCTAGAACATCTATAGAGAGAACCTTAATATTGAGGATCCAGGCAAGAATTTCAGGAATGTTCTTTGGAATAACTGTAATCTGATGCCACAAAAATGCCCGTTATTGGATGGACTGTGTCAGGTGCACTTCTGGAGCGGCTCTTTGGTTTCTTTTCATCTGATAGAAAGCTCATCCATTGTACACTCTGGCAATCCAATATAAGATTAAGTGGGAATGATTGAGAGAGTCACTGCAGAAGCTCAGATCTGATCCAAAACAAAATAGTAATATAGACATGTCAACTGCATATTTGATGTTTCTTGAACCATGTGCTATAAACCAGGAAATATGAACTGAGAAGCACTAAGAAATTGTCCTTTGCAGAGTGTAGCAGATGTCAGCAACTGCCCCACCTTCGGGTTTGGGTCTTAGCCAAAGGGTAGATAGAAGTAGCTGTAGCCTCAGCATCCTAGATGGTTTGAAGACCTGGGCCAGGGGGTGGAAAGACTCTAGCTCAAGCTTGGTGATAAAAAGTAAATGAATTACAAGACAAGTTTCTGTACAACCATAACCCAAATATCCAAAGCAGATGTAACATGGGTAAGGGGAATCCAGTCTTAGAATCCACCCATAACTGAGAAACTTTAATCGCTACAAAGATGTGATTACCAGGCAGCTCATCGCCCTCCATGTCTGAGGAATTGGAAATAAGCATCTGAGTAAGCCAGAGATATTTTTTTCTCCCTGCTCCTTCTACTGCTTCACATGGGAGTTCCTGGGCCATTAAATCCAACACCTTGCTGCAGTATGGCACCATAAAACCCATTCAGAAATGTATTGAGGTCTGTGTTAAAATAAGTGGTGTCCCCCTGCCCAGTTCACATGGGAACAGTCTCCCACAACCTCAATGTTCTGGTAGTTAGGAACCTTTTACGAGACCCATTTAAGTATATTCTACATCAATTAATTTCTCTGAAGATAAACTACTCTCTGCCAATCTCTGGAAAGAAACAAATGAGTCATATAAGCTTATCAGTGAGTCTGTTCTTTGACTCTTTTGGAAAGGTAAGAGAGCTGAAAGTACTGTTTCATTATTATTATTTCCCAAAGGCAGTGGTCACTCTGAAAAGTCTGGGAAGCTCTGCTCCGGAATTCTTATAGCACTGTCTTCTCACTTTGGTTCCTCTTTCACCCATGCCCACAAGAGTCACAAAGCAATTTTTCTATGCCTAGCAAACCTAGTTCATTCACCTATATGTGATTTGCATGAATAACACATGGTTTGGGGTGGGTTTTTTTAAGTTTTCTATTGAAAAGTAATGCAGAAAAGAATTGCAGTATTTGAGAGGAGATAATTCGCTTGTCATCTAGATGACATTAGTAGAAATCTCTAAGGCAAGATCAATTTAATTAATTCAAATTAAAAGCAGTTTAAAATATGGTAACATGTTTCGGTTAAAAAAAGCTTAGAATCATTTCTGTCTTCATGCTGTCACTTTGAGGGCCTGTAGATACTAGAGTAGGTGTGAAAACTAAGAATTGGGAATGTAAGAAATGCAAGCACATGAACTGGGAATCCACAAAAAAAAAAAAGAAAAGTCTGATTTGAAATGTTTGACATTAGACATTGATTATATTAAAGTAAGGCAATGGCTAAACAGAACCAGTACAAATCCAAGAAGACCACAGTATAAAAATAAAAGGTAAATGAACACAGCCGAAGAAAATCTGTCTATATATCTATCAAAACAAATAAAGCACAGCAAAAACAGATAAGAGATTGCTTTTAGCAGAGGATTTTGTCAATTACAGAACTAACCAACCGTGGCTGAATAACATCCATGCTTGGATGAAAGATCACTATCACAAATCAAGCACTGTAGAGGAGCCACAAATAGCTGTGTGCCCAATTCATCAGTTCTTTTCCATGAGCTGGGCTCATCCCTCCGTTCTCCTCATGGCCCCCAGACAAATTCACTGTTGCTGAGGCACAGCTGCTGTACTGCAGTTTTCTCCTGGTGGAGGAGCGGGGTCCCACCTCACTATTTGCTCCTAACACACTTTTTCAGAAGTGTGATCCTCTTTTCTGAAGGAATCAGCTGATAAAATGGATATATAAAAGTAGTCCTGTTGCTGTGCTTATTCCCTGCTTGCTCTGTTTATGTGTTTCCAGGCAAATATAAATTATAAGTTGCGGGTAAAGACTTTCCATCTGGTATGTGTGGGTACTCTCTGCTAAGCTACTTTTCTGCAAATACAACCAGCCACTGAAGACATTTTCTTCCTAGGTGTGCATTTTGAGGTACTTAATCAAAAGGTATGAAGACCCTCTTAAGAAGGTTCCCTGGAGACTCATTACCGTGGCTGTGAAGCTCTGGAATTCCTAGAGAATTTTCCTGAGACCTGGGGTGCTTCTTATTTAACATCTCCCTCTCTGAACCTGATGAAAACATTTGAAATGCATCAACCCATTTTTCACAAAAATATCTGAACAGGAATATATTTCACTTATAATGAAATTGCAGAGGCACAAGTCTGCAACAGACCTATGAATACCTATGTGTAAAACCATGCCTTAATTTTCCTAGTTTTCAAGAGAGTGGTTTTGGTCTTGTTAATATGAGCCAAAGATAGTGCCACCAGTGCCCATTCTCCTTCTGCATGTTTTTGTCTGCTGACTCCTTTGCATTCAGACACCAAATCGTTCACCTTTGTGTGAAAAGACGTGCCCCAGCAATGCCACAATCAATATCCATAATGTTTAGTATAAAACTATGCTAAGAAATATTAGATTTTAGAAAGACCTGCCTGGAAGTTGAGGTAAGCTACTATGAAAACACGAGAGGAATATCCACAGAGTATTAAACTGCAATATATGGGCAACAGTAGACAGGTATTTAATTTAGGCTGCAAAGCATTTATACTTGTTAATTAAGCACACAGAGGGACAAATTCAGCTTCAGTTAGACCCAATTGTGTCCTCTTGGGAACCTGATTGATACTAAAAAATATGCTTTTGTAAGTCTGGTCACACTTACAAGATAGGGGCTAATGCTGATGATCCAAACTTAGTCTAACAGATTGAAACATCTTTAGTCAATTATGAGTTCAAAATCCCTACAGAAAATTTCTAAATGTATCACTCTATGCTTGCCCAGGGAATCCTGGGGTGTATTCCTTCATTAATTTTATTTACTTGTAAAAGGATCCTTTCCCTGATAGTTCTATTAAATGACCTGTCAGAGGGAGTAATGGGATAGGTATTTAGTGATTAGTTTGCTCAAGTTGCAGTGTGACCTAAACTGTGGTTTGAGTTTTAATTGCATCACCCCACAAAGACTTAAAACTCAAATTATTATGCACTTTTTCAGATAAATGGTAGAGAGGGTAAAAACACATGTATCGATATAAACTAAAACCAATTTGTGGACATATGCTTTGAAGGGTTTGGGTGAGAGATATTGCCACACAAACAATGGTTCCAGGAGTTAATAATTATTAGATAATATCTAGGAGTTACTCATATTTTATTTCTAACCTTTTTCAAGGTTAGAGCAGATGATCTATTTCTAAACTCCCAGGACCGCAGCAGACATTGATGCTCCTGTTGATATCTTCTTGTTATTCCTGTACAGTAACAGGCTCCCATTTTTCATCCCCATGTTTCATCCCGAAGGAGCAAATGAAATGACCTCAGTAAGACCACAGAGATACAGATGCACATTAAATGAAGCTGGAATTCACACTTCTATGGAGTGAAAGTCTAATCCACAGCACTGGATGGTATCTGCTGCAGTTAACTTCAGGCATCTGGCATGTGGACCTCTATCTCTGAAATACTCATTTAGGTTATCTTTCTAAACAATGGAATAAAGAATGACTTTTAGTACTTTCTTCTCCTAACATAGACAAATAAAACAGGTTATCACACTTGTGCTATCTTTTCTTCATTGGCTGCAAACATCATCTGAACAAGTAACTGAAATATCATTCTGGATGTCTAAAACAGAAAGAAGGCTTTCCATTGACATCTTTTTAGAAAAGGTTAAGGTCTTCCAGAGGAAAATGTTACCTGCTGCCACCCCCTACTTTTTCTTTCTCTAAGGACTTTTAGTAACATAAGCAATTGTCTTGACTTGTGTCAGAAAGCCAAGAGTTAATATTGCTTGGAAAAAGAAATAACATTCTCCCAACTTGACAACCCTGAATGCATGGCAAAATGTTGCATCACTGATCTCAACTCTATTGCTTGTAGCAATAGCTTTGCTTCTGTGTCTCACTATTTCCTTGCAGCTGTGTAGCCAGGAAACCCCTGAAGATTAATTGAGTCAGTCAAGTACGGTATTAGCCATACCCCTGTTTAATTGACCTGATCCCATTCTCAGGACTGCTAAAAATCAGATATATACACTGTATCTATTAAGGACGGCAACTTCCCTTTCTGCAGGCGTGTGGTGGTGCAGCCCCTCCGGGCCACATTACGATGTCCGAACCAGCCAACATTGCGTTCTTGCACAATGAGTTGGATCAGCCGGGTACTTTCTTATCTTGGTAATGGTACAATAAGTCGGGACAGTTAGGCAACCCCTAACTGCACCTGAAACTCCGGTTGCCACTGTACCTGAGACTACTGCTGCTTGTGTCATGACTCATTGTTGTACTTACCTGACAAGAATTATGTCTGGAATGAAATAGCAATGACCTAAGTCAATCATCTGGCAAACCTCTAAAGAGCAGTCCCAAGTGAGGACCCTTGAGATCTCCTGGACCGCAGTGGGCTGCGATCAGCATCTCCCTCAGAGGGGGATGCTTCTCAGAGCTCGCAAAGTCTCTAGGTTGTGAAAATCAGAGGACCATCAGTGAAAGCTGACAATGGGACCTGGGCTGATACCCACTGAGGCTGAACTCTCCACCTGTGGAGAAATGCTAAGACATTTGACATGAATATTTCACTGAAGTCGAGGGGAATTTTTAATAGGTATACATCTGTTTATATATATCTTTGTGTGGATGCAGGTGTGAATTGACCTAGGTATATTCTATTGAATCGTTTTGCAAAAGTTGAATTAATCAGTGATTGTTATTAAATCCTGCCATTTACCTCAAACTGTAAATGAACCTCAGACCGCTGCTACACACGCAATCCCTTAGATGCAAACAGTTGACCAAGTCTGGGCCTAGGAGTGGATCTAGCTGCACCTAAGCTCCAATAGGAGTTTAGAAAGAAAGGGAGTCTTCTCTGAACCTCATGACTCAACGGGAGGATCTCCTCCACTTTTCTGTACCCCCGATTTTTGTACAAATAATGAAAAATCATTTCTAATTCAATTTTCTTTTGTATGTTTCTCCCTTATTCTTTTACATTTTCAGTCCCTGTATAAATCATTCCAGTTTGATTCTAACTTGATTTTTCTTCATGCATGTATTAAGTAATAGAGTGAGCCTTGCCGTTGAACTTTGTGAAGTCACGCTTTTATAAATACCTTTTAAATCACTTTTGCTAATACCTTTGACGGTGATCTTTTAAGCGGTCCAAACTACTCATTCGCAACAAGATGCTGGTTGCAATATTTTTTTGCTTCATAGAAAATGTAAGGCTTGTTAATTAAAATAAAAGATTTGTTCATTATTTGACCAGTTTTCAATATTTACCATGGATCACTGTATCTTTTCTTATTGTATTGAGAACCAGTTCCAAAACAGGCAATGTGTTTGTATATCTGTGCATATACATGTATTTTTGTATTTACAGTGTTTGTAATGATTCATTTTCCTGAAGTCACAAGTGCTCTTGGCAGTGCTCTACTGAGATTCATCATATTATGTCATACACTAAGAAAATGCTCATTAAAACAGCTAGAGAAAATACTAATCTTGACTCTTAGTGGCAAGTATTTTGGAGAGAATATCATTGTTTTGACCAAAGACAAATCAGTAGTAAAGACACAATCTGTTCTCATCTAGTAATCCAGGCAAAATGAAGCTGTTGAAGAACTTTATTTTTCAGTTCTCAATGACATTCAGAAAGATTTAGACTGTATTAATGTTTTCTATGTATTCTAGTTCTATCACCTGAAGCCCTAAACTTGGAAAATACACTACCTGTAACATTAGTTGGTTTTCCAAACACAGGAACTAAGAAAACCGAGTTTAGCTTGCATTAGTGAAAAAGATTCATTACAGAGCTGAAGAAAAGGAAAAATAATCCCTGTTGATTTACTCCTTTACATCATGCCACTGCATTTCTTTTAATTATGTTCACCTTCCATCTGCCAGCCTGCCAATGCATCTTCCACATGAAGAAATTGTTATGTGGTTTAACATAGTTTTTCTTTTCTTTTTTCCTGAAAAATCTAACAAATACAGGGATTTGATAATAATTATAATATCACTGCTTATGTGCATGACATTGATGTGAGTTATCACTGGAATATATTGCACTTATTTCACTAGGATTTGTCTTCCTTCGAGGCACACATGCAAATAGAGGAATACCACAATATGATATTCCCTTGTTCCATATACCATTGAAACTAAAAAAAATCCTGGCCTCATTTAAGTGTCGTGGGCAGAAGAGAGCAAAAAAGGATGCAATTATGTAAATAATAATAATAATAATAATAATAATAATAGCTTGTAATAAAACTGGTACGACACTTACTCCTGGCTGGCTGGCAGGATTGCATTTGAAGCTGTGGAAAGAAATTTGCCAAAACCTTGGGTACTTCTAGAAGAGCAAGTTGCTTTCAAAAAGTAAGGTTTGCAGACTATATCAGAGGTATAAAGCAGCCTAAAACTCTCCTTCCACAAAAACGAAAAACCTTCCAAGCTATTTTTTTTTTTTGGTCACATAAAAATGAAAGCAACTCTATTCTGGTAAAATAAGAAGGTTTTACCCTTTTTTAGCAATGAAGAGAAGATAGATGTAAAGACTCCTCAATTGGAATTTGACATTTTTTAATCCATGTCAAACACTGCCTTCAAAATTGTCCATCTTGAATAATTTGGCTTTACTGGAGCCTCTATAAATAAGTTTCCATAAGAGAAGATGCTCAAAACTCTAGAAATGAAGTCAAAATGACCCAGAAAAAACTTCTGAGGAAAAAAAAAAGGTCAGTCTTGACTGTTGATGGATCTCCCTCTTTGTAATTGTTTCTGAGGATCTTATTCATCAGTCTTCTATGAGAACATTATGGGGAAAATGGAAGGCACTTCATCACCACAGCCTCCATTCTAGTACAGATGATCCATTTCATGTGCCATAACAGAATCATAAAATGGATTACAGCCTAGGAAAATATAAAGGGAAAGAAGGCCAACCTCCAATTATCATGATTAGACTGAAAATGAAAAATAGATTTAATTTTTTTAAAAGCACTGGCACTTCATTTGGTTTTGTGAATATTTACCCAAAAAACCCCAACCATAAATATTTGAGATATTTCATATCGTTGTCTCTCCAGTATCTTCTCCTAAAATCCCACGTAGGTCAGAACCACCTGGTCAGTTAAGCCACTGTCTTTCAAGGAACTGAACGCTCTGGAAATTACAATGCTACATATTTATAATAAGAATGATCTGGAGGAAGTCAAATGAGATGAACAGGTTCAAAGCTACTCCACAATTTAAAAAAAACATTGAATTAGGAGCAGAATTGTCTGCATGTTGGAAAAATCAGGCTTCAGAGCAGGGGGAGGGACTTCTCTTCTCTAAATCCAGTTGTTTCTGATCATTGACTTGTCATTAAGCATGTTGCTTGGTCCCTGTTTATATAAACAGTGCTGTGCTCTTGTGGCCTATGTAGCAAGAGTAGCAGATAAAAAAAACTTGTATTGCACCAAATTTCCTATGTCTCTCATTCTGGGCTGGTCCTATCTTACCAGTTGAAGGAATTTTATTAGAACCTAATTTTATTATCAGATTTTTCCTGTTTTCCATACCTTTTCCTCACAGTTTAATGAGATACCTATTTGCTGTGAAATTTCATCACTGATTATTGCTCTGAAAGCATTTCTGAAGCTGAAAAAATACCCCAACTTTAGCCCATTTTTTTGTTTGCTTTTGCAGGTGCAATAACTAGATTAAAATCAATCTCTAATTCTGTCTTTCATGCTGACCTTGTATTTCAAATTGTTTATCAGATGCTCCCTTTTGTTGATAGCAACCAATAAACTTTCTGAAAATGTTTTGCACGGATGTCAAGCAAAAAAACCTCCACTAGAGCTGATGCCTGTCCAATGGGAGATGGTGGCAATCAAATGGGAAAAAATTCTTCTGCTCTTTGCAGTAATGTTCAATACATGGCAGGTACTTCCCAAATATCCAGAAAGGAGAATCTCTGTTTAGAATAACACCCAAGACAGGCAAAAGCTAAAGAAGGAGATCAAACAATGTGTGAGGCCATTTTGTGTGAGGTTCTTGTAACCAGTGAGAGAAATGGATCCTTCCGAGAATGTTAATACGGATAAAAGGGAGATTTTGGAGCTGAAGCCAAGACATGGAGAAAGTGTTTGGCAGTGGTGAAAAAGCTAGAAAGAGCAGTGAAACTATGAAAAGACAAAGAGAACTGGGGAGAAACAATAATGGCTGAAACCCTGGAAATAGCTTATGGAATATAAAATTTCTCTGTGAGCTGAATTCCAGACTTAGCACATGTGTACTCAGTACCCAGATTTCAGAATTTCCTATGTGAAACGGGGTGATTCACATAATCTATCCATATCTGAATTTTCCATCTGTAAAATGAAAAAGAAGGGATGAGAGCCAAAGAAATTTAGGTCAGATGAGAGGAAAAATTGTATCTTGCAAGACATATGTAGTAATCTTAGTAATCCTTCTAATCTACTCAGTGGCTTTAGCTGAAATGCTCTCCTCAGTGTTGCACAACATACTTTAAAATAGTTGTGAACAGCTGGAAGGAGGCCAGAGAATAGAAGCAAAAATGATTCTAGAAATCTAGGAAATATCACCCAAGAGAAAGCCTGAAAAGAATGTGGTTTTTGAATCTTGAGAAAAGAGGGAATACAAAACTCAGGAGAAACAAGATAACTGTACAAATGTATACAGGCATCTGAAAAAAAAAAAAAAAAAAAAGAAAAGAAATAATGTGTTCTCCATCCTGTAGTGGAAAGTGCAAGCAATAATGGTACAATATGAAAAGAAGGAGATCTGGAGATTAAGATAAAATTTCTACTGATATGGTTACTGAAGCACAAGAAGAGGTTGTATGAGAATGCTGCAAAATCTACATTACAGGAGAACCTTACCTAACAGTTTGACAGATACTGGACAGAAATTACACAATTTGGGAGCTGCCGCTGACATTTGTGTGACCAAAGTTAAATATTTATATATCAGAAAATAATGTTGCAGTGATGATTCAACCATTCATGATCCCAGTGTTGCATGCCAAGAGGTTGTTTGCAATTATATCAGTTAGGAAACACCAGTCTACTAAAGTTTAAGTAGACTGTAAGAGAAAGGTATCCTTCACTTCATTTCATTTCAATTGAATTTTTAAATGGAAATTAATTTAATTTTGTTAAAGAACTACTTCCTTCTTTAATATATTTTGAATGCATAGCCATTACTGAAGGAGATGCCTCATTAAAATCTGCCTGTTTTGTTTTAGAGTAAAACTCATAAAATTTGCAAGATTTCTTTTAATCAGTTAAGCTGGAAATTAATGTCAGATAGCACTACTTTCTTCCCCTTGTTATTAAGAGAATTGGACTGTTAATAATTTCTTCACTATTTAAATTTAATCTGGAGGTATCTTCAAATACACCATCAGTGTTTTCATTAAAGGAAAGAAAGCAAGCTTTGAATTTCAGAGGTGAATGTTGCAAATAGTAGGTTATTATGGTCAAGGTACTTTTCATTTCCTTTGAGAGATTAGTCTACATGACACATGGATTTTAATTATAAAGCATGAACTGCAAAATAGAAAAACAAATTTTGATAAAGTGAATTACTAACATACTTTTAAACCTGTTTGTGGAAGGCGTAAGGACTCAGCCATATCCTATTTGTACATGTAGGAATAAGAATATCTATGAAAAGAAATGCAAAGTCAACAGGACCTTGAGAAAGCACTGACAGAATAATCTTTCAGAAATAGCTCCTCTTCACTGCAAGGCAGCTCTCCACTCAGGCTACCTCTGCCTTATTTTCTCTATTTTAATACTAAGAAGTGTTTATTTTTGTGTAGTCGGCCACCCTCAGTGAGTGCTCCCTGGGCTGAGGGTGACGTGCTAGTCGCATTCCAGGAGGCATTCCCTTCCGGAGGGATCCATCGTTTGCCATTGCCTTAGGTACGACTGATATTAGCAGCCACACCTCAGGGTCAGATCTTTAATTCAACAGTTGTATTACCAAGTAGTTGTATTAGGACATTTTTCAGTTTCTCTATTTCTTTAATTCCATTTAATCTGACTTCAGACTGCATATTCGCTGCAATAATCAGGGTATCCAAGACCTAGATAAAGACCCAGAACACCTCTTGTTTCCCTGTCTTCCTCTCCAGCATGGGGACAGAAAGAGCCTCGTGGTGCCTCTTCTTTCAGATCATGCAGCCTTGAGGGAAAACTGGCGGAGAAAAATCATATTAAAGATTCCAGAAGAGTGAAAAAAAAAGCCAAAGCACAACTAAAGCTATGACCTTTTAGCAGTCTCAGAATTTTCTGCAGTTTTGGCTAGAGTTTGAAGCTGCGTCTTCGCTGTTTGGCAAGGAATTAGACATGTTGCCTGGTTCTGAGCCAGGAAGCACGGCTGAGCTGATGCCCGTTTGGTTAAACGCTCTTTCCCTCTCCAAAACCAACGCAAATCCCTCCGGGGTGGCATGTCCATACTGCACGCAGGAGTTGCGTTCTATCCCAAGCGTTCCCAAAAACGTGTTTGTTGTCGTGGGCCAAACCTTGCCTGTGAGCGTGCCAATAAATAGACTGAATAATTGTCTGAGAGTGCACAAACCCGTACCCAGGCCCCATTTAATTTACTGGCATAACTGAGACCTTCTGTCCTCCACTTGTCTGTATTATTCCTTTCTTGAAACCTGCCTTGATTATTTAGATGATGAGCACTTGTGGCAGCACTTTGTATTTGTGATTTGTGGTTCTTTTACACCCTGGCATAGTAAATAATAATTTGGAATATAATGATGAGTTACACTACCCATAACCGGCAAATTATATTCATTGAGATATCTCCGTAATGTCCAGCTTTGTCAGTGCTGCAGATCAAATGACCTGACATCTGTTGGAAGCTATGATTTACATAAAGAATAACTGCTTGAGACAATTAGGGTAAGGCTTTGGTAATATGGAAGGCTGCAGTGAAACGCAGTGAATGGAACTGAAGATGTGAATAGTCATGGGGATGCCTCTACTGGTCATCAAGAAAACGTCTTAGGACTCATTAAAAACTGGTTACTCATTTAGTATCCCCAAATAACCATGCTGAAAAACATATTTCATCCTCTGGGCTAGTATGGCAAATAAAATTTTATATTTCCTTTGTGTTCCTACTTGTACTTCCTAAGGTGATGTCCATTTGAATATTAGATTTCTACAAAATGTCTGACTATCCAAGACCTGAATAGAATCCATAAAACACCATGCATTTCAAAAGGAACTTGTCTGACCACAGAACCTCAGCACTTTACAAGCCATGCCTGCTGCCACTGACCTTACTGATGGGATTCATCTATTTTCTTCTGTGCTTTTAATTTTTAACAGATTTGGGGCAGAAATAGATCACTCTTATGCATTTCTGACTTGTTTACACTCAGGTAAAGTATTTGAATTGATGTAGCTTTGAAAGAGAAAATGCTGTTCTCTGAAATAGCCCTTTGGCTTTTTGAGTAAAACATTACTATAGAAAAATCACAGCTAGGATTACTTCATCAGCCAGAAATATTTTCTCTCATGCATGTGGAGTGTGACCAACAGATTATCTGGGCACTTAGACTCTAATGTACCTATTCATAGACAAACAAGGGAAAAGAGTTAAGCCTCTCTATAGAAATTGCTGTTGTTGCAAAACAGAGATTTAAAATGTAAATTTTACTCTACCTCTTAGCAATGTATCTGACCTGAGAAAAATGAAGTCCCATCCATTAACTTATATGGCATTGCACTGAAAAGTATGGAATGATTTATGGGTTTTCAACCTGTACTTTTCAGCATTACTTGTTATTCATAGCAATAGAAAATCATCCAATTAATATACAGATACACTGTACCTAACATAGGAAATAAACTGATTCAATATGTTAACATACTGCTTGTCCCAGTGTCTAACACAGAACCTCTTCTACAAATTCCCATGTGTGGCTGCCTAGTACTCCTTCGTGAATTCCTACGTTCTTCACAGTATGTCTTTGTAGTTAGTACCTTAGCTGTCTAGACCAGACTAATAGTAATCATTAGTTACTGCTATTCAGTAAGTTATCATGCCTCAGCTGAGCTATGGTAACCTGCTCTGAAGGTGCTTTTATGTCCTAAAACAAGAAATAATATATATTATCTTACAGACATCATGGCCTAAGAATACATGTACACAATCATTTGCCACAGCTCTGCTGATGAACGGTAACTCATTAAATAGCTATAATTTGGTGATCACTCTAAGCCTACTTTCTATCTCATTTTTATGCTTGTGAGTCAGGAGGATTTTGTGTCTTATGATTAGTAGGATGATGGTTCACCAACACAGGACCCCTCAGATACACTATAGGATCTGTGTTAAAGGTTTTGTGTTACAGTGATGAACCTCCCAGAAATCTCAGTGGGATTTTGACTTCCTAAAACCAAAAGCAATTTTACCATAAATCATTAACTCTTGACCTAAAATGTAGGAACTGTGAGAAGGAACTTAGGTGGAGGAAAGAAGGAGAGATGAAGACAAGACACTTCAAAAAGCTCTGTCAATAGGTGACCTTATTATATGATATCCAAAGAAGATTAAAGAATTTGCTGACCTGAAAATGAACATAAAAGAGTGAAGATTAATAATCCACAGTCGCACAAAAGAGAAAGAAATGCCTGTAGTGTCTTAATTTGTAACTTTGAATGATACCAAATAAGATTCTCATTTCTCTTGACAAAGCCATGAGTCTGTATCACTATCACTTATTATTAGCCTCTTTATTTGCTTAGTACTAGGCAATTTGCATTAAGAGCCTATTTTTCCCACTTCTATTTTGTTTGTTTTTCAAGTGAATTTATGTTCACGGTGGGAGGCAGCATGAGAAACCCTGGATTTAGCCACAGAGAATAGCAAGCAGTTGGCAAATTTCCTTTTCAGTCCCCTGCTGATTTGCCAGAAGAAAAAAGATCATTTAGTCACCGCGCACATTCAGTTCTCATCATCTGTGGTCCCAATGTGGGGGTCAGTAAAATATCAGCAGGATTGCAAGTTAGTGCTAAAAATGCTGTTGACTTTTGGGGGGGGGGGGGGGGGCTGTGGAT
>JANXJC010000055.1:43070850-43091477 GCA_027564655.1 Leptodon cayanensis
GGGGGGGGGCTGTGGATCTTCAGGTTTAATTCTCAATTCAAAAGCCCAACCTCTGCCATGCTGTTTGCAGGCTCTCTCACTGATTTGTATCGGTTGACTTGCTATCTTCTCCTGGTCCCTTAATATTTCTGTCTCTTGGGAAACCGCCAAGGCAGGGATGACTCTACCTATATGTCTGCAAAGTGCCAAGCTTAAGCAAAAAAAACCCCCAAATCTTCATCACTCATAGTTACAAATTACTTTTTCCAGTAAGAGTTAGCCCCTGCTTAACTACTTTGTACTGTCCCAATGCTGTATTTGTGTTGCTCTCAGTCTCAGCAGATGTGTCTAGCAGGTGTTGGTTGTTCACAGTCTCAAAAGATGTGTCTGTCAGGTGGCTTCGACAGCAGCGGTCACACCTGATTCACTTCTTTACCTCTGTACAGACATGATTTTCTGAGTCTCGTTATTTTCTTAGTAAGCGTTAGCTTGCTCATGAAGGTGATCTGGTATAACAGAATATGCACCTGCAGAGCCTGAGACGCTGAGTACTTGCTATGTAATGCTGATCTATTCAGTAGAGCCATAACTTTTGTAGGTTGGTAGTATTCCATGATGCAAAACAACGCCCAACTTTCCTCTAGCATACTCCAACAAAAAAATTGATCATTCCTTGCAAATGAGATGATAGCTCAGACAGGTTATGGGCATGCTGTGATATTAAATGTACCTGGGATTACTGTCTCACAATAAGGCATGTTGATAAATTCTCTTACTCCTCCCAAACTGTATGTCTCCACACAAACTACCTGTGGGCCAAAACAGAGCCTGAGATGAACAGTTTAAACATATGTACAGTCAGGATGCAATGTCAGGAATATTCCCAGGCATTGTTTAATTCATTTATATAGGTTTTAATAAAGTGTCTGCCAGCCATAGGGGACTCCAGAGTTTTGGTAATCAAGTAATTTGCATAAAATAATATATCCAAATACTCTTAAGTAGATTTGGAATCCAAGTTTTCCCAACTTCTGATCAAAGCCTCTGCCTACTGCGCTATTCAACAAATGAAGACTGCCTGTGGTTGTCTTTACATAGATGTCCTTTCTAAATTAAGTGTAGTGGATGACAATTAGAGGGTGACACCTTCCTCGAGCCCAGAAAAATGCCAGCCATTATACATCTGGCATCAATATTGGCAGTACAACAGATAAACCACAATCCTAGTCACTTACAGAATGTTAATGAATATCTATAAATTTCTAAACAGTGAGAAAGCCCCCTTGGGGTCACATCTGCATGTTGAAGTGGGGTCCCTATGTGCTGCACCCCGCAAGCCAGGGCAGGCTGTTCCATCTTTAATTCCTCTTTCCCAGCTGACTCCCTGTTTTCAAAAGTGTCTTCAGAATTCCCGGTTTTAATTTCTGTTTAATCTGGCTGATGGCTGTCTTCCCTTTTAGGATTAGCCATTTGGGGGCAAAATCCTTAGACAATTTTGCGTGTTCTGTTCACGTGCATTCCTGCCTCACCAGCTTTTACTTTCTAGGCCACATCACCAGGTAGGGAAGCAGGTGAATTCCCCCATCGCCCTCAGGTAACCCGTTTGCTGATGTGGTTTATTTGGTTCATGCTTCAGAAAAACATGTCCCAGGCAGCAGTGTTTGCAAATAGCATTGTTCACATTACCAGAAGAAATCCAACAGCAAAATAGTTGCTGTATGTACAAGATGCTCATTTTGGATCTTGGTCAGATATTGGTTACACACTTGGGCCATGACAGAATGAGGAGAAATTAGTCCTTACTATCTTCAGTGAAATAATTGAATAAAGAGAGTCAAGGTCTTTGACAATTCTGTTGATGTTGCGCATATTTTTCACTATATCAAAATGGATCACTTTAGTTTCTTCTAAGTAAAATGTAAAAATTACTATATAAAGAAATTTCATTTTAGATATATGCTTTATTCTTTGTGTAATTTCCAGACAATGTTTGCCATGGATAATTAGGTGGTCTATTCTTAAATTGTGTTAAGACAAGCAATTTATACTTCCAGTTCTTATTTTTAATTAAATGTGGGTATACATGCATCTGGTTGTACATGAATGTTGTCTGCATATATAAATAAGAGAATCACACTCAGAGGACGTGATCCTTGCCCCCCCCCCCCAAAAAAAAAAACCAAAACCAACTACTGAGTTTTTCTTCAAAGATGTGAATGAGTGTGAATTTGAGGTAAGACATAAAGTAGATGACATTGCTGGAGGAAAAGAAATAAATAATAAGCAGGTACAACCAGAATATCGGAAGTAACTATCAGGCAACAGTGCTGTCTGCTTTAAAATGCCTGAAGTCCCCGTCAATTTAGAAGAAAACGAATGAAACTACCCATTTACCTGGTTCTCTAGTGCAGACCTTAAATTACTTCACCCTGCTTTAGTTCCTCGGGCAAAATCAGAAGATGTCAAGACTGAAGAACAAGATGTGCCGAGACTCATGACCAGAAGGTTTTCAAGCCGGAAGGCAGAAAAGGATCCCTTTGTGCTTGAAGAAGCAGAATAAATTGCACATGCCTCAGCCTTGAGAGCTTTCGGTTTGTTTGTTTCTGAATTCAAGAGGCTCTAAACACACCAAAAAAACTCAGGCTTTGTTTATTCTGATTTTGTTTGTTGTTGTTTAAAAATAAAAATGAAACAACTTTCATTAATCTAAATGGTCAGGTCTTGCTGGCTTTGTCATTTGTTTACCAGAACCTGGGGTAATGATTCGCTGTTTGGGACTAAGATTCATCTCCAAGTCTCTAATAAATAAGATTTTTCTACCTTTTATATGCAAAACCCTCAAGGGAGGGAATTTTTTTTATTATTATTATTTTGCATGCTCCAAAGTAGAAACCATCTAAGTCCTTAGTCTGCAAAGGCCAGAAGCATGCTGAAATTGAGATCATTGAATCCTCATTGATGCTATGGGATAGAAACTTAGTCCCTTTGCTCTGCATGAGATACAGATGGGTTTACATCATGTGGCACAGAGTATTTCCAACCACTATACTCCCCTTTCACCAGTGGATATGACTGGCAATAATTCAGACATAAAGCAGGTATAATGTCAAATTTGGAACTGGTATGCAAATTGACTGTATTAATTGTGTTATATTCAAGTAACCGCTCATTCCTCCTAAAACAACTGCCTAGTTAATAACAGCCATTAAGTAAGGCAGTCTGGCACCTTGGAGATTCTAAGCCTTGGGCTGATTTTTCCTGGGAGAGGTAAGGAGGAAGGATGAGACACCTCTCATGCCCCCTGCTTTTCTTGTTCATGCAAGATGCATTTGAGAGGCAATGGGCAAGTTTCATGCCTACCACAAACGCCTAAGCATTAGAGCTTAACTATTAGATTTAAATACTGGTGTTCAACTCTCCCTCATTAATTGTCTTCCAAAGATACAGCCAAGTGAGCTTATGATTTAGGTGAACGTACAGGGGCAGTTTAGGCCACTGAAAAATCATTGGAGAGTCCAGTCAACTATCGTACACTTTTTTTCCAAATCTACTGGTAAAGACAGATTACTTCCCATTTCTGGAAATAGCAGCTGTTCCCAGAACCAATACATCTTGTTCAGCAGTGGGCCCAGCACGAGCATGCATTTCTGCCTGTAAGCAGGGACGGTTGGCAAATGGTGGACGTGCACAGTGGTCCTATGAGGATGAATTTGCTAGTCCTTCAGTCTTGCCAAATGGAAACCCAACTGGGATAGCGAATGTCCTAGAGCAAAAGGCATCATAGCCAACATCTCCCTACAGAATTGCTGAGTCTTCATTTCTCTGAATTGCAACAATGCTGAATTTTCATCCGGTTAAAAGTAATTTATTTGTTGGGCTTTAAATTGCCTGTCATTACCAGTTCGCTAGGGGATGGTGAGAAGGCTGCAGTCAGATGTCAAACTACAGAGACAATTTAGACGAAAGCTGGAGGCTGGTGATACACATCTCAAAATCTGCTGCTGGTGGGTGGCTGGAGGATTATTGTTTCAGGCAAGAGATCGCTGAAAGGTTTGAGATGATTTGCCTGGTGGTAGCAGTAATTATACCAATAGGACTGGAGTGACTCATAATCATGGCAGTAAGCCAGACCCTCTTAACACTCTGCAGGGAATCTAAAGGTCACCCAATTTTCAATTAATTGGTTTCTGGGGGCTGACACTTTTTTGTGGCTTCCTTGAACTGTTAGGAGGGTTTACTTTCCTGCTTTTGTTACCTTTTTTCTTTATTGTGGTTTGGTTTTGGTGGATTTTTTTTTAGTTCAAGATGCACCCTTCTTCTATATTGTACCTGGTTGTCCCTTTCAATAGGAGCAAAAAGGCTGCATTTGAGTGTCCTTATCTATATACACATGTACTTTAATTCTCAAAAGTCCTAAATAGCAATATTGATTGAAACGTCTCTTTCTGCTACATCTTGGTAAAATGAGGTACTTGCATATTTCTTGACAAGGTGATGCCAGAAGCAGACACTGAGTCTAAATGCAACATTGGGGGACATCATTCTTCTGTTTTTCATGGATTTCAGATTATTCAGAAAAGCAGACTAACCAGTGTTTTGCATTTCTTCCAGATGGGAATCTGAAGAACTAAAATTAATTTACTAAGGGGTGGAGAAGGGGGTAGTTTCCCATGCAGCTTGACCCATTTGAAAGTCATGTTTTCTGTCTAAATCATGCTGGATGGTATGAGATCTATCTCTGTCCACAGCATATAGAAGAAGTTATGATAAATTGTTTTTAAACATTTGCCTTTTGCATTACTGAAGGTAGATGTGAAAGCCACGAACAATAAGCCAAGTAAGTATATTTGAACTCTGGCTTCATACATCCCAAGGAAGCAATAGAAAACATTGTTGAGAAACTATAATCATACAATGAGAAACATTGTTGAGCAACTGTAATCAGATAAGGACTACTAGCTACTACAGCTGAAATAGGGAGCGAACTGAATTTCTGTGGAAAAACTTTCCTAAATATTGGTCATCTTTATTTTGTTTCTTTTGATATGAGTCAATTCCTAATTAGTTTTTTAAAAAGAAGGGGGGGGGGAAGAGAGAGAAATGTACTTCTTTAATTCTATTGAATCCCTTTGATGTTTATACTTATATTCCAATGAGTCAAATATGCCTCTTTTAATAAACAGCCATAAAAGATAGAAGCAGTCTGATCATTACATGGAATAAAGTTTCTTGGACTCTGCACAGATAAAGATGAACAATGTGAATGAAATGTGTTTTATTATTACCAAAAGCTGAGCACTGGATCTTGTGTTCTGTGAACATTTCATGACGAAGTGTGAAACCCTAGTGGTTGACCACATCCATCAGTTAACACTAACCTCAAACTCACACAGTTTTATGTTTGACCCACTAAGGAAGACACAAGACAGATAGGCACAACTTGTTTTTCCAGGGATGCCACCTACGCTTTTCCAATGTTTCTGTTTTCCCCGTGCTGGTCCGACAATAGTGCCTGTAGATGAAGCATTCTCCAAGCTGAACCACTCTGTTAATCCATACACAAATTCTCCCCAGCCAAAATAATCACTACAACAAAGCCAATGTTAACACAGTTCCCTAAGCTTCATTTCGGAGAGTGGCAAAATGTAGCATTCATAAAGCTAAAGTGTCCTTCCCTGCACTTGTCAAACCATTAAGAGGAGCGGCTCCAATTGAATAAATCCTCTCACCACTCCATCCTTAGAACTCACCTCTTCATCAAACCTAGCTGAGAAAACTAACATCCAGTTCAATTAAAATAAAAACTGTTGCCTCCCCCTTACACACTAATCTTTTAAGGCACTAAGAGGATTTAAGAGGATGTGAAGTGAATGGATTTTTATACCTCACTGGAACAGCTCTAGCTGAATTTCAAATTCTTTAAAGCTTGAGTTCCAGTGTAATGTGATCATTGTTTTTAGTACTTCAGGGAAATGTTAAGAGAGGAGTTCTTCCCAAATTTTAATCTAATAATAATAGAAATAATATCCAAGAATCAATATTGTTCTGTTTAGATCTGCCTTCATTTGCTACTGTTGTGCTTCACTGGGACTTGAATGTGCAGATGGTTTCAGATCTTCCTGTTTATTTAGGGAGAAGGCTTTGTTTCTCCGCTTTGTACACGTGGCTGTTAATCCACCCCCAGAATAAAATCATTCCATTTCCAATGTTATGACACAGCAACTGAGAAAGAGAGAGAAAAGTAAGGGGCGGGAGGGGGAATAGAAAGATTACAGTCTTTTGGCAGGAATAACAGAACTACTGAAGTTTTAATGGGAGCAAATTTGAAACTTGGGAAATGCTTTGAATGACACGTCTAATAATGGAGAAGAGAGATCCAGTCTTTGCAGTTTTTGGTTCTAGAGCAAAATATTCCATTATGCTACCTCCGCTGTGTAGAGAATGTTGTACCATTTAGGTCAGTTAAGTGGAAGCATTGAAGGATATTACAGCTGCAGTTGTCTTATCAAAATAAAGATAAAGGCTGAGGCCATTGATGTTGTGAGTGCATATTTGTCACTGTGCAGTCACCTGTTAAAATAGCTATTGTATACTTTTTAGACTCAATGAGTGCCCCTAACTACTCCAGTAAGAAGTTTTGGGTTATCCAGATTAGCCACAAATAAAATGATTTCATTTTTCTGAATTTCTTTGAGGGTGAAGTTAATTTGTTATTCTCCAAATAGCTGGTTTCCAATTTAAGTTCATTTTCTGTTTTCTCTATGACAACTATGAGAACAGCCTGTTTCAGGTATTTTGGGGCTTCAGCTCTGCATTGAGAGAAGGAAGTCAGATATAAGTAGCAATATACAGCGAGAAAGACCAGATTTCAGGTGCCACAGTGATAAGCTATTCCTATAGAGAAAGCAGACAGGTAGATAGTTACCCGAATATCTTTAAATCTCTCAGATGTATTCTGAACAGGTAAGTATTTCTGCAGGAAACAATCTCAACATGGCTCTACTGTTGTAATAAGCAAACCATACAATATACATAGTAGAACAAGCCAGAAAAACAGTGATTGAATACAATCTTTTAAATTCAAGAGATTAGGATTTGCTTCTGCATGTGGTCCACTTGTAAAATCATAGCAATGCCACTTAGCTCTTAAAGAGCTGTTTTCATCAGAAAGTCTCAAAGCACATTATAAAAAGGTGTGATATCCCTTTCTGAAAAATTGAAATAAGATAAGACTTGTACAAGGGTACTCAGCAGTCTCTTCGATCAGGCAATAATACAATCCACTTCTTGAAAATTTTCAGTGTTCTTGCCTTTTGGCAAGGCTGTTTCTCTGTTTTACCTTCTCAGAAATCAACCAGGAACTATTTCATTGAAATAACTATAATTACGCATCTGAAAAACGGCGTGAGAAGAAAATGTGGTCTTCTATCCTTAAAAGCATAAGCCTTCTGCTATGCACACCAAAATGGCTCAAAGAGCAAAGGGGGACTGTGGGTGCCCTAACAACTCTTCCTAGTTTCCCATAATTAAAGGTTCACACAGACAGCCAAAAGGACTTTTAAAAGAGTTTCCCAACGGAGCAGATTATGCTGCCACGAATCCATAGACATCTCTTGTGCTTGCCCCGAGTTCCCAATTTCTTTGTCAGCTGGCACTGACCCAGCTGGAAATGGGATGAGGATTCCTGCCTGCCAACAGTGCACACAGACACCGTACGCTCACTCCCCTGTTAGAGGTGGCCAAAGTGACTCCAGGAGAGTCGATGGGTCTATAGGGAGAGTGCACAGTCTGGGGAGGTAATAGATTGGGTCTGAAAAGCAGTAGAGTGCTTCACTGGGCCTCAGCTCATTAGTTTTGCCTTTCTGCTTCCACTTTCAGAGCTTCCATTTTTAGAGACACTTCACTCTGTGTTATCGGAGGCAGCTTCGGAATGTACTCCTCCGGTTGGTATAAACACTGAGCCTGGATTCATAGAATCATAGAATCATTTAGGTTGGAAAAGACCTTCAAGATCATTGAGTCCAACCATCAATTATAGATGAAATGCCTGGGCTTACATACTTTGGGGTTACGACAGAGGATGTACAGCAAACATTGCAGTCCCTATCGTCAGACCTTGCTCAGTCTCATGTGAATTTTTGTAGGGTGACGCTGCAAGATTTTTCTCAGAGCTCAATGAATTAATTGAAGTTATAGGCTCACAACAATGTGAATTTGGGGTACGCGTTGGGGGCTTCACCTGCTGTCTTGGTCTTGGCTGGGATAGAGTTAATTTTCTTCTTAGTAGCTGGTATAGTGTGGTTTGGATTTAGTGTAAGAATAACGTTGATAACACACTGATGGTTTAGTTGTTGCTAAGCAGTGCTTATCCTAAATTAAGGATGTTTCAGTTTCCCATGCTGTGCCAGCAAGCAGGGGCACAAGAAGCTGGGAGGGAGCACGGCCAGGACAGCGGACTCAAGCTAGCCAAAGGGATAGTCCATATCATAGAACATCATGCTTGATGTATAAACAGGGGAGAGTTGGCTGGGAGCAGCGGATCGCTGCTCGGGCATCGGTGAGTGAGTGGTGAGCAATTGCATTGTGCATCACTTGTTTTTTTGGTGTTTTTTTTTTTTTAATTATAGTCATTCATTTTCATTACAATTACTATTATTATTATTATACTTTTTATTTTACTTTAGTTATTAAATTGTTCTTATCTCAACCCACGAGTTTCACTTTTTTTCCGATTTTCCTCCCCATCCCACTGGGAGGGGAGGGAGGGACGGAGTTGCTGTCTGGTGCTTAGCTGCAAGCCTGAACTCCCACACTTACTCACTGAGGTCTCATTTTTCCGATATTTACGTATAAATGTCTATAGGTAGTTTGAGCTAGTAAGTGTAGATTAGGGTCCATGCTTGGAAAAAAAAGAGATTCATTCTACCCTATAAACCCAATAGCTCCATAATTTATGCCCTATACAGTTTACTTGACTTCACTTTAAGCAAACTACTTACTTCACGGTAAAACAATTTGATAGCTGAAAGACTGAAAAAGGCAGACTGCTTTTTTCTGTGAAGTTAGTGTCCCCAGTTGTATTGCTTAGCTGGATCACTTGATTCTCCTTAAAAGTAAAACATAGATTGAGAGCAGAGCTAATCAGTCACAGGTACTAACCAGCAAACCTTTCTAAGCAGAACTGAAGCCTTGCATTCCTCTCTCAGCATTTAGGAGATTGCTCTGCAACTTTCTCTTTCTCTGAAATTGTATTCCTCTCCTCACAGATCTGAGGAGTTTATGTATGCAACAAGAAGGGAGCAGATGATGTGGGATGTGCAGTGCATGATGCTGTAGAGCTTTCCGAATGAAAGGTTCAGAAATTCTGCTCCATGGAAATCAGGTAAAAGCATTTCCAAGTATCTTTTCACAGTTCTTTTCCCTAGAGAGGTCAGGAAATCTACAATATGGGAGAAAAGGGGAGGCTGATTATATTTCTTGATGCAAATATATGGCTCTCTCTTCCTCATCAGATTTCATCATCTTAAAGAAAAACAGAATAGTAGGAGGCAAACAAAAAAGATGGGCAGAACTGTAATGTGCCATTAAAAAAAAGAAAAAGATAAAGAAAGAAAGTGTTGAGTTTTGCCGGGTGTATAGAACGTGAGTTCTTATACCTGATTTCTTATCACTTGACTGAGCTACACTGTAAATTTCTCTCAGCAGGCACTATGTCTCTGTATGTGTTTGCAAGGCTTTCTATTCACTATGGTGCTCTGGCAATAATAAGCTTTTATAGAACTACTTCATAGAACAGCAGGAAACTCTTCAATATATCTTACAGAAATGCATGCTGGTTTCTGTGTTGTATCTAGCAAAAGAAAGCCAAATGATTATGCAAACTGCCTCAACAAATCCACTCCAGGGGAATGACCAAAACCTGTGGTGCAAAAATGATATTACTTTGGTGACAGTACAGAAAACTGCATTCGATGCAAGAGCCAATGTTTTTGGGTGAACCCAGATGAAAGAGGTGCCCACTTAACTTTTTGTTTATTTAAAGTCACCCTGTAGAGAGTTTTTAGGTTCAGAAAAGGCAAAGCTGCCATTTGCTATGTAAATAGGAGTTTGCGGACTCCCTCACCACGCTGTCATGATAGCGGTAAAAATTAGAGAGATGCAATCCATGGGAAGTAGGGGAGTTTCCTTACTCTTGCTAGGCAGCCAAATAACACCTGCTGGAAGATGTGTGACATAGAGCTGGCTTTCAGTGTCAGTGTGAAGGGAGATGTGTGGCAACCCCTAAATTTCTCTGGCTGAGGAGTTGCTTTGGGAGATGCCAAAGTTTAGAAACACTCTTCTGGTCACAGCTCCTCCCCTACCTGCTGTGGGGTAATGATTAATGTCCAGGTTGATCACAGAATTGTGTATTTCTATCCAAGCAATAAGGGCATTCTGCTTGGATGAGGGAGTCTTCAGTATAGCTTTCAGATTTAATGACCAGTTATTCGCTCCGTAAAAGGAATGCCCGCCCAACCTCCTAAAATTAGTGTGGTCATAGTGCTTTATGAAGAATTCACGGATTTTTATGTGTTTTGAATGACTTAAGGGATTGGCTCCTTTAGCAAATTTTGATACAGTGAACCCCAGATAGCGAACTTCAAATGTACCTTTGTAGAACTAAATAATTTCACCCATGGAATTATAGATGTCTGCAGCTTGTAACATTTGGTTACAGATTTTTCCTTGACCTGTAGCTTTGAAATAGGTTCCTAAGTTATATTGCCAGTGCATAAATATTTTGGGGGAGTTGCATGTAGTGTTGCCCATTACCCTCTCCGCTTACAAGCCTGTCAGCAAGGGAGAGACACAGATGTTGTTCCTCATTCTTCATCATCTCTTCTAGAGGCTGGTGAGTGGGACATAATCTTGTTTTCTCCTAATATCCAGATCTACAGCCTGTTTACTAACTTAGGGAGGTAAAGCAAGCTAAGTGTAGATTCACCTCTTTGGCAAAAATAAATATTATAATTTGATTTAATATTAAAAATATTATTATCTGAAACAAGCCTTAGAATGTCCTTCCTGTAAATTCAGCAAAAGACCAAAAACTTGCAGATTAATTACAACATGCGAAACAGAGAGTCCAGGTCAGTAGGTAACCTACAGCTTATATAAAGGTCAACAAAAAGCCCCTTGTATCAACCTACGGAACAGTGCTCATGTTTTTCCCCAGAGAGTTAACAAAAAAATACCAAAGACAGACAGGAATATTTCAGTCTGATGCCTTATGTCCCTCAAAAATTAATAATTTAAATCTAATTATCAGTCTATTTACTAAAATTATTTACGACTGACCAGAAATATAGGGAGCCATTCATCTCCTAGGAGATGCAGCTCAGTTTCTGTACATGTCTCAGTATTTCTATCTGGCACTATTGATTATCTCTCAGGAAGCACAAGCACAGTATGTTTCCTACGCTGTATCAGGTCATTGATCCCTCTCAGCTGACTGCGATCACAAGCTCGGAGTATGCTTGTGAGCAATAAGCAAATAGCGAAATTCTTCCTCTCTGACAGAGCACCTGTGTTTTTGTTGGGTTGATTGGTTTTGGGGTTTGTTTTTTTTGGTTTTTTTGTTTTTTTTTTTAAGTCAGAAAATAAACCTGTGCCCAGGGAATAACATAGCCATGGTTTAAGTGTGTGGCTCCAGCTATGACACAAGATACAGGGGACTATAATGAGATGGGAGAGAGAGCAGGGTATGAGCCCTCTACGCCTCTCTGCCTCTCCTGACTAAATCCAGGTATTTTTAGGCCAGTGCCAGGATATTTGCATAAATCTGATTGTGAACAGGAAGGCAGTTCTGGCTCCAGACTGCTGGCAGGCTGCTCTGTCTTTGGCTCAGTCCAGTTAGGAATCGGGCAGCTGAGATACCAGCTGTGTCTTCTCTGTGAACCTTCTGTAGATTCTGCTAGAATGACTTGGAAAAAGAAAGTCTGGAGATGATACATATGGATAATGTTGTTGCCAAGACTCGGTTAAAGGGAGCGTGTGCTGGGGGGGAAGAACAACTGTAGAGGAGATAACCTGTGCAGTTGGTCTTTATTTCAATACCTGAAGACATTAGTGGGTCTAATACAACTTTTAATAGGGAGGATTGCCCCAGCTGCCCCGAAGGTCATTTTAGTTCCCACTTCCTAGAGCAGTCAAGTGCTTATTGCGCTCATTGGTGACTGGGCAGAAACGGAATAGGTCCCAATCCCTGCTGCTAGGACATTATGCATTTTACATGAAATCGCAACTGGGAAAAACACATAAACAGCCCCTGGAAGTGGAGCTGAAGCCTCCCTGTCCTCCCAGAGGACATCTCCAGCCTTTCTGCTAGAGCTGCCTTTGTTTTTATGTTCTCTTTCCAGCCCAGTAAATCCTGAATTCTTTCTCTGCACACTGCAAGGCTTTTCATCTGGCACTGCTGATGCATCCTGCCTTCCCACCAAGCAGCCTTGAATCTGTTGGCTAAGCAACCTGCCAAAAACACAAGAAGCAGGGAGTTAAGTCCTGTTAAGCAGAGAAGAGAACTGAACACAGATCTTCTAAAGTTCTGTTGGCTGTTAGTTAATCTGCTGCATGAAAGCATCCCCATCATGCCAGTGAGTTTGCTCTGGAAAAGAAGCCGCTACTACATTTTCTGGGGCACTAGGGAATGGAAAAGCACATTTTTACATCGGTTTACAATAGTTTGGGCGGGGGGTTCTTCGGGCAACCCAGGCAGTAGAAAGCCTCCTTTGGATACTGCGTAGGGTTGGGCACTAGTCAGGTGCTGGGCTGCTCATTGCTTTCAGAAGTAAGTGAACAAATGGAAAATTTATGCTTAAAATACAAAATGTGCTGGAATGTAGCCTGAGACAGAGCAGTACTTTTCAAGATTGAAAATTTGAAATTATGGGCCAAAGACCAGTCTTAATCTCATTCTTTGGGCTGAGGTCCTCTGAGTCATGTCAGATGCCTTGCTCAGTGTCTTACAGGGAAAAATAAATCCCAGAGCAAACTGAATTATAGCCACTGAACCTTTCTCTTCACAAAACCTCAGATGCAACCTCTTGTTGTGTTTTGGTTTTTTCCCCCTTCTACTTTGTCTTGTGTTTAACATTATTGAAGATAATTAACTATTTATTGAAGCTGTGAGAGTAGAAGACTGACCAAGTTTCTCATTTTTTTACAGTAAAAGAGAAAAGACCTTCCAAATCTTGTCTATGTAAGCCCGTTACTCTGACTGCTCATTTCCTCATCAGAAATAACCGCTTGTGCTGGTGTTTTATGCTGAGAGGTAAAATAGCTATATATGCTGTCTGCAGTGTGTTATGGTTTAAGCCCAGCCGACAGCAAAGCACCATGAAGCCGCTTGCTCACTCCTCCCCCTCTGGCCCACATGGGATGAGGAGGAGAGAATATAAAGAAACACTCGTGGGTTGGGACAAGGACAGGGAGGGATCACTCCCCACTTATGGTCATGGGCAAAAACCAGACTCAACTTGGGGAAAAAACAAAATCAATTTAATTTACTAACAATCAAATCAAAGATAATGGGAAGTAAAACCAAATCTTAAAACACCTTCCCCCATCCCTGCCTCTTTCCCAGATCAACTCCACTCCTGATGTTCTCTACCTCCTTCCCACCAGCGGCACAGGGGGATGGGGAATGGGGGTTGGGATCAGTTTATCACACGTTGTCTCTGCCGCTCCTTCCTCCTCAGGGGCAGGACTCCTCACTCGTCCCCTGCTCCAGCGTGGGGTCCCTCCCATGGGAGACAGTTCTTCAAGAACTTCCCTGGCGTGAGTCCTTTCCACGGGCTGCAGTCCTTCAGGCACAGCCTGCTCCAACGCAGGCTTTCCCATGGAGTCCCAGCCATCTTGGGGGGCATCCCCCTGCTCCGGCGTGGGCTCCTCTCTCCCCGGGCTGCAGGTGGAGATCTGCTCCCCCACGGACCTCCCTGGGCTGCAGGGGGACAGCCTGCCTCACCAGGGGCTTCCCCACGGGCTGCAGGGGAATCTCTGCTCCGGCGCCTGGAGCATCTCCTCCCCTCCTCTGCACTCACCTGGGGGGCTGCAGGGCTGTTCCTCTCACGTCTTCTCACTCCTCTCTCTGGCTGCAGTTTCTGTGCCACAGCAGCTTTTTTTCTCTTCTTAACTCTGTTCTCCCAGAGGCACTACCACCATCACTGATGGGCTCAGCCTTGGCCAGCGGTGGGTCCAACTTGGAGCCAGGGAATCTTCAAGCAGCTTCTCACAGGAGCCACCCCTGCAGCCCCTCCCCCGCTATCAAAACCCCACCATGCAAACCCAAAGCACTGTGATAAATGGATTTTCTGTTTCTGTCCTCTTTCTTTACTGTTGGATATGTGCCACTACTTCCCTACTTTGGCAGATGACACCCTACTTCGACAGTGAGAGGGTGCAGTTGGAAAGAAGCACTAAATATATCGGGGAGTACTACATTAATTTACCTGTAATTAAACATAAGGCTGAATGCAAAATCATGGTAATAAAAGCACAAGTTCATAATCTTGACACGTATGAGAAGGACACTGCCTAGACGCCACTGCAACAAGCAGGTACAGGTGTATAGATAACAGCTTATCTAGGTGAACAGCATTTTCCAGAGAAGGCAATTAATACCTGAGTATAAAGACTTGAACAGTCACATGGCTTTCTCTGTAGTCATCCAGCTTCTGAATTCCCTCTGCTTCGTTGACTCCATTCATTCCAATATTTCAAATCACAGTGAAGGTTCTAGTTTATGTTTACAGCACAGCAGGACTCTGGGTTTGGTAGCACGGGTGAACCACCAGTGTGAGAAAAGCCTGCCACGTGAAAGAGAATGACACCATCTCTTGTTAAAAAAAAAAAAAAAAAAAGAAAAGAAAAAAAAGATAAGGAATAGGCCTAAGTCAAATCTTTGGATTCAAATTCGTCAGTGTAGGTAATGCAGAAGGACTGAACTACAGAATTTCAGACCTAAAAGCCACATAGTAGCTTCCATTTAATTTTTCTCTCCTTTGTCATAAGTATATTAGACTTGTAATTTTAAGATCAGGTAAGCTGTGATGGTGACTACAGTTTTTCTAAACTTTGTCCTAGCCTACATTGGGCTGAAAAGTTGTTGAAACTTTGACATTTCCTCCTCCCAGCCCCTCGCCTTTCTTTTCTGGGAATTTGGTTGACAAGTTTCATTTTGGAGATTAACATTAACATGCTGATATTTTCTGAAGGAAACACATTTGATAATATTTCTACTCCAAGGGCATTTTTGTTTGTCTGTGAATTTCTTTTTTCTGTGAGGCTTTCCATTGCATTTACTGCTTGTTGTTAGAAATAGCTTCATAATAGCAAGCAGAGCAGCCAAAATGAAACGCCACAAAGTACAGAGAGAGACATTTGCCATGTTCCACCTAGAGCAGTGCTTTCATTTAAAAATCTTGAGATACTCCTATTTCCCTAGATTTCTAAATATTCTAAAATGCCTTCTAGATAAAATGGGCAGAGGTATGCAGAAACACAGAGAATTTGTACCAGAAATGCTGGAAACCAACAAGACGGGAAACCACCAACTCTAGCCAGGAACCAAGGCATGAGCAAAGTGATGAATAATCCATAGTCCTCTCCGAGATTGTAATGGCCTCTTCCATTTGTAATTCAAAATGGTGAACCTCCTCACAAAAATTCTTAACAAAGTACAACTTTCCCCAAAAATTGTGACCAGAGAAAAAAACTGGTGATGATAGCAGTGTTCCCTTGTTGTCCGGCATCCTGAGAAAGTGTGAGTAACTGGTTTAAATCTCTTCAGTTTTTGAGGGACTTTGAAAACCCACATTAAGTAAAGACTCAAAATGCTAGGACATTCTACGGAGACAGTTCCTCCTCTTGAGGCTGTTCCTCTTTGTGAGGCACGATTAAAAATTAATTGAGCTGAAAGGCGAGAAAATTATGATTCTATAGGTAAGTGATTAGGCAACTTGCTGTTTCTGCTCCAGTGAATACTTCATACAAAATTATGTAAATATTCATTAGAATGTCAGGAGCTCATGTCTCCCCTGCCACATGAATACCCTAATCACTAGGATCATAGAGTCTTTTGCCCAATGAATATTTAGTTGTTCTGTAAAGTCTAGCAGTTTCAGCAGGAGACTTAAAGTCTCTTTTAGGAGTCTCTTCCTGAATACCTAAAGCATAGGTTTTGAAATATTTGATGTTTGTGTTTTAACCCTGAGCAGAAAAGGGTGGAATGAAAGCCAGATATCCCACAACCGGGACACCACTAATATACTGCATTAAATGAAGAACTACAGTCTCTGTCCACAATGGTATTTGTGCCAATCCAAGGTGGTTTGAGAAAAAAATCTCCTGCATTGTGCCCAGATAGGCAGGGGAAACGTTTCTGGACCAGAACTCATCATGGGATTCCCAGGGTATGTTGAAGTTCTCTAATCAGTGTAGTACTGAGTATCTGTGAAAGCACCTGTGGAAGAGGTTGTAATACAAATAAACATAATGAACACTAACAAATTACCAGGAGCAGATCATATTACCTCTAGAGTTCCACAGGAACTCACAGATGAAATAAATACATTACTAATAGTGGTATATAACCTCTTGCTTAAAGCTTTATGGTATCTGAAGACAAAAAGATAGGGGATAAGATACCAGTACTTAGAAAGTTTCCAGATGTGCTTAGGGTCTTTTTTTCCAGATGTGCTTTAATGGTCTTTTAAACTTAAGATCTCCACTGGGAAAATTAATAGCAACACTAAGAAATTATAGAATTAGTACATGCTTGGATAAATTTTTAATTTTTTTTTTTGAGAAGGGTCATCATGGCCTCAGCAAAAGGCATTGTTTAAAGAGGTTAAGAAACATATGGGCTAAAGTGGTAGAAAATATATAGCCTATTTTAATTTCCTATCAAATTTTAACAAAGGCTTTCACATAGGCTGTAAGGACATCGTGGGATAACAGGGAAGACCCTAACATGCATTAATCTTTGGTTAAAAGACAGGAATTCAAGGATAACAGTCTTGCAATGCAGGATGGTCATCACAGCACTTGTGCAGGGGTCTGTCCTGGAATTCACTCTGTTTAACTTATTAAGAAATGACCTAAAGAAGGGGGATGATCTGTATGGTGACAATATGATGTGAATTATGATGATCCAACATTATATGAAGCACTTAGGAAAAGGACAGACAGTGAAGAATTTCAGAAGGACCTCGGAGGCCAGAGTATCTAGGCAATAAAATGTCAAATGAAATTCAACACAGATAAATATAAAGTGATAGAATGGGAGAAAAACAGTCTTAGTGTGACACACATGGTGAGTTAGCCTTGGTTTACAGCCAAACTCCTACCCTGTCGCTTACTCACTCCCCTCCTCAGTGGGACAGGGAGACAAAATAGGATGAGAAAGCTTGTGGGCTGAGCTAAATATAGGGAGATTTCTTTCCAGTTACCATCATGGGAAAAACAGGCTTAACTTGGTGAAATTTATTTTAATTTCTTGCCAATGAATAGAAGTTTTCAATTATGATTTTTAATTATGAATTAGGATAACAAGAAACAAGAAGACAAACATTAAAACAGCACTTTTCCGTCCTCTTTTCCCAAGCTCAGCTTCACTTGCTCACTCCAGACTCCTCTCTGGCACCGAGCAGCCCAGAGGGGTAAGGGATGGAAGGTTACAGCTGGTACCTGGTGGTTTCTCTCCGCTGCGTCTTTCCTCTCACAGTTTTCCTCTGCTCTGACGTGGACTCTCCAAAGGTTGCAGCCCTTCAGAAAAATCTGTTCCAGTGTGGGCTTTCCACAGGCCCCATTTCCTTCAGGAATATCCATCTGCTTCATCGTGGGATCCTCCATGGTCTGCAGTGAGTACCTGCTCCAGTGTGGTCTCTTCCACAGGCAGATTAGAGAAAAACTTGGAAGAAAAATCTATAAGGGATCTGAATTTGGACTTAGGCATTTTTAGTGATACTTAGGTGCAGAATAGTGGATGCATTTGTTTATACCTGGACACCGCATAGAAGAGAAGTTCCTGAGTTCTTACCCATTGTTTTGGTGTGGCGAAAAAGAAGCTGATTGGGAATAAGGTACCTATACAGCTCTGATGAGCTGAATCCTAGTATTTCTGTACATAAAAAGGTGAGCAACTGCAAATCTATTTTGACATCAGACTTTAAGAGTAAGACTTATTGATTTGCATATGTTGTGTACATCAAGTTCTAGGCACTGGGGTTTTCAATGTAAGTGCAAATTAGGTTGTCAGATTTCTTTGCATTTGTTACCATCTTGTCTTATTCTGTTAATTTTTGGATGACAATTCAGCTTACTTCTCTGGAGAAGTTTTTGTGATCTCTCTTGAAATTTTTGCTTTCTTTCCTCTTGTTTTATGTTTTCTTTATTTGGAATGGTAGTAAATAAAGTTGGAAGATAAGTGAGAAACGAGTATCATATTGTGGAAGAAATTTCATCACTTACTAGTTGCAAATGCATTTCCAGTATGTCTTCAATTCCCATGACTTTTTAGGACTGTATCAGGGAAGCAGATACTGGGAGATGATTAAGTAACCAAGACCAGTCAGAAGAAAAATACTGCAACTGTAGCATTTGTCCTGGAAAATATCTCCTAATCTACCTAGTTTGGCAAGCATTGTAGAATCGATTTCAGTTTGGTTCTTTGAGGTACATTCCAGTTCACAGAGTTTAGGTCATAACGTCAAAATGGTGCATAAGTCTCTTCTAACCCACGTGTATTAGAGTTTGAAAAAGGAGACAATGAATTCTGAAAAAAAACCCTCCAAAGTTTCAACCAGACGTAATTTGGTAGACTAATAATAGTAATTGAGACAGTGCAAAGGTGAAAGACTTTAGATTTACTCTAGGTGGTTGCCAAGGCACAAAGCTACCAAACAGCAAAATTACCAAAGACAGATCACTTGGTCACTGAGAGTTTCAGAGGTGCAATAATAGACAGCAGTAGGCATATGCAGGGCATGAAGCCAGAATGTTAGACCTCACTGGTTATCATGTGGTTGTACTAAATGTAAAAGAAGGCAATATTCTGTGGAGCTTCATTCTGGTGAGGAGGATGCGCAGGTTGTCAGAGATTATTATAAACTACATTTTTAACCAAGATCTTGACTTATTAGGGTATATTCTTTATATAGTAATTTTATACATGAATTATACATACATTTTAATGCAGTGCTTCTCAGAATTCCTTTTTGAGTCTTTTTTGTGAGATGACAATACAACGCAAAATGGTTAAAACACTTTAAAATGCTGCAGTTTTGACATTTAACTGAGACTTTGACTTGTATCAATGAATATACATAAATCATATTGTTTAGCTGCAAAATATAGCAACTTGGATTGAAAAGTGAGAAAGATGAGATCAATTTGTTTTGAATCTTTTATGAAAGATGCTTATATTTAAACAGTGACTATCAGTTCAAATCAAGAAAATGTATAACTTACAAGGGATGAAAATACTGAGAAAATACCTTGGGTTTAAGGAACTAGACACAGGTGTGTCTTTCTTAGACTGGATTATAGACCAGCATCTGAATATTCCTCTAATAAATTATTTATGCTTCTGTGTTTTAAGGGACTCCAGCTCTGGAAGGCTTTGGGACCCAGGGAACTTTTCCTTCCCAGTCCACCAGGGACAACATCCAGTGGACTGTGCACCAGGGGAGACCTCTCATCCCTACCCAATAAAGTCAGGGTGCTGCTATTCCCTGCCCTTTGTCCAGCCAGAAGAGAGACCGAGCATGTGTTCTTAACAAACACACACACACATAAATACACACACACATAGAGGACTCTCCAGTAGCTGGTGAACCCCTGGTATCAGCAGTCTTGGCCCCATGCTCACATTGACCCTTGTTTTTCTCTGCCTTTGCCACCTCCAAAATAATTTTAAAAAAACCCTTATAAGGATAAGAAAGTAGCTAAAAATAGATATGTGATAGTCCTTTTTTGTATAAAAAATTGACATGAAAAAGCTGACCTTCACTATTGTATTTAGATGACACTTATTTCATGCAGAGACAGCTTTCATTATATCTAAGCTTTTACAATACCTGCTGGAAACAGCGGTCTGGATAGAACCTGCATCAGTGCTTTCTATATAAACCACCACAGTGCTTCGTGAATGTTATGTTGAGTTATTCATTTGTATATATTGGTTTTGGAAGCCAGAAGAGGAACAATGACATTTTGATGACAAATTCTAGAATTTTTTTGGACTGACCCAGTTAGCTGTATTCTCAGTTTCCTTGATTTAGTGAATACAGCTTGCCCTTTTGTATTGGCTTTTTGTGGCAAGGTTTTGGGGGGGGGGGGATTACAGCGGTGGCTTCTGTAAGAAGCTGCTGGAAGCTTCCCCTGTCTTCGACAGAGCCAATACCAGCCGGCTGTAAGTCGGACCCGCCGCCAGCCAAGGCTGAGCCCATCAGTGATAGTGGTAACGCCTCTGTGATAACATTTTTAAGAAGGAAAAAAAAGTTGTTGGGCCAGACAGAAAGGGCAGCCGGAGGAAGGAGTGAGAAGACGTGAGAGGAACAGCCCTGCAGCCCCCCAGGTGAGTGCAGAAGGAGGGGAGGAGATGCTCCAGG
>JANXJC010000055.1:43091577-43125796 GCA_027564655.1 Leptodon cayanensis
CATGGAGGACTGTCTCCCGTGGGAGGGACCCCACGCTGGAGCAGGGGAAGAGTGTGAGGAGTCCTGCCCCTGAGGAGAATGAAGCGGCAGAAACAATGTGTGATGAACTGACCGTAAACCCCCTTCCCCGTCCCCCTGTGCCGCTGGGGGGGTAGGTGGAGAATCCGGGAGTGAAATTGTGTCCGAGAAGAAGGGAGGGGTGGAGGGAAGGTGTTCTGAGATTTGCTTTTATTTCTCATTACCCTACTCAGTTTGATTTGTAATAAATCAAGTTAATTTTCCCCAAGTTGAGTCTGTTTTGCCCGTGACGGTAATTGGTTAGTGATCTCTCCTGTCCTTATCTCGACGTACAAGCTCTTTGCTATATTTTCTCTCCCCTGTGCAGCTGAGGAGGGGGGAGTGATAGAACGGCTTTGGTGGGCACCTGGCGTCCAGCCAGGGTTAACCCACCACACTTTTCAAAACCAATCTTGTATATTGATGATATACTAAGAAGTATTCAGATGGCCTAGTGCATGAATGATTTCTTTGTCTATTTGTATAATATACTCAGTTGCAAGGACATAATTATATTCTTACTACTCCCTACTGCTTTGAATAAATAAAATAAAATAATAAAATAAAATATTATACTTTAAATTTGTTTTTGAGAAAAGAAAGAAACAAAAGACTGTCTCAAAGGACTAATCCCAATTGAAAGCTCTTCATGAAGAGAACATAAAAGACTTTAGGTTGTTTGCATTTCCTTTTTATTTTTTTGTTTTCTTTTTAAATAATTTATAAATAATAATTGGGAGTATTTTGTTGTCTTTAATCATGATATCCCAAGAGTAATGTCAAGAGCTCTATAGATCAAAATATTGTTGAGAACAAAAAATAATAACAGGATTTATCCTACTTTTTCTTTTTCTCCATCGCGGCTAAGAATGGTGGTAATCCATGCTATATTGTTACTTAAAACACTAATTTTTCCCTTCTATTACCTATGAGTTCACATGGAGGGTTCACAAGACATAAATTCTGGCTACCATACTAAACAGTTACTATGAATAAATGACGGTCATTGCTAGTTCTCTCCTGATCTGGGGAGCAGATGAAAGTATTTGCAAAACAAATACACTTTTGGCATTGCCAGCTGTACAGGTACGTTTGTCAGAGCTGTTGCTTTGCCTAGCTTCTTTTTTTTTTCCCAAAGAAAACGTTTTCAAAGGTCATCCTGACAGTAATAGACTCATTGTGAATTCATATGGGCGGTGGACAAAAGCTAGTCCACCTAATTCTCAATTATTTCAAGTGTTTACAAACACTAACAACCAAAAGTACCTATAGCTTCACCAATGCCTTTTCATGAATCTTATAAAGAGAAACATCTGAACATTTCTTGCCAGTAAAGTTAGCGTGGACTGTGCACTGAATTAATCTTTACCTAACACTTAAACCTCCAACAAGCTCTCATGCACACTCCTCTAAGTGTCTACAGAATGTACAATACAAAACATTTTATGCCATTTTCTGGTCTTCATCCAGAAGTAGGTGTGGATCATACAATATTACTAAATTATAAGAGAAGTACACTCTGAGAAATAAGGTGTTTCTTTGAGTGTTTCCTTGGAGATATTTATTAAACATGTTAATGTAAACACATACACTGATATGGTCAAAATATAGACCGACATCCATAATTTGATTTTGTGCCTTGGACCTCTGATTTCCATTGAGGTTCCATTCCATGCCCTGTTTTCCCTGTCTAACGTTATCTGGACTGTTCTTCGGCGTTATGACTGATACCTACTTCATGGCAGGCATATGCACCAGAAAGCAAATGATTCTTATATTTAACTCCTCTTTCTCTTTTCTCCTTCTTAAATGACTCCAATGGAAATAAATGTAATATGGTCCTTCTTATTCTCTTTCTAAAAAAACTGAAATTAATTTTGTTGCCTTCACCACACATTTATAAGTGATATCTTTTTTAATACCATGTTGACCAGAATTGGAATAATACCCAAAGTCTGTTTCCTTCAGAAAATTATTTTCCTCTGTGTCTCAGAATACTTCCAGATCTTTGACTATGTTATCTTACCTTGATGGTTCAAACATTTTTAAAGATATATCTATTGGCAGTTTAGTTTCCCTTGAGACATTTTCTCCTCAATAATCTATATGTTTCTACTATTTTAATTCACTTCACAAAAAACACTCTGTGGTCAATATTGAAGGCTAGCAGGGGGTAAAGTCAATTTTATATGATATAAACAGAAACTTTCAAATTACAGTGACTGTTGGAGCTCCTTTTTTCTGGTGCAATCTCTGAAGTCACTGATATTATTTTGATGCAAAAGTTTTTTATAGAATACAAGTCAGCTGCAGTAATTACTCCCATGGGATCTTGATATGGAGAATTGGCTATTTATTTTGGGAAAGCTGTTTGACGATTTTCTCCAGACTGCTGAATACAATCTATTCTTTTTATCTGCTTTGTCTATCTGCCTTTTCAGGCTGTTACATTCACCTTACTAACCTAAGTGAACCCCACAAAATTCACTAAGTGAAATGCAAATATTGTGTTTATATTTCCAGTCCCTTTCAGTAAGCATGTGTGATTTTTATTTTGTTTCTATTTTATTGGTGTAATAAGCTGGGCAGAAGAATGTCTTCAACTCTGAGGAAGTAAAGTCTGTGTGTACCATGATATCTTCCAAATCATGCTGTCTTCCAGAAGCGAGTTTCCATTTTAGAGAAACAATGACAAAACTGCATTACCTGAGTACAAAATGCTTTTCTTTATGTAATACTTTATCAGACTTTAAGGTTTAAAAATAAGCAGTGTAATAAAGTCATCTCAAACGTAACATTACCTTGAGTCTTTCTTCCTCTGAGGAAATTTTTTCCAGCCAAGATTTTGGTCTCTTCCTGTGCTCACATGTGGGAACAAGTTTCACTACGGCTACATCTACACCAGCAAATTAAATGTATCCAGAGATCTCTTCAAGCAATGAGGCCAACTGGTACAGGACATCTCTTACCTTTTCTAACAAACTGTTTCAGCCTCCAGAGCAGGATATCTGTGTGCAAACTGCCTGCTGGAATGGCTCCTGGGCTGCCCCAGCTGCCAAATCATGTCCAGAAGTTGTTCAGGGAAAAAGCTTGTTGGAACGGGCCAAAATCATGCCAGGAAACTTTCTAATGCTTTACTAGCATAAATGATCATGCTCCAGTGCCAGGGAATCTTCCCAAGCATGCTCAACTTTGCTAGGATAGGTGCAGACCATGCCATTTTTCCCTGAGAGGCACGCTTCTGCTAACCATATGGGCCAAAACAGCTCTCATTTAATTTTCTTTCAGTAAGTACCTTTCCTTCAATGGCCAGGATCATGGCTAAAGGGATGTAAGAATCACTTATTCCAAAGTGAGTGCCAAGATACGTAAGGAGAAGTGGTATTTCTATTTAGCTATCTGATGCTGTTGCCGAGATAAGGGAGAGGGAAAACAGCCAGCCACCATACAAATATATTTATATAAAAACTTATCTGGGAGACCTCAAGAATTCCTGAATTCCCAAAAGCTTTCCAAGAAAGACAATGTCTCTTCTGATAATTTATAACTTTGTCCATCATGGCTACAAAAACCTACTCTTCTAAATAGAACAACATTAGTCACTCCTCCAAAGAAATGCTGCATAGCAAATGTGAAGATTATAGTAGAGATGTGGTTTTTTTTCTTGGAACTGAACCTTCTCCACGTTGATTTAAGCAGACCTTATTTACCTCAGTTATTCTTCACCCAGAATCAAAGAAAGAAATCTCGTGGATGTCCACCATGCTATGTAAGGGACAGCTATACTTCCATCTCTATGGGCAAGAAGTCCATTTTTCCACAGTTGAAATATTTTTATTTCCTCCTGCCAAATTCTTTTGTATGCCTTAAGTCTTGTCAGACTGGCTTACTCCATTGGCTAGCATTGCCTTATGCCTTTTCCTTATTATTATTTTCAGCTATATAAAGGCTCTCCTTCATTCTGCATAGCTTTCTACAGTGCTATCAGTGTGGCTTTTAATATATTCTTATTACGCATGGAGGAAAAAATTACTTTTGCATTTGGACCAGATAGTGATGAAGTTTGTGTTCATGTTCAGTTCCAGCAGGAAATGATTTTATCCTTCTTGTCAGCCCACTGAGACATTTTTGTGCTGTGAATATGTTAGTTTTCCTCTCTGTGAGCCAGCAAGCACTCATAGCAAAGGTGTGCTCAGATGAACTTTTCTGCTGTGTCCACTTGGGAATCTCTGACATGACAAAGGACACAAATTCCTTATGGTGCCATAGCGGAGGCTGAATTTTATTGATGGGGGAACTTTGCACACTTATATCAGAGACAGTAACAGGTTGCCTGCTCTTACTGACGTATTCGTATTAGCCACATTAATCCTAATTGTTCTTCCTCTACTTTTGTCAGACCCAAGGGATATGGTCTGTCTTGAATGCATCTTCAGAGCTTCTGTTCACTTATTGAAGACAAGTTCTTGCTCAGTAGGCAAAAGGTACTTTAATTTTGTTCTCCCTTATGTCCTAAATGAAAGACCTTCAAGTCCTTGTAATTCCGTAATTATTTTTAACCTTCCGGATTCCTGAAGGTAACTTCCACCTATTGGAGAAGGACTAAATGAAAACTAAAGCCACGGTGGTTCAAATGAATGGTAGCAATGGAAACAATTATGTGTCAGAACCAAAAATCTGGCAATTTGATAGATTTTTATCTTTTAAGGTTGGATTCATTTCACCTAGCTTTTAATGTATATATAACAGATGGCATGTGTTGCTTTCATAAGCTGCATGTCTCTCTCTCCATGGATAATAGAAGGGTCATAGGTGATTACCGTAACTGGCTGCTGAACTTTTAAATGAACAAAATTATATAAGTCCCACTTAAATAATTCCTTGGTCCTTTCCACTTTAAAATCTGTGACTGTGAAGATCAAGCCCTGATGATGCTTATTAAGACTTATTCCCCCCCAGCCCATTTGTAGGACAAAGTAAGCGAACAAGAAAGTGAGGAACGAAATGGTGGAACATACATCGGAACAAGTTTACCCAAGACTGTGTGGCAGATCACTAAGAGAATATAAAACCTGAGTTTCCTATTTGTTTATTCAGACCACTGTCTGTAAAAAAAACAAAGTGATTCTAACAAATAAGGGTGTGATCCATCCCACCTAACTTTAGATATAACAGCTGATTGCCTAAGTGTCATCTGCAGTCAAGAAAAAGAACTCCAGAGACCGATTAATTCCATCCATTTTAGACAGCTATCTCAGGATGGTGTAAATCATTGTATGGAGTTACCTATTCCCCATTATTGATGAGGGAAGAAGCTTAGATGACTGACATCAGCTGACAACTACCTTTGCCTCAAAAGCCCACATTATATACACCATCACATGTGATGGCAGTCAATGAGAAGTGTCCATTAACCAAGGGATGAAAGTTCTTTTTCACAAAAACTTTCAAGATTTCTGTTTGCTTTTTGGCTGACCTCAGGCAAACCACCAAGGATTCGTAATGTTTTCACACATAGGGAACTGTTATTTTCCAGTGGAAAATATGAGCACCTTTATTCAGAAGGGAATATGTGTGTATGACTTGGAGAATAAGTGGATGAGAACTCCATATTATGTAGGAAATTCAACTTGACATCTCTGCTCAGCCTGGGTCAGAGCAACATGTACCATCCCTGATTGATCTGTATCAGAGGAGAAACAGTTCATCTTTATGGAAATTTTTTGGCTTAGCTGAAAACTAGTTCGAGGAAACTGCCTTTGCAGAAGAGAGGTCAAAGATAGGCATTAAAAAAGGAGGACCTTTTTCATATTTGGAGGTAGGATTTGTGAAGCAGAGCTGTGGCAATGTAATGATTACAGCACTGCTCCTGCTAGATACATTCTGTGAAGCAAAATACACAACAAATTGGAGTGCTTTACTGCCAACCACAAAACTCTTGCTAGCATTAGGTTTCCACTTCAAAAGAAACACCAAAAAGCCAACATTTGGAAGTAGAATATCTAACCAATCGCTCTCCTCCCCATATTGACTCACTTTAATTTTCAAAAATTGTCTTCTGTATCATTTTCCATAACATACGTTTCCTTTAACTGTACAAATCCAATAGATTTAACTATAGCACTGGGCTTTTTTTAGGGTGGGGACGGGAACATCCGACATTGCACATTATGATTGCATAAGCACCAGTAGTTTATCTCTGTTAAGTGCAATGCTATGAAATTATTCCATCTAATCATGTTAATCACGGCAGTGGCAAGGGACCAACCAAAAAGGGGCTCTCTAGTTTTAGGAAGAGTACAGGTCTAGAATAGCAAGCAGTCCCTGCCTTAAATCACAACCGGCCCTACAATTGTTTTTGCAATCATTATGATTGCACAGAGGGGAAAAAATAAATTGTTCTGTCAGAATTGGCATATGCAATTACTTTGTTTGCTCAAGCTAATTGTTCATACAAATCAGGCTTGCAGTTTATCATCTGTCACTCATCTGTGATCCACGCACTTGAAGGTATATTAAAGTTGCTATAAAGTTACTTTCATAACAATTTTACTTATTTTCAATAATAAGAAAAAGAACTGGTAGTGAAGGTGATTTTCATACATACATTAAAAAGAGAAGGTGGCAGAGGAGATAGAGGGTTACGGGGTAACTGAGGACTACTAGACTATGTAGACTATGTAGACTAGACTATGGAATATCTTTGATATGAAATTTACAGTTTATCCTATTTCTTCTAGTTTTTCTCAAGTAGTCCAGTTATTAATTTAATCCTTATATTAAGTCACTCTATTCTTCAACCAAACCTTCAGCTGCTTTATCCGTCTGGAACTGAAATAATAAACCACATTAATTAGCTGCATTCCCACAAACTGTGTTTTATTCTAACAAGTCAAGACCTTCCTCTTACTTCATACTAGGCATTTGGGATTGGCATCAGTGGAGATACTACACTAGTTGTACACAACACATCACTCTCTCCAGACCTTGGAAGAAGTGTTGGGTTTTGACATAGCTTGTTCAGAAAAGAAAAAAACAACAACAACAGCAACAACTTTGATACTTGATTTTACATCTATTTACATTCTTTGAGTTGCCTACTTAATATTGTCAACATTGTAATCTTCCGTGATCCTTATATACTAGTATTCTGTATGTAGGTATATATATACACATATGTACACACATGTACATATATATACATAAACATATACTGCAAGAGGAAAAGGTTATCTTTACGTACACCTGCTGTAAAACTCCATTTAGTGTACTGACACTTTGTTGAAGTGATAGACATGAAGCATTTTATTTATTCTTTAATACTCCAAAACCATCTCACTTAGAGTTGTCACCATTTTGTACCTCTGGCACTTCTCTTAGAATCCAAGTCTTTTTGAAAGAAATCTAAATAAATAAATAAAACTTTTGTCTCCAAGGAGACTGTGATTGTACATTGGGAATCCACACAAGCAATCTCCAGACACTGACAGTGTGGAATGAATAGAGTAGATGCTTTGTGGGGGAAAAAAGCAAAATAAATAAACCATTTCAGCAACAACCCACTTGTCTCGAAGCAAGCTTTAATTATTTTAAAACCTATTATTCTTCTAACAAAAAACCTCCCATGTTGCACCCCTTTTGTTGAATGAATTTTCATTGATTGAACAAACTCACATCATTGCCAGCGGTCTGGTATGATTTTCATTAATTGCACCAAGTCACTTTGTTGAGAATTTTGGAAACTCTTACTTCATTCAGGGTGCTATATTTTGTCCCAGTCATTTCAGAGGCATTCTGTAGTTAGGTAAGAATTTGTAATGTACATGCCTAACGCACTCCATCTTCCATGTGGGGTTAATCATTTGCTGATTTATGCAAAAAGTATAAGACCATGGACAGCCCTCATATAATAAACTGAGCAAAAACTGTCCCAGAAAGAGAGGAACATCTTTACCATTGGTATTATTTGAGGAAAGGGCATTTGGAATGTCTAGACCTAAATTTTCCTTACAATGGACAAGCAGGGGAAAAAAAGGCATGGAAGAGGAATGACCTTTCACCAATGTATTTGCAGCAGAACTGTGTTCTGCATTTATCATCAGAGCAGGCTGCCAAGACACAAACAGGAATTCTGTTCTTCAGTGGGAAATCTGTCCCTTGCAAACAGCAACATTTCTGATGGCTTTGTTTTTTTTTGTATTTGATACTAGGCATTAACTGAGGGGTTTGATTTATTGGGTTTTTTGAACAGACAAACATGATCAGACTTCTGGATATCCTGTATTTTAAATTCTATTCTAAAAATCCTTATCTGACTCAAATGGTGAAGTATGTTAAATAGAAAACCTGAATATTCAATGCCTGTTACAACATAAGTCACACTCCCATTATAGTCTCTTCCTTGTGTAGGACACTTGTGGTTGGACGGAGCACACAAACCAAGTTAATTTCTTCATTCCCTTCTGTTTCGTGCAAAGCTAAAAATAACTAATGTTTACTCAGGGGAAATAACTTCCAGCAGAAAGACATAAAATTTTAAAAATCAAAACAGTAAAAATATTGATATAAATATATTTCAGCCAGGTAATATTTTCCTTAATTTTAAATAACATTTGTAAAATTAAAAGAACTTAGGAGTTCACAGACTCATTTCTTAGCCACTTGTATCTTGCTTTTTAGGCTCCTGTGAGACTGTGATCATACGGTTATAGGCGATCCATGTAAGGAGGTTACTATCCTTACAACTAATCAGTTACTCCATGTAATACATCTCAGCTCTTTACACCCCTCAGATGTGCTACCAGCATGACTTTCTGTGTCCGTAATTTAGTCCAAACCATTTTTACAACAGCATTAAGGACTGGGACGATGTTTTGCATCACCCAGGGAAACCTGAGGTTGGAAAGATCACTTCAGTGTTATCTGTGGTCCAGATATATGAAATGGCATGTTTGGAGATAGTTATAAACAACCTATCACACTGATAGGGGCACTTGGTTTGCAGAATCAAAGCAGCTTATTCTACCCATGCTTCATGGACAAATCCAGTTCTCAAGCAGTGCTTTTCATATGTAACTGTCCGTCATACACAGAATTTCATTCTTTTTCTGGGATTTTGGGACCTTCCCAGGTTTTTTTCATCCTCTTGAGGACATGCCTGGTGTGATCCAGATTTTGACTACCATAAGCAGAAAGTCACTGCACTAAAAGAAATAGGACACTTTCTCTCAAGTTTTGAGTTAAAAATATTAATAAAACTGTGAGTCAGATGAGGGTAGTGTTTATGGATGACTTCTGAATACTTAAAAATTAATCTAATTGCAAAAAAAAAAAAAGAAAAGAAAGAATTTGAGGAATCAGCTGTCCCCAATCACCGCAATAAACGTTATACTATAGAATATTTCATTAGTTGGTCTTATTCACTACTTGATGTATTTTCCACTCTCTTTCCTACCATAACCAGAAATCTTTCTGTCCCTCTCTGCCCTTCTCCCTATCCATCTAAAAATATGAACAGCTTAATACTTTTTTTTTTTTTAAATTCCCCAAAGCTTTAAAATGATGCTATATATTCTTCAACAGCCATCTCCACAGAGGACCGTGGCAGCTGTTCAACAGCTCAGAGTACCATGCTGCATGACATTTAAGGGGCGAAGGAACTATACTTGAAATTACCCAGTAGATTTGTATTCCGTGAACAAAGCTTTTTGAACTGGAAGCTAGCCAGGACAACGAAGTTAATCATCTTCCTTTTGCAAAACATAACATTTGGTCTTTGATATCCATAAGCGATCAGAAATATAATTTTGCCTGTCATACAAGAAGCATTACTCCATACTACCAGGGTCAGCAGTGATACAGAGGGTAGACTGCTGCAAAATAAACTCCAAACAGGCTCAGAGGTTTCCTCCTTCTATGAAACTACAAAGCTAGCCCAGACGGGCTTTTGCTTGAGCTCTGATGAAATCATAGTCCCCAAGAAGTATGGCTCTGAGGTATAGAAATGCTGTGAGAGTAAAAGGTAAGAAGGAATACTTGTTAATCTAATTTTTTTATGCCAGTGTTATAACTGAGGCTGATTAGAAACTGGCAGGGGTTTTAGACGTTCACAGGCAAGCTAAGCCTAAACCTACAAATTCAGAAGAATTCATACATAAATAATAGCTAAATTTCGATAGTGTCTGGTGCTTTATAGCAAAGACCTTTTTCTTCTCTGAAGTACATAAACTAGCAAATAGATTTTGAACATCATTTGATATGGCTTTCTGTCACTTCACTGTGTCAGCTAGCAATTTTATCACAAATCTCAAGACATCTGATGTGTTTGTTAAAGCCTCCTGAGCAATTAGGTGGGAATCTCAGCTTTAAGAAGAGGTTTCTTGCCTCTTGCCTATCTCATTCTTTTACATCTGATTTTCATGATCTTCTTTTTATAGTATATTTTTCCAGAATATAAACTAAATTGGTGGGGCCTCACCTTGAATACTCTGCAGTTCTGGGCCCCACAATTTAGGAAGGATGTGAAGGTCCTTGAATGCATCCAGAGGAGGGCAACAAAGCTGGTGATAGGGCTGCAAGGAATGTCCTATGAGGAGCTGCTATGGATTTGGGGCTTCTCTAGTTTGGAGAAAAGGAGGCTGAGGTGTGACCTCATTGCTCTCTTGTGAGAGACTGAAAGAGTTAATCTCTCAAACATCATGGTGGGACAAGTTCTGCTTAACTACAAAGAACGAACTCTGCCCAGCAAGGAACCCTAGGTGAAAAGAAGCGGCTCAGCACCAGACATCAGCAACAGGATGGGGAGGGCGTGCCGGAGGGTGCGCAGCTCCCATAATGCTGTTCTGTTATGCTGAGCAGGACAATTCACCGTGTGTGGGGAAAGATCATGTCTGCAGGGAAGGAGAAGTTACTCCCCAAACGACCCCCAAGCCCAAAGGCTCACAAACTGATCATGACACCTAATTAGCCCAATGAGTTCGAGTGCCCACCCGAAGGAGGGTCAGGGATGAGAAAAGGACACAAACTGAAGCCCCAGGTGCACAAGCCCACCAGAACTGGACCCCTCGGCTGACTGGACCAATGCTGGACACAGGACAGGTGAAATCTTTCTCTCTTCCTTCTTCTCTCTGTCTTCTCTCTTTCCTTTTCCATAACCCCTACACCTCATCCATTTAAGACATAAACCGCTGACCAGTCTGGGACAAGGAGTGCATCCAGCCACCTCGGGGCCCTTCTCTGAGAAGGAGTCTAGAAAGCAAGGGGGTCTGCTCTGAACCTCGGAACTCAACGGGAGGGATCTCCTTACTGTCTTCCCTCAATTGATGTATAGTGTTACCACGGGTTACACCGTTTACTGAGGTAGTTCCATGCCAATTCCTGTTGTGAGAAACCACACCACCTACTGCTATGCCTCCCAAATTCAGTTTGCTTCTGTCATAAATAAAATGTTCAACTGATCGTTTGATGTCGTTTCACCTTAATTTAGCCCGAGGGAATTCCAAATTCAACACCACTCCCTGGCCTGTCCAGTCTGGGTGGTGACATCTCTACAGCTTCCTGAGGAGGGGAAGTGGAGAGGGAGGTGCTGAGCTCTTCTCCCTGGGATCCACTGATAGGACATGGGGGAATAGTCCAAATCTATACCAGGGGAGGTTTAGACTGTACATTAGGAAGGATTTCTTTACCAAGAGGGTGGCCAGACACTGGAACAGACTTCCCAGGGAGGTGGTAGATGCCCCAAGCCTGTCAGTGTTTAAGAGGCATTTGGGTAATGCCCTTAATAATATCCTTTAACTTTTGGTCAGCCCTGAAGTGGTCAGGCAGTTGGACTAGATGTTGTAGGTCCCTACAACTAGATGTTGTAGATCCCTTCCAACTGAAATATTCTATTCTATCCTATTCTATTCTATTCTATTCTTTTCTATTCTTTTCTATTCTTTTCTATTCTGTTCTGTTCTGTTCTGTTCTAACTTGAGTATGGGAAGAATACTAGTGTTGTCTTAGGTCACTTGTATCACAAGCCCTACAGCAGTCCAAAGAGTGTATATTTACTGTGCTTGCACAGAACATTTGCGTGCTGTATGTGCAATGTGTCTGGTGTTACTGCTCATATGGCATAGACTCTCATTTTGTTTGTCTCCATGCAAATATTGGGAAAATATCACAGTATTATTAAGCCTTTTTAGAAAGAACAAAGGAGTTTTCTGGGGGCTATGAATTGGTTCTTTCTACTTCCAAAATGTTGCTTCCGGGGTATTCTGAAATTGTGAGACTTGAGACTGTTTTTCTGCACATATCGCCACTGGTGAAAGCAGTAGAAGTAGCCTGATATGTTCCTTTTTCTCATATCCTTTGAGATATAGACCATCCTTCTCCAGCCTAACTCCTCACCTCAGATCTCTCCAGCGTCCCACAATCTCTGCCTAACTGCACCAGCACTCACGCTTTGTAGAGAGTAGGACTTACCACTGAAAGGAAGGAAGAAAAGAAACATGACTTTCTTCCACTTCACATTTCTCAGGGGAGGACAAGAAGAACAAGAAAGTGAGAAGCAAAGAGCAAAGCAAAGCAGGGCTAATTTGGACCATTCAAGGCAACAGAAAGCTAGGTATCAGACTCACTCATGCATATCATATTCAATGATCACGAATTTTGGCATCACATACCAAACAATTTTTATTTAATTTGGTGTTAGATGCCTTTTGAATCGTGATACTAACATATTATCTTGATGTTATTCACCAGACATACCATATACACAGGAGACTGGATCCTCCTCAATTGTTACATATGCACATGCAATGCTTATGGTCGATTCAACTCCTATGATAACCCTAGAAGAAATCTTGGTTAATGGTTTTATTTATAGAAGGTTTTTCATTTTCCTCATATAAGAGAAAGAAGATCAGCAGCACAGTGATCATTCTCTGACTCTTAGCTTTTGTATCTACATCAGAGACAATCTTCCAAAAGCAGTTGATAGAGGGACATTGCACTGAACTGACTCCTAAAAGCCCTAGAAATTGTTCTGTCGCATATAAAATATCTACAGTATGCCCCAACCTTGCATCCTTTCCCCTGAAACTGAGTCCAATTGCCCAGACATCTGCTAACACCTCAAAACTAGACTGCACTACAGACAGGACCAATACTTTTACCATGTATTTCACTGCAAAATTCTCTATTGACATCAGGAAGAAATTCTAAGGATAACCAGTTGAGACTGTTAGGCTCCTGGAGATTAACGGTATAAAGCCAATGAGGTGGGTTAGGTTTATGTTCAAAATTTATAAAACAGATAATTTAACAGTACTTCATTCTTCTCTGTGTAAGCTTTTGCAAGTTCTCACCACAGCAACAGGATTTTGTATTTCACTGGATCTTGTATTTCACTGGATCAGGATGGGTGGGATTTGCCTTCTTTGCTTCATTTTAGAAGCATCAGCTTAGGCAAGATTCTTGCATTGCTGTATAATGCAGGAAACTGGCTTAGAAATATCACAAAGGTTTCAACTGTTTATTAACTCCTTATTCTAGTAATTATAAATAGCTCTCCTGACTACATCTGTATAGGTAAACACAAATTTCAGACTCTCTCTTGAGGTCCAAACATTTTATGTACTGATTATTTACTAGCAGAGTCACTCTATTAGCAGCAAGACTTTCACCAGGTGAGCAGTGAGTCTATTTAAACTCTGACAGGATCTTACAGATATTTAGCATTTGTGGGGAATGAAGCAAGCAAAAGAAGCTGATCTTACTGCATGAATGAATAGGTTGCATATGTTTCTATTAAAAATCACAGTGTATGATACACGCATGCATACACGTGCACACACACACACATATACAGTGTTACAGCACCTTGGCCTTGGCCATATTATCATTGGCATTTCTTTTTGTACACCCTGCTGGCAAACCTGTTTGTTTTAATAAAACCAAGCATTCAAACTCATCATATTTTTCTCCCAATCAGTCTCTTTCCATTTCATCTGATTATCCTTACATAAATTCTGTTGTTGAAACTGGTAACCTAGAACCTTCATTCACCCGGCTCTCACACTGAGTTACTCTCAAACGTTCTTTCCCACACAACAGCATGTAGATCTAAGTCATGTTCTTGGCTTTGATAACTAAAAGTGGTCTCTTCCTCCCATTGATTTCCAAAGAATTATTAAGCTCCCATTTCATTTTCAATGACTTACAGGACACCCTTTCTCTTTTGATCCAAATTCAACCGCACTAAAACATTTTCCATTTCCTACACTTTTATTTTGTTATGGCTTTGTAGTTTTTTCATTCAACCTTTTTGCCTTGCTTTTACCAAATGCATTCTAAGAACTGCATTTTTTCTAATGAATTTTTGGCATGCAGTTTTGATAGCCTTCACAGATAGCTTTTGCTTTATGTGATGTCTCAGCTATCGCTAAACATCTTCAATATAAAACTCTGCTTTGCAGAATATCAGTCATTTTTAGAGATGATAAAAAAATAAGAAAGAGTACATTGAAAATTTTCTCCCCTGTTTTTCAGCTTCAAATTTTCAGTAGCAGTTTCATCAAAATTCTGGATTGACATATATTTCAAAGAGCTTACTATTTGTTTCCCACTGAAAGACTCCCAGTATTTCTCTGATTCCACAGGAGAATTTAACAAAATTAATGTGATTGACCAGAATTTGAAAAGTCAAAATCAAAACCAATTCTTAAATGTTTGAAATCAGGAAAAGTTAGTTTGCAAGAAAGATGTGCTGGAAATTTTGCATTTCAAAATTCTTCACAGTAATTTTCTTCACAGTAGCTAGCATGGGGCTATGTTTTGGATTTGTGCTGGAAACAGTGTTGATAACACAGGGATGTTTTCCTTACTGCTGAGCAGTGCTTACCCAGAGTCAAGGATTTTTCGGGACAGCTGACCCCGACTGACCCAAGGGAGATTCCAGACCATAGGACATCATGCTCAGCTTATAGAGTGGGGGGAATAAGAAGGAAGGGGGGATGTTTGGAGTGATGGTGTTTGTCTTCCCAAGTCACCATTACACGTGCTGGAGCCCGGCTGTCCTGGCGACGGCTGAACACCTGCCTGCCCACGGGAAGTGGGGAATGAATGAATTCCTGGTTTTCCTTGGCTTGGGTGCACGGCTGTTGCTTTACCTATTAAAGTGTCTTTATCTCAACCCACAATTTTTCTTACTTTTACCCTCCCATTCTCCACCCCGTCCCACTGAGGGGGAGTGAGCGAGCGGCTGTGTGGGGCTTAGTTGCTGGTTTGGGTTAAACCATGACAATTACACATTTAAAAAAAATGACTTTTTTTTCCTGATGCTGTAGGAATGTCTCAGTTTATCTATTCAACCTTACCGTGCCCACCTCTGTTTTATTAATGTTTCCATTTCTGCTAAATGCCATGTGATTGGCAGGCAATCTATTGGACTGTGGGCTTGTAGTTAAAGTTCAATTTACTTTCTGAGCTCAAAAACATTGATGCAGGTGAGAAGTCATCATCAGTGACAGGCACACATGATTTTTTATTGAATCAAAGGACAGTTATGTCTTAGGTCCTTAAGCACTTCATTTTGGATTCTCATAGGCTTTGGGATGGAACAAAGCTGCAGAACAAGAAGTTTGCCTAAATTAGAACAGGAAACGAGGGTTTCTGCAGGGGTGTTTTGAACATTCACTTCCAAGGAAGAACTTCTAGAAGCCTTAAGCCCCCAGGATATCTTTGGAGAGAGTGATCCAGGATGGAGGTACATGGCACAGACAGCATAAAAGGAAAAGTCTTCCAACTGGTGAATGTAATGACAGATTTTCTCTGAAGTTGTGCTATTCTTACAGTTTTATAATCATGATATTTGTTTTTTTTTTTTTTTTTTCCCCAGGACAAACACCTTGCTGTCCATTTTAAGCATATCTCCTATAGCTTCAGATGCCAGGTTCTCCTGGAGCAGAACTTCCACTTGACCTCCTGCTGCTTCTTCCTGGCATGGAGCAGGAAGTGGAACGACTTACTTCTGGGTATTTCTGAGTCCTCTTTAAGAAGTGCCCTCTACTTCAGTCTTGCTTAGTTTTCATTCTTTTAGTGATTTGGTGGAAACATTTTGTACATTATCATCCATCCTGACAGATTGTTCACTAAAAAATAAAAGAGGGAGAGAGAGAAAAGGTGTGAAAAACTTTTTTTCAATACCTTCAAAACAAAACACTCCTCTTTTGCTAACTGGAAGTAACTTTTACCAATTACTGTAAATATTTAAAAGAAATCTATGCAAGATATATAAGTAGGATGTTAATATTTCACTTTGGACAAATAAGTTTTGTTTCTTAATGGTAACAAGAATTTCTTTTTTTTTTAGCTAACACATATTTAAATATGTTAACATCTGACACATTCAAGAATCAAACGGTTCTGTTTATTATAAGTGGAATATATTGGGTTTTTTCCTAATTTGTAATTATTATTTCTTCCTGGGAAACAATTAATTCAGAAAAATACAGTACATAGTGTATTGTGTGAAATGGCCCCACATTTAGAGGGAAGATTTAATTGGTAACACATGGCAGACAGATGATTTATGGGTCAAGCATAGATGTTTTCAAGAATTTTGAGTGCCTTTTTTTTTTTTTTTTTTTTTTAATGTGCATTCAGTGGAGGAATCTTTTCTAATACATGTATTGTTTTCAGTCAGGCAGTTTGGGACCCAGGTGACTTAACTTTAAACTTAACTAGGTGAGGACAAACCCAGCCTAAGTGGCTGACATTTACATCGTAGACATACCCTGCTGAGGGAGCCATCCTAGGCCACCTATTTAGTTAATTAACAGAAATAGGTCATTTAGGACATTATTCACCCCACCAAGTATTGACTTAGTCTTCCAAATAAAATTAGTGGCACCCTCAAAAGTATTTGTCAGGGACATTTCACAAAATTAAACCTACCTCCAGTTTCAGTTGAAATTCTTCAGTATTCCACGGGTCAAAGTGCTTTAGGGGTAACAATCCATTAAGTCTCATGAAGTGAGAAAATGGCAGCAAAACAGTGCCCTCCCCCCAATTTATTTATGGGAGAAAGGGTGAGAAGAAAGCCATTAGATGCTTGGGCTACAGGTGGATGTATTTTTCTCGTTAGGAACAAAGGAAAGCCATAGGTAGACAGATAGCAGTCCTTTAATTTCCTTTATATTTTTATCTCTCATTGCACTTTCTGACTCCCTATTGCCTCAGGACCAGTTCTTTGCCCTGTAACCAGTCATAAAATGCCTGTGAGTCCTTCAACTTTTCCAGCTTCTGCTTCTTTGGTGGCATCAGCATCGGTAGGTGTATGAATAACACGTACAATTAAATGTGCACAGAGCTGTGCTGAGTTGTGCTCTACTTTTCTAATCAGAAAAAACAGCACACATTCTTTAAAGCAGTAACATATAAAAATAATATCTGATTGTTAAGCATATGAAATAACTTTTCTTTAGCCTTTGGAATCGCAATTAATTCTCTGTGATATGTATAAAGTTCACACTTGTCCTTGAGGTGATATAAAAGTAGCCTAACTCTGATATTATATACTATATAATTTGAGAAACAGAAAGTGATAATATAAAAAATAAGAAGGCTCCTAAACCATGCAAGAGAGCTGCAATTAGAGATGTACAAGAAACTAGCATTGCCATTTTCAAACTACTAAAAGCTTTACTTTACAACCTCCATTATTATTTCTTACAACATTTTTCTGTGGAAGTAAAAATATATTCCTCAAAACTGTGCAGAACACTGACAAACTAATTTTGCAGAACTCTGTGAACCAGGTTGTGTTGCTGCTTTGAGGGTAAAGTCACCTTTCCTTTCTTCTCCCCAAACCTGCCTTATATTATCAGTGTTTTCTTTCTCTCCCCTCTATAATAAGGAGATGCTGTGTGAATTCCTGTGTTAAAGTGCAGGAGAACCTTACAGATTTGTAATGTGGCTGATACTCACAGACGAAGAAAAGGTTTTGAACTTATTCAGTGATTCTAAATCTGGCTAGTACCTACTAAGGAGTAGGACCTTGGCATGGCCGTGGATGCATTGGAGGTGAGATTTCTGTGTCGCTTGTGTACCTCAAAGCATATTGCATTTCCCCCTACGTACTTTGTACAGAACTATGTGTTAGCATCAGAAAATAAACTGTACTCCAAGTAACCATGGCAACACCAACATAGATGCACTGCAGATAGTTCATGCTACCACACGCAAATCTGAAAGGAAAGAGATAATCCTTGAAATTTCCTGTTGGCCCAAGCAAGAAGACCTGAACCCAGGGAACCATATTCTGAGAGATCTGTCCTCGTCCTTCTGAAGAGTGGTAGAGGAATCGCCCTCCTTTTCCCTTTCAATTTTGCTTGAGGACATTGGTTAAATTTGATACAAACAGCTGTAATTCTGTGATGGTCACGAGTTTTAATCATCATCCATGGGCATCAATGCAGTCTTTGCTTTGAGTAAAGCTCTGTATTTAAGTTTCCCTCTTTACCGAGCCAGGTTGCTTGTTTTAGAATAGGGTATGAGGAAAAGTAAAGGCAATATGGACAATCAGGGAGTTTAATGTCAAGAAATCCAATGGCAAATCACAACATAGCTCAGTGGAAGACAAGGTCAAATGTATAATGGTTACAGTGTGAAAACCATAAGAAATCTATCATACTCCTGCAACAAATACATAGTGTTAAAAGAACAGAGTGTGAATTTAGGAACCGGTTCTGGCTGTGGGTATTTTGATTGACCAGAGCTTACAAGAAGAGATCAGTCTTGTTGATAATGCCTTATTAATAGCAAACCTGTCTATCCAACCCCATGTAGGACTACCGTATGTCCAGCAAGATCTGTACATGCCATCTTTTTCTCTCTAGATACATAAGTGCTTTGGCTAGTTTTCTGGGATTTCCAGGTATCTGGCAGCTCATATGGGCAAACAGGCCCAGATGAGCTGCAGATATCAGAGACTCTGAAGGTGCATAGATCAATTTTACAGCACATGTCTAGTAAAACCCTGATGGAAATATGACAGGTCTAATCTATGTGGAGCTCTTATTCTGTGAACAGTCTCAGTTAAGAAAACATATGGTAGCTGAAGTAAAAGCAAAATATGGTCTTCATGGAAGATAATTAAGAAATATGCCACTGATGGGCTTTATGAGTATAAGCATTGAACAGAACAAGGCTAGGTGGAAAGAGTTAATGGGCCTGAGCTGTGCAAGACTGGACACAGCCTAGGTAGCTGCCATAAGTAGAAGAATCAAAGACAGCGTGCATTCAGCCATATAAATCTGTCGATGAGAAGCTAACTGCGGTTACACAGCCCTGTGTTCTCATGGGTAGGGTAACACGCTAAAGGAAGGATGGCCAACCTGCTGCCTTTGAACCATAGGCAGCTTGAGGGCAGTTCACGTACATCTTCCATGTTCCAGCTACGCAATGATCTCTGCAGGACACAGCTGGTACAAGGGGAGACACTACCGAATAATGCAGATACCCAGATAAAGTGAAACCGCAGGAACCATTGAGACTCATAGAGCTGAATCACCCTTAGGTTTAGCAGCATATTCAGATTAGCCTGGTGGGAATTCTGGAAAGGTTTTGCTGGCTCTGAACTGGTTTGTGTGATGCCCTTTCCTTTAGCTCTCCAAGAGATATGTTATGTGCCTTGGGGTAAGATTTTGGGTTGCAGCTCATAAAGCCGAGAAGGTTGGTCAATGCAATGGCAGAAGAAACATGTTTGCCGAACTCAAAAGCAAATCAAATACAAAGCAAGTAGCAAAGAAACACTGCAAGAAGCTCATAAATGCCTTTAAGGCTAGGAGTTAGCAGGAATAACGCAACCTCCTTTTTAGACAGTAATGTGGAATAATAAAAACAGTAGTGCTTAAGGCTGTATAAGAGTCTGTATGCAGGAGAATTACCTAGATAATTCAAAATTGACACTGAGGCATAAGCAGACTACAGTCCAAAGAGAGAATATGGGAAAATATTTGCTTACAGCACAACACTATCACTGACAGCATCAGTAAAGTGAAAGTGAGTTATATGGTTACTGCTTCAGAAAAAAGAAGGCATTAAGCTGCACTCTGTAAAGTGAAAACAATAAAGCTGTTAAAAGCACCGGTCTCCCAAGAAAATAAGAAGTTGGAAAAAGGCGGCAAAAATTTATTATAATAAAAATGCCAAAATAATGAATCCTTTCACACACTACTCCATTGTAACAGCATGTGTCAAGCAGTCCATGGCATCCTGAAATTGTAAGTAAAAAAAAGAGGAGTAATGCAGGTCTGATGCAATAAAGGGAGAGAGGAGACAGGGATTTAAGTGAGTGGCAGGCAATTGAGGACTGACACAATAAATGGTATCAAATCTGATCATGGAAATACATATTGGGTGCTGAAACCACAGATGAAGAATATTGTAGCTGGGATCCCAGTGGCTTTCCATAGCACCCACTGAGGAGAGAGACAAAAGACACCTGAAGGGTGAAAAAGCAGCTGCAATCACTAGCAGATGTTATCACTTCACCTGCACCACGTGTGCTTAAAGATGTGAACTCCTAGTAGGATGGGTATGATGTGTCCTAATGCTGTCACCAAGTGGAAAACATTAATAAAGTATCTCCAGACTCCTTTGGTTTACTGCAGTATTTTAGCCAGGCACTGTTCTGTTGGGAGATGTCTCGGGAGAGATGCTCAGCCATGTATGTCCTCCAAATGTCCCCATGGTGATTTGTGCTGATGCTAGGGAGAAAATCCGGAGTGGCTCACCCCCTACTCAGCTCTCCTGACTTTTTTAGTTTGAACTTTGTGCTACAGAGGTGCGTAGGCATGAGGAAGTTGGGGAAGGGGAGGAGGAATTGCCCCTGCTTCAGGATAAGGGTGAAAGCGATGACATTATGAGATGGTGTGAGGAAATGAAGTGTAAGCAAGGATGGAAAAACACTTCAGCACTGTTTCTGGGCCTTTCCCTGGAAGTTTACTACATTAGCTACTGTGAAAAGAGCATGCAAGTTTAAGAAGCCACCAAAGCAGTAATAGTAATAATAATAATAGTAATAATAGCCTGTTTTATTTACCCTGTCTGTGCCGACCTTCATTCCTGACAAACCAAGGCAACACAGGAATGAGGTTTTGAAATATGTTTCCAAGGCTACAAAGCAAGAACAAGCTGAAGATACTAACGCAGTGAATGTGGAAATAGTTTTGGAACCTTAGGGGAATCAAAGTAATAGAAAAAATAATATTACAGGAATTGCACATTGTTTACGGGGGGAGGGCGGAAGGGAAACCAATCACATAGTGATTTGAAAACACTATTACAGTTGAGACTGCAGGGAAACTAAGGCTGATATAGCTTTTCATTAGGAAACATGATTTTAGTATTAAATATCCCATCTAGCTGTAAGATAGTTGTCAGCCAAGAGCAGTTTATTGGAAAAAAATAAAGCAACTCACAACCATTCTCGTTTGTGAGGAATATGCCAATTTGAGTTCCAGCAAGGCTAAAAGCAAAAGGGAGTAGGGCACACAGCACTGGGCTGTGCATTGCAGCTGTGAGGAATGGGCTGGGCTGGATGCAAGCTGAGCTGTAAGGATGCCGTGATTCAGAAATACCCACTTAATCCCTGTTCTTTGGTATAACTCACCCTGCATTAGCTACAATTTTCCAGCTTGCGGGCAAGGCAAGGGACAGACAACCCACTTCATGGGCTCATTTCACCCCTTCTCTTTCACAGAATAATGACAAGCCTCCTTCTCCCTCCCTTTCTCCCTCTTACTCCCTTTCTCCCCCTCGCCCCCTTTTTAAAGTACCATTTTGAATAGATATTATTCGATTAGGAGTTTTCTTCCTAACACTTCATTGAAGACCTGGACTTGCATTTGCATGATGCTCCATATTTCAAATTTCAGTTACATATGACATAGCTTTATTTTATTCTGAGATTTATTATTTATTCCAAAGGCTATTTTTCAGATAAGGACATTGAATACTTCTCTAGCTTTCTTGTCACTCAAAAGCAACCTAATAGTCTTCCAAGAACTGAGACTAGACATACAACTATCAGTACTAAAGGTACTGACTCCTCATTTGAACCAATGAATCAGTACCTTTAACCACCCATTTTCCTTGAGTGATATGTCCTTAGCATCTGTGACTGAGCCATGAGGTAAATGAAGTTACATAGGCTTCATGTAAAAGGTCTTACTCACCCAAAAACCAGATCTTAATCTTCCTTGCTGCCAGCAGTCTGCCTAGTTAGGCTCTAAATATTATAGTACAGTCATAATATAATGACGGACTAAATGTTACTGTTAATCCAAATGTGAGCCTTCTCAGGGATTCCAGTTTTTAGAATGGTGGAGAGTTAAAAGCCTCTGTATCTAATTGAGATTCTGAGTGGAAGGCATCATATAGAAAATACTGATTGAAGCATATTAGGAAAGTAAGATTCTACCACTTTTTCATATTGGAGTATTTTATATACTATTTTATGAAAAATCTATGTTTTATTAGTCTGTTCCCTTCTCTATGGCTCTACAACGCATAATTGATTGCATTTCACATTTTGCTTATATCATACTTCTAAAAATTATTTACTTTTCCCCCTAAAAATATTTACTGTAAATCAGAAAATGGATACAACTTTCAGTGGAAATTTCAAAGCGAAGTATAACTCTTCTCATACAGGACCTGACAAAAAAAAATGTAAATGTGTTTCATTAATAACACTAGTCAAGCAGAAGGAACATACTCTAGTAGTTCCATTGACTTTTGTAACAGCTGCAACAAAGTCATTAAAACAGCTGAGATTTAATTAGAAAATAGAAGAACTTTGGACCCATCAGTATGTATACACATGTGTGGATCCCTGTTGTTGCATATGCATATATATACATACACAGATAAAAGTTTTCCACCTACTTCAGAACAAAGTTCCCAGCCTAACCAAACATCTCTGTGGCTGCAAGCACGCAGGACTGACCTACTGAGGGAAGGTTGGAGTCGAGCAGGCAGCACATTCATGTTAATGAACAAACTATGTGCTGCTGATATTCTTTCTCCTCATAGTATATGAACCTTTCAGAAACTGTTTTCTTCTTTGATCTCTTGTCCCATTCCAACACCACCTCTGCCAGATGTTTTTATTTGATTGTATCATTACTTTTTGTCTTTTTAATTTTCTTACTTTCCCTTTTCCCCCTGTGTGTTTTCCAGGTCCCTGTTTTCTTTCTTTCTTTTTTTTTTACCTTACTTTTTTTTTTTTAATGTAAAGTACACCATGAGCAGTCATTTTGCATGCAGATTTCACAATGAAAATGCACAAATTAGGAGTGAAAATATAGCAAGAACAGTTTGACAAATATAGTGATGTATAGATACCTTTCTTGACACACATTCTCAGCTTACCTTCGCCGAATCAAAGGTTGTATTGAGATTACTTCCAAGGAAAGCTTTCCATATCTTGCGCCTCTGGGTTTCCTCAATTAACCGCATCAGTTCATTTTAACAGCACTCTAAAAAGAAGAAATAGAGGCAAACTTTTTCAGAATACCTTAACAGATGCACATTGGCTTACTTTCATCGACACTAATGTGACTACAGGAATTTTTCACCAAATTTGCATCCATTTACATCCTTCTGAAGAAGATAGCAGTTTTTAGGGTTATTTTCAAATGAGACATATAATTGTGTTCTGTACCATTTTCCTGGAATCTTTTTAGACCCATTGCTGCACTGTAGGGTAACAGTACAGAAACAGTTTCAAATTCCTGGTAGGGAAAAACTCATGTCTGTTGTGAGAACCAGCAAAATCCTCTTGGTACTGCTGCCTAAGCTTTATGTGGAGGCTGCGTTCTTGGGGAAAAAAATTAAATCCTTAATTTGTGTAAGTGGGACATACAAAAGTCTGCAGGCTTTGACATGAGCTGTGTAGTCTCAGTACTCTGCATGGTTAGTATAGTTTGGCTAGTGATGTGGCCAAGTTTCTAGTCGCAGCCAAAGGGTAAAGAGTTTTAGTACCATATCTCAGACCTCATCTTGCATGAAAGGAATGTTCATCTCCTCATCCCTTCCAGCCTCCACCTGTGCAGACCCCCAAATACTGAGACTCTGTAATGACAAAATAGCTTTGCTGATTAGGGAATCCTACCTGAGGAGTTTGCCTTGCTCCAAATCCTTCATGGACTTTATCTCACCTTAGGCAAGTACCCAGTTTTATTTAACAGACCAATTACCTGATGCTCTTGTGAATCACGATAAAGACCAGTGTACAGCAGACAACTTAGGTCTTAAGTATCTAATTCAACCTCTAGCAGCGTCTCTCTCTCTTCACTGATGAGAGAAGAAGGACAAGGGGAAAATAATCTTGGTTAAGTGCCTTAGTTTAGGTGTAATGAATCTGGGTCTTGCTTGTTTGTTTTCCCCATGGAGTTTCCTGCCTTTTTCTTCAACCTCAATGTTCAGCTTTTCATGCCTTTTGAGCGCGTCAAAATAAATCCACAAAACTTTAAATTATCTTGGCACCATGAGCAATTTGGTTAATAATGGAAATTAAAGGAGATGTTCAGAAGAGAAATTTAATTTAATATAGCTTTATTTTGCATAACATTTTCCAAGAGGCACTTTAAATTTAAGAAAATCTGGACTAGAATAGAATCAACAGTCACTTAAAGCTACTTGAATGATATACAGTACAGCTACTGCTTTTGAAGTTTTAGATAAAGACAGGAGTTGTATGAGCGATTTGCAACAAATAATTTTACTTGATGAATTTTGCTGTCTTTCCTGTTGGTGCTCTGTGAATATTTATTCATTATGTGAAATTATTCACAAATGCCTTTAGTGAATAATTCTAGCTTTTCAGATGCTTTGCAAACAGTTCATAGCAAATATTTGTCATTTTTCTCTTTTTTGATAAGGTTTGTAAGCATGCAGCATTGTTTCTATTCCTTAGCAGTTTGATTTATATAGCAAACCAACACAGCAGGAATTGCATATTTTCCATGATGCTGTCTGAAATCCATTTTAGTGAATGTAGTGAATATTGAAGCTTGAATGTTTTGTTGGGTAGAATTCTTATCATTAATAACTGAGCTCATGGATCTCCGCAGGAAAAAAATACCCGACAATAACGTGCTCTGACAGACTCTGAGTCCAGGGTGGGTGGTTGACTCTAGAGGTCCCTTCTAACCTAAATTATTTTCTGATTCTAGCAATGAATGCTTTCAAACACAAATGAGTCTATTTATTTGCCCCTATTCTTCCTTAGTGAAATGAGAGGTGGATTCATCTCTGGACCTCCAGACATCAAAAAATTAGGTATTATGTCTAAATTCATCATCTATGCTCTGTCTACAGTAAATATAGAAGCTTCTTTCTTTCAGCTGTCTCAGACCCCTGTGTGAAAATGTGGTGAATATTCCACTGACTGACAAGGGAACCAATCTATTAGCTGCCTTTTAGCTATATAAATTAAGTGAAATGATTAACTCTATCCCAGCTGAAACGGGGACATCATACAAAGTTCAAAGACTCAATAACACAGAAAAGGGTCAGAAGAGCATGTGGGGACATTAAAATAACTTTGAAAACAATATTAACAGTAATTGGAAAAAGTTTAATTCCACAAAATGGTAGGCACTTATGAACTAAGAAAATCATGTCAGTGATAAACTGGGAGCTCAGCATTTGAAAGCAACAGAAAAAGAAGCATCTGGCTGCAGTAGCTGATCAGATTGCTAGTAGCTGCAACAGTGATCTAGAAGAAGAAGAAACACAGTGGATAAAGAAGAGAAAGTAATTTCACTAGAGGCAAATTATCAATGTGAACCTACAAAGTCCAAGTGCACTGCACAGAGTTGTGCTTGCACTTATCCAAGAATGATCAAACCAGAAAAGAAGGAGAGACTAGGATAAGGAGCAACATGTAGAATTTACTTCCAAAAGTTATTACAAGATCTGACTCATTTAGTTTAATAGAAAAGAAGGTAAGAAATAAGAAAACTGATCTTTACACATACATGGAAGAGGGGCATAAAAAACAAGGAGTGTGAAAATTACTTAAAAGAAAGGAAAGATGGACTAGTGGATATTAAATGAAGGGATATTCCACATGTGAATATTAAAGGCTGGAAACTAGAAACTGTTTCTAATAAGTGGAGAAAGGAGTTTGAATTTGGGACTGGCCTGATGAAATGGATTATATGTTATAACTATTTCCTTTCAGTCCTGTTATCTCCCTCGGCTTATTTATTTATTTATTTATTATTTCAAAGGACAGACTGAGAGTCAAAAAAGTAAGATGCAAGGTCTAACTTTTCTCCGGAAGTCATGTTGGAACTGAGGACTGCAAACTGAGCAGTAATTATTCACTCATGAACGTGTGTTCTACTCCAGATTTCTCCTGTGCTTCACTAAATCTAATACTCACAAGCATTAACCAGAACATTTCACCCACGGAACAGCTGCTCAATTACCAGAGGAAAAATGCAGTTGAGGAACTCTGAAAGACCAGTTTCCTTTTCATGTATACTGTGTAACTTCAAGAATCACCAGCACTCAGTGGAATGCCAACTTTCTATAGCAATGAAAGGGACATGTTCCTGTTTAATACCTCCAAGGGTCATTTAAAACGCTCCAGACATCTGAGGCCTATGTCTAATGAACAGAATTACTTTTCAACTGCTACCTTTTATGGGAAGGTAGCTCATGTAGGCAAAAAATGTTTGCTTATTCTTGTGTTATCTTTCCTCAACCATTAACAGTTGCTTATGGTTTAATTTCATCTTCTCCAATCAAGAAGTATCTCATCTATTTTGCTGTTCCTGGTTCCTGCAATTATAAAGGAGGATAACTCAAGCATAGCATGTACTTTTTTTTCCTTTTTTTTTTTTCCCACAAATGCTGATGTCTTAGACCACTTAAAGTCCATTTGTAGTGTCATCTTACATCGCAGAAGTGTGGCAAAGAAGGAAAATGGTACATCACCACTGCTGTAACGTATGGACTTACCTTGATTGTAAGTGGGGCCAGGCTGCTCAATGGTTAAAATGCTTAATGTTGAGGTTCCCATGCCCTTGCAAGGGATCTGAAGTTCCATCAGCTGTGTGCCATGCATGGCTTGGTGTGCAGGTTTTGCTAGACTTCCTTTCACCCTGTTTGGGTAGGTGAAGGAGACGCTCTCCTCCCATCACACTTATTACTGAGTGAAGCAGGACTGCATTTTCTGGGGGTATAAACCCATCACGTAATCCAGGCTATCATCCTGCTCTTACTTCAGCCACCTTTCCTATTCCCTCTTCCTATCTTCCTAACATGAAGAAGCCAGCGATTTTGATCAGACTTCAGTACTCACTTCTTGGTTTCCTACGGTCCTTGCCTCTTCGGGATGACGATGCAGGCTAACTAATTCTAACAGCTAGTTTTCCAGCAGTGTCTCCCCTGTAACTCCCTGAGGAAGACTACTTACTGATTTCTACATTTTCTCCAGACCGTTGGCTAAGAAAGAAGGTCACAGCAATGTGGCATCAACAGCCAGGAGACAGGATTCCAGAGACACGGGATTTTGTTTCAGTGTGGATTTTATCCATACAGACTAATGGTTCAGTATAGACCTAGCCAGGGTGAATGAAACAGGGTGAATTGTGTCTCAGAGCCACAACAGCTTCACGGGTTACTTCTAAGGATATTCCTAAGCCATTTGTATGTTTTTCCCTGCTCTGCTTAAATCATAGTCTGGTTGCAAAAGGAAGACCTTTGGGGCATAACAAAAATAAACTGGTAAGCATGGTGATGAAGAACTGAGCGACAAGTAAGGAAACACTCCTCCCAACTTCGCTCTACTGTCAGAGCAATTTCTCATGATCTTTTTGTCCACGAGCTTCATTCAAGTCTTTCCAGCAGCCACTTAATGCAGGCCATCAAGCTGCACTGCACTTGGACACAATGTGCGTTGCTAATAATCTAAAGCGACAAGACACCATAAGAGCTTTTTTTAAAAAAACTTATTAGCTGAATTTAATAAATTGAAAGGAAGCCTTTTTGACCACCTAAGGAATGTCCAAACCTTATTTACGTTCCATGGGCTCTGAGTGGAAAATTTAATTAGAACTCAGAGATGTCATATGCTGTTCAGGTGATGCAAGTTGGTTTTATTTTTTATTGTATTTATTTATTTAAAAAATTCAGCCCCCAGTCAGCTACCAGTTATTAAGTATTTTCTGTTGAGTGATATTTTTTGCTCTCTCAGTACTGACAGGTTATATACAGTAGAGAAGATTTTTGACCATATAGTCAAAATAACTTATTCTTTTTTTTTAACTAATGTAACGGCATGTACAATGAGCCTGTACTGCTGCAGATTAGGTCTCTGCTACTTGAAACCCAGACCATGACCAAAAAAAATTAACCTTCTTTTATTTCACCACAGAACGAAAGCTCAGCTATTTCCCGAAAATGCAAGATTTCTTTTGACTTTGTCTATAATGACTTTATACCCTCCACAGGGGTTGTGGTTCTAATTCTGCCTCTCTATATGTATAGCTGTGCTAATGCATAGCTGTAGATCTGCAAAAAAATTGAAGAGATTGTGTAGGGTTTTCATTGAAGACTTTGCCTTATCAAACTTGGTGTCTTATCAGCAGGAGAATGGGCAGGTAACCTCAGCACTATGAGTGAAGAGAGGAGAGTGTTGCATGGCAGGACTTGCTTTTATTCTCCAGCTAGAAGCATCTGCTTTGGTCTATTAACAAGGAGAAATGATTAAAAGTCTCACTTCGTAGTATCAACTAAGATGAGGCATAGCAAAAGAAATATCTTGGTCTCAGGAATTATATGGAGCTCAAAATGCAGAATGTCTGTTTATCTGATTATTTCCCCATTGCTTTTCTATCACAAATGGAGAGTCATTTTACATGGAATAGAAGTTCTTCCTTAAAATTTGGTCCAGTGATGCTAAATATTTGAAGGTATGAACATAAAACATTTTGATGACTCTTTTAACCTGATCTTAATTTCCTACCTAAATCCTTTATTTCGATATTGCTATCTCCCTTTCTCTCTGTAGGGAATTTTCACTTTCTCTTTCACCACCAGTAACTTAAAGACCACCGAGATATTTTAATCAGTTAGGCAAACTTCTTAATGTACTCCTAGCAAGGATACACAAATGTAACTGTAGTACTGATCAGGTAGACATATACAAAGCAAGTGAATCTTCATTATCAATTCAATTATGAACTTGTTCTCTGAAAGCCGTAACATATTAATTGGTTCATATTTAAGTTTAGAAATGAAAATATTTTTTCATTTCTGTATGTCAAAGAAGGAGAAGCTGTCTTTGTCTCTGAATACACAGGGAATGATGTGAACAACCTAGCAATTTCATAACTGAGCTGTTCTCTAAGCAGAATCTTCCTGCCAATTTAGGATCCTGCCCTGCATTTTTGATCTGCTGTGTTGACTTGTTTACCTTACAAAAATATCACAGCTAAGGTTTACAGGCATTGTGAGCGTTTAAAAGGGAAAGCTAAAGTGAGATTTATAGAAAGGCTCATCAACTGAGTCACCAGAATGCAAATAAATGTTCACTGACTATTACGCAGGTTTCTTGGAACAAGAACATTTTGTAATCTCTCCATACATCTTTTCCACAAAATTATTAAAAAAATATAGCTACATTAAGCTGCCAGCCAGACTCTGATGCTCTTAGCAAGGAAACCCTTTCAAGCTTTGCTTGAAGTACCTTGTCTTTCCTGTTTTCAGGTGGACCAAATGTTCTAGTGTTAGCAGGGGCTCACAGTGGTAATTGCTTCTGGAGTCTTTGACCAGCCCAGATTTATTTTATCTTGCAGAATAAAAATTTTATATGTATATGTGTAGTACACACAAGGTTTATATGTATTTAACTGCTGTCTTCTTTGTTTAACAGGTTTTAATTTGCATTTTCATGTCAGTAGTGAATTTCCAGCTGTTTGCATCAGATCCCCAACATCCTTTGTGTTACCAACCTGGAAAGGAGCTGAAAAAGACTGTATTGAGATTTCTTCTGTTCTCTGCAAGATGTGGTAGGAGGCTGGCTCCTGCTTCCCGTGCGTATAAAGATTTCTAAAAGAGGTCAACGCAAAGACTTACATCCCAACATCTTTGAAAGCCTGTTTTGAAACTAAGCTCACTTGTTTCTTTCAGGAAGGAAGGGTGAAGTTGGAAGGGAAATCCCAGATTAAAAATCTGTGGCTACCTGGCAAGTTTTGCTGTGGATGGGACCATGGCAGATTCAGCGTCTTGCAAGTTTTATAGATAGCCCTTTGAAATGTGTGTGATCATAACTGTAAAGTGTATTGAAAAATGCCAAAAAATGAAAACGAACCTTTAACAGAGAGCAAACCAGTGTGTGTTACCTCTGTTCAGACTGGAATCCTTAGGGCAGGTTTGTCTGCACAGGTTTCTTCACAGTTGTGTGCCTGAGTCAGCCCCCACCAGGCAACTGCAGAAGGGGATGGAGGTAACATTTCTAATATAGGAAACAAAAAGGTCTGTGAGACCAGGCTTTCAAAGAAGGAGAGAGCTGGAAAGCAAGATAAGTTCAGTGTTAGCCAATACACTGAAGGACTGGCTCCCTGCCTATGGAAATAAATGAAAGAGGGGAGATAAAATTAGGTAAAAGAAAGGAAGCAAGAGTACAGCCATGTGACTACAGAGCTGCAGGTTAGAAGGTTGATTCACAGAACCTTAATGTTCAGGATGATCAAGGCGATGAGCATCTTGGGCTTTTTAGGTCCTGAAGATAACCGATATGAATATCCCCAGCTGGAAAAAAAATTATTCGTCTTTCCATGCCAATAGTGAAGAGCTGTCTGCTACCTGCTATAACAGATAGGGCTATAAATGACAACTATAGTGTGTAAACAGCAAATCATCTTAACTCCGGAGCTGCCTGGAAACAAATCTGCTGCACACACGTATGTCAGTGCATGCCAGAGTGGGACCATGCTCAGTAAAGGCTGTCTGCCCATTTCCTAACACTAATTGAGTAAATAACCAGTACTGGATCCCTGTAGCTTGGCCACTTCTGCAGGCACCTCTCCCAGCTTCTTTGGGTTGCTACACTTCTTTCAAGCCATGTCATGGCTATTCTGGAACAAGAAAAGAAAAAGGTGCAAGGAATCATTCCCAGTCCCTGATCCTGATGCAATTGCAGACTTTTGACCTCCCTGAGAGCATATAACTGCTATGGGAATTCCCACCAACTAAAAAAAGGGAGGGAAGAATACATGCTATATTGCACTTTGCTCCTTCAGGGACAAACCTGAGTGGCAACCTACCGCCGTCCATGGCATCTGACATCTATAGAACTGGTAGAAATGGTTGAAGAATCAGTAATGTAATGTTTATTTCGTAAAGTAATTCATTAAATAACAGCTAATATCTGACTAGAACATTGAATCTGTACCTGTCTCTTCCAAAGTATGCATTTGCCCTTAGAAATTATAACAGAGCTTTGTTTATGAGGGCTCTTTAGCTTATGTAAGCATACTGAAAAATAAAAAGAACTGAACTTTTCTTCTCAAGGCCCAAATAATAATGGTGATAGACCACCATGACTAGTTAAGAGTATCCAGTCAGGACAGCACTTATTAAAATAACATTTTTATGTGCTGTTTCTTTCCATTAGACTTTAATAATTAAAATCAATCTCGTTTTTTTTGCTTTTTTAATAAAAGTCACTTTTGTTCTGAGGCAGAGCTATTTATTTCTAAGTAGGCAAAGAGCCTAGAACCAGACGAAAAATAGCAACTTTTCCACCAACTTCCTCTCAGGCTGTTCTTTCAATATTACTTCCTAAGTCTCAGAGGGTACAGGCTCATAGTGAGAATTCACAGGGGGTTTTGCACCCTATGTGTCTTGCACTGATCTTCTACCTTTTCCCTCCCAAACTGAGGAAAAAAACACCAAAACTGAGAATGTCACAGCATTAGTACCTCCACACACTTGACCAGCATCATGGTTATAGTGATCATTTAAAGAATAAACACTGTATTTCAAGAGGTGAGGTATAAAGGGAGCCACAGTTTTTAAAAAAATCCCAATATCAGGAGACTAAAAAAATGTTTTAGTCCTGTGTTCAGTTCATATCAACAGCTCATAAATAAAAAATATTTGTACCTCTGGAAATATTTTAGGCCATAGAAAGTGTTAAGTGCTCTAGCAACATATAGCAAATTGCACAGGACTGTAGAGCCCTCAGCAGTTGTTTTGGAATTTACCAATATTTGCAGGATTCAGTGTGCGAATTAATAGGGAAAAAAAATCTTTCCCTACTGTGCTAAAAGGCACATGGATTACTCAAACAGTAAATGGCACATTTTTGTATTTCTGTTTTACAAAAAACCACATATATAAAAATAAATATACATACATATATACAAACTTTTTTAATAGAAGAAATATATTCACAGGGAAGAGGGATAGCTGAGACAGAAAAATATTGAAGGAGTACAATTTCATTTTAACTCTATAATTTCATTGAATATAATTATATTCAAAGTCACTATGATGCTTTTGTCCTCTTCCTCCAATGGAAGGAAAAGGGAAAGAAAATATTCAAACTAATGCTTTCAGCCTCTGAGGGCAAAAGTATTCAAGACACTTGTATTCTAAAGCAACAGAGGTAAATAGAAATTAGGCTGAAAATGTTAGCAGGTCTACTGAAATGATAGGTTCCATGATGAGTGCTACAAGAGATTGTATATTAGTAGTCTGATTGCAATGTGAAATGGTTGCATATAGTTAATGTGCCTTCAAAGTGCAGTTACATGCATTACTAAGACCTTAGTCATTGAGAGAACACAGCTCTGATCATGGCTAATAACAATTCTCAACTCATAGGTATTTAAAGGGCAAAACTGACCATGCAGATATAGAAGTGCATTTACAAATTGCAATGAATGACTAACCTCTATAAAGGAAAGTTTTGGACCAGATTTTATATTGAAATTGTGACAGGGAAATTCCTTGTACTTATGTGTGTTGTGCTTTAACCCCAGTAGACAACCAAGCACCACAGAGCTTAGGTAGACACATAGGTAGATAACTTCAACTGAGTGCCCACACTGGATAACTCAAATCTAAGTTAGAAGCATCACTGTTTTCTCTCTGTGCGCTCACAGGATACACTAGTATCTCCAAAAGGTTCTGAAGATGTGCTAATATCTTCTCACTGACCGTAGCTAGAGACTACGGCAACTACATTTGTAAGTTATAACAACTACATTTGTCATGTAGACAACACATTTAGGTGCCTAAAGTCCAAAAAGTGGCCTAAAAGCTCCTTTAGTCAAGCAATTATATAACATTTTACATCCCCTTCTCCACCACCCTGGCACTGTTCACCCATTTTGACTTAAGTGGTTAGTTGAAATGGAAAGTTTTGTGGGTTGTTCCTGGCAGACAGAAAAATCAACAGTAGCTTCATACCTTTCATTATTTTTTTTTCTTTAGTAAATGAAATAAAATAATCTAAACAACAGTCAATATAATTTAACATGATCATGCTACCAGTATTTCTTACACTTTCAGTAACAGAATCGTAGAACGGTTTGGGTTGGAAGGGACCTTAAAGATCACTTAGTCCCAACCCCCTGCCATGGGCAGGGACACCTTCCACCAGACCAGGTTGCTCCAAGCCCCATCCAACCTGACCTTGAACACTTCCAGGGATGGGGCAGCCACAACCTCTCTGGGCAACCTGAGGGTAGCCTGACAGGTCATTGCTGTCTAGATTTCTATTAGTTATGCATATTTTTATATACCCTTCTTAAAGTTGCATCTGTTTAAATCCTTTTGTGTTAATATCTCAACCTAATTCAATAATTTTAATGATTACACTTTCCATTTTCACTTATTTGAGACTTTTCCTGCCTGTGTCCCTATGTATCTCTCCCTGTTCAACTTGATTCTGCTCTTAACGCACAATGTAAATGTGAGTAGTGCCAGTTTTAAGAGCACATAGCATGAATAGTATTAATATGTATTAGTTCTGTAATAGGAAAGGAACCCAGTCCTGAAATACCTGGATTGTAGCAACCCTGAGGCACAAGGAAAAGGGTTGGTCCACCCGGCTAGGTGGGTCCGTAGGCGGAAATTGTAGGCT
>JANXJC010000055.1:43125896-43170138 GCA_027564655.1 Leptodon cayanensis
ATTTCTTGATTGGCTCTTCGCGAATCCGTCTCCACTTTTCATACAGCTGAAGCTCCAACTCTCGCTCATCCTCCACACTGGATGGAGCCTGAAATACATGAGCATCACCATCCTGACTTCAGTGGTGCTTTGTTTTACAGGAGGTCTTCAAGGTGTATGAATTCTGCTGCAGAAATGCTGTCTGCAGGTAAATCTGGTTCATCCATAGCCTTATATAAAAACAGAGCTGTAAAATACCTTATTGGGTTCTCTAGCTAAGTTTCTTAACCTGCTGTTGATGAACCATTCATGAGCTGAAGGCCAACCGAAGACAATGTGTAAAAGGACTAGCATAATACCATCCAGAACAAAATCAGTAAAAGCATGCTGCTTCTCTGTACTGCTAGAAATACATTCCTTCTATCTAATTTGAATCCATTTTGTTACAGTTTATACCCATGAAGAATTCATTACACAGCAGCCTCTTTCATAATTTAAAGTTGTTCTCTTCATGCCAAAAAACATGTTAAGTCCTTTTCTGTCAGCTTTCTTCATATTTTCCGCTGGTCTCCTACGGACTCTAATTGCTCCTGCTTTCTCCAGGAGTATCGTGTACAAAGAAAGCTCAGCTAAAACTTTGTAAGTACTGTTGAGTAAAAAGAAAAGATTTCTTCACTCATCTTCTAAGCTATACACCTGCATGAGCATGCCATCATTGTCTTGTTTTCCACCTGTGATCAACCATAATCCCAAGGTCTTCTTTTGAAAAACTGCTGATCATTCCCTGTTTTCTATCTGTGGAACTAATTACTCCCACCTACATGCAAAATCTTGCATTTGTCCCCATTAAATATATTTAATTTAATTTTTCTCTGTTTGAATCTGTAAAAATTACTTTGAATTCTAAGCCTGTCCTCCAAAATATATTTCCAGTGTCTGTGTCATTGGTAGATTTAACAAAAACATTGAAAAAGACTGACCTAGAAGAGACTACTGCAGAACTTCCTTCAGTGATTTTTTTCCATTAGTATCTATACCTTGGGTGCAATTACTCAATTTTTTTTTTGTACCTGGTAGTTTTATCTAGACCTAGTTTACTTATGAGAGTTCCACCTGAGATCACGTCAAAAGCCTTTCTAAAGCCAAGATACATGGCATCCACTGATTCTTTCTATCCACAAAGTCTGTTACCTTGTCACAGAGGGAGTTTAGATTGGTTTGACACAATTCGTTCATGACAAATCTATCTTGGCTGCTACTCATCTCCTACTCATCACTCTGCTACAGGAGCAGAGATAATAATCTGTGTTGCTTCAGTATTGATTTTGTCTGCATCAAAAATAGTCTGACATTTAATGCAAAATTTCTCTATTAATCCAGTTTACTTCACAATCAGGTGAATTAAGGTAGAGTATATGAAAATACTTTCTGATTAGTCAAATAAAACTATGTTTGGGGGTTTTTTTGGTTGGTTGGTTAGGGTTTTTTTGTGTGGTTTTTTTATCATGTCAGTACAATGAGAAGGATATGCCGGGTTTTCTTTTTCGAATATAAAAAGTGGAATTGAGAGCTAATTGTAAAATTCAACCTCTTGTAACTATGTATCTCTTAAAGCTGCTTCATTAATAAATATGCATATATACATTGTTTAAATGTGTGTGAAACTTTTGCAAAAATAGAAAATTCATCATATTTTCTGAAGTGTCTATTATTCAGGCAAGACTTTGGAAATACAAAATACATTCAAATTTAGGGAGCATAAGGGAAGATTTTCTTGCCAATGTGTTTCAACCTTGTTGCGGCAGGGTGAGAGGACAGTTCAATCTCTGCAGGCCACTCAGTCCTTAGTTTCTCTGCTGAGACTGTTAACAAAGATGCCAGTTAGCACTAGCTGTAATACAGATACTTGTTCACAAGGCTCTGGCTGGAGACCAAAAGCCATTTCGAATAGGTCACTGGGCAGCCATCTGTCGTTAGTGATCTGCAGTCACTACGGACACGTGCTGGATCTCCTCCAGCCCCGGTGAGTGGAAGACTCCTTTTCCTCTTACCAAGCCACTACATTTTCTACCCATGGAAAGATTTTAAAGCAGGTTTTACACCCCCATTTCACATTGCTGTCCTTAGCCTGCTGTCAGGAGCTAAAACGTGCAGTGACATTCACCATCTCTGGCGTCCCAATCTGGCACCGAGCAAGAGAGGGAGAAAAATATGTCTGAAGCGTTCAGGGTGCAATCGAATCCCACTGCTGTTGTAGTAAGTGAGGTCAGGCTCTGACAGCCCTGCATATGGGTCCTACATCAACCATATATACCCTCCATTAAGGCTTGGAGATTCCCGTTCCGATAAGTTCAAATCACGACAATTTATTACCAGAGCGGTGACAGCATTTCTCTACAACGCTGTGAGGGATCTGTCCTTCGTCACACTGAGGCACACCGATATATTCGTTTTCCCTCTTGAGTCTGTGAGCCATCAGGAAAGTCCAAAATAGGTCTGGGCCTTAGAGGCCATTCTATATGCTACCCATAATATTTCCTCTTCTTCTCACAAACAACGTACAAATGGCTGTATATGGGCCTTTAGGGCTGTAATTTAATACAGTACAATGTACAGTCTTGTCAAAAGCTGGTAATGAAGGATCAGGATGAGCATGAGAAAAGATTTCACAAAAATAATAACAATAGTGTCTTCCTATATCTCTTAAAGGCTCTCTCTTTCTCTATTAGAATGTATATGTATGTGTACAAAAAAGCTTATATTTCCTTCTGTTAGTACAAAGAATAAGGCAATGTAAATATTAATGAAAGGTATATAGAAAAGTTCTAAATACAAATTAACATGCTTGTTACGAGGGAGTAGCAAAAAGCCGAGGCAGCAGCTCATTTGAAGGCGTTGACATCTTCTCTTTTTAAGGAATTTCTGTGACTGCCTGCGATAGGATGGGCTGACTCACTCAGGAGGTCCTTCGCAGTGCTGTGGTACTTAGTCACTCTGGACCAGTGACAGTTCCTGGGAGCGTGGCAGGGATCCCTGAGGTGTTTGGCCAGCTGGAAAGACACTTTCAGTAGAGCTGGCTGAAAAACTCCAAGAGCAGAGATATAGGTATTAACCTATGTGCTGGATGTATAATCTCTTACTGAAGTCTGTGAAGTCGGTGGAGTTCTGACAGTCAAAGGATTTTTTGAGAATTCTTCAGATCAGTAAATGCTATAGCTCTTAACTTCTTAGTCCCTTTGGAAAGGACCTAAAAAGTGTATTTCCAAATTTTTAATGTCAAAATTATATCTTCCAGTCTTTTAAACACTTTTGTTAGCCTTTCCTGCCTCCTCCTCCTCAATTTACCTTGTATCCCTCCTCTTCTCTGTGTCCTTTTGCTTATGAGTATACTTTCATTTGATTTAACCTGGGTTTTGTTTTGGTTGTTTTTCATTTTGGAAGAAAAACGTTTTAATAACAAACTTCTACTCCAGGAAGAGATATTCAATTTTTTTTTCTTTACATATGTTTTTATACTGTATACTTTACTGTTTGGATGGCTGCTCTGTGACATCAGAGATCAGCAAAGGTAACTGAATTTTGAGTGGACAGCATCAGTGTCAAATGCTGCCTATATGCTTGCTTCCAACAGCTAGTATAAATATGTTACTGATGATGTTGTTACCTGTTTGAGACTATGATGCACTAATACAAATCTGGCTAGAAAGCCTCATGCTGAACTCAACCTATTCATTCTCCTTAATGGATCATTATGATTTATGAACAAAACTTGCCTCTTTAAGATCTAATACAGAAGACATAACAGAAGGAGAAAGAAGACTTTTCCGTTTATCTGGGTAACTTTTCTAATTAGACCATTTTAGAGAAAAAATGCTGAGTTAACAACATACAAAAATTTCACAGATGTAACTCTATATTGCCATTTCTGCTGGGGGGTGGGGGGAAAGGCAAGAAAAACAATTCCTGAAGACCTTAAAATCTTCCACTATGACTTTTTAAAAATTAAATATTTTGAGCGCTCAACTTTGAATTTGAAAACTTCCTTTTTTTTAAAAATTATAACAATTTTAAAATCAAAACAAGCTTTAAGCAGTAGCTTTATTTACAGAGAATTTAAAAAAAAATCCTTGTTGCAGGTAAATTCTATATTCATCCTTCTAAAATCTCTCTGTTTGACTGAGGTGGGACAGGAATGGCAGGAACATTGGCCTTGCCTGCCTTTCACTCTGTTTGTTTAGCTGGAGTGTATCAGTTCGTTTTTGATTCTGTGTCTGTCTGTGGCTTCAGTCAGGGACCTGAGCCAGTTGTCCCAGGGTTGTCCCTTCACATATTAGCTCATGATAAGACTATAAGATCTTGTGTGTACTTATTTCATGACCCAATGACCTGACTTCATTCAGTACCTTCTGCCCCAAACTTGGTTCATGACCAGATGAAGCATTTAGGATATTTTTTTTTTTCTAGGTATGAGAAAGGAAAGCAGAAACCAAGAAAGCACTGGTATAGTTGATTAGCTATTAGCCACCAAGTAGCCCAAGACCAAAGATCATGAGCCTGGTGTCTTTTTATAACCATTTGATTACTCATGCTGATTGTGTCACATTCTATTATTACATTCTTCCAGATTTTTATCACACTTGCTTAAATTCCTCTTCCACACCCCAAGCATGAAGCGAAACGTCTGTCTCTATTAAACTTCTCACACTCAATGCATATATTAGGACTTCTGTAATGTTACAGAACATCCACAGGCACTTACTAGTCTGTTCTTACTGTGCAGTTCCCTTTCCACTGCTGGCGTAGGTGGGACCAAAAGCACCCAGTTTTGATTAGGTCACGTTCAGATGGCCACACATTCAAGTGATCCATCTGTCCATCACTTCGCATTAACCACACAGGCTACAAAGCTCTTTTTCCTGTAAGCTGCACCATCACACAAAGCCATCAGTCATGTTGCGATTAGCCGACAGCTGTAATGATTTTAATTCCCTTTTTTCAAGACACCGTAAGTGCCCTTGACTTTTGTCACCCTGCTTGACCTTGGCTAAGCACTGGTCTACAGAGGAAGCCATCACTTAGCTGTAAGTAAACGGGGAGATGTGCGAGAGAGGCAGTAGGACGTATCTCCTGTTAACTCTCTGAAGATGGTCCACGTCTCTCTCTCACCACCAGCCTGAGAAAGTCCACACTCAAAGCATTATGTGTTCATTAGGTGCCTGTGGTTTGCTATACATACAGTTCTGCTGCCCAGAGAAGAGTGTGCAGTAGCATCATGCCTTGGGAAACCTTCATTTGCACACCAGTCTCTCTACAAACTATGGCAGGATATTTACTTGTAAATAAATAAATAAACGTGCAATCGTTTTACAGTTCTCAGTGCTATGTATGCTTCTGCCTGGTGTCACATCAACCTGAAGGCTCTTGTTTAATGACACTGGTTATACAGTTCCTTGGTATGACGTGCCTCCATCACAGTAAAATCTAGGAAAATCAGGTACATTTACTAGAACGTGAAAGTATTCAATTTTGTTAAACAAAGTTAAACAACTTAGTTAAACTGATGTTTTTAAACAAAGTTTAATAATTTCTGATTCCATACATGGAATGTTTTCAACCTGTTGTTTCTCTGTTGTATGCTGTGGCTGTAGATGTCCCTAATATGCGAGGTTTCAACCAGAAAATCCCATGTTAGCAAACATGGAGTTGACCTTCAGAGAAAGGAAAGATACTGGAATTCTAAGATAGATACAGACCATTTGTAAATGTCTTTATGAACTTCTTCCAATAACTGATCAATCTCACTTTTGGCTGTAACTACACCGACAGGAGTGCAAATGTAAAATACACTCATGGAGGAACAGTTGTGGAGGCAACCTCTCCATCAGACTTCTTGGTTTTCCTAATTCCAGCCAACAGATGCCTTCCAGTACACATCCTCTTCAGACAACATCCATCTTCTTGTCTTTTTCCATTTCATTGACTCCATCTATTTTCAGACCTTAGCTGAAAAACATTCTTTTCTCCCCCTCATAGCTGTTATAATGTGAAATACAAGCTTTGAATCTTTTAATAGGGAAAAATGTTTGTGTGAGAAACTCATTCATGCAAACAATAAATATTGTGGTGACACTTCCCTAAGGCCAGGAACTTGTAGATGCACTTATTTATTAAAATCCATTGTTTTGTTTAATTAAAATTTTGAAGAGAGAAAACTCCTGCTCAAGATCATGTCTTTGTGTACTCAGAACAAAAATTGCTTTCTCCATGGCAGTACTTCAGTGCCAAACAGCTTTCCAAACTCAAATAATTTGTAAGAAAGAGAAGAACAACCAATAAAAAGTATTTGGCTTTATTTTAAGAAAAGCATTTACATTGTAGACGTCAAAAAGCATGGTTACAATACTCTATTCTCTAGTTTACTGACAGATGCATGTCCCTGCAGCAGTAGCTGTGGCAGATTCAGTGGCAGAAGCCACCTCTCACGAGAAGTTCAAAGTGGGTAGGAGGGTTCCTTTCTTCAGAAGAAGGGGGTTTATGCTGCCCTTCGGTATGGTGAAAAAGACCGACAGGAATCAAGGAAATGATCTCAAGCTTCTGTCAATGTCTTCTGAAAGACAGGGTGTATATAATATTGGTTCCTACATTACCAAACACACATCAGAACTCACATGAGACTTAGAGATTGTTAGAATGATGAACAGTGTTTCTCTAAACCTGTAGATGGGCCAAACAATATAATTTGAAATATTTTCTCCACTGGAAAAATTAGGTCTTACTGAAATGCTTGAATGGGAAATGTAAACCTAAGAATTCATTTCAAGTCAATATTTAATCTTTTCCTCTACCTGAGCTCTTCCATACTTTGTGGAATTTATAATTCTGGAGTTTTCACACTTCACACTTTGACTTCTGTTCCCCTACTTCACAACACTTGCCCTGATAAACTGCTGTTTCTCCCTTTTATGACCTTGTTAGACCCTGGGATATAGCCAAACAATTTTTAACTTATTCTCCAAAAAGAAAAAGTTTTAAGATAAAAATGGCTGTCAAAGTAATAGAAATTCCTACAGAAGAGGCTCCATTTTTCCGTTGGTTTTACTACCCACACTAAATTCTTCAGTATTCTTCCATCCCTATCTCCCCTGCCTGCTCCAGGCCACCTAATGTTATATCGTGTGTCAGTTCTCCTAGCACTTTGATTTTGTTCCACTGGTAAAGTTAACTTTGTTAAATTGCGATATTCTGAAAATATCAGAAATATTTTTAGTGTTTTCAAGAAAAAACGTTCTCCAGAACTGAGTTTATCATTACTAGTTTTGATTCACTTCGAAGCTGGTCTTGCTGTGTTACACTTTTCAACATCCAAGACATCAAAGCTGTGCTGTGTTACAGGAAGAGGAACCTACTGGAAAGATACCACAAAGCACATACAGAAGAAATAAGAATTCAATGAATGGTGGTAAAAGACCTCTATAGTAAGACATGCTGATCTTTGGGGAGTGATTGATGTTCTTCTGGATAACCTCCTACAGTGACTAGGAACTAGAAAACAAAATTGACTTACATTTAAGGACACTGCACATAGATATTTTCATTACTTTATTAGGAGCCTAGGATTGTTCCTAGGGAATCAATGGAGAGACAGAGGAACATCGAGAGGGCCTTGGAGAGTGCTCAGTTAGAAACCTAAACCCTGCCTGCGCACTATGAACACTATGAATGGTCCTTGGAAAACACCAGCACCAGGGTTAATTTGACCAAATACATTTGACAAATACATATGTATAAACTGTAGGTTTATACATCTGTACCTGAGATAGTCACTATATATCCTTATCACAAAGCCTTGAGAGAAATAGGCACTTCATCTCACACTAAAAGAATCAGCTAGAACAGATCAGATAAATCACACTGTATCGTTGACTTTTTCTCTCTATGGATGATAAAGGGAATACACAGTTGGAGATATCTTCACAGGACCAGATTAATTCCTCTCCCTTTTCCCCATTACTCCTTTTCCCATAAAAGAAGGCACTGATGGTTAACTTAATCCCCAATTTAGTACCAAACTCTTTGTGTTGCGAACTGGTATAGGGCACATCAAGGTCAGTCTTCTTTATGCCACCTGCAGCTTTGCAAGTGGTTGTGTTGGTGAGTACAGAGACCATCAATATTCTACTCTACAATACAGAATAAGGATATGTTCAACGTCATCTTGAATCAAGAAGCACCATCCAAAGAGGATGTCTTTGATTCTACTTGAAAAGACTTTTCTTGGAAATAAGGTTGTGGTGGCAGCAATACTGAACATAGCGTAGCTGCAGCACTGAAACGGAACCCACTGGTAGAAGCAAATCCAAGTATCTGTACTTTTAGTAGTAACTGAAGCTGCTTGATGGAAACGGTCAAGGTCAAGGCTATATAAATGAAATAAGCAATGCAATTTGTTAAACATCTATTCTTCCTCACTTCATCTATATCTGGCTACAGTCAGCAAGAGAGGCAAACTGATGGATAGGTGCAGTTATCCTCTGCCTGCAACCTGACAAGGAGCTTTAAGTTACCTTAATTCATGTAATTTGCAGAGCTTTGGCAATAAAGGTGAAACTGCAAAAAATATGCTATGAACGCCCTTTTCAGATGGTATTCTTGCTCTTTTAATTTCACTGGCTTACTTTGCATAAATGGATAATAACCTGTATCTTCTAACTTACAGGTTCAGAACCGTACAAGTTACAGTTAGTTCCAAATAAGGACAAACAGGTTCATGAGTCAGTGCATTCTCAATGAAAGGCAGTTTTTCCATTGAATTAGTAGATGCTGGACTTATCCTAAATCTGCAGTAACTCTGGCCATAGAAACTCTGTCAGAGTTAAAGATCTTTGGGGAAAGTTTGGAAGTCTGAAGTAGTAAATTAATCTACAACATCACCTGAACCTTAGAGCCTGCTGGAGTGATGGCCAAGATTATTCAAACAATTACCTTCCTAAAACTGCAGTTTTGACTAACTCAAAACTGGCTTCAAATTTGAAACTGAATTTGCTGAAATAGTTTAAGCCAAAAAGATCTAAGAATCTTTAATCAAGTTCACCAAACTGGGAAGACAAAGGTTTGCTACATTTGTCAGATGAAAACTAAACCAGAATGCAGGAAAACTGTGTTCAAATCCTTTTTCAGGACAGTTTTTCAGGCACATCTTCCAAAAGACGATCACAGTTTATTCTAGCTCACCCTAGTGAGCTCCGATAATACCCGTGCTGTATAAATGTGACCATAAAAGAGACAATTTCTGGTTCTAGACTTCTCTAAACAGAAAAGATGGTATCACTTTATGCTTTTCTGACCTTGCTCTCATGCAGGCATTTTCTATCATTTATTGACAGAGACAGGTTACAAGGACAGATTGGAGCTTTAATCTGATAGGAAACGATTGTTTTCAACCATCTTCAGAGAACGTATGTTGTCCCATAAACTGTCTCAAAGTCCAGATTTAGTAAGTACACTGTAGCACCTGTGTGCATGCACAGAAATTCACACTGAACAAACCTGGTGGCATATAAATTGTTGAAATTGTTCTGTAATTACTGGATCTTCGACTTCTTGCTTGAGGAAAGCAGCCTAGAGCAGAAGATCCCTATGGCTGTATAAGACAGTTTACCGTTTTACCCTTTCTTTGGAAGCTGAAGTGTCCATTAGTATTCTTTTACTCTCTGGGGATTCAGTGACTTAAAAAATATTCTAAATTCAACTATTAATAGCTCTTAGCACTTTTCTTCCTGTCCTGATTTCTGTGTGGCTCTGATAAAGTGTTGAAAGAACCTTCCAAAAATGTTAAAATTTTTTTCAGGCTTTGGTCATTACAACTATTCTTAGCTTAGGGATTTCCATTTCACATTAAAAATCATGGAAAAAACTCTGGCTGAAATGCAGACATAACTCACTGTCTCCCGGACAGATCATTAGCAGCAGAAAAGGGACTTTGGCCACTGCGGCTGAAACCATCAGTCTTCAATCTTTTGTCTTAAAAACTTGAAGTCTGGTATCTAAAGCTACAGCAGATTTCTTCCTCAACCTCTCTCTCTGTGAGCAAGCAACCACGAGAGGAAGATGGTGCACCACTCAGGGTAGGGGTGGGTGGGCAATCATTTCTGGAGCTACTGCAAGGCTCTTGGGGTTGGGAGGGGGGGAAATAGCAGGAATTCTCGGAGCAGGAATTCATTTGCAGCTTTTGACTGAATAAAGTCAGCAATAAGGCCTACAAGCAGAAACTCTGGGTCTTAATCCCGTGTCCTTATTTTCCTCCTTTTTTAGTTTTGTTTTCTTGCCACGTGATATTCACTTGATGGTAGAAAAAGAAGATGTTACAGAGCTGCCCATGTTTTTGAATAAAATAATTCAGAAAGACAAGTGACTGATTACAACCGCACAGTGCCCTGAACCTTTACTGGAATTAAGACCTGAGGGAAATTCTGTCCCTCTCCACTTTGTACTGAACTCATTGGCTGTGTTAAAAATCTCTCATTTCCTTCTGACACAAGTGTGAGAAGCCAAGGGCAATACAGAATAGTCATGGCATTTATTGAAAAGATGCAAGGACTATGCAAACTGTTTGCTGGTGTTCAAATTACCACCAATTTAACACATCTTTCTAGCAAATCATCAAACAGTCTGAAATAATTCACTCATAGCCTTGTAGAAAGAAACCTTTAATCAAATGAGTTCCTCAGAGAATGACTACGACCTTATTTGTGGTTAAAGTTTGTTTAAAACAGAGAGAGGCAAAGAAAATCTTTGCCATTCGTTGTGGTTTTATTGCCGCAGTGTATATAGGTACTTATGTACTGAAGTATTGTTTTTGAGGGTATTTTCTTCCCAGGGATTCATTAAAAACTCCTTCTTAAGATGTTCCACATGCTTGACGTGCTATAGCAACTAAGTACTGTATACAGTCACATTAAAAGCCGCACACCCCGGGAGACAACTTCAATTTTACAAAAGGCAGGGCCAAGGAACAAAAAGGTTCAATGAAGGGTAAAAGTGAAAAGTTAACACACATAATTAATTAATTTCTGCAGTCTGCTTATTATATCTGCTCAAACACACTGAAGCAATTGTAGGAGGTGAAGATTTTAAAGGAAAAGGGAGAGACATTTATCACCTCCTTTGTTAGCAGAGCAGAAAGTCTTCAATTAATGTCATCTGAATAATGGAGGAGCTGCATTTTAGCACACACTCCTGGGCTAAGCTGAGAGGATGAGTCACTTCTGAGAATGGACAAACAAAAAAGAGGCTTCTGGCATTTGGCTACAGGTCTGGTTTTAATTGTGTTAGAAAAGTCCTCAGAAATACTGTAGCAAGCCACATTTAATAAGCTTTTATTATTAGGCTGTTTCTTCCAAGTTTTAAGATTCTCTGGATCAGATTTACATCATATTTTTTCTAACAGAGAGCTAAAGTCACTTTCCAGCAGAAGCGAATGGTATAAAACCCAAAACTAAGGCAGAGATAAATGACTTCTGATTTCACGTATCCAGCACTGGATATGGTAATGAACCTGACATATTTATCTATTCAGGCAGTGTCTCATTACCATGAACCATGTTAAATTATTCTATATAGGGAGAGACACACTCTCACTATATAGGGAGAGACACACTCTCACTATATATTGTTACCATAACACTACCTGGAATCAGTCATGGACTAAGAATCCAATGTTTTACACACAGCACAAATGCAAAACAAGAAGTTGATCCCTCTATCTAAGACTTCACATCCCCATTAAATACTCAACTGAACCAGCTGCACTTTACTTTGGTTTGATGTCACAGGAGAGGTCAACTGTCTCTTCTTTTTTCCCCCTGTCCTGGAGGGAAATATCACATATTAAAGGGCAATATATACACCAATATAAAGCATTCATGAACTTTATCTTTCATTAAATCTTTTACCTTTTCTTTTCTCCTGAAATACTTGATTTTAAAGTTCTTTCTTGCACTTTTAGCATCTGTAGCACTACCGCAGGCATTCATGTTCTCTGGGGAGCAAGGGTGAGGGGTTGACTCGTGGGTGCCCAGCCTGCACGCTTGTATATTAATATGACTTTAGAATCCAGGGGTTTAAGGAAAAATATTAGGATATCTACTGGATTTTGAGCAAGGATAAAATTGCAATATATAACGAAAGGGATGTGGAGAATGACCGCAGACATTTTCGTTTTCTGTATTAAACCAAAACCCATCAATGACCCGCGCGTAGACACAGAATTTGTGTCAAGCTGTTGATTCCAGCTGCGTTGTTTATTTCAGAATTATTCAAAAGGTCCTGATCCTGCCAATAAACTCCCTTTTGTAGATATCTGCATTCATGCAAAACTTCTGCCAAACCCAGAGACTCTCAGCAGGCACAAAGGGAGTTGAACCTTCACATTGAACAGAACTGAAAGTTAGATGGGTGAGGAACACTGCCAGCCTATCTCCTGTCCTAGCAATGAGTTGTCAAAGATGTTTTTTTACTGCATATATTATTCGTTTTAATGTGAAACACATTTTTTTTAAATAATTTTTGCATTGAGGACATCCTGCAGCAAGCACTGCTGTGAAACCATCTGCAGCTACAAACTGAATTTCCAGTTTTGTGTGAGCAATGGACATGATAGCATTACCTGAAATAGGTAGGCTAAAGAGCCATTCTAATAACACCAAAAGAAGAGGCTTTTACTTGCTGCAGCCAAAAAAACGTTTCAGCTATTATGACCATGTCAGGAGAAAGGGGACTGTTTGGTCACCCCTCCGCCATTGCTATCTTTTCCCTGAAGCTTGATATATTTTCTGCCTTTGTCCAGCCTCAGTTTAACTTTCCAACATGATGGAAGTCATTCTACTTTCTTTCTCACTGCTGTAGCAGTTTCCTTGGAAAGCCACTGCATAGGTCAAGCAGAGCTTTTGCTGTCAGGTTGATGTGACCTTCAAATACAAAAATGCCAGAGTTTTATTGTACTTGACTCACCAGCTTTCTTTTCTTTCCTCCAAGGATTAGGTGTTGAAGCTGCTTTTAGGAATAAGGATTTAAGTCTTGATCTAAGGGAAAAGTCGCCATAGACTTCAACAGCTGCTGGATTAAGTCATCATCTTGTACCCATTCCTTTTTGTTGCTTGACAGTTAAAGTTGATGCAAAATATCCTGGTGAGGCAAAGCTTGTAGGAAAGAGCAAATCAGCCTCTCTCGAGGTCTGAAACAAGAACGTGTGTTGTAATGGACCAGGGAAAAGACAGAGGTGATGGAACTGAGGTTTTCTTTACTACCAAGATTGATGCTACAGAGATTCACCTAAAGGTAAGTAAGACCTTGTGTGTAAGCTTGCTTTCATTTTTCCACTGAACCATGAGGAACAAATGATAGGAAAAAAGTGAAGGGAAAAGTCTAAGGACTAGCAGGGAAGGGAACGTACCTGTCACAGGAATAGCTGAGGCTGGGCTTCTGCTGTGTTTTGCAGTCACTGGGGCAGGCAGGTGAGGTGACAGTCCCCAGCGCTCACCTCGCAGATAGCTTGGCTCTGACATGACGGATAGCTGAGCCGTTCAGCGAGGTCGAAAGAAATTTCCATAGCACAGATGGGAAAAATGCTGAGAGACTGCTTCATTGCAAACCTTTTTTTTTTTTAAAGTCACACAGGGGAAGAGAATGATTTATCCAGGTGGGATGTATTTCTGCACCGTGATTTCTTACATCTGGCCTGAGCTGTGTTGCTAACCTTTCAAAGCGATGGAAAAGGAAAGGCTATGCCTGAAGCATGCAGTCTCCGAGGACCGGGTCCTAAACACCTTTGTGCTCAGCAATATATTACAATTGGCTGGAAGCTCACTAAAGCCAAAGGGACATCAGGACTAAGACATTAGTCGTATGCTTGACCTTTTCTGCTCATGCTGTCTTCCTCAGGCAAATTGTAGACTTTGAGGTTTGAAGACTTTTGTCCTCATGGCATTTGACTTGTTAAAGTGCCTGAGGAGACAGATAATGGTCAATCTGTGTGGCAGAGGAAAGAATGATGGAGAGGAAAGAGAAATGGTGTGGGGAATATTCCTACTGAATCTCTGGATTTTAAGAAATACTCCCTGGGCCTCTTTTCCCAAGCCAAGCCCTTCACTTTCAGGCAGTTCACATACTACTATTACACAGGTTCCTGCGATGGTAGGAAGTTAGACATGGTTGCCTATCCCTTCCTATCTTCTACCTTATATTTCTATGTCTAAGAAGAAAGCTTTTCCTGCAGTTATCAAGTCCATATAGCCAGAGCAGGGGAGCTATGTCAAATTAATTATGTGTGCAAGGAAAGAGAGTACAGGATTGGTTTGGATTTAGAGCTGAAACTCTCTCCTCACCCTTTGGACGTAAGACATAGAGAAGATCTCGCACATCACTTTAAAAATGGTCAAGTAAGACCATGATGATCACAGTCATGTAGGCAACCACTCCAGGAGGCAAGAAATGCAGAACAACTTTGGGTTTAAGTTCTTCCATTGTTTCAAACAAAAATGTGCATGTGGCAAATTATATACACAATTGCAATTATTCCTAGCCTACTTTCCTCCCTTTCCATAAAGGGTGAAAGTGTATTTTCAGCTCTCCAGAACTGTACAAGAGGTAACATATGGGAGCCATAGCGAGCTTTTGTTCTTCTAGGTCAGCCATGGAGAGGGCAGAAAGGAGAACATATGAGGCACACTGAAAGCATAAATAAATTATGGGTATATAGATAAAATTTAATTCTACATGATGATTTTAAGTAGGGTTCCCTCTTGTAAGGAACAACAAAACACAACATCCTGAAGTATGTTTGAATCATACTAAGCTATATGTCTAAGCTTATATCTAAATAACTAAATGACTACCTGACCTTCAAAAATACTCAGGACTTAGCAGCTATTAATAGTACTCACTTGATTTGGTCTTGCTGTGGAATCTCTCAGCATTAAAAAAAAAAAAAAATCCCATACAAATGAAAAATGAAGCATGTTACCATAGCACTACCATGATCCACTCCTATTTTCTGAACTCCTATTCTCTCACTTGCTTCCTTCAGAGTACCTCCCAATTTCCAACATATGTTCCTGAAAATTATTCTTGAAAAATACTTTCAGGGTCAGAGACTGGGGTCATTCTGTGTCTGTGGTAGTTATCAAGTCAATTAAAACAATATACTCTGTCCAACTAAAAAAGGAAGATCATAGAAAACAGAAAAGCCCAGCATTTCTAGATGAAAAAATAGGAAAAAGATTAAAAAGCAGTTTGCAGGCTATCATTCCAGCTGGTCTCTGCAGTCTGTTTTTTAGTTTCACATGTTTGCCCTAGGCCTGTAACAGTCACATCTTATTACGTACTCTCACTAGTGACCGTCGGGGGCAGAGACCACCCAAGCAATTCTGGTCATTGGCTAATTATTGCCACAAGGAACACCCAGTTCTTGTGCCCTCTCCCACTTGTGCATGATTTAGCTTTCTGCAGATGCACAGAAAAGACCTTGAGAAGGCTGAGAAAAGGCTTGCTTATATTTTTCAAGAAGAAAAAAGTTTTCAAAGTGTGGGGCCAGACCCAAGGAAAAAATAAGCTCAGCGGGGCTCTGGCAAAGTCAAAGGTATTGAAATATCCTGAAGTGCTTTTATCACTATCTAAGGGAAAGATAAAAGATGGTGTTTACACCTCCACTCCCAGCTTTCCTTAGTGCTATCGCTTCTTCACCGTAACAGCTGCAAGAGGCTGTTATGTCTAGACAACGAACAAGGTTTACAGGATCCGTTCCGAGCTCCCATGTTGTCTTGCTGAGCAAAGTCAAGCAAGTCACAATTAACTGCCTGATTATAAATTAGGTGTTGTCATACCCGCCCTGCAGGGGCAATGTCCAGAACAATTGGCGCTAGAAAAGACCATCAGGATCCTTGGAAGAAGGCTATAATTTTTGTGCCAAATGTTGATGGGAACAGTAACAGAAGGGAGCCTGAACCGCCGTGTTTGAAGCCACATGCATTTGACAATACAGCAAAGCAAAGTTCAGGGGAGGTCAGAACTGGAGTTTTGGACCAGCTCTCCTCTGTGTAGAACAAGACAGTTGCAAATGTGTCTTCTAGGTTTCATTCCTTGCCCCACCCCCCTTCTCTTTCTTCCCTTCTAGATCACCAGTTCACCTTCTCTTCTCCCAGTTAAGCTCTACAAATATCTCCATGTTCAGACTCATACCTAATGCTATTCAATCCGTGGCTCAGAAGTTTCAAAAATTAGAAATTTATCAGATGAGGTGTCCGCAATGATGAGGAAAGAGCCGCTGCTCTTCATAGCTGGTTTTGTACATTGTTTCTGAGACTCAGTCTATTGTGTCAATGGAAGAATAAAAGAAAATAAGTAGGAAAAAATTGTCCACTGTTTTTCCTTATAAACTAAGGCAGGCTCATGTAGCGAGATGAGAAACTGACTGGCTGAAAATGAAAAAAGGTAACAACATGGCATTTCGGTCATCCTATGGAATTTCTTGTCACAGAATTTTGGTGATATGAAAAAATCACACAGACTTCAGAAGCTAACGGACCCATCAATACAAGAAAAACCTGTCTCTGGTTGTGACAGTTCTTCTGAGTCACAAAATCCCTGATATGCAGACACCTGAAACTTGGGAACATTTTCTGGCAAAATATTGCTATACTTGTTCTGTTCTTTTAGTCTTTTTTAGGCATCCACTAATGGCTGTGGTCAAAGACAGGTTCCCCAGTTCAATGGAGAGGTGATCTGATCCAATACAGCTATTTTCAGGGGGAAAACCTCACTGTTGAGTAGGGCAGATGCTTTCCAGGAAGGAAAGAAGGCATGTTATAGATAGCTGTGATCTCTCTTAGACAGCTATCCACTGGCATTTCCCAGGCCCAGGGTGGAACTTTTATATATGCTGTGCAAATCTCAGGGTTTGTTCTTTGCTTGCAAACACAGTGAAAACTAATTTAAGAAAAAAGTTAATTTTCCAACTATTCTTCAGATATTTCAAGTTGTTCTACAGAATAAATTCTGAAACAAAATGTCACTCTGAGTTAGAAAAAAGTGGAACCTTCTTTTTTTAATTCCACCCAAAATTTTATTACTATATATGGATTTGAACTGGTAGGTCTGATTGTTTTCATAGTCTATTCTTTTAGCTTGATTTACCACTCAGGTGGTATTAGTCAACCCCAATTTGTATTTTTCAGTGTGACAAAGGCCATAGTAAAATAATAATTAAACCCAAATATATCTCCAGCTGTAGTATAGTGGAAAGGCAGCCCTCCGAGGAGGCTGCCTGCACTGCCAATAGTGATGTTTGTGTTCTGTAGGGAAAAAAAAACTCACTTCATCAAGTGGGAATCCTGTTCCATCATTTTGCTGGTCTCTTGTCTTTCTGATATGATGCAATAACACTGCTCTGGCCTCTGTGCTTGTTTTAAAATAATGGTGCTCCCCAAAACCATAGAAGTAACTATCCCTGAAACCGTGTGAGTCTGTCTAGATTTACTTCTGTAGCTTCAATGAGACACAGCGCTCCGCACTTCCTGAATAAAATTGGGGAAAAAAGTCAAATTTGGCAGTGAGGCATGGCAAAAATCAGTAGGTAGTCTGTAGGTTCTACCTGCAGCTATAAAAAAGGGACTGATTTGTGTAGTGAATAAATATCATAAGCCACTAATCATCATCATCCACTTGGAACAGAGGAATGGCACATATAAAAACATGCAGTAATCTTGGATTTAAATTCTGTATATTCAACAGCTTCTAATACGTCCTAGTTTGCTGACACAGGACAATATGCCAAAAGCATCAGTGTATTGTAATCACACAAGGAAAGTGATGAAAGAAGAGAAAACACAGCTGGGGAGAGACATGTCCCTTTGCAAGTAAAAAGGTAGTGACAGCCATGAACAGTAAGAACAAGAAAAAGAGAGAGAAAAGCAGAGCTGGTCTAGGTACAAAGCGATATGCAAGAAAAAAACCTAACACAAAAATCCAAGTAACTGTGGCATCCTTCCAGCTCTCAACAGGAGAACAACTCAGAAAGCATCATAGTAAAGAAAAACACATGTAACTTAGAGTAATTTTTTTAAAGTGTATGTGGGCATAGTTCTAAATGCAGGAATAACAGAATGATGCTTGCTATTCATGCAAAAAGCATACTTGACTCAGGTTTGCTTCCTAACACTTTTTTTTTACACGATGAGTTTGAAAAAGGAAAATGAAATAGATTTTAAACTACATTACAATTGAGAAAGAAGCACATAGGCAATACAAGCTTACATCTGTGGCACTCCAAGGACTGCCACCAGCTGTGGTGCTTCAAAAGCAAGGATGTGAGAGGTCAAAATCTGCCAAAGGCCAGAAGCTGTGCTACCTGATGGAAAGCCAAATAGAGTCCATCTATGGGACTGACATAAAAATCTCTTTTATTTCTGTTTCTTATCTCTCCAGTGACTGGAATATCTCTTCTCTGTTTTGTTTTTCAAACATAATATAGCATATAATAGCTCCACATTTCCATGCACTGTTTGTCATAAATTAAAATCAGTCTTCAACTTCTACTGCTCTGGTGGGACTACTACTGTGACCAAGGAAGACAACGTTAGGCAAAATGGTCCTTGCATGGAACAACACTCTACCGTGACAGGTACAGGTCAGTTATCTGAGCCTGGGATTCAGGAACCTCTTAATTCTAATCCTAAATCAAACAAAATAACATCACTCATTCAGCTGCTTGGCTTTTTCTTATGCCTTATGCACCAAAGGCAGGTAAACCAAGAAACAGAGAGAAATTGCTTCTTTTGAGCTTGGTTGTTGAAGCAGTAAATAAACTGTGGATGTTGGACTGGTAGCACTTACTATCAAACTGTCATCTTCAAAATAATTTCCCTGGTGAAATAATTAGATCTCTAGCATGATAAAGACAGAATTATTCTTGTTTTGCAATCACATATTCCTGATAATGTCCCATTTTTGCTTTTTTGTTATTATTATTTCCATTAAAAAATGCTTTATTGAATTATTTTTCAAAAAAAAGGCATTAACTTTGGTAAATGAGAAACTGGAAGTGTTTCCAAGGCTAGGGCAGAGAGTCCATTAGGAATGCCTACAGTGGTCTCCTGAACAATGTGCAGTCTGGAGAATTTAATCCTTATCTAAACTGTTTGCAAATTGACAAGGGTATCTTGACATTTTGTGTAAGGACCTGGCCACAGCCTAGATAATAGCTGCTGCATTATTTTACTTTTTAATTGAAATTTAATTGAATACTATGCTGATAAAGCACCCAATTGATTATTTGCTTCTTGCTTTTGTGCCATGGGTACACGTGCTCTGAGATTCTCTGGCTCGCTAAGCAGTTCTCCTGGCCAACGGAGCCAGTGGGATGTTTTCCTTCACCCTTTCTTTATCCCTTTGAATGGCCTCTCCAGAAGCCTGTGCACCATTTATAGTCTGCTTTTTTGTTTGCTTTTTTTTTCTTCTTCTTCTTGTTTTCAAATATTATGAGTAGGAAAAGACTGTAGCTATGGCCACGTTGTCAGGGAGGCAGTGAGAACTTATGGATCTGTGCTCCATTTTCTGCATGATCTAAACCAGTCATTTAGGGGCAGGAACAGAAAGGGACTCATCTACAGTGACGAACTTGTAGGCATCTAACCCCTAAATGAAGCCACAGTCTTTAGTGAGCTGGCAAAGAGCCTCTACGTGAAACACAGCTAGAGAGATCGGCCTCTCAGAAGTATCTTTCAGGAGTTCAAACAATGACATATACATGATTTACATGTCATACATATTCACTGTGACCAAACTATTCGTTCACCTAGGTGGTCCATATAAGATATAGAGAAAGGCAATAAAATGGCTAGAGGTATATAGCTGCTTTCCAGGATCAGAAATTAAATAGAATAGGATGCCTCAGCCTGAAAAAAAGAGACTTGAAGATAAAGTTTATGAAACTATGAACAAGATGAAAGAAAGTGAATAGGAAAATATCTGTTCATTTACACAGACAAGAAGTGCCCAAAGACATTAATAGGCAGCAAGTTTTAAATAAATTAACACTAAAAATGTAGAAATAATTGCCACAGAATGGTACAGAGGCCAAAAATATCAATGGATTTTTAAAAGAGAATAGCAAAATACCAGGAAGGAAGGTCCTTCAGGGCCTATTAAGCATGAATATTTGGATTCAACATATGTCTCAGAAAAAAACCTAGTCAACAGATTGCCAAAATCTGGGAATCCTTACTGAGGGGGTATAGTGTTGAGAATATCTCTAGATATAAGATTTTTTTTCTTTTTAACTCCTTCCTAAATATTTTTCAGAATGGGATTGGGCTTGCAAAGACACTAAAATGTAAATGCTGACATACGTGTCTGCAATTCTATTATATCCAGCGCAAATGCAGTCAACTGAAATGTGGAGGGGGATTCAGCTCCTACATCATAGACACTTTCACTGGATGAGCTAAACAACTCCCTGAACTCTGGAGGGTGGAATTCAGTCATCTAAACATAGGTTAGTGCTGTCTTAGATGTCCTATGAGTATTGGCTACCTTCTAGTTGATCCTTTAGGAGGGCATCAGTGTCCAATAGATCCTGTGTCATGTCCACCAACACCATGCAGGTTGTCTAGGACTTATGAATTGAATCTTCCTGTGTTTAGACATTTAATTGTAAGTGTCTCAGCCTGGAATTAATCTTACTGGTCATTGTGAGAAACAAGGTAGTGGAATGAATCAACTTTTGGTTTTATTCACTATGACCATTCCTATGTTTTCCTCTGTCTCCACTTCATAGCTATAAAGTGGACAATAATGTCATTTCCCTAGGTTTTCTGTATTATGCTATTTGGGCCCAAATCTGCAGTATAAGCAATAAAACCCTTATCCATACAGGTGTTTAAGTCTTCCCAACAGAAAGAGTTAATCACCTAAATGCCTTAGGGGATGTCACCCCACTTATGGCTATCAGGAATATACCCCATATTATATTCTTATTTAGCAGTTTAGATGTCGAATTCCCTTCTTTGCCAGGACCCTCAGCATCAAAAGCTGGTAATCCACCTCCTTGCAAACAACTAGATGTGGGAACACAGGGCAATTCTGGTGGAGATGTTTCTTAAAATCTCAGTAGGGTGTTAGTTTCTATAATATTCCTGTTTATTATGAGAGCAAACACAAGTTAAACATATTGTTTTAAAGACTGCTCCTAGTTATTTGTTGGTTTTGATCCAGATGTGTTATGAGGCTTTTTCTTTTTTGTTGCCTGTTGCTTCTGTCACATTCATTTCGTAAACTCACCCTAAAACCAGAATAACTGGCCACAGGAAGATCACGTAGCACGTGGGGATCTCACAAGAACATTTTGTTGGCACCATCCGTCCTACGAGTATCCACATACCCACATTTCCTGGCATACTGCCTAAGTGGCTAGGAAACTAGTGAACACCAGCTGCAGCATAAATCCTCTGGAGGCACTGGCATTCATCAAAATCAGAGAAAGTCTTTAATTTATCTCTAAATCAAGCTCTAAGTTATTATCTGATGAGTAAAAAAAAGATGGTTCTGAGTCACATAGTTGAATCAAGTAGTGTCCCGCCTTCTGAGTAGCATAAAGTAGAGGTAGAAATTAAAGCCTTTTATCTTAGCATATAACACAAACCAACATGTAAATCCAGATCTTCTCATCCTTGCTCTGTTCCTAGGTGTTTTCTCCTCTTCTAATTCTGTTTCTCTGCCATCCTAGTAAAGTGTACTTTATTTAACCACGGTATGAATATACATCTCTTCAATTTCTTTCTTGCATGATAGAGTGAATCTTAAAAATTTTCAACAAAATGAACATGCAAGGAGGGAACCAACATAAGAAAAGAATGCAGCTAATAGGCCAGACCCTAATTTATTTGTAAGTCTCTGTAGTTTTGTTGACCGTAGGTAGCACTGCCCTGATTGATCGCAGCTGATAATTTTACCCTTTCCATTTAGGTATTAAAGGAGGTAATGGAAATACTGAACTCAAAGCTTGATCAGATAGTGGAACAATTTGCTTAATGAGATAATGATGGCCTTACTATGACCTTCTTGGAAAGCTGATCTGTGTTTACAATTAAATGAATGCACAGACCTGTCCTGATCAGTGCAATGAACTGAACTAAGCAGCCCAGGAGTTCTAGCTTTGTGGTGCCCGAATGCTGCCAGTCGGGCTATGTGTGCATATATATGTGTGTGTGTGTGTACGTGTGTGCACGTGTGCTCTCCACCAGCACTGTCTCATAAGACTCCTTGTTTCTACAACCACTAGAAGCGCTGCAGTGATCTCCATCCCCATCCTGCCTACGTTTCATTACATCCCTCTCTGCATGCAGCAGGGAATAATTGGACTTAATAGTTGCCATGAAACCAATTTTTGCTTCTTTTCAACTAGATCCAGGTTCCTGTGTGGCTTCTTGCCATCAGCAGCTCATTTGGATGCCTTGGCTCATTCAGGAGAGGTACGGTATCCTCGGTGGAAGTACTACTACATGCAGCATATAGTTGAGGCACTCCAAAGCATACCTCAGGAGTTTCCAGGTTTCCTGTTTAGTATTTGTGATATGTGTTGGATGTGTTGACTTCTGTACCTTTATACTTCTTGAATATTTCACTCGGTGCTTGTATGAGGAAGTAGGCTAACTATAATGATTTTCATCTCTGTTGCATAGTGAATGCAAACCATGGTGCAAAGGAGAAGGGGAAAGGATACTGAAAAATGAAAAAGATGTCTGGGTATATGCACTGTGGACAAACAATTACAAAAAGAAATCTGACATTTTAGTGGTTGCCCTCCCTAGAGACGAGCACTCTCTCCTGATCTAAATTCTTTGGAATTGGGTTGTTACAAAGGCTCTGAGAAGTTGAATCCAAAGGGATCTTATTAATGCAGAGCAGTTTTACTTTAATATCAAGAGCAACCACAAACTTAGACGCAGTCTATAGTTATGTTTGTGATACAGTAGTTTTCTATCATCTCACTAGCCCAGAATGACCGTTTTTTATTTTCTTATATTTAACAGTTTGTATATATACTTCTTGTTTAAGAGTTTGTATGCAAATCTGTGAGGTAGACTGTGTGTCACAAAGCGTATTTTGGGAACTCATCATTTACAGAGATCTAGAAGTAAGAACACAAGTATACCAGAATAACAGGATTCAACTCATGGAGAGGCCGAGAACATTAAGGAGAGGGAGAAAATCATGAATTTTCAAAAATGATAACAGGCTCAAACAACCGTCACTTTTTCAGTGTGGTTTGTTTGCTTCGTTTAGCATTTCTTACGGCTTTATGAATATAAACCGTTGACGGCAAATATAGGTCAGTTAGGGAAGTACTTAGGTGTAAGTTCACTTAGGCATAATTCCTCATGGACCTGCCCTTTTATTAAAAAAAAGGGTTCATACCTATACCAAAAGGTACCACGGCCAAAATAAACATGTTATTTTCTGATGACTGATTATGGCATTTATATGCTTATGTATGTATGTGTGTACGTGTACATATACAGACATACACACTCTTCAAAATACCTTACAGATAATAAAATCAGGAAAAAAACCCCAAACCTTCCTCTAAAACAATATAATCCTGTTGATATGTGTTAAAGTTTGAAGTTTCTTTTCAATTTTCATTCTTTTTTCTTCTGTCCTCCTCAAGGTAACCTCATGTGTGACATTCAGAAGATAACCGAAATACCTCCTGGCAGTGCTCATCCCCCTGAGTGGGTGATCTCAAAGGAAAATAAATCCTCACGAGGACCGTGCTCTTCCAGGGCTGCTTCAGTGATCTGATTCAGGCCACTCAGCTATATGATTCTTGATAATCTTGACTAGTTTAACAATCAGTTTCCTACAGTAACTCCTTTGGTTTCTGTAACCGATGCAGACCTAGGGCTTGAAAGTTTTGCAGTAACATGTGGTCCTATCAAGTTTGCCTGTGACACCTAAGGAGGCAGCTGAAGCTGGAGGACAAAGTGAAAGATGCCCTTCCACAGATGGTCCCATATAGAGTAGCCAGCCACCGTCTCCGGCTGCAGTCCTTTCTCCATCCCATGGTTTAGCATTCCATGCGTGATTCAGAGCTTCGCCTTCCCCTTCTCCCCTCCATTCTGCAAACAGAGACTAAAATACTGTGTGCGAGGTCTACCCCGTTCTATGCTCAAAGTCCCAGCATTTTACTCCTCTTAATGGACAAATATGACATGTTCCTGGGGCAAAACTCTCAGTCCCTTCTTCCATGCTGGGAGAGCTGTCGGACTGAAGCGGAAGGTTCCGGATGGCAGGTAACGACTGGGTGACACTGAAGACGGCGGCAGGCGTGTTGCTCTCATGAAGTTGTGAGGCCAACAGGCAACAGCAAACCTGACTGGTTGGGCACACATCTAAGAGGCAGCAGAACTGCAGCTGGGACTGTTCTTTTGGTTCACACCTGATAGCCAGAGATATTCCAAGCAGGACAGATTTAGGATTTTTGCTCCTAGTTGAAGTCCCAAAACACTCATCCATGGAGCCTGACTTCTTCCCCTATCTCTATTGCTGTTACTATTCTTATAAGATATGCTTTCCCCCAAAGTCTTCTGATTAAACAGACCGATAAACAAAAATCTGAAAAGCTTAGCTTTTCTCATTCAGGCAGCTGCTCTCGGAGGAAGACGATGTGCTCTGGTGTTCTTCCCCCTAACCCAGGCAGCTACCTGAAATGCCCCAGTCAGGTTCCCCCAAGAGCTCTGTATAAGCACTGATGAGAAACAGCAGGTCTACCGGTGACTCAGCACAGACACGGGCCAAATTTATTCTTTGTAAGTATTTTCTTGACTCTCCGAGGAGCTTAGCTTTTAAGTTTGTTCCTCCTGCTAAATACCTGCAGTTCAGAGGGATGAATCCAGCTTTGTATATATAGATTTATGGCCTCAAGAGGGCTGAGAGCTCAAACACATCCTTCTGCTCGGCATTTCCTACTGTGTAGGTGGCTCCCTGCTCAGCAACAGAGGCACAGCACCACCCGGGAGAGGTGCTGAGCATGGATTCCGTAGGGATCCTTGGTACCTTGGTGACATACACACCACTCGAGTGGGGAGCTGTTTGTGGAGCTCTAATGCCTGTTTCAAGGGTCTGAATTTCATATTCTGAATCTGTCTGTGAACCTCTTAGAAAGCTTGGGGAAAAACAAAACAAAACAAAACAAAACACAAACACGACGCACCTTGCATCTCGCCAGCGTGAGATTTGGTGCAAGCACAATCTGAAAAAGAAAAATCAAAGGCTGTGAAAATTACTCTGGTATTATAATGTAATAGTTGCAGTTGATAAAAGTTATGTTGCTCTGTTACTATGACAACTATACTTAAGCCTTCCTATTACCAGTTGGATGATGTAAAAAAATGAACTTGTAGAAAGGAGTTCACCATTAATTTTCTCATTTTTTATCTCTGGATATTATGCAAAGTGTTATAAATATTTATAAGTATTTAACTTAACCAGCAATGCCTATGAAACTAATTATTCTGTTAGCAGGAGCACTCAGGTAAAGGGCCTGAATGGGAAGATTCATTCTGTGAATGAGGGTGGGACAAGAAGAGTATGGAAGAGGGAGAAATACTTCTTTCGCTGTTTCCACAGTGATAAGTGATGTTTGGTTTACTAACTTAAAATCCAGAAGTCCTTCCTTCTACAAGTAAAGCAATTTCCCTACTGTTATTTTCCTTTTGTTGCAGTGTGCAGGTGTCCTCTCTAGATTACCTTGAAATGTTGGTGGGTTTGCTGTTAGAAAGAATGAACATAATTGGAAAAGAAGGAGAGTATTTGCAAACAGTCTGCTAGGAAAAAAAAAAAAAAGAATATATGAATATGTTCTGTTATATTTTAGCAAGTTTAAAAATGAAAACAGGGCAGCCAAAATTCAGCATGAACTAAATGAATGAGATTTTATACCTCTGCGGAGGGCCAAAGCTTGGGCAAATGTTACATGATGTAATGATTGTGTGCCAGCCATGTGCCCAGATAAGTATTTAAGACATCTTAATGTGCAAAATTTATACCATAAGACCAATGCATTACATGGTCACACATAATTGTGGTAATACAGCCAAATCAGGACTTGACCAATGGCCGTGTTAGTCAGTGGACAGACTCCCAACAAACTATGGGAGCAAAACTGGACAGTTTCACCACGCCAGGTTTTCTGAAGGATGTGTGTCAAAAGCAGTGCTCATTACCATCACCGTTATGTATTTCGAGATTTCTTATTGCTTTTTTCTTTAAATATGTAATTGAAGGCTGAACTTTCATATCTGTCAAGCCTTATCTGAGACTTCCAGATATCTCTTCTAGTAATTTGATAAATACTTGACTTATTTGATAAATACCCTAGTCATTTGATAAGTACACTCTGGTACTCCAGCCTCAGGAACTGGCTGTTTCTATCCCTGCTCCTTTGCCCAGGGTTTCATTTTATCCATGTATAAAGCACATCCTCACCCACTTACAAGGAATAACTCACTTGTTCACAGAATGCCATAAAAATCTTTGCATCTTGGTTCACATCTGGGCAACAACCCAGGTTTTTCTCACATTTCCCTTTCCAGGTCACTCTGCCACAGTTGTCCTATCATTTACTGTTCCCTTCCTTCAAGAAGTCTGTGACCAACACTGTCTCCAAAGCCAAGGAGGAGCAGACAGCACCGTCAGTCCTGTACCTGAAGTGCAGTACTTTTGGGAAGGTTCCTGGACCCTCTGCAGCTCTGGAGTGTATTAAGGCTCCTATTTCAGTAAAACATAATGCTGTTCAGAAGTGGTTAAGAGGATGAATTTCAGATGAAAAATAATTTCCACATCAAAGATTTCTCTTAATACAAAACCCTATTTAAAATGCATCTAAGCGTAGCTAGTTGTTTATAGTTCGTTGTACTGCAAAGACTTTATATGCAGCCTATCAAGTAGAAGCTCTGGCTGCAAGTATGTATATATAATTGATACTGTGCTTGAAGAGGTACAAAAATGATAACAGAGTTTAATACATGTCATCTGCACTCTCAAGTGTATTGTTCATGTTTAGTAGATGGCATATATTTTTCAGTTGACTTCCATAGTGAAATGCAGCTGTTGGTTTGTGTCAAATCAATAAAGACTTAATTACAGTAAATGTAAAAGAATTATGAATAAATGTAGTACAAAGCAAGTGTTTGATAAAAGTTCCTAAGCTCTAGAAATGAACAAGGAAAACTCTGGGGGGACTGGGGGAGAAGGAGGACAAACCAAAAATAGAAATTCCTCCCAAAACGTCCCAAGAAACCTTCTTTTCAAATTCTTTCTTATGATGAAAGCCCTTTGCTTGTTTACTGTTTCTCTGTAATGATCATTTTACATTCGCACAAATAGAAAGGAGTAGATCCTCATCTGGTTTAAACTGATGCTAATCCATTGACCTCGATGGATCACTATCGGGTTCTGTTGTGAAACATCCCAGAATAAGCCCAGAGCATAGGAAATCCCATACAGTTCAGGATGATGTTTTGCAAGGAAGTTTTCTAGTACCAGGGAGGTGTGGTTTGTTTATTTTTTTAATTACTCTCTTTTTTTTTTTGCCTTGTTAACACTTAAAAGCCCCCAAATTTTCAAAATTTGTTATTCTAGAGAATGTAGCTTCTTTGGCCTTCATCTTGAAATCGGATCTGAATGAGGCGCTCTGTCCTTAGGCCTGTCTTAATAAAATAAACAGCACCAAAACACAGGCTAGAGCATCAGGCCCACGAGCATCCAGGCTTCTTCAGCTGTTGCCATGCTCCTAGGAAGAATTTTCATCTGGACCAAACGGTCCTTTCCCTTGCACATGGTTCAAAGAATAGCATCATGGAAGGACTACTCTGAACAGAAGGACTGGGAAAGGCCACCTTGTCTTGGTGGCTGACAGTTTAGCAGTATTAACCATTGCCCTCAGATGCTGGCTTGTTTTATTTAATAGTATGGGCATCCTGTTCTTAGAGAACCCCATCGACTGGCGTGAATTTTGATGTGATTTTCATGCTTAGTATAAAACCTCACTTGTACAATAGGGAGATGTGCCTTATACACAGCTTATAAATTAATAGTTTATAAGAATGAGAAAAGAATGATTTATAAAAGACAGTGTCATCCTGGTCATCACTTCTTTTAAGGAAAAAGATGTGTCTGCTGGTGTTACTATAGAACCGAATTAACTTGCAGAGAATGAGATTCCTGTCCGCTTCCAGCTGCTTTCCTGCATGCTGTGTGCAGCCATGACACTCTGTCTATACTTTCCAGAATGAGTCTGATGTCCAAAGTGCTTTCCGTATCTGATATTCGTATATTCTTGTTGAATTCTTCAGTTGGCACCTGATACAACACTGAGGCTGCCTAACAGTTCATCACCGCTCCTAGATGCCAGAACAACATCACAGGAATGGCTGATGTTGGAAGGGACTTTTGGGGGTTGTCTAGTCTAAACATCCCTGCTTAAGGCAGGGATGGCTAGACCTTACTGCTCAGGGCTGTGTCCAGTTGCATTTTGAGTATCTGCAAGGATGAAGACTTCACAACCACTCCGGGCAACCTGCTGCAGTGTTTGATGACCCTCATGGGAAAAAAGATTCTTCTTATGTTGAAATGGAATTTCCTGCATTTCAAATTGTGCTCACTGCCTCTTTTCCTAGCTCTTGGCACCACTGAGAAGAGTCTGAATCTGTCTTGTTTATTCCCCCCTCATCAGGTTAAGATCCCCCTGAGCTCTCCCTTCTTTAGGCTGAATGGTCCCAGCTCTCTCAGTCCCTCCTCGTACGAGAGAGACTCCGAGTCCTTACTCATCTTTGCAGCTCCTCAAGAAATGCAGTGTTACTTACTTACCACATGGCATTTTCACGAGGGCAGTGCGTAGGCAGAAGAAACAGGGGTGTCCGCAGGAGACCACATCAACCAGCTTTCCAAGTAAAAGTGTTCACTCAAGGCATGGGCTTCCTCGAGCTCCTCCAAATCCCAAGGAAAGGAGCACGTGAGCTAAACAGTGAGAATGCTCCAGCAGCCAAGTGCTGTGGACTAGCAATAGATTTCGCCCAAGCCCTTTCTTAAGGATCTTCCTGTACAGCAATAAAAAGGCAGCTTTTGTCACCAATTCTTATTCTGTCACATTCCTTATTATGCCTTGGACTTTTTATAAAACCAGTGTGTATACTTGGGAGAATCTTAGTTCTCATTTCTAAAAGGACAGAATCTAAAATCTAGCATGACATCCCCTGGATAAGGGAATATGTTCTTTCACTTTAGGCTCTTTTCTGTGTATGTGTGTAAAGGATGACCCTACATAGCTACAGTGGGGGCCTGAGCACTTTCTATTGTCAGGGGAAGGTACAGAAGGTAACACGGACCGCCAAAGCTAGTCGCACTGGATCAGAGCTTCAGTTTACAGCTCTAGATGCTGTGAAGTTTGCAATTAGGAGAAAGTGTACCCTAGGGTACAGAATGCCTCTAAATGGCAGTATTGTGTTGTGTTCTGTTTCTCCACACTTCCCCAGACTCTGCAACAGAAAAGCCAACAAAAAGCAGCAGTTGTTGAAGGGACAGGCCCCAGACAGGAGTGCTTCCAGAGAAAGTAGCTATGGCTGTACGGTTGGTTGCCATTGTTTCTCCCATATGCCTAATAATAATTCTAGTCATTAATGAGAAATGGTATGTTAAATGTCTATGTGTGTATGTATATAATGGACCTTATCTGTTATTTTGTTATGTTTTAAAAAATGAAAGTAATTCCAGATATACTATGGAAAAAAGACTACAAGAAAAATGAACACAGAAATATTCAACTATAACTCACTAATGCTAATAATGTTTTTTTTTTATATCAGCAGCATGTAATAAAGACTGAAAACAATCACATGATTGGATTTGAGATGCAAAGCAATACATAAGAAAATAGCAAAATCAGGCGGTTGATCTTAAACAGTGATACAGTTCTTGGTAGATTCAGCCATTTCCTCTTGATATTTCCTTTGATGTGGAAGACGTTTCTCCTCACTGAAGTTCAGGTGGATCGCTATACCACAAATGACACACACGGATGCCAAAGGCATGGATTTCAGTGAGACTATGCATATGCATACGTTTAAGAGCACAGGTCGTCTCTGGTTTGACTGAAGGGTTACAAGCTAGAAGGGGAAAGCAAAAGGAGCTCTTTCGTACTATATTTCTTAAGGTCAGTTTCTTGCACATTCTTAACGTTCATTTTTGATAACTGCTTTTCCTTTAAATATGCACATCTCTTATCCTTACCTATGATCCTTTCACACAAGCACTTTGATCCTCCCTGCCCTCTCTGGAAAACAGACCATCTTCCCTCTCTGGTTACTTGGCAATGTGAGGGAGCAGCTTTAAGGACCAGATCCTGCCCTTATTCTCCCCCGTGTAGCCACGTAGTTCTCAAATAAAAGGCAACACTCACATAAAGAAGAAAAGCTTGGGGAACAAAGACACAGATTATAAGGTTTAAAGCTGACAAAGAAACAACGGGAGGAATTGTACAGCCATGTATTAAAAAGCTTCAGGAACTTGCAGGCTTGAGGAGGTGGCACAATCCCCACGATTCTCTTATCAGCTCCCTGATAAAAATTTAAAAAATGAGAGCTGCAAATCTCCTGAGTACATTGTATTCTTTTGGGTATGTTGGGTTTCTTTTCACATGTTTAGCTTATCAGCTGGTCTTCTGGCAAGCAGCTAACAAATGCATGATCAATAAACAGGCAAAGAAACAGTAAGTCATAGCTGGTGGCTGGAATGTAGGACAACGAGCTTTTCTCCCTGGCTTTGTCAGAAATTTGTTGTGCATCTTTGAGCAAGTACCTTAACTTCTCTTCAGTTAATACTGCTTTACAAAGGGTGGCTAGTCCAGGAAATGACTTAGGGGTCACATACACAAAAAAATTTGGATGCCTGAAGTATGCAGTTGCACCTTTTAGGTACCTGGCATGGACTCCAAATCCCTGAAGGACTGTCTGAGCATGCACCCTCTGAGTGGGGAGACACAAAAAACCTACCAATACATATGTTAAACACAGATCTCCCTGTGAAAACATGTTTTCCTCTACCTTTTAGGCACCAGTCAGGATTTAAGGGGGATGCCTTGCTCATGCCAAGCCAGGAATCCCCTCCAAGGACAGAACAACATGACCGCTTGTTCTATTTTTTTTGACAGTCTTCAGCAGAGCTGTGATATTGGAGGTGGTGCCACTAACTAGCTTTGATGGAACAGAGAGTTCAACCGTCATGCTGAAGACACACTCCTTTCCCTAGCCAGGAAATTGCCAGGAAAGTACTGTAAATATTGGGCTGGCAGCCACAATAAGAGGATGAAGAACTTATTTTTTTGCTTAGTAGTTTCAACAGCGGTGGAAATCTTATTCTTTTTTTTTTTTTTTTCAGATCCAACAATCCAATGTTTATATTATGTAGAAAGGAAGTCATCCAAAGCCTTCCCATCCAACCAGGCAAAGACCCTGCACATGAGGCTACAAAGCTGTGTTAATTTTTTCTTACTGTATCTCCCCCTTCTCCTGAAAACTGTTTTGTAGAAAACAGGGCAGCTTCACTAGAAAACATGGATTGTGTTTCCAGCCCAGCCCCTAGACCTTAAGATCACAGACTGAAAAACGTGTTTGCTCAAGAGCAGTTATTTCACCTCAGAAAAACAAAACCAAAAAAGTCCTTTGAATTGAGTAATTCCAGCTGCTGTGGATACCTCTACCTTTAATTAGGCTGCTTTTGTGGAACAACTTATCAAAGTATCTCTTCATTCCTTCTAATAGAAATAGAGCAGATGAGAGACACGTGCTTTACTTAAATCTTCTTTGAATGATGGATGTTGAGTAAAGTCTCATCTAGGAGAACAAACTTCCAACTGAGCATTGTACTGTCTAAAAGCATTACTTCAGAGCATCGACTTTTAACTAAAGGCATCACTTCAGTATGATAATTATAACCACATATTTAAACATATTCAGCACTGAAACATGATGTTTGACATTTTTATACATCTGGGTATACATATAGCTCTTTTTAAAGATAGAAATAGTTCTCTCATCTGATTTTTCCTTCAACATCTTTCATTTTGAAATCATATTGTGAGATATTCCCACAATATCAGAAAGATATTTGGAAAAAAAACCAAACAAACAAACAAACAAAACCAAACCCAAACATGAAAGGACTGCGTAATTCTGCTGGGCAGTCAGCAGCAGAGGTCTATGAAGTTCAGAAGTATTTTAGCCTTGCAGCAGAAAGGAAGGTCCTTCATCTCCATTGTTTGTATTACAAAGAAACATTGTTTTAAGCACAGGAATAATACATTGATAAGCAGCCCCCACAGCAGCAAATACTACAATCTACTTATGCAAGAGAAGAAAACAAGGGGCAAGAAAGATAACGTGCCCATCTTAAGCTGAGACATGGAAAAATGAAGTGGTATGTCTGAGGTCTCAAGGGAATCCCCCCTGCATCTATGGAGAGAAACCACAGATTTCATATCATGTTACCCTAAAAAAGACATTTAAAATAGGTCAGAAGTGCCCATTTCTCCTAAATACCTGTAAAGAGTCAAGGTGACTTACCGGTTGATATTCACATTAGAGCAGGATAAAACTAGGTGAAATGATTCTTAATTCTGAGGCCAGCTTGAGGGCCTGTGTCTCAAGGTGCCTTCTTCCCAAAGGCTACTGCTTCTCCTGCTGCGTTTCAGGAAATGAGCCAGGAAAGGGAGGTTTTCCTGGATTGTAACGGTGTCAAAAGACCAGAATAACAAATTCTGCATTCATCCTGAGAAAGCAGAAGAGAAATCTCAAGTTACATCATTCTAGACTTTTTTTCAAAGCTATTTAAGGACTGCTAAGCATTGTCAGACATCAACATCAATGCGAATGGTCAAGCCACAGCAGCACAAGCTCGTATCATTTAACTTACCTAAGATGTCTTAACTGAAAACCTAGACTTTCTGCATCATCATTGGGGCATATAGAGAATAACTGGGCACACCTAAATTATTAATAATTCTTCACTAACCACATAAGGGCTGCAGATTCAAAATTTCTAATTTAGGTTTAGCAGATAGATGACTGAAAGTACACTGGGTCAATACCCCATCTCATTTCTACTGGGATAAAAGAAGTAGAATTCTAAATAAGGCAACTCTCTTTCCTCTCCCCTTACTACATTTTTGGTGTTGCTGAAATAAGAATAGAGTAAGTTCAATTCTAAAATTTCAAGATGGAAGGAAGGAAAAAATTCCTTTAAGAAAGGAAAAGTACCAAAGAACTACCAAGTTAGTACATCATTAATTTTACTTCCTCTATAGAAGCTAAATATTTCCGAGGGCACAGTGTTGTTCCTTTTCTTTTGCCAAATAAAAGGTATAATGACAGTCAAAGGAGTTCTCTATTCAGCACTCCCCCTTACTAAATGTTCCAGTCTTCATGTGAACGTATAGTGCTTGTGTCATACCGAAACAACTGAAAAATGAATACATATTATCAAGAGGTAGTTCCATAATAAGAAGGAAAGTGGAGATAGTGGTGAGAGTATTCAGGAAAACAAACCAAGCAAACACACACAAATGAAGTAAAAGCAGAAATGAAAAAAACAACCACACCTTACATGACTGCTCAGCTAGTGATTAGTGAGCAAGTCTTCTTATGTTTATTTATGTTGCTGACATTCATTATGTTTTCCTGTAAGATATCCCACAGCTCTCTAAGTTTACAAACATCTGAAATACATGAACAAGCTCACAGTATGATGCTAAAATATTAGGTCTAATTGTTTTGCATGGCTGTAGTTTCTAAAACCTCACTAATAAGATTTTAGCCATGATAGCTAAAAATAAAGTAGGCAAATGAGGCAAATTTTTTTTCTATTTTATCATATTGCTTCTCTTGCAACTATTCAGGTCATGAATCCTAACCATGATATAGTTTAAAAATTGACACAGAATGCAGCATGCATTGAAATACTCACCAGTTTCTAGTACCCAACACTGACTCACTATTAATTCCCACAGTTAAAAAACAAGCCCTAATGCTACAGAAATTCCATTGCTGCTTCCCAAACAGCATTTTAAATCCATTTCCTTCTATACCCATATCACCTCCAATAGGTACTCCAGTTAAAACAATGTTGAGTTTAAACTCAATACTAATGCAAAAATGAACTGACATAGAAAAAAGCTGTTTTATTCTGCAAGACTGCTACAAATACACCTTGTCCTGACAAAATTTCAAAGGAAAAAGAAATCTTTAGCACTTTCATGTATTTGATGTTTGGAGTAAAATTTATGCTTGTTTTTTATTGCTTGTTTGAGAAACTAAAGTGTTCAGTTAAGTAAAACTTGCCCCTAGGAGATCTCTGTCTTCCCTTAATAAAGGATGGGCAAAGTTTAAAAAATAAAAACTCTTGGTTGCACAAGGATCTGTATTTACCAGGTAGGTGCAGATCTTCTGGGGACAGAGAAAAAGGATGGAAAAGAGCGTTAGCCTTTCTTGTGAGCTCCTATGTTTGCAGTTACATGGGCATCCAGGCTTCTCATTTAGACCAGGGCTTTAATAATCTTGATGTTGTGTGGTGTGTTTAGAAGAATTTATTTCTTGCAACCTGTTGTGATTTAAGCCAGTAGGCAGCTAAGCATCTCAGAGCCCTCGCTCACTCCCCCCAGTAGAATGGGAGGGAGAATCAGAAGGGTAGAAGTGAGAAAACACATGGGCTGAGACAAAGACAGTTTGATAAGTAAAAGAAACAAATAAACAACAAAAAAAACATGCTGAGCATGACGTCCTATGGTCTGGAATATCCCTTGGGTCAGTTGGGGTCAGCTGTCCCGGCTGTGTCCCCTCCCAACTCCTTGTGCCCCCCCCAGCCCCCTCGCTGGTGGGGTGGGCTGAGGAGCAGAAAAGCCCTTGGTTCTGTGTGAGCACTGCTCAGCAGTAACGAAAACATCCCTGGGTTATCAACACACTTCGCATCACAAATCCAGAACATAGCCCCATACTAGCTAACATGAAGAAAATTAACTCTGTCCCAGCCAAAACCAGTACCCCTGTGCAGAGAGCTCCTGTGGACTGCATTCTTCAGAGAAGTGGGCTTTGATTTAAGGGCAGATAGCAACTGGTTATGTCTTCTTCCCAAACAATATGATATCGCCCTTGATAATGAGTATGAAGATAATACTTTCCATGGTCTCCATGAAAAATAAGATGTATAAATGGTACATTAACTAGCCTATCCAAACCAGCCACCCCCCTCCTGAAACAGGAATTTCCTCTCTATTTTCATTTCCAAATAAGGGGGAAAACTTCCTTCAGTTTGAAGCTAATAAGACATTTGGAACATTTTCACTAGCAAATCCCTTTCATACAGACCTTGAAGTTTAAATGTGACTTTGAAGAAAATGTTTAAGAAAAACAAGGATTCTTTAGAGCACAGCTATTGAAACAGCAGTTTGTTTAGGCACAATAGAGTAAGGTTGTAATCATAATGAAAATATTCAGCCATCTGAATATACTTGTATTATTAAGGGGAATTACTTATAGGAAGCTGATCATAAATCTTAACAAGAAACCCCAAAGAAACAAATGATCTCTTCAAGAATTGGTAAGCAAGAATGTCAATGCTTTAAAAAACAATATATAAGCTACTCACAATTGAGGTTAAAAGTATATCGTAAAACTAATATATATTTATAAAAATGGAAGCACATTTGGATATGTAAGAAACAGTCTTAACTTCTGCCAGTTTTGTTATACTTAAAGAAACCTCAGAACATGTTCATAACACAAGAAAGAGTAAAATCTCTGAATTTTAAAGATGTTCCAGCGCTTCCTTTCACAAGAATAAAGACGGCTATTGCACAGTGGCACCTGCATTAACAAATTTCTTAAGCTAATGAGGCTACCAACACCATCCATAAAGGAGTTATGCCAGTAAAAAGATGAAAGCAGGTAATACTTTTTTCTTCTCTTCAGACTCTAAAGGAAAGTTCCATTTCCAAACTTCAGTATTATTCTCATCATTTCTTAGTCTATTCATCCCCTCAGCTCTTTTAAGGAAGGAAGCAGTGACCAGGATACAAAGAATGAAGGATCCTCAAAGTGGCACCAAAAAGAAACAGCCAAAGAGCAGACTGCCATTTTCTCCAATTTTTTGTCATCACTAAAACTTCAGTATCAAAGAACAAGACAGGCAAAGGTATGAGGATTTTCCCCCCAAAAAACCTTCTCAAATTAGTTCAATGTTGTTTGATTTTAATGGGATCTTGAAAAGGTATTTCTAACCTTAAACAGGAACAGCTTCTCTCGTTAAATACCAAAATGGTTTTGAATATATATTCCCACAGAAAAAGATATATTAAACTTGGTTAAATGAGAAATGTTTACATTCTTCCTATTCAATATATTGTGTGTCTCAAGATAGTTTTCTGCAAGACTTCTGTGTAGCAAATGAATTTATATTCCTTCTTTGATTTCATTATACTTATTTAAACACATACTTTTTTCCTTTTTTAACTGCTTATGTTATCTCTGATGAAAAAAACCAGGACATATCTAGCCATGAGCCACCTAGACATTTCCACAAATATATGCAGTACGAATTATCTGTGATGGCCCCAAATAGAATTTTTTTCACTTTGAATATGACACTTTTAGCTTTAATTAGAAAACAGTATTCATACTAGTAGGGAACTAAATATGGACAGTGTGTGTGTTTGAGAGAGAAGGACACGAAAATATGGCAACTGATGAAAATCCCTTGCATATTTAGTTTCAGTTTTCTGTTCTCATTTTATTTTTTCCTTAATATGAGAAGGATTTAGTAGTGTTGTGATTGTTCTGCTTCCCCTTCATTGTAATGCTGTTTAACATAGGGTGGGGAATCCGTATTGAAAGAACAGTCTCTTAGGCAATATCTGACACTGCTTCTTGCATGTTTTCCAATCATATAGTTGCCTCATGAAAAAGCCCTGCTTTATCAAATTTTCAAGGTAATGTCCACGGTTTCTTTGATTTGACCTTTAAAGTGTCATTCTGTCCTTTAGTTCTATCATTTATTGTATCAAGGCTGACTCAGTCAACCAAGCCATTGCACAAGTGACCTTGCTTTCAAAGCTCAAGGTACCCAGCAATGCAAATTAACCACGAAAGTCCAAAAGAATTGTTATTCTCTTAAAACCACATTGAACTGCATACCAGGAGTGATGATCTTAGTTGGGATTTTGCCTGTAAAAAATGTTATTATTCAAAAGGTCTTGCTTCTGCTTTTGCAATCCCCCATGAGAAAATGGAATATTAAAAAAAAAGAAAAAAAAATCTGGAAAGATTTGTTACTGATTATCTGAATAGTCCTTGCCCTGTGTGCGTATCATGCATTATAGACTTTGATGTAGGGATCGAGCTAGTTCCTCTGAAGGGGTCTAACAGTTATCACATACTGGCCTTACCAATTACTACTGGAAATTTTCTTCCAGGCTCCGTGCTTTCTTAAAAAAAAGGAGCTCACAGAGGACATCATTATACCCCGCTGCTGGCAAGTTCAGAGATACTGAAAATAGTGCAGGAAGCAAGGCTTTCCGTCCCGCGGTGGGGCTGCAGAGCGAAGGGGGCTTGGGGAGAGGTTAGGACAGAGAAGGAGGCTGTCGGAGGAAAGCTCAGCCTGAGCGCTGCCCTTGAAAACAGGCTGCAAAATCTCTGAGACTTCACGCTGCCGTGAGCCTTCCAAAGTGAAGAACTTAGGCAAAGTAGAACAGCAAGGAAGTACTAAGAATATGTAGTCCCTGGAGAGTCTTTTACTGAGCCTGCCCTCTTTTGGGTGGAGTTTTGTCCGAGTCATCCAGTCGCATTATTATACTAATATCAAGCCGCACAATCTTAAATTACAGCTCACTGCAGTTCTTCAGTACCTTTGATTGTTAAGGATCCTGACTGATGATGCTTTTCTTACAGAGTTTATATAGAAATGACATCAATCTCCTTTGAAACGCAAAAAGCTAAGTTTGAAATGAATTTCTGAAAACAACAAGCAAAACCTTTAATCTACTTTGAAAAAAAAAATAAAAATCCTACCAAAGATCATCCTCTCCTGTATACTCATTCTTTTGGTATCTAGTGATTATTTTTAACTCATAAAATAATTTTTAATTCATATACTTACATTTAACTGAAGACTGTTTGTGTGGAACAAAATGTCTGGGATGTATTATACCATCAGAAGGAAAATGTAGAGAACAAAGCGTTCACAGTCCACAACCAGGTCTAATATCTCACGTGCTTTTAAATGACTGAGTGACACCTTTTCATGCAGTAATAGCGACTGCAGTAGAAAGAGTTCTTTAGCAGTTCAATCTGTTCTCTCCAAAAAGATTAACTGTTGCATCTTTTAGAATGAGACAGATTTTTTTCTTGAAATAGCAAAGATAGCAATTATTTCTGTAAAACCTCCTGTATTTTATGCACACACATTTTTTCAGTTGCTTGAGATGGACTGTCAGATGTAAGAAAGTATGCAAATGGAATGGATCATAAAATGATTCTAGTATTTCTAAGAACAAAACTATTTCTGTTGCTAGCCAATTAAAGAAAAGAACAAGGTGGCTGCGGCAGAAACAAGAACATACCATGGTACTGTTCACAGTCATGCTTATACCTCACTTGATCATCACAAAAAATGTAAGTAGTGTTTTTTTCCAAGATTAACCCATTCTTAAAATAGTGCATTTTGCAAGCAGAAAAAATGCTCTGTATAATTCTTACATGTTAACTTCTCTTTCAACTGTGAAAACATTGAAAGTTTTTCTTGAAAGATACATTTCTGACGTCGCAAATTACAGAAATATCAAAATATTTCCAGTAATTTTTCACTTCGACACACTTAAGGTGAGAATAATCAATTTTCTGCTTATTTTTAAGACAGCAATGAGCTCACACAAGGAAATTTTGGAAAATAGGAAAAAAAACAACTGTTGACTATATATCAACATTCATAGTTAATAAAAATAAAAAACCTTGTAGCTAATTAAAAAAGCTAATGAAGCCCAAACTTTAAGACATAGTTCTGTCTACAAAATTTTTAAAAAGTCAATAAAAGCAAAGATGCAAAAGCAACATAAATAATTATGATTTGATCTTGAAGGTAACATAAAGAAATTTTTCATTCTTTCTATTTGCTAAAATAGTAACAGAATTCATAAAGCTCGAATAAAGCAAACATTGAGGTGTGCCTCTAAAAAGAGATGATCTCACAGGAGGAAAATGGAAAGGACTGGGAAGGGACTTTTATGTACACTAAGTCTCAAGTAGGTGACTTTACAGGTTTGGTAAAGTATATGTGTGTTTATGAATTAGATTATAGTAATCTGAGTCACCACTTTCAAGAAAAGTATACTGCCTTTACAGGTAATGATTAATTTATTGAGCAGTCTAACTTGACCAAACACTTGAATATAGACTGGTACTGTGAGCTACTGAGATTGAATACTTGTAGAATTTACTGTACCACTGCAATTTCAAATGCAAAAGTGGAAAAAATATGTTTATGCTATAAAAAAACTAACCAGATTGCAGAATGTTGCTACAAACTGATAGTTCTTAAGCTGAAACCCAAAATAAAGTTAACTCTTACTGTGCCTTTGAAAGGTTTTGTGAAATTCCTAAGAAAAAGTGTAATGAAATATATTACTGTGGATAACCATTACCATTTAAACAATGTGTTAAAGGTTGTAACAAAGCTGATACAGTAAGAAAAATGATATGTCTCTGGAACGACTCCCAAAATAAGGTATTATCCTTTTTTTTTCCCTGTGGTTGCCTTTTTATCCATGCAAAAGACACAGAGACCTGCCAGTGATCTCAGATGCCAGGATGCTCCTCCTTACGAGGCATAATGTATTCTAAAGAACATGCTCTGTCTTCATCTCAGATATCTCTGTGCTCCTGCAACATGGAAAAAATAGTGAGAGACCTTCAGGTTGCCTTAAAATAGAGAAAATTAAGTCCCTGAAAGGACATTACCTTAAACAAACCCAGGTATTTTCTGTTCATCTAAACTAACTTTTTTTTTTTTATTTTCTGTGAGGCTACCCAAATTCAATACGTAACAGCTCTTACGAAGTACTGTTTCTACAGTTATAAACAAAACCATGATTAGGAGGGCTTTCAGCCACTAAGGCCACCTGACAAGGAGCAGTCTGCACACTGGTAATACAAATTGAAGTGCTGCATCCAAACTGCCTACTGAAAATGGGCTTCATTCCATGCTGAGGGATGAGACCACCATCAGTGGTGATTTCTATGAACTTCTCCATTCTGTCTCGAAAATCCCTGAAACTTCAGTGTAGCCTTGCTTCCTTTCAAACACGCCGTGCATCTTAAAAATTGGCATTGTTTTTCCTCTGAAACATATTGCATTGAAACATTCTAGAAAACTACGGCATGTTTTTGCATGGCAGTGGCAACTCCTTCTTCCATCCCTTCAGTTTTTTTCAATAGAAGATGGGTTTGCAAAAATCATTATCTTCATGTGAAATCTGTAATTCCAGCCTTGCGTTGCTTACCTACAGTGGGTGGTCTTCAAGGGTTAGAAAACATTAGAATAGAAACTGCGTGCCTGGAGTTTTGAACAAAATGTAGGTGGCTGTCTCTTGGATTTGGTGCTTACACAGAGTTTTTGAGGAATTTACACGCACACACAGAAATGTAGAAGTATGTGGCATCCCCCTGCATGCAGGAGGATGCTTTGATCCATCAGGTTTCAGTCTTCGATTAAAAGCTTTGGGAATTTGCAGGTGTTCAATTAGTCACCAGAGGGAGCCCATATTATTTCATAAACACAATAACAACACACTAAAAAGTAGAAGAGGGGAGATAACTTTTAGGGTGACAGAGTGAGAGAATCACTGTGTTTCACACAAACACCCACGTTCCCCTACACTCCTTGACAATCAGACACCAATAGTTTTCTATACAGTCCAGGGTGGATTTTTCAGCAACAAAAATATAAAGTAAATTTTGAGGAGGATGAGCACAATCCCTCTCTTCTTTGGGCTATAAATTTTTATTTGCTGATGTATTAAAGGATGCTGGCAAGGGATCCAAGCTACTAATATAAGATAATAAAGTTCAGATGCTGGTACAGCAAAATCCCAATTATCACTGAACCACTTGGGTGACACCAAATAGGTACGGATAATCAAAGGCAATAGAAAGGAACATGAGATTAGGCAGCTTGCCTATTAATCTGTTATAAGACGATGACGGGATAATGCAAGATTTTATAAAAGGGGTTTTCACTGGGATTTTTCTCATGGCAATACCCCTTATCATCTGGGAAACTTAGCCTTCTGTGAATTGCAAGTAGGCTTTTGTTTCTTCCTATATTAACTAGTAACTCTCTCACCCCCCAGCTTCTGATTTCCTTCTTCACCTTATCAACAACAAACAAATCTTACTAAAAGGGGTATTTTTTGTAAGTGTGCTATATCTCTAATGACTCACTGATTCTATTTGGATATCTTCCTTAGTTATTTACCAGGGAAATGGCCTCAAATGTATCACATTTCACTTAGCAGTATTTGCTGTTAGTATTCTCTGTGGAGAATTCTCTGTTTTGCCAATAAAGTGAAGGGAAAAAAAGAAAGCTAATTTAGTAGATTTCTAAATCTCATTTATAGAATTGCAACAGTAAAATAACTATGCTTTGGAATTCACTGGAAGTTCTTATATTAAGACCTTATCTGGTTCATATGGTATGGTAGACATTCAAGTCAGCCTTTGAGGGAATTCTATCATTGTTATAGCCTATATGAATTTTCCTATTTTCACATATTAATTCTCCTGCAGACATCTAGAAATTATCACAGTATTTGAGAGGTCTTTGTTTTTCAGGAGTGAATCATTGGTAGTGGCGCTGTCTTCCTGCCTAATAGAAGCTATTACCCTCTCTGTGCCTTCACCCTTTAATTGCAAGACAATTAAATTCCCCACCGTTTGCAATATCTGTGTCCAGAATGAGTCATCTCATCACATCACCATTATATTTTTTTCTTGCTTTCGCTATGTGCTTAGCAAGATGTAGCTTAATATTTCTCTGTCCCGATGGAGCTGGACCTTTCTTCCTTAGCTGTTATTTTTGTAAGCTTTACAGCTTAGTTGGTGAGAGCTTTCTTGTATCATTGCTTGAAAAAAAAAATAAAATTTCTATTTCTCACCACAATGCTATAATTTTGGGATGTATCCAATGACACCACATGTAAAGGATAAAGTATGTCTGTGACCGATAAGAACAGATTTCAAGAAAAAAATATTCCATCTCCCACAGGGCTGGTACAGGATATCCAGCATTTAATTTTAGATAGAATCTCAAGCATATGAAGAAACATTATTGCATACTAAGAAGGAGATGATCTGAAATGGTTTGGGTGTGATATTTAACCCCAGCTACAGATGCCATCACAATGACTATAAACAGGTTTTATCAAAGTGAGCTTTATAGCACAGCTATTGTAGCCTGCACTAAACAGAAACCGCATGCTTTATCTGCCAGCATGGCCGGGCAGAGACTTGTTTGTGGTACCGATGTTGTCTTTGCAATCTGATCAGTCACTGCTGTGCTTTGACACCAGTTTTTACTGATAGACCTGATGCCAGAGGTATCAGCAGGATGGCTAAGTGAAGAACAAATTAGGTTTCCTTCCGTGCTCTGCACTCTGTGTCCTTACATTAGAGATGGGACACAAGTATGGAGTAAGATATTCTTGTGTTGGCCCTATGCAAGCCAGGGTCTTTCCTTAGTGTTTGGCGAAAAGGCAATTCCCTTTTCTCAGACTGAAGTGGCTGGATTCAAACATAAGTATCAAAGAAGGGAGGTGAGGGGAGAAAAGGAGCTTCTCTTGTTCAGACCAGCCCTTTACTAACAGCAAGCTTACCAGGTTAGGACAGTGTAGAGAAAGTAGATTGAAGGACAGTTCTGGATTCCCCCTCTTCCACATTTTGGGAAGATTTGACATTAACTAAATCAAGCGTAATATTTACAGCTTTAGGAACTTGCAGGTAGTTTCTCTGGCTTCCAGATGGGCCACCAAGTTTCCTTCACTTTCAAGTCCCATTCCCCAAATCCTCACATTGTACAGTCTATCACGTTAGGATGAAGAGTTTTTCTGGCGAGCCTCCTGCCCAATCTCCTCTGCAATGAGATGCTCAAAATTATATGTACTTTCTTAAAATCTTTTGGCTTACTGGAGTTTTTGACCTACTTGCGATATCTGCTTTTTTCTTCCATTTCTCTGCAACTATGATACACAGGCTTATAGTTGTTAAAAGAGTAAGTCCTGTAGAGGGGCCCTCACTTTTGCCTCAGTTTATATAATCTTTTTGTTAAAGTATTTATTTGAAAGTGTTTTGGGTTTCTGTGGTGGGGTTTTGGTAGCAGGGGAGGGGCTGCAGGGGTGGCTCCTGTGAGAAGCTGCCAGAAGCTTCCCCGGCTCCAAGTCAGACCCGCCGCTGGCCCAGGCCGAGCCCATCAGCGACAGTGGTAGCACCCCTGGGAGAACAGAGTTAGGAAGGGGAACCTGTGGTGAGTGAGGGGATTGGAATGTGAGAGGAACCCCTCTGCGGATACTGCGGTCAGTGAGGAAGGAGGGGAGGAGGAGCGGGGGAGGAGGGGATGCCCCTGCAGCCCATGGTGAGATGGCAGGCTGTCCTCCTCCAGCCCATGGAGGGGAGCAGGGGAGCAGATGCCCACCCGCAGCCCGGGGAGAGAGGAGCCCACGCCGGAGCAGGGGGATGCCCCCCAAAACGGCTGTGACTCCATGGGAAAGCCCACACTGGAGCAGTCTGTGCCTGAAGGACTGCAGCCCGTAGGAAGGACCCACGTTGGAGAAGTTGGTGGAGAACTGTTTCCCATGGGAGGGACCCCACGCTGGAGCAGGGGAACAGTGAGGAGTCCTCCTCCCCCTGAGGAGGAAGGAGCGGCAGAGACAGTGTGTGATGAACTGACCCCAACCCCCATTCCCCATCCCCCTGTGCTACTGGGGGGAGGAGGTGGAGAGAACTGGGAGTGGAGTTGTGCCTGGGAAGAAGGGAGGGTCTGCTTTCTCGTGCTTCTCTCCGGGCCCCGCTCCCTGCTTTCTCGTGCTTTCTCGCTACACCCGCGCTGTCCAGCCAGCTGCCGC
>JANXJC010000055.1:43179698-43191757 GCA_027564655.1 Leptodon cayanensis
TGTATTCTAACAATAAACTGGCTTTCACCTGATCATATTGATCGTGAGGTGGGTCCGTGACTTCCGCGTCAACACAACTGAATAAAGGATCAAGGGCAGAACAAGAAGAAAAACAATCACGGTTTGATAAGGTTTGTTCTCATAGTATGGAGATAACTCTGTGTATACTCATAACCCATGGATCTATTAGGTCAAGTCTGGAGTGGATTTGTGCTTGTAAACCACTTCACAAAATTAATAATTTAAAAAAAAATATATATAGCCTTTTAAAAATTTTCTCTTACATGGGATAGACTTGTAAGCCCTGAAGTAGCAAGTATACCCCCTCTCGTAGAAATGGGCAAGAAGCTTCACACAGTTGATTTACACAGGAGATTTAAGCTGTTGTAATTCTATCATACATGGACCCTATTGGCAGCATTGCTTACCAAATGGTATCATCTTTCTCAGAACTTTCTGGAAATTCATCAAGTGTGGGAAATTGTAGATTTTCAGAAGAATAATCCCTTTGCAACATGACTTAGAGTGGAGGTTTTTCACTGTATAAAAGTTTGTCCTAAGGCTTTTTAACTGTTTAGTTGAACAAGCACATAAATAGAATGAAGATATTACTGGAATAGTATCTTAATTCTTGTTCCCTACCTTCCTCATTTTCTAACACTCTATAGACACGGCACCATCCATCTTCCATGTACATTAAAAAGGAAGATTCAGTTTGCAGTCAAGATGTGTGAATAAACAAAAAATGTTTATTACTGTGATCAGACAGGTGTTCAAGAGATTTCACAAAAATTACCCAAGAGATAATCAGGAGACTGAAGCCCAGTTCCTAAAGCGAAGAATCACAGAAGCACTTCTGTAACCATCCTACCTTAACCTTCCTATGTGCTTGTCTCAGTGTTTTACCTTGTAGCGGGGATTTTTATTGCAGAATTAGCATGATTTTAATTAATTTTTGCAGCCATATGCAAGCTCCCAATTAAAGGCATTACCTCCTATCCATATGTTCTTCGTTTTTCTTATTATGTTTGTTCTGCACATTGCCAAGAGAGAGGAAGGTTAAAGTATGCTCTGAGAAGAAGCAAGTGCAGTCAACTTTCTGTTAGCCACGGGTGGGTTATCCAGCTGGCACTGAGAAAACACTGCAACCACATGGAAGCCATCTGAAGTCTGGAAAGCTTATTAGCTCAGATGTAGACTGGGCCTTAGTGGTTCTACACCTAACTTGAACGTCTCTATACCATGCTCTCAGGAATGGAAGGGATTTATTAAATCCATCTAATGCTGACCCTGACAGACCTAAGCTGGCTTTGCACAGCTCCATGAGTGTTTTTCTTCATACTGAATACCCCAGCTCTTGGTACTCTCAAGATTTATTACTGTTGCATTAATGCGACTGAGCTATTTCTTGGCCTGAGTTGTCACTATGAGTTATGGGACCCAAGCGGCAGAAGATTTATTCTTTGTGTTTTATTGGATGTTTGATGTTTTGGAAAGGGAGGACTTCCATTGCCCCCTTCTGAAAGGACTTTATGTTCACTTGCCTGGAGCCAACTGTTGTAATTTGATGTAGTTTCATTGAAGTCAGTGGAGTTATGTCAGGAAACTAGGTTACAAGGGAGAAGATTAAATGCCAAATACTTATTTCATATTACTCTTGATCTTTTGTTAACATCTTATATGCTATTTCTACATTTGCTTTTCTAAGAAGACATATTCCAACCATTTCCTTGGAACATAAAATGAAGAAAAGAGTGATTCCTAGAAATATATATGAAATCACTTATTTTATACAATTTCATTTTGAACAAACTTTAAAAAGGATAAAAAACGGCACTGAATTCAATTAATGTTACATGGGTTTTCTCCCTTATTTCTTTTTCAAACTCAGACATCTGTTTTAATAAAATGTTCCTCCTGAACAAAATACTAAGAATAGTATTTTTAATTTGGTATGGTATTGAGTTATATAGACTCTTAGTTTTCCAAGGAAATAATAAGTTTATAATTTTGGCATAATATGCCTGTCCTATGCTGCTTTTTTAAAGCTGCAATAGTAAATTAACACCTTCTTACTAAAATGGTTTTGATTCACTATACACTTCACCTGAGGGAAAAATGAACAAACATTGAACCAATAAACTAAAAGAAACTTTTAAAATTCCTCTTGTAATTACCAGTGTTATCCACAGAAAAGAAATATACTGAAGCATGCAATTTGGCAGTTCTACTTCAACACTAACAGTTAAGAAAAAAAAATATTAAAGTCAACTTAAATATAAAACAAAAGAAAGAAGTTTCTGTTGAAAACATTGGATTTCTTTGTGGTCTACAAAAGCCCAACCCATCAGTAGTGTGAAAAACCAATTTACATACTACACATAGTACTGGGGTGTAAGATATGAAGAAATAAGCAATTACTGTGTTATCCCCAAAGCAGGTAGTTGAGAACAGGGCAAGGAAAGTGGAAACAAATGGATAAGGCATTTGATATTAGCTTGGGGATGTTCACCTTCCATTCTGTTGTACAGTGTGAATAAACTCAAAGATAGGCTCATCTTTCAATGCCGTCATTTCTCAAAGTTGTATGTTTTGTGCACGCATAATGCTGAAACAGAGGAAGCAATGTCTGACAGTCTGCTGCTAATAGAGACTAGTGACAAGCTCCTGCTCAGAGCAGCAGTGGTGGATCTATGAAATAACTATCTGAAGCACCATGGTTCTTAGGGAGATATTGTCTGAATACATCGATGTTCCATAAAACACAAGTTCAAGCAGTCAACCTAGAGATATAACAAAAAGGGGAGAGAAAGAGCAGACAATTCTGGTATATCACCATATTAATGAGTACAGGAGTGATGTCTGCTTCAGGCTGAACGTAGGGTAGACAGAAGCAAGCACCAGTACAAAAAAGAGATGGCTATTAACTTTGAACTCCTTCAAAAGAAAAGGGAATGCAAGATTGACCAGTAATGAAGATTAACTCACAGCTGTAACAGCTACACATGAATATTCTCAAGCTTTTTTAAATATCATTCAGCCTTCCATTCATCAATGCTCAAAAGTAATAAAGATTGTAATCCATCCAAGGGTTTAATACCATGTAGACAATCTGACTATAACAAGAACTTCAACAACAAAGGACCTAAAAGATTGACAAAAAATTGAGTGCTGCTACCAGTATACACCAGAAGGTTAACTTTATAATGCTTAATAGCATCCCCAATTGGAACAGAGTCAGCGAGAAGGGAGAGCAAGAAGAACTGAACCTCTGGGAATTCATGAACTGATTGCCCCTTGTAGTTGAGGGAAATCTATTTGCAGAAACAAATTGACCTTGCCAGCTAGATAGAGACACAGATGCTAAATGATGCAACCAGGCTCCAAATCTGCTGAATCACATGTAGCTCTTGCAGCAGCGAAGAAAATGGTGGAGGCTATTTTTACTAAGGAAAGGACATTTTTGATGAAATAGAAGTGTCTCTATTGAATCCTCAACAGATATCTAATGTAAATAATGGGCATATTAAAAGTCTATTATTTAGTCCCGTTATATTTTATAACTCTAGTAGCTTATCTGTTCCCAGTGTCATATTCACATGTTTGCATTAAAATACACATATATATCTTCATTTCTCATGGTACCAAAAGAACAATTACAGCTGTTGATCCTTACAAGTAAAAAAGTAGCAGAAAAAAGCAGAAATAGCCCTGACTGTAGAAGACATGAAACATGCAAAACAGAGACCTAATCTATTTTTTAGTTTTCCATGTTTTTAGAGGACTTTTTTCCAAAATAAATAATTCTATATAAAGCCTCAAATTTCCCCACACTTGCAACAAACCCCATTTTGCAGGAGAAATTAGCTCAAAATGTCTAAAGAATGTCTGTAATATTTTTAGTGAACTAAAGTTGCTGTGTATTGTAAAGGTTTAGATAAGCTCAAGGCAAGTCTGGACCAGTTTATGGAAAAGAAATCTATCGACAATTGCTAAATGCAAAGCCAGTGGTGGTTTCTGTGCAGGTACCTGGGGTTGGAAGGATATTCATAGGAAGCTTAGTATAAACTTGTCCTGTTCTATCACTCTTCCATAGGTATCTGGTTTTAGCCACTGCTGCAAACAGGGTTCTGGCTTCGATGGGCTTTTGATCTGGGCCAAGAGCAATTCTTATGTTTTTGTGACATCCAGACTCAGGAAACATTAGGTTTCACACAGTGGTTTCTGCTGATCTGGAGAAAAGAGTATTCCACTAATGTGATGCATTTTAAAAGTCAAACCAAGAGTTTAATATTCCACATATCCAAAGCATTAATATGTATATCTTGATCACTGCTGCAGTGTGTCCTAGAACTTTGCAAATAAGGACTTTCTCAATATATTCCTTGTTTGAAGGTACCTTTATTCAGTATTTCTTTTTGTTTCAGTACCAAAGACTGGCTCTGACTAAATGTAGAAGGGCAAAGGAAAACTCAAGTGAATCACAAATCTGGCTGCAGGCTGCAGTTTCCCAGCTTCTCACTGGTTTTATGGAACATCCAAAAGTAGGTGAGAAAAACAGCTTGGCTTAGGTAGAGTCCAGAGAAGAAAGTAACAACTATGTCCATTTACATCAGCTTCCACTGATTAAGCCTCAAGGTTTACAAACTGCATTAGTGCTTGCTTTCTGATATTGGTTGAAGGAATTAATTTAAGTTCCAGTTTACTAATACCATCAAGAAACATGATAATTCCTTATACCCGAAGGCACAAACCAAATGTCATTGCCTGGAACAGAGTCACAGCAATGCCTTCAAAGCAGACTCCCCGCAAATTAGCCAGCTTGGGTACAGATATCAGCCTAGCTTGAGTTGCGTGCAAATCAGTTTTGATTTCAAAACCCACCCAAGAAACTTCATAAACAAGCAGAGGGTTGTTTTATCTTGGCCTACACTCGTATCTTACCTACGCTGTTACTCTCATTCACACTAGCTAGTTTAAGTGGTTGCAAAGCAGACGTAATTTAAGACAGAATTGGATACAACAGAGAAGCAACACAAGAAAACAATCAAACAATCCTTATTAGCAATAAAAAATGAAATCAGGACAGACACTATTTAACTACTGCTGCATATTTTTGAGGACTTTGTTGAAAAGAAAAGTGTTCAGGTGAATTTAAAAGACAACTCCGTGTAAGTAAATATCGGTACAACCTCTGATAAGCTTCTACTAAATTCTATAGACAAATAGAGTAAAAATCAAAAGCGGCCAAATCTCAGGCACATTTCTCTCTGGGAAGCTAATCAAATAGATGCACCCCCCCATTCTCCTTACAACTCATTGCTTCAAATATTTTAATATTGCATTTCTAAAAGGAAAATGGAAAATTACAAAAGCATGTCAATAATATAATGAGTTATATTTATAAGCCTCCTTTTTGCCAAGTGACTCAGGGCACTATACAGACAATTAAAGTCAAATTATAATCACACAAATTGTTATGAATGCATGTTATTAGCTAATTAGAGAAAAAATCTAAACCCCAAAATTAGACTAAAAATAAACAAATGTGGCATTATTAAAAGCAAACAGTAGAGCAAAACAACAAGTTGTTTGTCTTAGTGCTGTTTCAGGAAATTTAAAGATATTTTTAATAATTTTTGTGATTTGTTTAACTTGTATTTTGTTGGTGTTTTTACCTTAAAAGACATGAGGCAGGATTTTTAGACATCTAAAATTCTCATGAAATATTTATATGCCTGAAACTTATCCATGGATGGAAGAGAGAAAGCTGACCTTAGGCAGCTGGGCTTTCTGCAACATGTGCCAAAGAATAGCTGAAAAATCCCTCCTCTTAACTAGGGAATAACTTAAAAGTTCTCAGCAAGGAGGTCACATTCCCTTCCAGAACTTGTGTGTAAAAATCAGGGCTGCCTGCAATTACCTCCATCCCTTCAAGACTGACATCCTGAATTTTTCTCCTCCATCCATTTTCCAAAAAAAGTCAGACTTCATTACTGCAATGTACAAACTTTGTAAATATTGAAATTTTTGCTATGGAGGTAATTTACTCTGCTTTCTGGTGAGTTCTCTTCTGAGAAAAGATTGTTCTATGTTTGGACCTTTTCCAGAAAAAGGTGATAATCCAACCAAATCTTCTATTCATTTTTACAGATGGCCACACTACTCAAGTTATGTTATTTGAAAGGAAAATGTCTAGCATTTCATATTGGGAAGAGCTTCGCATTTCTGATTTGTGTTAGATGGACTTCGAGCATGTTTACTGAAGTCAGGCCTCAGGGATTTAGGCAGGGTGGGAGATGCGTTTCAGCTAAGTTTAGACATTGACAACCCCAATGCCTAAGCTAGTCAGCTGGGATCCTTCCATTGCCAGGGGGAAGAGGTAAGAACTTTGATTGCTTATTTCATCTGGTCCAAAGTTTCAGGCATTTACTTCTCTTCACTGGAAAAAATGAACCCACTTCAGTTCCCTTCTGAAAGGGAGGAACCCTGTTATGAGGTGGTTTACCAGGCCCAATAAAACCTAATTCGTTGATAAAATCCATGGTCACTTGTAGAGTATTAAACAATAAATATTTTTAAAAAAAGATGAAAGCAGCATCAAGTGGTTATCTACTATGCCTTTGACTCAAACCCCAGTGAACTAAATATTTACCATTTCGGACCAATATTTATCTACCCTGGCCTTAAACGTTTACAGTAATGAAAATTATGTAATTGTTTCAGGTGAACTACTAACCATTTCATGTTCCTTACCATGAGCCACTAGAACAGTTTTCCTCCAATTCAACATAAATCTTCACAGATAGAATTTAAGCCTATTGTTTTTTAACTTATCTATGGTTATGGAGAAGAGCTAATTTCCTGGTCTGCAGCAACCCTTCTGTATATTTTAATAATGCTGCCATGTCTTCATTTGATCTTGTTTGTCACTTTATAATTGGAGAATTTCTTGTTAACAACCACAATTCAAAATATTTTGACTTTGTTAAAAACATGAAAAAGAAGTTTCCTTCTTTAAAATGCTTTCACTGCCTTTAAATACTGAGGCTTTCAAAAATTTTGTCTGTTTTTTTTTTTTCCCTTCAGCTGAAGAGATTTTATTAATGCCAGTTTGACAGTCTTCAAATACTTTACATGTTCTTATTTAAAAGAATAAAAAGTCAGTTTAGATGGTCTGTAAAACAGTTGTTCGTAGCAGGGTTTTATTTTGTTTTCCTTAAATTAAAGCACAAACACAAAAACATGTGGGGCAGCAATAAAGAAGAAAGATTTGAAAGAAATTTCTGTCTATGGCATTGTCTTTCACATGAACATGACAGTTTGGGTAAAGTGGCTTTTTTTTGTGGGGTTTTTGGCTGCTGCACATTGAAAGTTCTCAGAAATTGTTGTGTAGTAGTGATACCACAATTTTTAAACACCAGATCCCAAATATCCACATGAGGTGGGAATAGAATATATTGCCTGATGACTCTCAAACTGTGCTGGTTTTGGTTGGGACAGGGTTAATTTTCTTCACAGTGGCTCCTATGGCGCTATGTTTTGGATTTGAGACCAAGACAGTGTTGATGATTTACTGAGGTGATGTTTTAGCTATTGCTGAGCAGTGCTTACACAGCATCAAGTCATTTTCTGCTTCTCACATTTTCCCGACAGCAAGTAGGCTGGGGATGCACAAGAGGCTGGAAGGGGACACAGCCGGGACAGCCGACCCCAGCTGACCCAAGGGATATTCCAGACCATAGGACATCACGCTCAGCAATAAAAGCAGGGGGAAGAAGAAGGAATGCAGGGATGTTCGGAGTGGTGGCATCTTCCCAAGCAACCGTCACGCGTGATGAAGCCCTGCTTTTCTGGAACGGGAAACTAAACACCTGCTTGCTGATGGGAATTGGTCAATGAATTCCTCATTTTGCTTTGCTTGTGCATGCAGCTTTTGCTTTACCTATTAAACTGTCTTTATCTCAACCCACGATTTTTTTACACTTTTACCCTTTTGATTCTCTGCCCCATCCCACTGTGGGGGAGAGAGGGAGCAGCTGTGTGGGGCTGAGCTACCTATTGGGGTTAACCCTCAACACAAACTTTCAGTAACTCCTGGGGGGTGACAGTATCACTGCGCTACAGGCAGAAGACAGTGCACTGACTACAACGATGCACATTTGATCCCATAGCCAGGCACAATGGCATTTTAAATTGAGCCTTCTTAGGAATCGTGAAGTTCCTCCATAATTTTTTTGTGTATCCCTAGCTTAATGAATACAGCCCTAGATGAAAAAAAAAAAAAAATCAGTGTCTGCTTGCTAAAGTGGCCTAAGTTAATGTTTTCTGTCACATTTGGGGCAGCCTGAGAGCATGCACAGGATCAGTAACAGTGGTCAAAGTAACAACTTGATTGCCTTTGAAAGTGTGCCTCTTCCTTGGTAATATTTCAAAATACCTTTATTTAATGGCAGTTACCACCATTAGAATCACCATTAATGTAAATCTCTTTTTAGCATATAATTTCTTCCATCTGATTTATCCTGGGGTTCAAAAGAATGTATGAAGACATGAAGATAAGGGGGAGGAAAGATGACAGCTCCCTTTTAAATGCAACTTATTTCAGGTAAACAACTTGTACTTTCACCATTTCAATGTTAAACATATACTTCACTTTAACAAGCAATCAGTCCCAAACAGGGAGAAGTAACTAAAAGAGGCAGAAAAAAACCATTTCAATAGCAGTTCTTTTTATTTTCTATTTTTTCCCCCTTTCTTCCTGGATGAAACCGATTTCATTTTCTGAGCCTGAAATTACATTGTAATCTCAAAGTCATTTCTATTCTTTGTGCTGGAACACAGAGATTGCTGGTTACACCTGTTCTATTTTTTTCACCTTCTGTAAAACAGAAGGCTTGCAGGAGTCCTATTTTGACAAAGACTAAAAAGAAAGCAAGAGACAGAGTTGGTACACAAGTGCTTTAAAATCTCATGTGCAGTCTATGAAAATTGTATTGCAGCATAGTTATCTGACTGGAAAGCAAACACGAGTACTGTTTCTGTGTTAAGATTACCTTCAAAATAAGAAGTCAAACTGACTGCAATATAGCCTTGAGGCATAAAGGATTTGGGTCTGAATTTTGGGGGAATAAAAAACTTCTTCACAAACAAGATACGAACAAGAAGGCATGAAGACCTTGGTCTCAGGAAATGCATTTGAGGTACCTGTCATGGGTTGAGCAAATGAGATCACTACTGTACATCACTCAGATTCAAAATTAAGCATGGGTTAAAATGTAAAATAAATGAAAGATTTCCATGTAGTTGTCCATTAAGAACCCTAAAGTAAAATGCGAATGGTGAACTTCACAGTAAAGTCAGTAGTAGGGAGGACCACAGGCTCGGAATTAGTACGGGGAAAAAAGCACAATTTCTCTGGTTTTTTTTTTTGTGTAGTTCATTATTTTATTGTAGATCCTGAATAGTGAGAACCATCTAGTCTTTTTGTCCCATCGTTATGAACAGGAATGCTTATGGCTGTGCCTGCCCTATCCTACTGCCATAAGATAGAGCCCTAGTCTGACAATCATTCACAGTGGCACAGGGTGAGAGGTCTTGTTTGGAGGAATACCTCTTCTGTTGTGTGTCCAGATTTCACCTGATAAACTGTCAGACATGACTATGATACAAGTCCGGACAGCAATTCTTAACATCTTTCCATAAAATAGATGCAACCTGCAGTTATGCCTTTGTGCTTAAAACAGGCTTGATGTCCCAGAGAGAAATAGGCACCTTCAGAAGATGAGTCAGCTTTTCCTAAAAAGAGACAGACTTTTCAAAAGTTGACTTAGACAACAACTTTTAGGAATAATAAAAAATATCATGAATCATCACACTGAGCTCGCTCTCTTTTGAATGTCTTCACCCACTCTTTAGCACAGAGGCCACTAAGAAAAGTTGACATAGATCAACCATCCCTATTTAGACACCTGCAAATGAACAAGGAGAACCCCAGTCCTTGGCTGGAAGACTCCCTCTGCAGCATTTCTGAAGTCTACAAGTATGAACACATCCAGCAGTTTAGAGAACAAGTGGACATGTGGAGGTGTTCCCAGGATAACATACTGCTTCCTGGGACTCTTTCTGGTTCCACTGGTGCAATAATTTAGTCTGCTATAAACTTATTTCCTAAATTCTGGACATGAACTCAGGTGTCCAGGCTAGTATGGTAGCCATCCACCAAACCAATCTGCAGATTCTGCCCTGGGAATATCAAAATCTGCAGAATGAATTATTGGCACTATAAAGTAAGATAATGTTTTATATCACATAGCTTTCCTATAATGTGGCATGATGAACAGCATAGGTTTTGCATTTTCTGAACAAATCCACTGATGTCAATGAATCCAATCATGTGAGAAAGACTGCAGAACTGGGATCACCCCTTTGAAACTGAATAGAGAATTAGAGACTCTTGGAGCCTCCCTAAAGAGTTTAATAGAGAATAATATCCTAATTTTAACAATTTATAGGACGGTTAAAAAAGCAATTTTAGAAAGACTCTCATTTTCTATTAAATTCTATAGGGTTTTTAGAGTAATTTCTATGGAACTTGGTATTTCCATTTCTATAATTTATGTACAGTTCTGCAAAAGTTTCTTGTTTTATTCTTACTAAATCCACCAGGCTATTCCAGAATGATCTGTAGTTTCCTATTTTCAATGCATTTAATTTTGGAAGAGCTGGGTTTTTTGTTTGTTTGTTTTAAAGACACACACAAAAAATCTGCTGTCATAAAATTCAAAATGATTAGTAAAGAGTTAAAATAATTCATAGGCTTCCTCACTCCCACAGTGCTGGCAAGGAGCTTCTGATTCAGCTGTTGGTAGATTTGCAGCAATAATGTATACACAGAAATTAATAGTACTACTTATACAATAGGAAGAAAAAAGAAAAGGTCTCCATTATACTTGATATACCTGGGACAGCACAAGGTAAGCTGTGCATAGCACATTGTGCATCATGCATCTTATCTTAGATGAATGGTCAAAACCTCTGGAAAGCATATGGCTTAAACAAATTAAGAGAGTCTGGAGCTGTTTACTAATGAGGAAAAACTAAGCAAACAAAAACAAATGTATTAGTCCATCACTAAGTAAAGGGCACTGTATGACAGCAACAAAATAAACAGATAAATCAGTAAAATCCAGTAATCCTGCCAAATAAATCATAGGCTCAGTGACAATTAAATGTAGCCTACTTTGACTCAAAAAAATAGCGTTGCGTCTTACCAGGCTAAAAAAAGACTTTGTAAAACCTTCCAAGCAATCGTGTTAGTTTAAATCACCAGAATTAGCAAACAATAGATGGCATTAGCAACTGGGTCTAGTGGAAGGTGTCCCTGCCCATGGCAGGGCGGTTGGATCTAGGTGGTCTTTCAGGACCCTTCCAACCATTCTATGATTCTATGATTTAATATGAGAGGGAAAAGTAATCTGGCAGAAAGATCAAGAGTTGTTAAGGTTTGTTGCTTTCTCATACTTTTTTAAAAGACTAAGGCCAGGAAAGACCATTGCAATCATGAGACCAAGGGTCCTCACAGATTGTTAAGCCCAGGTGTGAAGTAAGCTTCTGTACAAGGAGCAGACTGACACTTGTTCGACACAGCCAGGCATTGGTCTGAGCTCTTCAGTGGATTCTATCAACATCTCCACAATAAATCACCCCCTAAATTTAGACTGTCCACCAAGTTCTAACATTAAGACTAATGGCAAGGAACATGAAAGTATTATGTTTTAGTGTATTGTCTTTGTGTGGCAAGGTTTTGGTAGCGGGGGGGCGTTACAGGGGTGGCTTCTGTAAGAAGCTGCGAGAAGCTTCCCCCATGTCCAACAGAGCCAATGCCAGATGGCTCCAAGATGGACCTGCCGCTGGCCAAGGCTGAGCCCATCAGGGACGGTGGTAGCACCTCTGGGAGAACAGGTTTAAGAAGTACAAAAATGTTGGGACAGACAGAAACGGCAGCCGGAGAAAAGAGTGAGAAGACGTGAGAGGAACAGCCCTGCAGCCCCCCAGGT
>JANXJC010000055.1:43191857-43226442 GCA_027564655.1 Leptodon cayanensis
TTATATTTTCTCTCCCCTGTGCTGCTGAGGAGGGGGGAGTGATAGAACGGCTTTGGTGGGCACCTGGCGTCCAGCCAGGGTCAACCCACTAGTCTTTATTCTTTACTAATAAAGGTTTCGTACTAGCACTAAAAGTAAATTGGGAGTCAAACCAAGCTCTGGTGCCCCATGGGAGTCAAACAGATATGTTTGACATTGTGTTACATCATATTCTGTCTGCAGGGCAGTATACGGGTTTATGCAAGCTAAGTAAATTTCTCCAAAAGCCTTCTGGTTAATAAAACACTTGATTTTCTTGGTCCAAGTGTCATAAGCAAATTTAAATCTTCAGAATATACCTTATTCTCACATTCAAAGTGGAGCCATCCAATCCAGTCAGAGTTCAGAAAACCAGTAAAAATATTATGCCTCCATTTTGTGCCTAAAAGACAGCTTTTCAATATGGATGTGACAGAAAGCATATTGTGAATGTGCTCTTAATATTTTTTTCTGGTATATACTCTCTAATGTTTGCAGGAAAAAAAAGACTGATATTACTATGCAGAAGCTTGGAAATATGTCTTTATCATCTGAGGTGCTTACTTGTTTACCTTCAGCTACCAGCTTTGAACTATGTAATAATTAGCAAGGCTAGAGAAGAGTTCAGCTTTGTTTTCATTAAATTACAGAAATTTAGGTCAGTTTGGAACACAGCAGTCTTACTGGCTTATCCCCTCCACCACAATATTTTTCATGTAGATTCTTTCAGAAATGCAAATATGCCAGATTATACCTAGCACTCTACAGCACTGAAGTTGTTTCCTGAGATAGGGAGTAGAAGAGTTAGAAAGTACTATTGTTTTGATTTTTCAAAAACTTGAAAAAAAGGGTCGGTCAGAAATTATGGCATTAATTTCTGAACTGTTATTTTGTTGGACATAGCCCTGTGGAACAATAACAAGGTCAGATTGCTTGCCAAGACATCATTTCCCAACTGAGCCAAACATGGTGAAGACGTTCTGGGAGGAAAGGAAGAATGCTTAAGAAAAATGAACAGATGAATAGTTCCAGAATGCAGTTCTATTTCTAAATAACCATGCTAAGTCTGTGTTATATAACACACCTTCACAGTCCTAAGCTGACTTTGATATTTTTAATTGATTTAGTGAGATGTTAGAAAGATGTGGACTTCTTTGCTGTAGTAAACGTTTTGTAACCACAAGCAGTGGGAAATGAAATCTGAATTCCTGTTTAACCTGAGAGCCACAGAGTCCCTACCCTACTTTCAAATTACTGTCATGGCAATACTGCCAATTAAAAAGAGAGAGAAATAAAAATGAAAGAAACAAATGAAAAGCACACAGAAATTCTTCTTTCCTTACAGAAAATGTGGCACGGGTGAATTTTTATGAGGCAGTCAGTTAAAAAGTAAATTAGCTAGAATTAGTCATGCATGGAGATGGTGACGCAGAAGACAGAAACGTTAGGAATCGGATGATCGACCCTGAACTGAAGTTTAACACCAAATTTAGAAATAACTGTTGGTTATGAATGATGTCTTCTTATCTAGAGTGTGGGATTTCCAGCAACAATTCAGTTCACAAAGCAGAAACTAATGTTCTGATTTCTAATAGCTTAGGATTTAGTGCCAGGTCTCAATACATGACTCCAAAGTTTTTCGGAGAGTTGGGAGCCTGGGTCAGCAATCTCCCTCTGCTGTGTTGCACCCAGAGCCTGCTTAACTCGTGAGACCTAGCAGGAGAACCACATAAGATTTTAGACAGCATCTTTATGTAACCCCTTTCTGGGAAAGGAAGTTCACTGTTGCTTTTAGCTATTGTTCTACTGCCTCAAACTCTAAAGAGAGATAATTATTTGGACACTGCTGAATTACTCAGAATGCATACATTGCTGAGCAAAAACCAACTTGACTTTCCTTTTGGAAAGTTTGGTAAGAATAATTATCTAATTTACAGACACTGCAGAAAATGACTATAATAAATGATGGTCCCTGTTCAGAACAGAATGCATCATACAGCTAGATTAAAATACAGTTAATTGTACAGAATGAGGGGGGTGTAGGGGGACAGAAATAGGATGCAATTTACAAAAGAGAAAACATGCTTTAGATCGGCATCTCTAAAATACATCTCTAAATATAGAGTGATGATAGACAAGAAAACTAAACCCACAGATTTGAACATCTTTGTGGCTTGAAATCCATGTCCAAACTATACAGCTGGTACTTATCTCTAACAGGAAATGCCATTTGTAAACTTTTAGTACCATCTGATTTTAAGGGCCAACTCATCACAACCGAATTATAATCAAGTACGTAACATTTATTTCACTTTCTTTTATTAAGATTACTAGTTCAGAATAATAAAAGGCAGAAAAAATCAAGGGAAATACAGAAGCAGTCAAACAGCAGCCACATATAAAGAGAAAAAGGATTATATAGAATATAAACATTTGATCTTCACAAGACTTCCATACACTATACCTAGGACAAATATCCATCTATGTGAATATTCTTCAGATTTACTGTCAATTAATATTTTGCCCAGGTTCTGTAAAACTGAAAGATGTGATAAACTGTCTAAAGCTGTGAACTATTTCAATGCCAATGTCAGGCTTCCGAAGTGATAATTTTCTCATGATTCTGACCATGAGAATAACAACATAACATAACTTCACGACATTGAAAGTTTCAATCTGCTGTCATCAGAAAATTAAGATTCCTAGAGTAACTATACAAGGATTTTAAATACAATAGTAAACAGCTGCTTAAGTCACCCTAGATAATACAGCACATTTTCATTAAGGCCGTCACAGAAACTCCACTGTCCTGGATAATAAGGTGAAAACTTATCTGGAGTGATCAGAGCTGAAGGTCAGCTAATGCAACAAGAAGTCAAAGAATTTAGCCACAGTTCTGAATACAACTCTCAGTGAATTGGGACTGCTCATAACATCAGCAATTTTTTAATAATAAACCAAGAGTACCAAACGACCAACTCAGTGGAGTGTCGACTTCGGAAAGGGATTCTATACACAGAAGGAAATTTCACATCCTGAATTCACACACTTTCTTTGTAATCTGGCTTCAGAGCCTGTGAGCACTGGTACAATTACAGTCTGCACACTTCACAACTATTCCTGAATGAAGCTTGAAAGGCAAAAGACAAGCACACAGTGACTCTTCTAAGCACAAGCACCCTCACATTACTTGATTTATACTTAATTTCTCTCCATTTAAATATTGTGCTTATGAATTAGGATTGGTGAGAAACAAAATGAGGGGGGAGAATAGAAGAAGAATTGGTTGGATTTTCAAGGAAGTGTTCCAAGCGTTCATGGTTCTAACCAAAACAATTAAAAAAAGGATGTTCCAGGTTACTCTATACTCCTCTTCTTGCTGAAGTATAACCAAACAGTGCAAACAGATTCTTTGCCATTCCTCCTGCGAGTCAGGTGTTACCTGAACTTTGCCCACCAATTGATATGGGTTTGAACAGAAGTCTTCAAAACAAATGTCTGAAATATAAAAGTAGATTAATGCTACTACTAACATTGGCTGTACTATGTTGGAGTGTAGAATAACCAGATGCATGGACATATTTGGTACATCATGGCTAATCCTCATATAGCTGTATATCTGCTCGGAAAAAAACATGTACAAAGAGAGATGGACTTCACAGTTCCCAGTGATGGAAACAGGAAAACTATCAAGCTCCCAAAGGGTCAGTGGGAAATAGATTAATGCATCCTGATTGCACCGAATGAGAAGCGTGGACTTTTCTTGAAACAAGGCCTATGTTGTTGACAGACGTCATGTGCTAGAAATAGCACAGAACAAAAATGATGAAGACTTGGTGCTGAGGAGAAACTGGAATTGAAAGACTCAGGCAACAGAAAAGTTACAAGGGAAATTCTAATTGGACATAAGGGAAAAAAAGGTTTTGCTGTGATGGTGCTTAAGGATTAAATTATCCCAAGAGGCTGTGGTATCTCTATCCTTGAAGATTTTGAGAATTTGACTGGATAAGGCCCTGGGCAAATTGATATAACTTCATTAGACCTTCTCTGAAAAGGTAGTTTACTGGAAGTCTCTTTTACTTACATCTTTCGATGATCCTATTCTATTAGCCTCCCCAGATTGGAATAGGCATGCTGACCGCAAAACGCAGACTCCCTTTGTGTGTTTGCCTGCACAGAAGGCGAATTCTTTGAAAATAGACTGATTTTCTAATATAGGGAATATTTTCCTGAAGAGAATAACACCCTGAAACTATTTCCATAAAGCGTCTATTTCTCTCCATTGACTATAGAAGTTACTAGCTTACTTGCAGACATCTCATTCTGGATGTCTAAAATCAGATGAAGTAAATCCACTCCCTGTACATCCATGAACTCAGCACTTATTTCTGCAAATTGCCACTTGCAAAGGATCATACTATCCTCTTTCATCCTGTAAGATCAGTATTTTTCAAGTGCTTTTCTCTTCAATTCTGTCATAAAAAAGAGAGGAAAACAGCAGTTCACTTTAATGACCAGCATAACATTATACCGTTTTGAATCCAAAAGCACGTCTTTCATTTAATCATCATCCATAAAGATATTTTTTCTTACTTCATCTAGAAGAGTCAGGGAATTGTTAGGTTTTACTGTAAGTTCCCCTGCACCATATTTCATAAAAATAACATTAATTCTGGCACTTTTATTTGGATTAAGCAAAGATATTCTGATAAAACCTCTAAGAATGTGGCATAGCTGTCCTAATTTGAGCAGTATTTAAGTTTCACCATGTTCAAATACCACTTTCTGAAAGTGAAACACATCACATAAATCAATGCGCATCTATGGATCTTACTTTACCATATGTCTTACTGTATGATTACAATTGGGTTTCATGCCTTCTAAATTTGAAACAAATGAAAATGCAGAGTAAATATAACTATTTTTGTAGTCAGGAAAACAAACTACATTGTGAATGAATGATAATGCAAGTTCTGCAAGCACAACAGCTTGCAAACAGATACAAAATACCTTTAAGAGAAGAAGTGGACAGGAACTTTGTGCAACTCCCACAGAATATTGTAGAATATTAGTTCTTGGGATGCTGATGGGGAGAGGTCAACTACAGACATGTTAAATTATGAGCCATTCACTTCCCAAAGAAGTCATAGAGAAGACTCTGTAAACAGTGGACACTCTGCTGCTTCCATAGACTTGAATTTGCATCATCAGTGATGTTCACTATACATTCACAAAACTGAAAACTCTCTTAAATGAGTAAGAAAAACTGCAGGTCACTACATCACTTTTCATTTGTGCTCTGATTTCTCTTATAGATTCATGTGGGATGTTTCACACTCCTCAGTGATCTCGTCTCTTTGCTCAAAGTTGTCCAGATATCCTGATCCCCAACCTTGTATCTCTTCAGCTAAATTCTTATCCAGCTTCTTTTCGATATTAGGGAGAAAAGGGAAACTTATTTTCAGGCAGATTACTGCATCTCCAGCCTTCCCAAAGAGGCTAAAGCATAAGTGGTAAGACTTTGCTTTTGTAGAAGAAGGAGCTGTCACCTTCTCTCATATTTTTAGATCAAAATGTTTTACAGAGGTGATCTAAACATTCTGTACAATAGCAACAGTGACTATCTCATTCCTTCCTTTTCAGTTTCAGTAAAGAATAGTAAAGATTCATTTAATTTCCAACACTAACCATTAGATATGTTCAAAGAGTACAGAGATGAACATTCAAACAATGAACATTCAAAAGAATTGCCCTAGATTTTATTGATTTTCAGAAAGGAGTCCTATGCTGATGGTTAAACGAAGTTTCATGTGGGCACAGTCAAACACCAAGGCTAGAAGTTGAGATTAATATGATGTTTATTCCTTTTAGGAAAATATAGCTATTTTCCTAAAATAGGAATATTCCTAAAATTAGGAAAATATAGTTAAATAACACTAGTAAAACATCTGAATTACATTTATAGTTGCTAATCACTGGGAGAGAGAACATGCATGCTATCTTAGATTTTCCAAGACTAAAGGACAGAAGAAAAACATGTGATCAGGGCACAGAAGTAAACAATCGGTGCTAATATTCCTTCTGGCTAAGAATTCTGCTGTAGACTATAATCACAATTTTTTGTTTAAAACAACAATATCCATTCTGCTTCTTTGGGTGATAACCCTCAGAAACATTAATTTAGTATAGCAGGTGTAGATATGAAATTCTTTGGGAGGACTGAGCTACTCCTTTCAGCTCAAGGCCATTTTCCTGAAGGTATTTCAGGATAATAACTTAAGTATCAGTATTTGAATGACTGCAATATGAGAAAAAGGTCAGATATGAGTGTTTCCTGAGAGCATTATTTCCTTCTAAAAGGAACTAAAGTTTAGTAGCATATGAGTTGGTATGACATTTTATCCCCAGCCAGAACAAAGCTGAGCCTTTTGAAGCCTTTTAGTGTCTTTGGTCACACCATAAATTAGCTGGACTACATCATCATGTCAAGAACATCTGCATAATTTTTTTACTAGTCTGGATTTAATTTGTTGATTTTTAAAGATACAGATTGATAAAGTGTGCTTTCTGAAATATCTCAACTGGCTTTGTGCATGGTCCCTATGTTTATAACGAGTTATTTTTTAGAGTTTCAGAAAGACAAACAACATGAATTGGATAGTCACAGAGAAGGTGTAGTGAATGTTTGTGTTTGTGTTTTTTCTTAAGTTATGTATCTTTGATACAATAGTCAGGAAAAGAAAACAAGATATGTTAGTTCTTCAGCTTGATCCACTGGTTTTACTCCAAAGGACAAATTAATTGTCCTTAACACAGTTTATAATCCCTTACAATATTATTTGCTTCAGTTTAAATAAATATAAGCAACAGCAAATGAATATCTACAAAATATAGCATGCATAATACATATATAATGCACAGGTTCAGGGAAGGAAGCTTTCTGAAGAGAAACAGATCACTTTAGAACGTCCTTTATGACCAGCTCAGGGTATCAAAATGCTCATACTGCTGTCCAGTCCAAGAATTCATAGACACCGAGACTCACCTGACTATGTACCTTTATCGCACAAACATCTACACCTGAGCTAATCCATGTTAAAAGGCTGACCCCAACACCCTCCAGAAGCCTCCTGAATTGCTTGCATCCCTCCACACTACCCTTTCGGTGAGTGGCAGGACAGAATCTCCAGTCCTGTAGTAACAAAATGATCTGGAGATTTCATCCAGTACTTTACCCTGACCAGCTAGGCTGCAACACCTGATCCTGACCTAAAAGCACTCAACCAGCCTGTTGTCTAGTCTATAGCAAAGTCCCACACATCTGAGCAGCTCTTTCTCATAGGGTAACACCCTGCTCTTTGTCTTCCTTGCCTGGCTTTCCTGAAGAGCCTGTATCTATCCCTCATCGCAGAACTCCAGTCATACAAGGCATCCCACTCCATCCTGACAATTCCAATGGCATCACAGTTCTGCATCCACATACAGGAGATCCAGTTCCTCCTTCTTATTTCCCAAGCTGTATGCATTTCTCTACAGACATTGCTGTGACCTCTTTTTTTTTTTCCTTTTTACCCTTCCCAAGACTTTTATTACTCTGCCTCATGCACTTACCACCCCTGCCATCGTTTGCTTCATCTTGCCGTAAGATGTGAACACCAACCCCGAACATACATACTTTAAGATTTCATCTGCTCAACAACCCAGCTGGTGAAAGCACTCTTACATAGTTTGTAAGATGGATCCTGCCTTTTGATCTGTTTTTCGAAGAAGGACCCATGGTTACAAAAGCCAAGAGGCTGCCTGCAACACCAGCCACACAGCCAGTTACTAACTCACACGATGTATCCACTTCTGTTGGAGACTGTCTCTATAGCAAGTCCCATTTAGGACTACAGAAAGCCCACTGGGGCCCCATGTCCTTTGCTTTTGCTCCTAGAGCTCTGTAGTGTCTCTTGATTTGCTCCAGGCCTCCCTTGGTACTGGTGCTAATGCAGACGGTACTGGTGTAGATGAACAAAGTGCTGGGGTTGGACAAGCCTCATCAGTCTCTTTGTGGCTTCCCAAATTGTCCCTGGCAAGCAACAAGCCTCTTGTGACAGCATGTGCCTTCCCTCAGGGACAGTATTGTACAAGTAGCACACCATAATGACATCAGGGGTGGGTGGAGGGGACAGGGTTGTGTGTGGAAGGAGAGGAATATACATTTACATGAATATATATAATATAAAATACATGTATGTCTATCAGAAATTGCCTGGTGATGCGATCCCATTCCCAGTTTGCATGTAGCTAATGAAACATATTCTCAGCTGTGGGAAGCAAAGACTGTACTGCAGTATGGTCAAAAAGCTGAGGTGCTGAGTAACAAACTGCATACAATCTGCTAACAAAATAGAATAAGAAAAGAAAAATAAATAAAGAAAAGTAAAATAAGCAACTATCCTACTTCATAACCTTAGGGCAGAAGACATTAGCAAGGCAAGGGGTAATCAATTGCCCAAGATAATGCTATACTAGTAAAGGGGTTGGGGCGGGGAAGTGATACCTAAGAAGTGGGGCATTTTTGTCCCTGGGAAGAACAGTAATTGAATAGATGTTATGAAATGGAGTGTTATTTTACCTGACTGAATTCTGAGTCAGATTTATCCCGCACAGCTGCAGTGTTTCCAAAATTTTCTAGCAAAATAAAGATATACATCAGTTATAGTGACTCTATAACGCCAAAATGGAATATATACTGTCACAGAGTAACATTGGAAACAATATAAGCTGGGAGAGAAGCTGCTGGAGAGCAGCCCTGCAGAAAGGGATCTGGGTTGCTGGTTGACAGCAGGCTCGATACGAGCCAGCAGTGTGCCCTGGCAGCCAAGAGGGCAAACCCCATCCTGGGGGGCATCAAACACAGGATAACCAGCTGGTCAAAAAAGGTGGTCATCCTGCTGCATTCAGCACTGGTACGGCCTCATCTCAAATACTGTGTGCAGTTTCTGGGCCCCACAATTTAAGAAGGATGCTAAGGTTCTTGAATGCAACAAAGCTGGTGAAACAGCTGGAAGGAATGTCCTATGAGGAAAAAAGCAAGAGCTGCACACACTCATGCATTTCAAATCTTTTAGAAAGAGCAATGAATACTTACAATTCAATTGTTGCACACAGCCAGGGATCTGTTTCTACATGTCTTGCCATAGTCATTCATATAGCAGCTGTTGCAAAACTTTCCTAATAAGTATCATGGCTTCACCCTAAACTACTCACAGTTCAGAATCATCTTTTCATAATTAAGATCATACTTCAGACTTCCTGCAGATAATGGGGCTATCATTTTAAAAGTCAAACACACTTAAGAGTAGAGCATCCTAGGAAAAAACAGTGGCTATTAGAAAAACTAGAGGAAAGGTGAGACTTCATAGTGCTACCTGAATTCCACTCCCATCAAAAAATACACCATCTTTCAAAGAATCTACCAGCATTATTTCCTATATCACTACTGTAATCTTATTTCATCAGTCCTTCCTAAGGGATGAAGTCTGTAATACTGATGTCTTTAAAGAGTGCTGCCAGATCCCTGAGTACACCAACAGGCTCTAATTGCCCTGAGCAGCCTCAGCTAAAACCTCCACCCATCTACAAGTTCCCTTTGGCCAGGCACTGCATTTAAGCTCAGGCTCTTGGTTCCAGTGTTTGCTTGAGCTGTGCTGATCTTAATCTGCTTGCTTGCCTTCCTGATTTGATCTCAGATCTGCACTATGCCCATCGACTTACTTTTTGATTGCTAGCTTGTTGGCAAGCCCTGATTGTTGTCAGTGGATCTGCTGCTCTTGTTCAGGTACCCAAGTGATATATAAATTTGGCTTCCAATAGGATGGACATGCACATGCACGGTAAACAGAAAGAACATCAGAGGTATCTCTTATCTGGTGGTGTTTTAGATGTTCCAAATTCTTTGTGCCATGCACCTCTTCCACAGAGTTGTTGCAGAGCTGTGACTGGCTGTACTGTAACGCTTTTTCAGGTTGCTAAATTTCTGCAAGTGCTGCTGGGTAGGGGGGGGAAAGGGGTTGGGGGGAAACCCTCTGCATCTGACACTATTTGGCTCATTTTTTACAACTGACATCTGGGGGAGATAAACACAGGCTCTCTTGTTGTAACTTTCAGTGGGATAATTGTTTTTTCTATAGTAATTCCTAAATGAGGAGGCAGGTGCTCAAGATTGTCTGACCTTACTTCCATAGAGCCTTAAGTGCCATTAGGCCTACAAGTTCTAAGATGGCTTACTGCAGTAAAGATGCTTAAATAAAAGTTAAAATACATCTGTTTAAATACATACTTGAAGAGTGAAGCTTGTGTGTGAAGAGTGAAGCAGAGTAGTGCTGAAACCACTTAGAGTTCCATAGTCTATACTGACATTAACCTGCCAAAGTTTAAAGGTAAATATACTTGAATGTGTCTTTAATTCAAACATATCGAAAGAGCACTAATAATTGGTGCTATAGTTCATTAAAATCAGACAGAGGTAAAGCATGGTTTTAACTACAAAAGCATCTGCTAGATAAAAACTACTAATAAAAAGCTCAGTAAACAAAACTCTGTATTTTGTTTTTCCTTCCAGGTTTACTTTGTTCAGTAGCTTGCTTGGGATGGGGGGCAGATCAGTGAGAAGGGGGTAACAAATTGTTCACAGTTCCTTTTGGGACCTAGAAAAGTTTTACTTTTCATTCATTTTCCTTCACTTATTAGACTTTAATATGAATCTGAGGTTTGGTCTCATTCTCTGCTGTGATACTAGTGGGTAGATAATAGTATCCCAATTTGACAGCACTTTTATTTACAAAATGTACTCTAACTTGGAGACCGAGACTCTGTTCTGGACAAATGAGCTTTGGTTACACTTGGAAACTTTGCTCCTAGGTTCATAAACTCAAAATACTGACAGAATCTGAGCTGAACGTTAACAAGATATTCTGGAAAAACTTTAACTTAACTGTAAGACTGAGAAAGAAGGAAAAAAAAGAGTTGTCTTCCTGGTAAAAACTGATTGAGGAAAAAAATAAGGCCTTCAGATTTCAAATCTGTGTTTTTAAGAATTTTGTTTTTTAACTGTGCTTAATAAATGACTAGTTCACATTCTTGCCAAATTCACAAGGTATGGTCTTTAGGCTGAACTATAATCTCCAGTGTATATAAGTAATTACAACTCCTAATCACTTTTCATTTAAAAAAAAAAAAAAAAGAAAAAAAAAAGACGGGGGGAATAGCTATCTAAATGACAGATTATTAGGGATAGACTTTAGATGTTCTGGCTCCTATCTTGTGGTAACCCCTCACATGCCAACCAACCTAAAGGTTTTCTCTAGTTCTATACTTGATTCCTCTCTTGGCTCAGATCATCTGGGATTTGAGCTTATGATCCATGCACAAACTATTAATGATATCTGTTATTTATTCATCTTGCAATAAGCCAGCCTCAGTATCATAGTTCTGAGTCTCAGCTGAATGGAACCCAAACCAAATCGACTGCAAGGCATGTAGAAACATTACAGTTTCAGTACAATGGACAATAACACCTTTTTCTTCCCTTTCTGATGCTTCCTTCTGTGTTGTTATTTCTTCATCTGTTCTCTTGCTGTCCTAGTGAAAACAGTCCTCAGAGCCATGAGGGATCCCCCTATAACACTGGGAAAGAAAAACTAGTTATCAATGTGGCAGTTATTCACCCCGAATCAAGTAAAAATAGCCAAATAGGTAAAAGATGCAACAGTATCAGTTAATCATGCAGTGAAAGGATCAGTTTCTATTCCTCTCTGAATGATGGACGTCCAAACTGGAAGCCTTTATTCCATTATACCTGTTTGTAACTTATACAGCTATTGTGTAACAGCTCGATGGAATATATAAATCTGCTTTAAAAGGGGTGAACATAATGAAGTTTGTACTGATATACTAATGTATTTGAGGGTTTGGGCTACAGTCATTCTTCCCTTGGAGCAGAGCATGTCAAATTCAGATGACCAAGAGTGTAAAACAAGAAAATGCATATTTGTTGGATGAAGACACTGAATCTCCAAAACTCAAGTCAGGAATTGCATAAATATGTGGTTGTTACTGTGATTCAATTAATTGTTCACTGTTGTCAGCAGCCTGTTATGAAGGTGCTTATAAAACGCCTGCTAAATTAGGGGGAGAGGAGGGAATCCCAATATGGATCAGAATAATCAAATCAATCTACTTATTTTCTGAATTCCTCACATTTGAATGCTGTGCTCACTGAGGAGGAGTGGAAAATAAATACTTATGAAAAACCATGGTTTTCAAGAAAGCTATTTTCTTGACAAATTATTATTGCTTCTTGTGGAAGAGTTTTGATTCTTTTAATGATTCATTCAGCAAGAACTCAATACAGACTCTTGCACCCAAGCTTACACAATGATATTTGATACACAGAAATAATTGGCTGTGAGAGTTATTTCAGTACCCATGATTTAACTATTGGTGCTTCTGTGACTTCCTTTGCCTCTAAGTGTCTTTATAGTCACATTTTACTTTCATTTTGTTCTTCCTTAAATCTTTTGATGTTATGCTAGCAATTGTGTTAGTGTTGTTCCATATACGTGAACTAAGGATGGCATCTGAGCATTCATATGTGAACACCTGAAATTTCTCATGCAACTGCTGAGATAACAGGAAAATAACTCTTCCATGAGGTTGCATTTCTGGGGTACAAGTTAAATGATATGCAAGAAGTGGATTAAAGCTTCTTAAAGAAGTGGTATTGGTTTTGAGCTCTTTATTTATTAAAAGAATAAGTGAAGGCTTATTGCCAGAGTTCTGGATATCTTCAAACGTTTAATATGAGATTGTGATGATCCCCTCCCAGGTGCCCATTTCCACAAGGCTACTCTGCCCCCTTAACAAAGAAGGGAAAGAGAAGGTACCTCTAGTAAGAATCAGGAGTTTTGTTCTCCGAGACAGGCAAGAAAAGATGGAAGAGACCAGGAACTTGGGATATGTTACCAAATGCCAACCAATTAATTTGGAGTGATAAAACTCTGCTGGTATTATTTTACTTTGTTCAGCACTGGGAGTGGGTTATAATCCCACCAGATCCTGTGGAGATCTTTTAACAGCAATTGTGAAAAAGTTTAAGAAATTAGACTGGGTCTTCACTGGGATTTACAAGTCCCAAAACTTCTAGTGTCCTATAGCCCTTGGTTAGCTGATGGAAAGTTATGTAAATAGTACATGCAGGCAATAAGAATTAGATATCCTACTTTACTAACCAATACAAGTAAAAGGAAAAAAAGTCCAGCATATTTCTATTGCCAACTCACTCAAAATGTTAATAAAGTTGAAGGTGTAGAAACAATTTACTGACTTTGAAAATAATTATTTGCATTTAGTGATAAGGAAATGATGACCTAGGATATCATAATTATGGAGTGACTGGCTACCAACAAACCTAACAAAAGTAACAAGTGTTCAGCTGGGACCTGTTAAACAATCTGATAGTCAAGAAAATCACTGGTAGTTCTTCTCTCCATTTAACATCTTACCTGGCTATCAGGTCTTTGTTCACCCAAAAAAGGAAAAGCTACAAAATGATGGCTAATTTCAGTGTAGTAAAATAGAAAATGAGCTTTTCATCACTTCTGTGCTGTACCTTATTTCTTGCAGTCCATCTGTCAACACAAATAATATATTTAAGAAAAGAAGTCTGATATGTGGTTATATCTCCTGTAGGAGTACTTTCCAATGTTGACAGTACCTTTAGTAAGAGAGTTCATTTATTTGGGAGGGTTTTGGTGATCATGGGTTTCCTCTTTTGCAGTCACTCTTTGTAGCAATTCACACAAATCCAGTTTCCAGGTCTATAGTCTTTTAGGGGTTTGGGGGGTAATTTTCTTATTGTTTAGCAGGTTTAATGTGCTTTTAGTAGCACATCCATCTTGAACTTTTATTTCCAGTAATATGTCATTTACCAAAAGACAAACAAAATAGAAAACAAATCAAATTAAGAGTTGATGACAAATTGGTAGTACTATCTGCCACCTGTAAACAAAAACCATGTAAAAGAGAAAATTACTTGTCCATCTATTGTACAGGTCATGGTGATTCAGTTGCTGTCTGGAGTACTTAGAAATTTTATTAGCTAAAAAGCAGAAATGGACAAAGCTCCAACCAGATATATTTTCCTATTCTTCCCTCCAATACCCAGTTCTAGAACTCAGAAGTTTCTTCAGCTAAAATTCCCAATTGCTAGGCAACTTACACAGAGTACAGGACCATGTGACTAGCAGACTTTATTTTATGTTTGAGATAAACTCAGAAAATCTGATATAAAGCAGTGCAGAAATGTCTTTAACAGCCTAGCCAGCTCATGGAGGCAGAAGACTCAGAAGTGACACCAAGCTACTGCCAGTGCTACCAGAAAACTCAGGACAAATTGAAGAAAGGTACCTACTTGTCTGCAATGTCAGGGGAAGACTCCGAAGTCATGACAGTAATAGAAAACTTATGTGAGAAAAATAGTAAGATGCATATAAGCGGTACAGGTTATAGAATGACTCAAGAGTGGCTCTGAGTGTAATTATGGGTGCTAAGGACAAGCTACAAGCATCCGCAGTTGCTGTAGGAAGATCCTTGAGCAGCACCTATGAAAACCAGAGATGAGTTTAAATAACATGCTCTCACCTGTCGGTAAAAACCTTTCCCCTTGGACTCAGGAAGACTTGATGACCGGACAGACAGAGATAACAGAGAAAATGAATGAATTTGTCCTGTAATTGTGAGACTTGTTCTATCAAAGAAGGGGTAAAGTTGACAGTAATATCAATGGCCTTTCCATTCAGGCTTAGATGAGCTTTGAGGTGCAATTCATAACATCCATAACAGTCTTCTCACTGCTTTCTTGAAGAAATCTATTGTTCTTGACAATGGTGTACAAAGCAATTAAACCTTTATGAATAAGGTTTCTCTTTAAGATGTCAAAAAAATAGTAGAGCCAACACTTGACCATTCCACCTCTGTCAATGTCAGTGAGAAATCACCAGTGGCACAGCTCTTCTATGGAAAATTAATTCATTCTATTTTTAGCTATTATTAATATTTTTCAGCTAACGAACCCTGCTCAGATTTGTCATTGTCTTTTGTCATCAGGTTATCCTCTATAACTGCATCATACCCTTGCAGGAAAAGATCAGAAATAAATATTATCTGCTAATTACAGTTCCAAGAATTTTTGTCTTGAATTGAGTGATTACTAAGCTTTAGGTAAACTCTTCAGATTCTTTCTGATTTACTCGGTACATGTTCACTTTCTTCACTTACTAAGCAAACTGGCACTGGTGCTCTCTAGCCCAAACCTTCTGCAATAAATGATTTTGGAGTATTTTTCAGCTGCCTGTCCCTCAATTCTCAAGAATCCTCTTGAATTCTCAAGTCTTTAAAAAAAAAAAATAAAAGAGAAAAAAGTTCTGCCTCAGTTGCTGTGGCTGTCATGACAGTCCAGAGCAGGAATATTTCACACTAAAATAAGAATTCTTCAATGCTATTGGCTCCTACTTCAAAATGGAAGTAGGATACACTTTGCAAGGGATTACCTGCGGTAAACAGTATATCCCAATTCAACTGAAGAGGGGGACAGAGTTCCATTAGCCAAGCTAGAAGAAAAGGGATTTCATAGCCTCTGAGATGGTTCTAAGTATTTGTGAAAATCAAAGTCAGTCAAGCCCTAAACAGAACAGCTTGGGCTTATACTGCCAAGCACATATACGTGCAGGGTTTATGCAGATTAATGTGTCATTTCTAGGATCCATGTTCCATGGGTGCTATAATGCTTCTCTACTCAGTAAGCACTGTGCAGTTTTTAATCAAGTCTGTAATCAATTCAACACCAAAAAATGATTGGTTAACATCTGTGATTTTAAACTCCTTCCTCATAAAATAAACTGTGTTGTATAATGTAGGTCTCATCGGTTTCATCTTTATTGAAGATATTTCCTCAAGCCCGGAAGAGCTGTGACTAAATTTCAGGAGTCTCTGTTGTCTAATGACTGACTGGAACCAAGACCAGAACATACGTAATCTCTACAGGAAGAGCACTGGCCCTACAGAGAGAAACTGCAGATAGTTGCATCAAATGTTACTATAGGACACAAATATTGAAAGTGAAGATAAAGGTTTTCTCTTCCCAAATTGTCTTGTCTGTCACTGCTTCAAGAGGATTGAGAAACATACATTCCATTTCCCATCCGGATTACTCTCATACATTTGATTTCTGGTCATTTATAATCCAAGATATAATTTAATGCGTTGAATAAGTATCTGGTAATATAAATCTATTATGGCTGGCCATCACAAGCTACGGTCCAGTATATAGTACTGAACACTTGAAGAAGTGAAAGAAAGAAATGGATTTCATGACTTACGTTCTATTTTGTGTCCCTTACTGCATTTTTCTTCTCCAGCTTTTTAAGAAATAGAATTTATTACCAAAGAAGAATGAAATTTTTTTCATGAGATTCCTGCACATTCAGCCATCTTGGGTACTTTAGAGGATCAGCTAACTCAAGATGACTTGTTTTTTCCTCCTGTACTTCATAGAATTTCAACTTTTTGTAGGTATCAGCTGGAAGTGAAAATGCTGAAAAACTTAAAGGAGGCGATTCACGATTTTACCTTTTTGCCAAGTCAGTCACAGTGGGGAGGAGGACCAACAACTTGCAAATGTGAGGTTTTAGAGGAGCTGGGCATCTAGATGGTTTCTCTAAGACAGCTGTGGATAGGTCTTGCACATCCACAGCATAGGCTTGATGAGGTGTCATTACATTGTACATTAATGTACATTGACATGTACATTAAAAGATTTGAATCAGGAAACTAATCAAAGCTTGGTGAGCTTGTGTAGGGAACCTTTCCCTAAGTTTTTATCCTTTTTATCCCTGTTTTATCAGAGAGACTGTGTCTGCAGCATACTGAAGTTAGTGAAACTTCCATCACACATTAATATGAAACTACTACTGAGTTATTCATAGCACAACCACTAATTTATGATAGTAACAAGTATGATTTCCCTGGTCTTCCCCTAAACTCTTTTGCAGCTATACTACCATCTCCAGGAAAGTTTTTCTTACACAGCCAAACACCATTTCTGCAAATTCAGAAACATGACAGTTATTTTCTCTCTTGGATGTAGCCTCCTCTTCCCAAAGTTTAAAATACAGTCAGGGAAGGTATTTCTCATTGGATACTTTAGCTAGTAGAAGTTTTTGAATGAGTTCCTCTATCAAGGTGTGTAAAGCTGATAGCATCATTTGTAAGACACTTTGTAAGAAAGTTTGTGAGAACTTTACTGTTCATCAGCAAATAAACAGATTACATCATGAAAATTTCTCATTTGTTATGTCAGAGTCTGTCTTGAAAACAGCATTTTGTGAATATATTCTGGCTTTTCAGAGCTGAAAAATATCAGGTTTTGATTGCCTCTTACCAATTTGTTACATTGTCTGCTATAAAAAAAACATGGATTTAAGAAATATGGAGCAGACGGGTTGAGATTTTCCACCAGTGAAAATTCAGATCATATAATGAGCTTTCCAGATGGTCACTATATTTATTAACAACGGGGATAAACAGCCTCTACCGTGGACTTCAGTGGACTGGTTTTGTTAAGCCTGGCCACATATGTTTAAATGCACCACAGACTCACTGTCAAATTTCCACTCTACAAGAATTATTCATGTCAAAATGGAATGGGTAGAACGCACATTTGAGAAACTGGGGCACTTGTGCCATCCATATTTTTTTCTCTTCTGTTTGAGAACATCCAGAGTTACACAGGCTAGAGGCATCACAAAATCAAAGAAGAAACAGAGGAGGTACTCCTTCCACATGTTATGATCCTCACAGAGGAATGAGACTTTTCTCAGTATCTTCCAAAGAGCAGTTTGTTGCACTGAGTTACTTCAGGGATGCAATAAATTTTTACGCAAGAGCAAAATTAAGTGCTAATTCTTGCAAAGTGCAGAACATCACTCCAGGATGTTTTTAAGCTCTTTATGAACCATGACACCAAGGGAATTCTGATCTGATGGCAGAGATCTGGAACAAAGGGCAGAACTGTGTGGACAAACACACAAATAAATACTGATGTGCTCAGCAATTGGACACCTTCTGTGAGATTTCATCCTGAGGGTTGGTCTATAGCTCAGATGAGTCCTCTCATACTGATGTGGGAAAAGGCTGGATATAGTTCACAAGTACAGTTCAGATAATGTGGAACAACTTCTGGGCTGTTGCGCATAAGCCAAACCCCAGATGAAAATTTCTTATAGAGAGCCCTGCTTCCAAATGTTCCACAGATATCACTCTCATTTCAGCATCTTCACTGAACGCTGAGACTTCCCATCCATCTGCCAACAGCTTCCTAGAAAAAGTGTAGAATGTTATGTTATTTTTTTTTGCCATAGAACCTTATTTTGAGTTTATTGCTTTTTTATCAGGGACCATTTACTGAAATAAGGACAATCATTTTCTTTTCAAGAAGAGCCAAAGTCCTATAAATTCAAGAAAAAATGTTTATGTGATTTACATATAAGCAAGGGCATACAGCAGTAATACCTCGCATGGAATATCCAATGATATTATCTTGAGACTAGCCTTTTCTGGCATGATGTGTAGTGTACAGAAGCTCTGATTTCTCCTTTATGATGGGGTTAAACTCCCCTTCTCTGAGAAAAAAAATACATTAAAAAAAAGGGAATGTGTAATTTTGACTTCTCAAAGCTAAAGTGCAGCTGACCTATTAATAACATATCAAATCAGGAAGATAATCTTCTAGGAGTGCTTCAGTGAGGGCACAGTTAAATGTAACATACTAAAAGGCCTTCATGAAAAATCAGGAACTGAGAAGAAACTGAAGAAACAGAGGACAGTAAGCAGACATAACTATGGCCTGCAGATATATGTAGAAGAGGAAAGGAAAAAGCTATTAGTATGGGCCTGAGTTTATCCACAGTGAAAGGAAGTTTATGAAGGTGGTATCATCTTTCATAGACCTATCAGTTTAATAAATTGAGTGATAAGAAGATGGGGAGATTATGATTTCTTAGTGATACAGGTTGTAGCATTGCTTCACATTGTATTTTTTTGGACAGTGAATTCTGAAGCACTTGTGTAATCAGCTCCTGTAAAATGCAAGACAGACATATAAAGAATATATTATACGCTGTTAAGTACTTGCCCTTTTCACACATGGTGTAGGGGCAAAGCAAGATGAATAGACTGGTTTTCCTTTATATTAGACAGCATTTTTGTTCAGCATGCTCACTTTATGACAATGCATGACAAACATTGATGTCAATCCACAACCATCTGAAACCATCATGTTCATCAAGAAGCTCTGAAAAGAGCCTTCCCTTCCCCTCACTCTAAAGTTCCTACTCTTGTTGATATTGATGCATTCATTAGCAGTAGAGTTAGTTTGCTTTTTCCAGAATCAAGTAAAGTTACACTTTCCCTCTTCTACCAGGTCTCTTCTAGAAAAGAAAGGACAGAAATGTGCTGTAAATGTTTCTGACAGGAATAGCTATATTGTATTCTTAATACCCAAAGGGGTGTGCAGGCATTCCTTTTTTTTTTTCCACTAAGAAAGCATCATTAAGAATCTTACTGAACTTTGAAGACCTGAAATAGAAAGAGCTCTCCTTCCTTTCTTAACGAAAGTTTTCAATGATTGCTTTTCAAGTAGTTTATTGAGGAGGAGATTATTTTGCACTAACAATGATAAAGCCTAATTTCCCCATGAGCTGTCTGATTGCATCCAAAAGTCACAGTGTATGTCAAATTTTATTAAAGCCATAGGAACACTAGCAAGCACAACTTCATAGTATCTTGCCTAGAAGAATTCAGTCATCTAGAAATCTGCTGTGAAAACACTGAGAATAGGGAGGAAGGTTGGCAGGTTGGACCTCAAACAGCTCCTTATTGCAGGCATAAAGTCCCCTGTAGTACTGTCCAGCACGCTAGCGTCCCAGGAAGATGTCTCACCTTATTTCTGTCATCCTTGACAGACAGTGTTTGCAGATGGGCACCAGTATCCTGCAGCTACACACTGGAAAGAGTCTTCTACTTTTAATGAAATTAATAAAAATAAAGTCTCTGCAGCACAATTAAAATGAGATTTTTATTATTGCTTTACTCTTAGAAAACCATCAGTTTAGAAGACCTGTAAGTGTTCAAAAGCCACCCTTTAATGGCTTTGAGGAAAAAGGAGGCACATCTTCAGCTGACACAAGAAGGTAACTCCACTGAAGACTGACTAGGAATTCACTACAATGTGATCCAAGAAATACACCAGCATCAAGTGAGGAAAAAGTGAACACTGCATTCAGAATACTTATCTATTTTGAAAAGGATTAGCTGGGCCTTTTCTGAAGCTCTCGTCTGCTATAACATGAGGCTTTCACAGGCAAGATGTTGAATGAATTTTGGTCCCTTGTACGTAATGACAATACTCATTTTATTGTGATGGCTCTGGAGCTAAAGAGAGAGCAACATATTTATTTGCTTTATATAATCTAATCACCAAGACTGACATGTTTTCAGAAAAGCTGATAACAATATAAGAAATTTATTCCATATGGTCAAAAAGAATGGTATTTCTGTACGAATAAGAAAATATTGAAACTAAAGCAGGGAACAGGCTTTGGATATGGAAGACGGGAACACAGTGGCAGATTTGTGCAAGATCATTAGGCAAGCCAGCATAGAAGCTCAAAATGTTCTGACTGCTTTTTACATGTAGCCAAGATCTGGTATTTACAATATCTACCTGAGAGGTCTGCTTTCATTGACAACCTAATCTACTCAGTTGAATTCAGCAAATTCTAATTAATGATGTTCTGGGATCTAAATACAGCAAACTAGTATACAGTTAGTCAATTTAGATAGTACACAATATTTTTCATTTTTAAAGCACAGTACAGACAATAAAAGCTAGACTGGGACACTTATGTCAAACCTGAAAGTTGACATGGAGTCACAAGAAAAGTCTGTACCTCAAGCAGTCATAACTGCTTTCCATGGAGATCCCAGGAGAGGAATGGAGTATCTAGGCTCCATTCTTTACTGCATTTTCTAAATATCACTGGGTCCTGTGGCTTTAATGAGAATCATTGCATATTTGTACAAGCAACTCAGCCATGTCACTCCATACATCTTTTTTAATTCCTTAATGTATGGTCCTGATTATTTAGCTCTCCAGTTTGCTTTTCTTCTGCTTTTACTTCTATTTAGTGACTACTTCAAATCTTTGCTATCTATAACATAGATGTGAAGTGTTTCCGCTCTGCTAAAAGATGCTGTAAAAAATTATTTATGTATGGAAACATCGCTATTTTCCTCTGAAGATCTCTTTGCTACAGGGACATTCATCCGAGCCACGTTTTAATTCTGACTTATTGTGAGTGCAACAGGATCTTACAGCATTAGGACTGCACAAGAGACAAATCAGTCTGGTTTGCTCATAGAGGTGCTAGGATCATATTCAGTTCTCATAGTGTCCCTCAGAAACTACCCGTTTCTTTGCTTCTCATCACTGCTGCTCCCTGTCCCAGAGGCCTGCTTTGCTCAGTTTGCAGTTCTTTCTGGCTTCCTGCCCCAGACTTCATCTTCTGTTTCTTAGCAGTTTCCTTTCTTTTCTTACTCTTCAAGCTTAGCTGTCCCAGAAATCCTCACCCTTAAGCCTCTCTGGGAGGTGTGACGATTCCATTCTTTGGAATACCTCTATTCCTGCAATTCATAAACCTTAAAAATAGTTAGTACTCAAAGAACAACTGTATCATGTCAACAGAAAATATCCAGTCTAACCTACTGCATGGTATCAGCCAGAGAATTCTACTTATGGATTCTTGAACCTACCACAAGCACTGAAATTTGAAATATAGGGCATCATTTATGAGGCTAGTGAAAGCTAAACACAATTAGGTAAAATTATAACTTAAGCCTTGCTTTTCTTGTCAAGTAAACTCCTTATTTAAAAAATAAATAAATAAAAAACTTACTACATTTCTATTTTGAATCTGTCTACCAAATATATTTATATGTTTATTTCTTCATTATACCTCTTGCTAAAATGACAACTAAAGGATATTTTTAGCCCAAAATTTCAAGCCAGTGTAGAATAATTTAACAATTAGGTTTAAGTGAAAAATTACAGGACACAAAGGAGCTTATTTTCCTCTATTCCAAACTATAGGAAAACAGGAAAGTCAACACTGGCAATAAAACTGTCCTACAATATTGAATCCTAATCCTTTTCCTGTTTCAGTCTGCAGATCTTTCTTCCAACTGGATTAAAAAGGAAAGACAATCAATTCAAGTGAACTTCATGTTATTTTCAACGCATTAATTTCACGGATGTTACTACAACAAAGTGTGTCTTTTTTTCTTTTTCGTAGATAAGAAAACAGAAAGGGCAGAAAACAGAATTATTTGCTCAAAGTCATACAAACTGTTAGTGATAGAGCCAGGAATAAAATCCAGGTCTCCTGGTTGTTATTCTAATGCACTAGTGATTGTATTATGCCATTTCATCTCTCCTTAGCAAAGATGCTGTTCTACAGAATGACCTCTGGAGCCAACACAGACACAAGTGTAACATTTGTTAATCTAAAGACTCTCAAGAGAGTAAGAAAATGTGAGGGCATGTATTAGATAGAGGGCAGGCAAACACAGCACAAATAAAGATTCAGGCTTTATGTGGAGTTATAGTAGCTATTTTTAAGTGAGTCTGGCTGAGTCATTAACTTCATTAGTCACACAAAAAAGAGGACGTCCAAACTTCAAACTGAAGGAATTTGGAGAATATGCCTCCTTTGAGGAGGTTTTCCTTCAGATCCCCCATGTTATCTAATATACATTTTATTTACTGTAAACAGGGAAGACTAGTGTAGTGAAAGCAGAGGACTGATACTTACAAATTAAAAATGCACTAATCCGGATACAACAAATATTAGCTTGCCTTGAACCCAAATATATGCATATTAAAATAGTGTAACCAACAACATATAACTTTTTTCTACCACTGTTATAGCATCAGAGTGTGACAACTAAAGGTAGAAAAATTGAAGACACCCAAAGGATAAAAAAGGTGCCAAACAAATAACAAGATAAGCACAAGGTACTGCAAATGGCCAGGACATCCTGCCTAATGCACATGAAGGATGACTGGCAAAATCAAGAACAAGGTAAGCACTATCAGGAGCAGATGAGATCCCCCTTTGCTGGCTGGGCAGATTGGGAGGGGCAAATAGCATAAAACAAGAAGTATGGAAAGGAAAGACAAAACATCTACCACAGAAAATACCTCTAAAAATAAACCAACAGGAAATGGTTTGATTATGGTCCAAAAAGTTTCAGGCAACACAAAATGTGAACACAGATTTCTTTGCCACATGAGGTCTCAGAAAATCTGTTCAAACTATGCTTTATTTGGAGTCCCAACTATGAAATACAATGTCCTTCATTAAGACAGGTGATGTTTTCAGATATGTCTTGCTGAGCTTCTGTTTTATAAATCCTTTTGATCGTTAATGCAATCATTACCAGGCAGTCACTCCAAGAGTGTATGACTCAGCATCAGATACTTGCTGAGTCAATCTAAAAGATACTACTTAACTGTCCATATAGCTGAATCTCAAAACCAATGTATTTCTTTTCCTTTAAAACAGCTAAAAGCATTGTGGTAAGTGTGTTTGTATATATGTAGTCTATCATACAAGATTTCTGGAAGTCTTCAAGTGATGAGTAAGAGAGAAGTTCACAACAGGTTTATTAGTTGGGAACATCAATCTTGTTACACATACTTATTTCAGTAAGCTGTTCCTTGTTGTATAGGGACTGTCTGCAAATGCCTGCACTGTACTTATCTCTTTCTAGTCATTTTATGATCCTGTGGTCTGACTTACTAGTGTTTGAAGATGCATTCCTGCTCAAAGAGATGAGGGTGTTCTGTTACAAAATCAGTAGTGACTAGTAAAGTACTAGACCAAGCTTAAGGTGCATTTGTTCTATGCTTTTTATGTTTCTTTCCCCCTTATATATGGTACACAGTATAAAATAATTTTATCTGTGGCTCTTTTTCAAAGTTAGCTGAAGCCAATCAAAATCCTCTCTTTTGAATTCCATAGGCTTAGGATCAATCTTTATACAGGAATGAACCCCTGCCATCTTATAAAGGAGGGTAAAAATTATTTGGACCATGAAAATGGATGAGCCTCTTGACTTTGTGGGAAAGCATATTTTCTCTATTTAAAATTTCCAGTGTAATTGTTTCTTGTTTCCTCTGTTCATTCTCCACACAGGCAAAACAGGTACTCATCACCTGTGGTTATCAACTGGCAAAACTGTATTTTCTTTTAGCACATTAATTAATATCTCTCAGGCAAAGTACTTTTATGGATATACATTAATGCAAGTGTTTATCATCTGTTTTGTGCACTGTTTACTCATCTGTAAAGATACTGTTCCTTTAATAATATCTGCAAACTATGTTTTATTTTAAAATGTATAACAAAAGTCTGAAATCAACACATCAGTGCAATAGATGTCTTTGGTTCATTGCCCATCTTTAAATTTGAGAAGCTAATTTGATCAGTGATATCTCTTTTTCCTATTCTGACCTTTGACTCACTGTGTAATTTCTCTATCTGTAGGTGTCTGATCCAGATATCAGAGGAGTCCCAGTGATGCAGAAGCTCAATGTCTTGATTTATAAAGAAGGCTTAAGGTTTCCACTGAGTAGTCAGAATTTGCAGAAGTAGCTTAATAAATTCTATGTTAAACTCCTACTGAGAATCAGCAAACTTCCTGGAGAGACAATGCTGATCACACGAAATCTGGGGGAAAAAAAATGAAATCCATCCGTTCAGAAATGGGACAAGTCAGAGCAATTTTTGCCGTTTCTGCAAGTGCTCATTCTATCTGTCCGTATCCCCAGTGATGTGCAAGTGAGATGCATTTGCACACATTGATGGAAGAAGGTTATGGTTACATGTTCTTGTTTTATTAAATTTCTTTATGAGAAAATGATATTATGTATTGTATGCAGTGTTTCTGAGTATATAAAGGGGAAAACATAATGTATTTTCCTTGGAGAATAGGATTTATGTGCTGCAAATGTCTGATATGAAGTAATGGTTTTGTGAGGGATTACTGTCAATACTGCCTGTTTATGAATCAAAAGCTATTCAGCAATCGTAAGCAGCTGGAAGCTGAACATCTGGGACAAGAGTCAGCAGAAAATTTTGCTACCTCTAGATATTGTCTTTGTAGGGGATCAGTTTATCTAGGTTGAAATACGGGCCAGCTGTGAAAAGCCAAATTGAGAAATAAACCTCCCTCAATGGAGTGAGGACAGCAAAGGTGACACAAATGGAAGTATAGAATTCGCTCCTCAAGAACCGTTCCCTTTCTTTAAATAATATGCATAGGTAGACAGAGAGAAAAGAATTTGCGTATACCCTCTACGGCATACACCAATGTGTTATGGGCAAGAAGAAATAAGGAAGAAATGGAAAATAATCTTCTCAGGCAATGGTCTCCAGCTACGGGTTTAGATCCTTCCCTAGTGCAGATTCAAAACTGGGGTTTTAGGAAACTGCAATTCACATCACTGATACCCTTGAGGAGACATCCAGCTTTGCTTGATAAATGGGTATGTGACTAAATGGGTTTGGTCAGGAGAAGATATTTTACCAGAAATACAAAGTCATTTCTCCCCTAACTGCTGATCTCTGCTAAGAAGTTCAGTGCTCTCTCCAGGCTGTGCAGGGACATGCCTCTTTTATTGCTCTAAAAATGTGCAACAAAGTAATTTCAAGCTTTTCTGTTAAATTTGGTGGGCTTTCAATTAGACCTTTTAAAAAGTGTATAACAGAGCTCTTAGCCAGTAATTAATTCTTTTTACCATTAACAAATATATGTTACAAAAAGCTGCTGAACACTGGGTAGGGAAATGACATTTCTGAGGTCCATGAGAATCTTCTGCAATCTGACCTGTTCCCCACTATCACAACTGTGGTGTTATCAAGTTATCTACCAAAACCAAGATCTTAATTTTGCCCCCCTAGAACTTTGGTTAACAAACCTAAAACACTCAAACTGATGTTTTTGCATGCTAAATGTCCCCATTGGGCTAAAAACATTTTGGAAGATTTCAGCCAAAAGAGTCCTGTGTTTCCAAAGACAACGTAAGGGGAAAATATGGTGGTTTTTTTTTAAGAAAGGAATCATACTTGGGGAGTTTTAAGTCACAGCTAGGGATTTCCTGTAAATCCTGCGTAGGTAGTAGAATTGTAAGAGAGGAGAATTGTAAGAGATATCAGGGGGTGGATAACTAACTTTCTGGAAACTTACAGTGGATGAAGATCAACGGGCCACTTTAGAATAGACACTTAAATTTAACATAGCTACAGCTAGAGAAGACAAATCCTACTCTGTCTGAGAATTGGGGGACACTCAGAAAGATTGCTTTGGAAGAAAGGGGTTTGGAGGAAATAAGAAAATCAAACTGACAGGTGAAAAAAATAGTCCTGGATTTTCACGTTCTTGTCATTCAGGAAGACGGGAAGTCAGTGAGTTAAACGGTTTGAGAGTGGGAGGAGAAGATTTTTCTTTCCCCTGCCAAAGATTCCAGAAGTTGGCAGCAGAAACAGACACAGGTGAGCAAGGAGTCTGAGACAGGCATTGGGCAAAAGCAATACTTAGATAAGTCAAAGAGTTGATGGACAGAAAGAAACAGTAGAGGCTGATTATGAATTAAGACCGTATGAAGAATAAGCACTTAAAGGCCAAGGTAAGAAAGAGAGTTAGAAGAAGCAACGAAGCCAGTTGAGCAAAGTGACTTAAAACTAGATCATGGGATGTGTGAAGAAGAAAGGAGGATGACATATTTAGAGAGAGTGTTTGGGGCCCTGGGTAGGCAATCTGAAGGAAAGGGGAAGCTAGGACTTTTTGAGCTGAACAATTAATAAGTGGCCAAAGGGATAGCAAAGACTTGGTTATTTAGTGTAAAGACTGAGCCTAAAATGAGGAGTTGCTCATAAGAAAGAGGCAACCCTGTATCAGGGACTAGTTTGAAGGCTCAGGCTTGAGACAGGATACAGCATGCTCTAGAGAATGCTCCTTCAAGGCTCAATGATGGCCTTAGGCACGCAGGTCTACGCAGTGGAGGTAAAGCTTCTTAGCCCTACCGACCACTCCTGAGAGCATTAGTGTTTCTCCACACAATGCAATTTTTATTTTCAGTTTACTTAGTGGAAAACAGCTCTAGGAAAAATATAGGAACAAAACTTGAGATTCTGTTAATACTAATATTCCCTAGCTTCCGTGCACTCAGCTTTGCAACCTTATTTCAGGAAATTAATGGAATTGTTCTTCAGTGTAATTAGCTATTTGTAATAAGGTTGTGTAAGAGTTTATAAATTCTAATGTTAGTAAACAAAACTTACATTCCCTGGCCTGGGAATAACAGGCTTTTATAATAACAGCTAGTGTTGCAACTTTTTGTTATGTCTTCATGTTCATTAAGTCATTTTTCTTTACAGCTACTGCAACAGCAAATGGTTCTGTCATTAAGCCCTTCATAGAAATTTACTATGATTTTATTGAAATGGAAAAGAGCCAATGCTTTGAGACTTTAAAGAATTTCTTAATGCACTTCACTAATTTCTGCTTTATTTGAAAACTGCTCTTCATTATTAACGCAGCTTCCCCTGCCTAAAATAATTCCTGTTATTGCCATTTCCATATTCACAGCCATAGAATGGGTCTGCTGGCTTGTCAGATTTAATCTCTAAAAAGCAGCAAAGTTATCAAAATCTGTCAAAAATATATGTGTATTAACATCTGATTTAGCCCATGAAGGAAGGAATGGAGTGTGAAAACTATGGCTGAATAGACTAATTAAATTTTAATGGAACTTCAGTTCTATTTATTGGATCTGTATTTGTCACAAAGTTTATTTCTTTTGTTATTTCAAAAATTGTCAGTGTTTAACAGAATTCTGACTGTCTGCCATACTACCTAGAGCAATTCAACTAAATAGCCCACAGCCTCTGAAATTTTGCCATTCTCCAAAGTAAAAAAAAAAAAAAACAACAACCTGCCATTTAATATGTGATGAGAAGAAAAACACAAAATAGAATTGTAAAGACTACTAATACTGGAATTTTATGTTCTGGGAAGACCCCAGTGAAGGTAACAAATTAGGTTAATGTGATTAATCTATTTTTGTTATCGTGACTAATTTCCATTTCTGTTTCAATTACATAGAAGTTTTCCAGCCATGGCTCACTACCTTATCCCAGGCATGGAATTTTTTGCCTCACCTAACTGCCTAAGACAACGAGGAGCTGATAGGAAAAGGAATAAAAATTATAAACAGAAGGCACAGAATATCATCAAGTAACAATCAAAAGATGATGTTCTATACCAGACCACAGGAGGAAAACATTCCTGTACCAAGAAGCTACTAAAGCTCTGAGTTCAGTGCATTGAATAAGATAGATGAGATCAACATCAATGCCCATACTGAATCATTAAGAATTGCTCTATGTATGTGTTTTCTCAAAAACAGAGCCCAAATGGTCACCTGCTTTGTTTCATAGTTTACAGCACCTTTACAATGAAATAACCGAGATTTTGCACTATTTCATGTAAGCAGAAACAGAAATGAATACCTTTTTGTACTGACCCACATTCCTGAAACTGAAAATTTGGCTTTAGTATTTTCTTGAGAACAGGTAAAAGAACAAAACCTGCAGATTTCTTAGCATCTTGCCACCTATGTCTACCTAGAAATATCAATATTGATATAATACTTCTTAATCTAGTCCTGATTTGGAGAACTTGCACATACACATCCTATGTATCTTTGTACTTCAGGGCCTTTTGCCATCCTCTGATCTTAGTCTAGTGCAAAAAAGAAAAGAGAATGAAAGATTCTTTGGATGCTTTGTTACAACTCCTATCCTGTATTCCACTTTCCTTTTGTTTGTTTTTATTCTATTTTATAAAAGCAAACAGTTTCAAAGAAAAAAAAATGTTCAAAGAACAGAGATTCAAAGAAAAAAACCTATGATTTTCACACTGCCCAGAATCTCTTCGAAACAAGCAGAAGTTGAAAGAAGGAATGATGTGTCATCAGATGAGAAAGAGAGGAGAGATTCAGGTGTTTCTTCACTGAAATGGGTTTTGGATCAGACCATTGTAATTAGTAAACTTACTGTCTGGGTATTTGCTTAGTTTCTTAGTACAGAAAAATCACAGAAGTTCAATAATCAATGCCAAAAATAGCAATTAAATAAACAGAAATAGAGTAATGACAATGGTTAAAGAAAGTTTCTGTGACAAAAATTACACAGGACTCCCCTCCTGTTGCTGAACCTGCATTGGTTGTTTCAAGAAAGCATTTTCTGCTGGCACTCCCTGAAATATGCATCAGCACATCTAGATGGGACAGACCAGACTTCCTAACATGATTTATTTTGTGAGAATAGGAATGTATATCCAACAAATAGCTGTGCCATAGGACCTCTAAAATTCTTTGACTTCCAGTGTGAGTTCTTCCCTCACCTTTCCGGCCCTGCCCTCAACTTGGTATCCCACTTCTAACACTGCTAAGTACAAAGAACAAAGTACAAGTTGGCTTGCTTGAAGTTTCATTTCCTCTTAGGCAGCCTCAGAAATAAAACATGAAAATGTGTGTAGAGGTTTTGGGAATACGTAGTATATAAAACTGTTACATGAAAGAACAGTAGATTTGAGGGAAGCTGAGGTTTGCTCTGCTCTTTCCTTGCCTTCTTCACACAACTGGGTTGGGTAAACAAATAACCTAAGATTGGCCAATTCTAATCTACCCTCTCTCAAACCCTGTAGATTCATTTGAGCAGCTATAAGGGAGAGAGGCTGAGTGAATTTTTTTAAACTTCCAAACCAAATTACTTCAAGCTTTTATAAAATGAGAGCTGTCTTCGAGTCTCAGAAGAATCAGGGTTCTACCCCTCCCGTCTGGAATCAGAGGAGTTCAAGGAGATGCAGTATTTTGGCATGATTTATGTATTCAGCACAGACATATGTCTGAGAAAGAGTTTTCCAGACCAGCTTTGGACGTTCTCCAACGCCAGCTCCAGCAGAGATCAAGGTCTGATGGAGCCCAGAGCTTGTGGCTTAGAGACAATTATTAGAAAAGCGTGAGGTCCAGGGACAAAGAGCTAAGGAGTGTGCTCATGATCAGTGCCCTTTATTGCTTTCACCAGGCCAGCTGCCTCAGTCCTTGGGCACACAGCCTTCATTCCTAGGCAATGCCAAAAATGGACAAAAAACTGGGTAGGATTCTTTCTTGGCTAAGGACAAGTGTTGACAGGGGCACAGTAATTTGGAAGACAAGAAAAAGATATCTTTCAGCACTGCCTATCTTTAAGACGGTATTATGTCTCAGGATGCCGGCAGCCTACTTGTGGCTCCTTGCTAAGCATTCTGCAAAGCAGCAGGGGACAAGAGTCTTTTCTGTAAAGACTTTTAGATGACCACAGACTGCTGAGCGCAGCATGCTCTTCTTTGTGGGTGGATTGAGACAAGCTTTTTCTTTGTCTATAAGGTTTGCGGGAAAGGCCAGTAAACCAGTATTTTTCTTTATATCAATAAAACATCAGGACTCCTTCCAGTAGATGAGTCCCTACCACCTGATCATTTGAGTCTTGTTTCCTGACTCATTGCTCTCTGTCTTGGCTTCCATACTCTTCTCTTGGGCCACCCCCAAAAAGATGCTGAGACAACTCGCTGTTCTGGGTGCCGGGGAAAAAAAAGATAGTTTGGGGCCTGCTTACATGTTCATTACATGACAAAACCACCTGGATCCAGTCATTTTCTAGGGAAGTGATGAAAGATTAAATTGCACCGTTCTGCTCTATGGAGGAAAGGCTGAGCCAGTGGAATCGGGTTCTCACTGCCCTTCCTTAAACAGGCTATGAGGTATGGACACTCTTGCACTGTTCCTTAGTGTCCATTCCCCAGTGTGTGACACCCATGTCCGCAGCCCCTCGGGGCTGTCCCTGCGTGGATCACCCACGGCTGCTGTCCATCAGGGACGTTCCTGCCCCAGCAGTTGTTGTGGCCAGCACAAGGCAGTTCATGGCTTCCTCCCACACAGAGCACCGCTGCAGCCCCCACAACATTAACTTTGTCACTTGTGCCCATGGCAGTGACATGTCACCTGGAGAAAGCTGAGGTGCTTGTTCATATTGGCTGAGAGCAGAGGTGCCCTTACTGAAGAGGTCCCTCTTAGGATCCTCAGTTACGGGAATTAATCAGATCTATAGGGCTTCCACAAAATTACAAAAAGGACTTATAACAGACTTAAATTCACATTTTCCAAGTCCAGCATTAGACCCATATTTTCTCTCACATTATACAACTGCTCCCTGCAGAGAAGTCTAAGTAAATATTTTTGCTCTGTTTGATTTTGCCCCTCTTATTTATTAATAAGATCAAATGTAATTTCTGAGGAGGTGGCATTTAAATATCATGTAATTTCAATATGTTTTCTGCTCTCAAGTAGTGATGCAGCAGTATCGCTGTTGTGAATATTAACCCCCATAGATATTACTTTATTATAGTTATATGTTTTAATAGTCCAGACAACAGAAGCACAAAAAGCTATCTAGGTGCTATAAATTGAACAGATTAGCTGTAATGTTTTGTTATATTTAGTACTGCATAAAATAGATGTGCTCTATAGATTTAAATACAAATAGCTACTTCATTCTTGCAAGGAACATTTTCTCTGTCTGTTTACTGGACAACAAATCATTAGCCTAGCACTGTGCTTTGTGTTCTTAAAATCTTCATTTATTTATTAGTTCTCTTGTTATGGACTTGTCTTGTTGCAGACATCACAAGTCATCTTGTGGTGAGTTAACCGTGGTTAAGGTCCAAATTCCCACCCAGCTGCTCACTTATGACCCCCTCCTCAGCAGGACAGGGGAGAAAATAGGAGAAAGCTCATGTGTTGAGATAAATTGAGGGACATGACTCATCACTTATAGTCACGGGCAAAACAGGCTGAACTTGGGGAAAGTTGTCAAGCATTGGAACAGGCTGCCTAGGGAAGTGATTGAGTCACCGCCCTGGGGGTTGATGTGGTGCTTAGGGACACGGTTTACTGGTGGGCTTGGCAATGTTACGTTAATGGTTGGATTTTATGATCTTAAGGGTCTTTTCCAACTTAATCAATTCTATGATTCTAATTTGTTGCCAGTTAAACTAGATTTGGGTGGTGAGAAACAAAAACAAATATTAAACCACCACCTTTCCACTCCTCTCTCCCAGGCTCAACCTCACTCCATCCCCCTTCCAGGTGGCAAAGTGGCAAAAGGAGAGGGATGGTCAGTCCATAACAGCTCCTCTTGGCCTCTCACACTTTTCTCCTGCTCCAGCATGGACTATCCCCAGGCTGTAGTCTTGCAGGAAAAGATCTTCTCCAGCACGGGCTCTCCACGGGCAGTAGTTCCTTCAGGAAATATCCATCTGCTCCGGTGTGGGCTCTTCCACAGACTGCGAGGGAATATCTGCTCCACTATGGAGCACCTCTTCTACCTTCCCTGACCTTGATTCCTTCTGTTATTCCTCACTCTTTTCCCTCTTCCTCTGCCTGTCCAGCATTTTCTGCCCTTTCTTAGGTGTGTTTTCCCAGAGGCACCACCATCTTTGCTGACAGACTCAGCAGTGTATCACATCCCAATTTCTCAGGACGATGACTCAGGTTTGCCAATTCCCAGGTCAGGATTAACGTGAAATGACACCAGGGATCCTTTAACTCACAAAACCCAACTTTTATTTGCTCACAACAAGAATTGGCATGCTCACCACCAAAATTGGTACGCTCACAACAAAAATTGGCATGAAACTACATCAGTAAATGATGTAACATGTGCTAACCACACATCACCAAACATATACTACAGGCCTTGCTTATTTGGGAATCAGTTTAGGGAAGACAATAAGGAGATCCCTCCCGTCAAGTCCCAAGGTTCAGAGCAGACCCCCTTGCTTTCTAGACTCCTTCTCAGAGAAGATCCCAGGGTGGCTGGATCCAATCCTAGTCCCAGACTTGGTCAACGGTTTTATGTCTAAAAGGATGAGGTGTAGGGATCATGGAAAAGGAAAAAGAAAGAGAGAAGAAAACAGAGAGAGAAAAAGGAAGAGAGAAAGCTTTCACTGGTCCTGGACCCAGCGTTAGTCCAGTCAGCCAAGGGGCCCAGTTTTGGTGGGCTTGCACACCCAGGGATTCAGTGTGGGTCCTTTTGTCATCCCTGCCCCTCCTTCGGGTGGGCATTAGGCTAATTAGGTGTCATGAGCATCTTGTGAGCCTTTGGGCTTGGGAGTCATTTGGGGAGTAACTTCTCCTTCCCCGCATGGTGAGTTGCCCTGCTCAGCACACCAGAGCAGGGAGCTGCGCACCCTCCAGCACACCCTCCCCTCCTGTTGCTTACGGGTGCTGAGGGGCTTCTTTCCACCTGTGGTTCCTTGCTAGGCAGAGTTCCTCCTTATGCAGAGTTTGTAGTGAAGCAGAACTTGCCCCACCACAATGTTTGAGACATTAACTCTTTCAGTCTCTCACACAGCACCCTGTGGTGGCTCCACTGTGGAACTGTGTATAGCAGCAGACAGCCCCTGAGCTCACCTCACAGAGGCTTCCCTATAGCTCCTCTCCCCTCAAAAAAAAAAAAACAAAACCAAACACCTTGCCACAGCCACCCAATACAGGCACACAACCATCTATGGCTATCATTTAAACGATAATAGCTGCACAACTTGTTATATCTACCTCAGCCTCTTCGGAGTACTGCAGTCACATCCACAAAACCTTTTAGCACAGCAGGACAAGCTGCTCCCCTTCTCCTTGTGCTTCACCATGGCATGCCTTTGTAGAGCAGGTGCTTTGTTGGTGGGAGGTTGCTTCACACACCTGGTGACCACCCCAGCATCATCACCAAAAGGAGCTCCACCTGCAGAAGTCCTGCAGTGTCATTAAAGAGGTTGCTGCATAATCATGCTGCTTGGCCTCTGACGCTAGTATTTATTATTTAATTGTTTGGGAGTGCATCGGGACCCTGGCAGCTCTAAAGAAGCCATTTTAGAACCAGCTCCTCTTTCCAGCCTTTCTTCTTTCCCTGCCTGGTAAGGGATTACACTTATTTATTCATTTTATTGAGTGTCCCAAAGAACATTGTGTTACACGTGAAAATATCACACAGGATTTTATGGAAGTGTCTTGGGCATAAATGGCAGCATTTTGGCAGCAGGGAGCTGTAAGGTGTGGGAGGGAGCCATGAACTGTGCTGGTCATAGCTGGTTCCAGCCACCTCTGAAAAAGGAGGGAACACCCCCTCTCACTCCAAAACTTTACAGGCAGGCAGGGTGCTGCTGCTCAGGTGTATGTAAGTAACTGCTTCAAGGAAGAGATGTGTGAAAAGTCATGGGTTTGGGTTTTTTTTTTGGGGGGGGGGTG
>JANXJC010000055.1:43229803-43257766 GCA_027564655.1 Leptodon cayanensis
ATTCTGTCAAACAATTTTGCATATCCTTCACCTTTGTTCTATGTCCATATAAAAATTTTAGATAAGTTTTGTTTTTTCCAAATCCTCAATATGGTTAGGACATTGTGGAGGCTACCTTTGAAAAATCAAGCAAACATTCTGCCTAAATAGTGTAGGAGGTGCTGGTCTTCTGCTCATTCTGAAGTTGTAGTTAGCTGCAGAGTTAGTTGGGGGTGTTTGCGCACAGGTGTGTATGCATGCAAGGATACAGAGTAGGTATTCCTGGAGTGAAAGGAAAGGTGGGGTTTTGGGGGTTGTTTGGTTTTGGGGTTGTTTTTTCTGACCTGCAGTAGCTCCCACTGCCTTGCTGTGGTGCTGTCACCTGGATAGTCTTAAACTCAACCCCACTGCAAGTCTCTAGTCACCACAGCTCCCTGGGCCACATTTAAGTTGCTGACTGACATCCTGTACTATGAACAGGGTAGGTGGTTGGTGTTGTGGCAGGAACATGGGGGTGGGAAGTGATAAGAAACTAAAAGATCTGCTCAGGTAGTTCAGAGGTCCTACCCTGTGACCTGAGCTAATGCATTCCCTAGCGTGTGGCTCAACACACACATGCAGTCTGTAAGATTGCTTATATGAAGGGGCAAGAGGAAGTCTGTGCGGTACTCGTTGAGATCAGTTTCTGTGAGTACCCGCAAAACACAGAAATAATGACTGTACTTGGGTTTAAGTGATTTGGATTCAAGCAAAAAAAGTTACCTTTAAGCCTTATTGTGAGCCAACAACCACGATGGTATTTTTTTGTTGTTGTTCCCCAGCTTGCTGTGTTCAATCTTTTGCTTCTGTTGGACTTGAGGAGCTGGGTGGTTCTGATCCATCTGTTGCTTTGTCAGGGTGTGTGGTTTTTTTTTTTTTTTTTTAAAGATACAACCTTATTCATTCAAAACTACTGCATTTCATAAGCATCCAAAATCAGCCATATATTTGGATATTCAAATCCCATTTCCAAAACTAGTGTGTTGTGGTTTGAGGCATTCTTTGCTCTCAGGCATGATATATTGTCAGCTTAGTTACTAATGACTGAAAGCTACAGCACAATGATATGAATATAATGTTTCTACAGGCATGGAACTTAATGGAGTGCTAACTGGAAAAAGCTTTAACATAAAGTTGAAGAGCAGCAGTTATGAGTTGGATGTTTGAGGTTCAGATTCAGCTACATGCTCCATGAGCTAAAGTTTCTGCTTTAGGCATTTATACAAGATAATGAAGTATTGTTGAATTGCCTGTGCTCAAAATGTGTATGTCGAGAGGCTCGTAATTTCTCCTCCATACTTTTGACTGATAAAAATCTCTCGGGGGGGGAATTTAATACTTTAATCCAATATCCATTGAAGTTAATGGAGAAATACTGTCTTCATGAGGGGGTATGGAATTACTGATGTATACTCTTACCTGTGAAAGCTCAGTAAATTTAATATTGATGTTATACAACAATGGGCCAATTATGGGCCAGGTTTAGCAGAGGTAAGTTGCAGTTCTGTCTGATGGAAAACAATGGTTCATATATACTACAGTTGGTTTCTTCGATTTCTTAAATGAACACTGGTCATCGCGTTTCATCTACTTTTTTTTTTTAATCCTGCAGAAGACTGTATTTCTGTACAGATTTCAGATTGGTTTTTTTGGTTTTGTTTTGTTTTTTTTTTACTAATGTTCCTATAATGGTAGGGTAATGAAGTCTAGAAATGCTTGCCTTTCTAGTAAGGAGCAGCTCAGCATTACTTTTTTCTGAATGTCAAATATTTTACTTTTTTCTGGTAGTTAATTTTTATTTATTTATTTATTGATACAACACCTCAATCTTGTTTGTACAGAGCAGATTGGGGGCAGGAGATGGGGAAGCAGCTTGAGCCAAGCAGTTACTGGAATTTTTTGGCAAGACAGAATGTACTTTTCCCTGACGATATTTCAGTCTTCTTTCTAGAAGTGACAAAGCAAAGAATGCATTTGTATGTTCTACATTTTAAAATACAAATATGAGAAGGGAATCTTCTTAAATTGTGGTACTGTTTTTTAGTACTAAATTGTGGCATTCATTAGCCTCAGGCCTTGTATCTATTTCTAGCTGTGGTAGGGGGACTGTCTCATTGTCTAACTTTATTAGACCATTTCACTACTAGCCTATTTTTTTTTCCTTGGGGAAAAACCTGCATCTTCCACCTTGTAGATAGGTTATCAGAGCAGAAAATGTCTCTTTACTATCTTATGTGTGCAGTTGATATATCTAATGGAACTGGGCTAAAATCTCAGATGAAATCCTGGATCCCAGCTAATCTCCTGGGTTTTTTAGAAGGCATGTGCTTTTCATAAAGGCCTTTGATTTATTTTTTTTTTCCAGAATTCTTCGGATTCTTTCCATCTGTTTTTGGCAGGTATGGGTATAAAATCTTGTTCTGCATTGGCATATGGTTTACTTCTTGGATGTTTGTTTATAGAAAATGTTAATGTACTATGCAACTCGTAATCAGATTTTACACTATTATTGCTCTGTTTTTTGTAAAATATGATTCCTACTAAAACATGAATGCTCATCTTAGTAATAATGCTGGTTTTCACATAAAAATGTCACACATCACTGAAGTGTCTTGCTCTGCTGATGGGCAGGTTTTGGAGAAAACTAGTTTGAAACTTGGCAACAGCGCAAGCTTTAGAGTTATTTTGCTGTTCAAAAAGGTGCATGGATCAGTATGGGCTCTCTTAGAAGCCTTCAAATATGGTGAGCTCTATTGAATGCTTCATGACATCATCTCAATTATTGACTTGCTATTTCTTGTTTTCTCACCTAATTTTTGGTGCCTAGGGGTTTCATTAGATCTACCAGTTTACTCTCCAGGGAGTCATAAACTGCAAATTCCTGTTGGAATGACTGCTGTGTGGCCAAGACTAGTGACTGGTGCAGCAGGAGCATCAGCAGATCTATAACCAGGGAGTTTAACTTGTGAATGAATATAAAGGTACTCAGACCTCCAGTTCTCCTGTATACACTATATAGTTAACTTGTCCTGTTGCAGTGAGGATAATTGGCAAACATTTACACTGATCTAGAGACACAAGAACGTTTTTTATAGAATAGTGTTTCTGGAACACTAGAAGTAATTCTGGCCAGCCTGAAGTGCCAGCCTCAAGATGCTTGCAATCCAGTACAGCAGAAGCAAGCAGATTAAGACCACTGCTGAGCTCTGGGAAGGAGGGGTAGAAAAGCTGGAGTCATGAATTCACCTTACCAGTGTGTGCTGCAATTATTTATTTTCTTAACAATAGCTCTGCCATGGCTGATGGATAAGGATTTACAGGCTCTCAAACAATCTATCCACCTTTATGCCCTTATCACTAGGGTATCTGAGCCTAGTCCATTAAGTAAACAATGTCCATGTTCTCTCTCCCTTACTACCTACTGTATCTAAAGAAGCAGGCTGGGGGGTGGCTCTGCTCTTTCTAAATGAAAGGATTTGAGGGAACTGCTGAACTTGCAGGAAATCTTGGTCAGGCTTTTCATCTGGCTCTTAATGATGTGAGCTCAGAGGTTGCTTTTATTGCTTCTGGCTCAGAAATTTTTGTTTGATCCATTTACTACAGAAGTTCTCACTCCCAGCATCATGACCTGCCCTACACCATGTAGCAATATCATGATCTCAGGAAAGCCCAGTTTACCAGCAAAATAGGCAGATTTGTTTCTTTTAAAAGTTCTGAAAATCAGATCAGGATTCTGGCCGAGTTCAAGAAGGAAGTAGCCGCACAGAACAGCATCACGCACACCTGGTTGCCTGTGTTCCTCCACTGACAAGATGTCACTTGCTGGAAAAAAAACTAGTATCTTAAGGACATGCAAATTTTTGTCTAGATAGATAATGTGGAGCTACCAAAAGGATTTGAAACTGGCTGCAGTGGTCTTTGCTTTACCTGGAGAGGAGTGATGTCCAGATATAGGAACTGGCTGGTAAAGAGAGAGAAAAGCACTAAGCTTAGTGTCACAAATAAGGCATTTATAACCAAATTGGAGAAAGATGAGCTAAAGGACAGATGGAGGTGACAAAAGTCAGCAGAAATGTGCAATGAGGAGAGATACCTTGACCTGACATAATAGCTTGTGGAGGATTCAGAGCACATATGTCACTGCAGTTCATGGAGATGTTATGAGTTCAGATTTCTTAAAGATTTTTGGACAGAATGTAAATGACAAAGGTCTAAAAGGGGTTACACTAACCTGGTTTACTTCCACAAACTCAAATTATGAGAATGGAAAGGAAATAATGAATTCCCTAGAACAAACTGAAGTTATTTGAAGTCTTAGAGTTTGAAGGTATATTTCCATTCTTAAAGTGAACTTTCTTGTAGTTAAATAGTTCTTAATATTCCTTCTTGTCGTAAAATGCTTTCTATCACCAGTGAGTGACAGTTAAACCAAAAATGGATGGTGCAATCAAAGGCAAACCACAGTAGTGAAGCAGTGTTTTTCCTGGTTGTCTGGGTGCTTGAGGTTCGGCCACAGCTCTTAAACAACTAAAAGAAGAGCAAAGATTATACCAATATAGCAACTAATTTCTGAAGAATTTATCTGATGCACTGCAAAGTGAGCAGAAAAACTTAATATTGCATTCAGCTGTATGTCTGAAGTGTCACTTTAATAACTATGTAAAATTATTAAAAAAAAAAAAATCCCAACCTAAGACTCTTTAGCTGCAAGGATTTACTCTTCCCAATATTCAGTGTAAGCAATTGGCATTGCTGCCTGTCATCAGTCATCCTTTTGATGGGCTAAGCATGGCTAACAAATTAGTTGCTCATTGCTTATTTGGCTGATATTTTGCTGCTGTGTCAGACTTTATTTGGATATTTAAACTGCTGTCTTTTTCCAGGTTACTATATCTCTCTCTCTGGATGGTACTGTTAATAGAATGCTCCTTTTGTTATGTGCAGTTTTCATAATTGTCTCAAGCTCATAGTATTAGTTATACTCACCTCATTTGGGTTTTGCATTGTTTGGCTGGAACATCTTTAATATGGAATTTGTGATTCAGAACAAGCACAGACCAAGTTATCAAGTTACCTAGAGAACACCAGCATCTTAACCTCTTAAAATTTGATATGAAGTGAGGTATAGACCATGCACTTAGGAGTGTGAAATCTAAACAGACAAGATGAGACATGGACGTGCAGAGCAGAAGTGACTGGACTGAGAACAGAACAGAAATAGTACAATTACTGACCTTTCTGTAAAAGGAGAAGGTAGATGAAAGCTGCCTCTGAGAGTTGTGTTTGTTATTTAAAAAACAAAACAAAACAAAAAAGGAAGTACTCTGAGGGATACTTGCATGTATGTGAATGGACAGGGTGTCAGTGAGTGGTTCAAAAGAATGTAGTTTTCTTAGTGGATTTTTAGCACCATTAATTCTTATACCATGATTTATTCATGAAATGACAAAGGCACTAAAGGAATAGGTTTTTGCTGATGTAGGTATCAGCAAGGGGTTTACTTCTCTTCTTGTGTTCTCTGAATGCAGAATGTTTTACAATGCTGTGTGTACATGTCTTCTGGATACCCTAAAAGTTTGTGTTTTGTTTGGTTTTGGGTTTTCCATTTTGTTTTTTCTTTTCCTGTAAGGGCCTGCAAAATACTTCATTTGAGCATATACACTCTAGTAGCTACATAAAAAGCCGACGAATGTTGTGGTAAGAAAGATGGGAATACACTGTGTGATATAACAGACTTACCTCTTTGACCTTCGATTCATCTAGATCTGTCTCCAGGGCTGAATTGCTTCTTCCAGACACAAAATGCTGCCACTGACTCTTTACAAGTGACAGAAATGCATTTGCTCAGGGAGGAAATCTGTGTTTTGGAGATCAAAAATGGAAAATATCCATATAAGCCTAGTGTTTCCCACCATGTTTCTCTTCTTCCCTGCCCCTTAAAAAGTCCTTATTTAAAGTAACTTCTGGGTTGGTTTTGGTTTTTTAAGTGCTCAGATCTTTGGAACACAGCCCTGTATTTTGGGTATTCAGCATCAGTGTTGTGTTGCTGGCATTGGTGTGTGGTTATGGAGTAGGTTAGTAATGAATTTGCAATGGACAGTGTAAGTGAAAAGACCATGAACTGAGTTAAAAAGAAAGGAAGAGTAGCATACGCAGCTGACTGAAAGGCAGCCCTGTATTTGAGGGCTACAGACTTTCCCAGTAGCTTGGTTAGTTGTGCAGCAGAAAGGATTTCATGTTGTGATGGACTTTGGGGTTTGAAAGCTTGTCTGCATTCCTATTAAAAGTAATCTGCCAGCATTAAGTCTTTGAGAGTGTATTTTTCAGAGGGGGGAAAAGAAATTATTTGGGATTGATTTAAACATTATGGTAGGGCCGGGTGGGGGGATTTAAGTATCACTCTTTATAGTATAAACCTAACAATTCAAAACAAATATTGAAGTGTTTCACTTCTGGGAATTTGAAAAGCATTTAAATCTTACCTGGTTTTATTTTAAAACAAATTTTTGCTGCAATTGGCACTGATTTGCAAAGTCCATGTTTTTCAGAGCTTTGTTTGTGACAAAGTAGTTCACTCACATTTTGGTTTTTTTTTCTTTCTTAGCCATCTTTACATGGAAATTTATTGATGTTGGATCAGGTCTAACTATGCTTTTTGAGAGTTTACCAAATATATATAACCTGTGATAACACTTGAGGGCTGTATTTCAACTGTAATGTGGTAGAAGATGTATAAGTGAAACAGAATAAGGGCAGGACTATCCCAGGAGCTTGCACTGAAGAGAATGTTAAGTGTCATGAGCACTGTGAAATAGGTCTGTTACCAGAATAGTCACAGCTACTGACTTGTGAGCCTTGCTCAGAAATACTGTCTGTAGAAGCAAGTTGTGTTTTGGTGGGTTTTTTTTGTTTTGTTTTGTTTACTTTGTGGCTTTGTTTTTCAGTAGAGGGAGATCAGACTAGAATGAAAATCCATCCAGACTGTGTGGCTCTACAGATCTCCCTTTAAACAAACAAACAAAAACTTTAGGTGACTTCTGACTTTCCTTTTGTTAAAGAAAAGAAGCCACAGCTGTGACCATGTGCAATTTGTGGGATTATTTAAATGACAGCTCGAGCCTTGTAAAATGGACTTACATGTAAAGACCATTATTAAGAATTTAAGCAGCTCAGACAATTATATTAAATGTTAATGACGCCCTTGTGCTTAAAAAACCTACATGTTACTTTCAGCCTATTGAAAAGGAAAAGTTGACCACTAACTTTCAGCAATAGATGTCCCTGGTTTATGTAAGCAAGATCCAGTAAAGCAATGCTGAATATTGCTATGCCTAACTTTTATTCACCTGTCCCTAAAGTGAGATTTACAATGCATATAAAGCCCTGTTCAGTTGAATGGGAAATACTTGTGTATCTAAAATGAGCTTCACAACACCACAGCAAAATAAGTAGAAATGGAGATAGAGCAATATAACTTCTTCAGTGAGAGACAGAAGACACTATGTTAAATATTAAAAACATAAGTAAGCATGAAATTGTACATGAGGTACATACACGTTTTTAAAAAAAAAACAAGTCAAAGACTTAGGTGCTTCCCAAAGCTAGGAATTTACATAATCCTGTTGGTTGTAGCTAAGTAGTACACCTATAAGATGCCCATGTGAGCACAAAATATTAGTTGTCCTGCTTGTCTCTTGAATATGAGTTGTCTAGTTAAACAGCTGACAGGGAGGTGGGAGACTAGCATGAGAACACAATGGTTGGAAATGCCCTTCACGCTTTTTAATAAAACTGGATTACTGTGTAGCCAACAGCACAAGGATCATGGTGCCATAAAAGTACCAAAAAGTAAGGTAAGGGTTCTGTGGTATAGGAGTTAACCTGTTCACTTGTGAGTGTGACAGTGCGCTAACATCTCTCCTAGTGTAATCTAAAGGCTGTCTAGCATAAACTGTTAAATGGCCTGGGGGAGGAAAACCTGAGATTTGGAACCTGTTACATTTTCTTCTAAGGGAAATGTATGAACCAAAGAGAAGCACAGAACTGCTGAAGTTGGTAGAAACCTCTTGAGACTGTGTAGTCCCACCCTCCTGCTCAATGCAAGATCACCTAGAGCAAGTTGCTCAGGGCCATGATGAGCTGAACTTTGAGTATCTTAAAGGATGGAGACTCCACAAAGTCTCTGGGCAGACACGTTGCAGTGTTCGGTCACCCCTGCAGTAGAAAGTCTTTTGTTTTTGTTTTTGTTTTTTTTTTCCCATATTTGAACTCTCAACCAAGTCTTCCAGCGACTTGTACAGAAACGGTATTTTGCATTGATATTAAAAGGCAAAAAGTTTCCTTGCAGCAGTGCCCAGAAATGTCTCTTCCTTCCTCTTGTACACCATGGTATACACAGAGAGGAACCATGTACTGTGGATATGCCAGTATGATTGTCTACTCATTACAGTGACTAATGCAAACTGAGCAATTAGTCAAGATATGAGTCAGGCCTTTCTCATTGCTAAATTAATCAATCATTCCATCTGGGCTGAACTTTTCAGCCAAAAATGCTACACAGAAAACTGCAAATTCAAATTGATGAAGAAATAACACAACTTCTGTGTCAGTGCTGACAAGTAATTTCAATTAGAAAATATGACCTTAAGAAAATCTGAGATAAATTGAAGTATTTAATTTAATCTCATCTCAACTGCAAGGTTTTCAGCTTCATTAATCTAAATTTTTTATGATATAAAGCCTCTCTTTTGGTCCTCAAACTTCTAGTAAATATTAGCACAATGAAAAAATGAGATTTTTTGCAGTTACATGAAGTTTTCATTACTTTCATTGTAAAAGTTCTATCTTATTTGCCTTAAAGTCCTGTTATAATACTGATCAATTCGAAGAACTGATATTTTTAACAAATTGGTCAGTATCATTGATCAGTGTTGTGTCAATGTCTTAGTCCCCCTTCATGGAATTGGACTCTGTTACGCTAGACATCATTCATTCACAGGGAAATAAAAGGAGAACAGAGCCTTTTCCACCAAAGATCTGATGGTCTAGCATTCTTTGGTAGGATGATGGAAAAGTCTGTAATGACATCTAAAATATGGAAGGAATGGAGCTAGGCTTTGGGACTCTGGCTTGGAAGGTAAGCTGATAAAATGCAGCTAAAGGGAAAGTAAAGTCTCTTATGTTTCTGGATTTGTATTATTGCTTCCCCAAATGACTGTGGTCATTATGAGTAAAGAGCTGGTGCTTACCCTTGGCACCAGAGTTATGTAAGGCATCTTAGTTGAAGTGCCTCGTAATAGACCTTGTTTTGATGCACAGAAAACAGAAATAAAGAAGGGGTCTGGTTCTCCACTTATGTTATTGTGAGAGACTGAAAGAGTTAATGTCTCAAACATTATAGTGGGGCAAGTTCTGCTTAAAGACAAACTCTGCATAGCAAGGAACCCCAGGTGAAAAGCCCATCAGCCCAGGTGTGCTGGAGGCTGCGCAGCTCCCTGTTCTGATACAAAGATCAAACAATGGCCATGTCTGCAGGGAAGAAGTTACTCCACAGATGCCCCCCAAGCCCAAAGGCTCACAAACCCCTCAGGATACCTAATTAGCCTAATGCCCAGCCAAAGTTGGGGCAGAGATGAGAAGAGGACACAAACTGAAGCCCTGGGTGTGCAAGCCCACTGGACCCAGACCCCTCGACTGACTGGACCAAGCTAGGCTCAGGACCAGTGAAATCTTTCTCTCTTCCTTTTTCTCTCTCTGTCGTCTTCTCTCTTTCGTTTTCCATAATCCCTACACCTCATCCCTTTAGACGTAAACTGTTGACCAAGCCTGGGACTAGGATTGGATCCAACTGCCCCTGGGCCCTTCTCTGAGAAGGAGTCTAGAAAGCAAGGGGGTCTGCTCTGAACCTTGGGACTCAACGAGAGGGATCTCCTTATTGTCTTCCCTCAATTGATGTATAGGGGGTTACATGGTTTACTGAGGTAGTTCCATGCCAGTTCCTGTTGTGAGAAACCACACCACCTACCGCTATGCCTCCCAAATTCAGTTTGCTTCTGTCATAAATAAAATGTTCAACTGATCGTTTGATGTCGTTTCACCTTAATTTAGCCCGAGGGAATTCCAAATTCAACACCACTCCCTGGTCTGTCCAGCTCAGGTCATGACAGTTATGCAGAGGCATTATATTTCACGGAAAAACCCAGAAACACAAATGAGATGTGAATTTTGTGCCTGACTAGCTGATTCAAACGAATTTTTAGTGGCTGCTGCACACTTTATACATCCTTGCTGTCCTGCAATTTCACAATGAGATCTGTATCTAAATCCACTCTCTTTCTAACATCAGTAGCAAGTATTAGTATCATGGGAAAATTATTAGAGACAGTTTAGCTACCAGGGGATAAACGTACTGATTTTAGTCCTGGCCCTGCTACGTTGTTCTCAGTATGGTCTAATGTACTGTCCCATAGCTTTTGTGTATCAGAATGAGGAATGTCTATGGCTATATTAGATGTTGGGGTCACTTAACAGCAGACCATGAGCAGGGGATGCTTTTGTGACCTGTGATAAGTTGTCTGTTTTTGCATCTAGACTACTACCATCTTCTGAAGTAGCTATTTAAAAGCTATTTCTTCATTGTGACTGAAGCGCAACTTCACATGTACTTTAATTATATTGAGAGTCTGTATGTATGTAGGACTGAGGTAAAAAGGAAAATGTGCAGCTAACCTGGACTTTCTATCTTACTTGCAGTCATCTCCTCTGCATCAGTCCATGTAGTTCAGTCCTGTTTTAGCTATTTGTGGATTAGCCAGAAGCTGCAATTACTGGAATTGCTGAACAAATGGGATTAGTTTGTTTACCCTGTCTAGACTACCTTAATTTCCTGATAATTTTTTTGTGACTCGGGCCTCATCCTTTCTTTGGCTCCTGGCTCATTCACAAAACACAGCACCTCACTGTAGGTTTAAAAGAAATATTACAATCCGTGTTGCTAACTGCAACTTTCACCGCCCAAGCTATTTCTCCCATGTTGGTTCCTGCAGGTATTTTCTAACAACCTGTATTTGTGTAGAAAACTTCTAAATGAATATTACCCAGGATCTTTACTTTCTGTCTGTACAGGCATCTGTCCCGTGCTTACGGTCTGCTGTTAAGTGACTCCTGACATCTGATATAGCCATAGGCGTTCTGCTTTTTGATACACAAAACTTGCCATTTGGAATAAAATCAGCAAGGCTCCTATGAAATAGCTGTCCCTGAGATGGCTAAGCATAAGCTGCTTTCACAAGGAGGCACAAGAAAACCTTTGGAAAGATACTATGAAATGACCTGTTCGCAGAGGGGGTTTCTGCTAAATCCCCATTAAAATTAGCTTAAGCCCAAAAGCATGTCAGTTTATAATCCTCTCGGAACTCCTGTCATCTCTTTTTAATATTTATAACTCTGGGCATTTAAATGGATAACAGGAATATTCAATCGTTTTTTAATCCAGTTAAACCTAACAATATCTTGTGGCAAAGAGTTCCACAACTGAGCATTCTATTGCAAACTATTCACTTTTAGTCAATTCTAAAATTGCCCATATGAGAGCTTTTTTTTTTTGTTTGCAAAGGTTTTGAATTAAAAATGAACCTGGAGAACCATGGAGCCTCACATGAGGAAAAAAAAATGAGCAAGTTGAGTTCTGAATCAAGATCTGGAATGCTGTGGGTACCCTTTTTGTATAAACACTTGATCCTTTTGAATGCTTATTTCAGCTGATGTTTTCAGTCTCTCAGCTCATTCATCACCAAGAAAAATCTTCAAAAACGGGGGTGGGGGGGCAGAGTGCTAGAAGAGAGCTTACAAATGGGCAAGAGGGGAAAGAGGTTAAAAGGCATCTACCCATTTCTTTCTATGAAAAGAAAAGGTCAAAGAGAAGAAGGTATCTTATTTTTTCTGTTTATACCTATCTTCCTCAGGGTGTTATCTTGTAATGTTCTCTCCCCTGAGCTATAAAAGCAATAGGTAACCATAGTTAATGTGCTAAACTCTAGCTAAAGAGTGTGAAAGTAGCTGCATGTTTCAATAGTGTCAGGAATCTTTGGAAAAAACTACTTTATTCGGCTAAATCTTGTATAGGGCTGCAGAAGGGAGTAAGAACAGTAGTGGCAGTGCATCCTGTTTTGTGATAGTGTTGAGCATAATTCTGCAGAGGAAGAACTAGGGCAGAGATAGGTGTGCGTGCCGTGTTCCTTAGGCCAGTGTTACACCTGCTTCAAAGTTGGAGTTACATTAATACCAAATATTCTTTTAAGATTTCTAGAACATAAAGAACATGTTTTGAAGCTAAAGTGATGGTATTACTGGGAAAACATGTTCTGTTTTCAGATAGTATTTCAGTGAGGATACACTGGGTGTGATACCTTTCTTGCTGGTACTTCATCGTTGCATACTTGTGTTTGAATGCAACTAGTTCATTTTCAAATGTAAAGCTAAGTCTCTACTTGTAGTTCTGTGTATCCATGCTTCTTAGAGTCCACATTTTGATTGACACTTCAGATAACTTTAATGTCCATAGAATATATTCCCTAAATGTGGAGTTAACTGAGCTTGTTTGATTGAGTTCCTGACCAAGACACTCTGATGTATAGAGGTCTGGCCTGGACGAAGGGTATCACAGATGGATGGGTGGGTGTCTATGTGTATAGGTAGATATATAAAATATGTATGTGTATGTATGAATAGTGTGAATTTTTTAGGTATGCTATAATGCCATCTCTATTTGAAATGAAGTCATGATGTAGTTACTGGATGATTATGTAAAGTCTAGTTCTTCATATATGAGAGGATAATAGAAACTTTGAAGGCATTTTCTGCTCTATAAGTAATAGTTATGGGTGTAAATCATGAGTTTTAAGATGGGGTTTTCTTTTGTGTAAGTTAGCATGCTGTGCTGATACCTCTTGTATCTAAATGCCTTATAGTTTAAGCAACATAGCTGACATTGTGTACCTATTGTCTCCTCTTATGGAGAAAAGTCCTTGAAATGGAGTATCATGTTTTGTTATAGTTTTAAGTACGCAGTTTTAATGATATACACCTGTACCTGGAGCAGAAGGTGGTGAGAACTGAGTGATTATTGGATGTCTGCAGGCTGGTTTGGGGTAACACGGGGTGTTCTGTTGGTTTAAGTTGACCTGGGAAATGATCCTAAGAGCACTAGCTAGTAATTGTAAGGAGCTTTGGCCTTGCAAAATACGTGGAACAGTGACTATAGCTGACAAATTAAAAACAAACAAACAAACAAAAAAAACCAACACATATATCTATCAGTCAAAATGGTTAAAGCAGTGTGAATGATTTCCCTTAAGTAATGCAAAATAGATGGAGAGAGATAAAAAAAGCTATACAGGCTACAGCCACTAACACAGAAGTTACAAATCATCAGAGAATGTCCCTGTGTGCATTTTGAACAAGTGACATTAACAACCACAAAGACTTCTAATCCTTCATGCCTGGTGCACTTTGTACAAACATATCGCCATTTCCCAGGCTGGAAAGTCATGTGTCTAATTCCCTGCAACCTCATATTTGTTCTGTGTTCACATGTTTTTACAATTTTTTTATTGATTCCTCTGTACTGATTAGTTTCATCCTTCTAAGGGCTATCCTTTTATTTTGCTTCTGTCTTCCTTTGGCAAACCAGATATTAATTCTTACCATTTTCATCCTGTCACTGATTAACTCTTTTTCTCAAAGAGCATTCAAACATACTGTAGTATGGTATAGAAATTTTGTTATCTGCTTTTTCCGGATTGCCTCTTCCCTGGGGCATGCAAAGGGTTCTACCATTATCCAGGTGTTTTCAGAACTCAAGGTTAGTATTAAAGTTTGCTCATTGATTTCCAGAGTAAAATCTAAATACCTTCTGGGCTATTTTCAATGTCTGTTTGTATTTTAATGTTCAGTTAATAGAACCTCTTTTAAGATTTACAGCAGATTTCATATCTGGCTTGTTCCCAGTTTTAGGCTTTTAAAGGATTACCCTAAGCAACAGCCATTGTATCCATCAAGAGCAGAATGAAGGGAACCTGTTTTATACTCAATTGTTCATGAAGACTTTACTTTTGTACTCTGTAAAGGCATGTGCTCATACCTCCTTTTCAATGAGAGCGTTAATAAGGTCTTTTTCTTAAACCATCTCTTCAAGAAACTTGTACAAGTGTGGGGGGGTGAGAATTAAGTCTTCTGATAAATACAGGTGAAAATGAGCAACATGATAAGAATTTACTAAGGAGATAGAATTAATGCTGATATAAGCTTTTTCTTGGGAGAAGACACGTGGAAGGAGACATTGTGGGGTACACAGCTGGAGACACAGTCTTGGAAGGAGACACTCCGTGCTGGAGCAGGGATACCTTGGATGGTAACTGTGGACTGTGGAGGACCCATGCTGTAGCAGAACAACCCCGAGGGACTGTGGCCTGTGGCTGACTTACAGTAGAGCAAAAGAAAACAATTTAGAAGTAAAGAGCAGTGGAGAAAAACAAATAAGAAGCAAGGAGTGGCAGAGAGCAACCATATGCACTGACCCCAATCTCCTGAACTGCCCATTGCCACACTGAAGGGGTTAGGACAGGACTGAGTGTAACACATGGTAAAACACAAGGTGGAGACTGAGAAGGAGGGAGCAGAGGTGTTGTAGTGGAGTCTGGGGAGAAGGTCTTTTGCTATGTGTCTGTTTAATTGTGTTGTGTAGTTTGGTTTTTTTTTTTCCTCGATACCAGACTCAGTAATCAAAAGTCTGTGTTGACTGGCAATAAATGAATTTAAGTAAAACTCCCTAGTTGAGACTATTTTGCTTGTGACAAATGCATAAGGAGTGTCTGCACCTTCCTTTAGATTTAACTATTAACTCCAGGCTTTTTGTATTATTGCAAGACAAGCTTGAATCCCAAAGTATTGATATCTTGCAGACAGTTCTCTTTCTTCACTGTGCCCAGGGATGTATTTTGGAGACCCAAGGATATACATATCTGTATTTTCCTATTTTTTATTTGTGATACAACAGGAAAATTTTCAGTGGATCCAGTTTTTGAATCCTGTTTCTAAAAAGTTATAGTTAGGAATAGATATTAGTCTCTCTTCATCACCTCTCCACTCCTTCCTTCACAGTTTTCCAGGCCCAGAAAATAGCATTTGAAGTTAATGTCACCTTGCTGTCAGCCAGATAATAATAACAAGTCTTCTGAGACAGAATACAAGAAGCTCTTTTTCCCTTTGGTATACGAGGGGGGGATGTGTGGACTTCTAAAGGGAGACTTCTGTTGCACAGGAGTCTGAAAGAATTTCACTGTGATATGGGATGCCTCTCTTCCTCTTAAACTATTGATTGATTTGTTTGCTTGCCTTGAATGCCAAAAGAGAGAACACAGAGAACACAGAACTGATGCAGAATTGCAGAGATTTTATCATGAAACGCTGCAAGCTAAATAAATAACAACCTTGTGCGTTTGCTAGCTGCTTCTGCAGTAAAACTCCATAACCTAGATCTAGTTAGTGATGTTGACCTTGGGCCTCCAACACCACCTAATAACTTTCCGTTGACTAGTGAAAAATATGACTGGAATGTTTGGTATTGGACTTTGAGTAATTATTTTTCTTGAAACAAACAACATTTCTAAACTTTTGAATCTTTGTCATACTCCATTGTACTTTCTTCTGTTTAGCCCTGATTCTGAGTGTGGCTTTAAGTATCTGGTCTGTGGTCTTTTGTTGCATATACCTCCTATATAGTTGGCGTGAAGAAATTTTTTAAAAGCTGGCTTTAACTTACTGATGCTGCATTGTCCAGATCAATATTATTGCATTTGGAAAGGGTATCCTGCCATTAGATTTACCAGCCAAAAAATGAGGACCACTAAAAGTCTTGAATTCAGTTCACATTTCTAATAAGTCTTCTACAAATGTAGATTATGATGTAGCATTTTTTTTTCTTTTGAAGTAATAAAGAGATTCTCCAGTATTTCACAAAGGCCACTGTATCATTGCCATATATGATCCTTCAGGGTGGGATTAAGTAATTGTGTGTCTTGCACTCATTTAGAGCCAATGCTTTCCACTTTACTCATGCAAACAGATCCAAGAGGTGTAATGGGACTGCCCAGGAATGAAGCAAGCAGAACCTGGCCTAATAATGTCTATTTATACAGTTTACTTTCTTCTCTTTTGTATACTTCATTGTCTGAATACTATTAGCCAGTAAACATGTTAAGGAAATGACCATCCTCTCTTTCTAAGTTCAAATTTGTCACTTTGATCATAGAGGGTACATTCCCTGGCTATTACTCAGTATTAATGGTTGAATTAAAGTGAGCAGTTGCTGAGAAACACTTCTCAGAACTGCTTCTGATTTTCCTTTCCATTAATCCAGGATAACTACTTCTACTTTTCTTCTTTACCTGCATTCTCAGGTCTCATTCCCCTTTGGGATGTCCTCTTTTGTTGGTTTCCTTTGACTGTAAACTCACTAAACTTAACTTAATGAAAGGGGGAGGACTGAGAGGAGAAACTTAAGCAAGCTTGATGTGTTGCACCTGTGTTACCATAATGATAACTGACTACTCTTTGCTATAAAGATCTGTATATGATGAACAAGAAGATTGTGCTGCTGTATAACAAAGTGATGGAGTCATATTTCTCCCCTAATAAAAATACTTTTGTCTTGAAGTTACCCGAGCCAACAAATGTTTTAAAGTTACATGAAAGCTTTTCATGATAATTTTATGGATTCATCTTGTAACAAGCAGAAATTGATTTTTATGCTAACAATTTGCTGTGCTTAATATCCTTGTATTTGCAATGAAAACCTTGAGTCCTCTTTTATCCTTTTATTGGCTTCTAAATATGTTTGGGTTTTTTTGGGGGGGAGGGAAATAATACTTAATGATCAATTTCTAAGTATCAAAGCATGACTGTGAAATACTAACTTCTAATGCATATTCCACATCTGCAGACCTAAAAGGAATTAGCAAGCTATAAAAAGTAAATCTTTGCCACCTCCAAATCCAGCTACCATTTATCTGGTGCTGCCTTTAAATATATATCCTGGAGTTTCCCAATAGATCTGTAAATGTCTCTATACATTCTGCAAACAGAAATACATAGCTCTAAGGTTAAGGGAATATCATTGTTAATGATGCCCTTTAGAGCAGTTACCATTTCCTTCCAGGAGTTATGGGACTCCAGGCATTCCTATGCCATACAGGTATATATATTCCCTGCATTATGAAAATTCAAATAGAAATATCACCACCTTCTTTTCTTTGGACCTTTTGGCCTGAAATTTTTAGATACTCTGTAAGATATTAAATTATATATCAGTAAAATGGCTTGCAAACTTTGTCATTGCTTGAATGGGTGGCTTCTGCTGCTTTCCATTTAACTGGAACTGTTATGTCCTTCAATTTTTTTTTTGAAATTTATTAGTTATTCTAGTGACATAGCAGTAGAATGTTAATCTCATTAAAATTATTAATACTTTGGTTTTGGTTTTGTTTGGTTTTCTTTACCTGGAATCTCAGTCTATAAAAGTTTAGCAACAACAAGCTTCAGCTGGCTCAGAAAAGGTGGTGCTGGGGACTTGAGATGTTCCCTTCTTTACAGTCAGTATTTTGCTACATGCTGTGGTGATTCCTGAATTACAGTAATTGATAAAAGGGATAAATTACAGGTTCTTTATCGCTATCTTTGGCAGACGCACATCTAGAACTTTTAACTATCTAGAAAAGATACTGGAAAAGATTGTGTCATTCATGTAAAATACTTGTTTCTAATTAAGATGATGTTCAGTGTAGTAGCAAGAAGACTGCCTTCTTGGCTGCTGGTTCTTAGGATGGTTATTCAAAATACAAGGTCTGCTGCAGACTCCTCTTGGTTCCTTCTGCTTCTCCATTTTGCCTAGCTAGACCGGCTACAGATCACAGTTTTGCATCTAAATGTACTGTTGCTTTATAGAAAGTTATCTGAGTGTGAGTAGTGGAACACATCTCATAGAGTAACCTATCTAGAAGATAATTATGTTTCCCTGTTGATTATTTAGCCTCCCTCTGTAGTCAGTAGCTCTCACTGAGGTGTGGGTGAACAGTGAGAGTGTAGCTCACTTCAAAATCATGTTGGTTATGCAGCCAAATCCTGGAAGTTCTGGGACCAGCCAGAGTTAAAAATAAATGTAGCCAGGCAAGCCAGGTCTTCTTGCTTCTGGGGTTCCTGTCAAGAACAGCTCTCTTCTCCAACAAATTATCTTGCATCAGGTGATTTGTGGTAACTGATGCTTGCATATTCTTACCTGCTGTTTATAATTTAGGACCTTCCACTTAATCTTCCTTGGAGTGCTATAATACAGAGGTCTGACCTTGTTTTGCATTTGATTGGTACAAGAAATGTAGGGAGCCACTCCACCAGATAGCAGTTGTTCCTGAACACTGGCAAAAGTGATTAAACGCCTGTATTTGATCTGTGTTTCATGCTTGATACTTTTTTAATTCAGTCCTGATGAATTAGGTTTGATCCTTTTTTATTGTCCTTTTTATTTATTTGTTCCTGAAGATGGTCTACTTGTTGTGTCTGGTGTAAATTGAGGATGTAACATTCATTTAAATTTACTGTAAAATTCAACTATAGGAACATCTAGATCTTTTTTAATACATACCACTTTTCTTTTTTGAATGGTGTCCTGAATAGTTTAAATGTGTGTGTTATCGCTCCACTAATAAAGGGTTGTGGCTTTGTCCACTAAAGAGAATCTCTGTCAGCAGAAGTCGTAGAGACAGAGCAAGCAATGGATTGTGGCTTTTGCCTTTTAAGTCTAAAAATATAATGATGGTCAGGTTGATAACCACTCACTCCTAGGCTGGACAGCAAGTACTATTTCTGTCGTCTCTTACTTTTCAGTCCCTAGCGACTTTTATCTGGTGTTGGTTTGTTTTGGTTTTTTTCCCCTTCATCTTTTCTAGTAAGTTTTCAAGACTCTCATCCATAAGTCATTGCAGGAAGGGCATGCTGATTGAAAATTTGATAAATTACTTCTTGTAATGTGATTTAGCTTTCCAAATGTTCTTCATTCCACCAGCATTTTTCTCCTCACTTGCTCCATATGTTCACTTTCTGTCATCACCAGCTGTAAGAAATGTTTTTGGCTCTTTACTCCAAGATATGTCCACTTACAAGCACTGTCTTCCAGGATGCACATTTGTTAAAATACAATCTTCACTTTTACTACTTCTTTGCCAGTCATGCTGTTCATTTACCTGTGTGGCTCTGTAGCTGAATGTTCCATTGTTAACTGTTTCTCAGATAGGAATAAAATTATTAGTAAACCCTGACTTGATTTAGAAAGGGCATGTTTGCTTTAGTAATTATTTTTTTCTTCCTCTTGCATGCCTTTTTTTTTTTTTTTAAATCTCACCTTCCTTCTGCTGTTGGACATTACCAGGGAGAGAGTCTAGGAGAGCTCAGCTTACTGTTGTGTAGCTTAGTGTGGTGATATGCTGCTAGTCATGATACTTAATGTCAAAGGATTTAGAAAGCTCCTAGTGACTATGAAAGAATGGAGTTTTTTCTTTGACAATAATTAATGTAGTTCAAAGAACTAATGTTACGGTTCTCAGGGCTAGATGAAGCTATGTGCCTTTTCTTCGCCCCTGCTTTCTTAACATATTGACTCAGTCCATTTGGTACCTGAAACAGAGAAGATAAAAAGGAAATCTAACAGTTAATACTAACATTAAACACTAAAATTCATTCCATTTTTCTATAGTAATTTATGATCCCTGTTAAGTCTAATATATACTTTTCCTCTGATGAGCAGATATCCTGCTAATGTGGATTACTGTTTTGGAATTCAGTATCATCCTAACATCAGAATTAAACTTAAAACACAGATCTAAAATGTCCAGATTTGAGTAGAATTTTTCTTCTTGCTGGGAATGAGTCAGACACCAAAATGTTAACTGCTCTGGAGTCCTTGGAAAAAGTCAAGTAAGAGAAATAAGGGTCCTTCTCCATCTCCGTGACGCTTTTCTATTTAAAAATGAGTGTTTCCTCAAAGTACTTGGTTTCTTAAGACTCTTACCCCCTCGTCCCTCACCTCTATTACAGAGGTGGGTGCATTCCAATGTTACCATATAGCTGGTTTGCCAAATGCTTTGAGCTGAACAGAATTATAGAATTACTACACAATTAATCTGCATGTTGTGAATGAAGACTCCTATCAATTTCAATCAGTGTTCCTCCTATGAAAAAAAAATGCAGAAATGGAACAGCATCCAGCACTGAGCATTATCACTGTTCAAGAGGGCTGTTTTGTTTTGTTTTGTTTTGTTTTCCCCACCATCGCCTTCTCTTGGAAATAATACAGGACTTGCTTATACTAAGAGATTATCATTTAAGTGCTGACACTACAAGGGGTTATACTTTGTCTGAGTTTGAGAGAGCTTGGTCAGAGGCATTTCTACACATTTCAATAACATGTATGCATGTGTTATTGAAACTTATGTCTAAGAATCTCAAATAGGAGAATTGTTCTCTGGGTAAATTGCAAAGAAAGGGAATAATGATAAATGATAGAAAGAGGTTGCCTGTGAGAATGGGCAAAAGAGAGGCAACTAAAAAATGAAAGGAAGAAATAAAACAAAGCTATTTGAAAAGTAGTGATGGACTAAAGATGTGGTGGCAAGGAAAAGAAAAATAAATTTTAATTTTTCTATGCTCATGGAATAAAAGTCAAATCTCCAGTAGAACTCTTTGATTCCTGAAGACTTCAAGCAGTTACTTAGTGAGCTTCAAATGCTTTTGACACTATTTTTTTTCAGTTATTATTAAAAAAAACCTATATGTTTATTTCCTTTTTTTCCAATATACTGTAAATCCTTCATCTGAAATTATGAGAAAATGTGTAAATTAACTATTACCTTTTTATCTTTTTCTGGTAAATGGAAAGAAGTTAGATCTTTCTTTTGTCATAGTACTGCAACAAGTGAGAGATGAACCACTGACTCTTCAGTCTCTCTTGCCTAAGGTTACCTTATGGGGACTTTCCAGATCCCAGCCTAAAGGTATCATAGGGTAGATTCTTGGCTGTCTTACTACTATATAGTTTCTAGCAGTTCAGATCCTACTAGCCAGCGTATGCTCTTGTGAGCACAGTTCTGAGCAAGAAAATGAGGAGTTGTATAATTCAAGTATTATAGCTATGAGGTTTTTTTATACACACTGTCAAGCTGATTTGGTGCACAGCAAGAGGTGGAGAAACATACTTCATCTCTGGAAAGCAAAGAAATGCACCAGTACTGGCTTTTCAGAATGGAGAGGCACACTACTCATCAGCTATTTAATAGAGGCTGTCATACGCTTGGTTATGGGCATGGTATCTGTATGTGTCTTTATGTATCAACATATAGTTGAAGATCTTGCAGTGAATTGCATTTTTTTCCAAGAACTGGGGGGGGTGGGGTGGTGAAGTGGAGCAAACTGCAAGATTATTCAGATGAAGGAAAAGAGGAATAGTAAGTATTGGAATAAAAAGTTGGTTTGAAATGCATATATTTGCTTAGGCTGAAGACTTTTCTGTAGCTGATTTGGACCAGAGACTATATATTCAATTTTGAAAATCCAATGAGTGTCCTTATCACTGAGATGTTGAGTGCTCTGAAATATAGGCCATAAATGGAACAAGTGTAAATGTTCCTTCAGACAGCTTCAGATAAATAGCTGAATTGAATGGCTTTCTTTTTGTTTTGACAAGAAACTTCACTCTCAAATACACCCCATCTCTGTTATTAAAGGTAGTCTGTACATGCCATGAAAGATTTGTTGGTGTCCCAGTGGTTACAGCACTCACCTCGGATAAGGGAGTCTGGTTCAAGCCACTGCAGTAAATGAGGCTGAGAATGGGCATTAGTATGTCCCCCACATTGCGGTGAATGCTTTAAGTGCCTTTTCTGCAATAGGCATTTATTTCAACCTTAGAAGACCTTAAATTTATCTCTCTGTAGACTAAGAAAATGTTCACAGCCTAAGAAAATCATTCATCACCTGACTAGACATCTGAACAGTCTGCCTCTCCATTCTGACTAGAAAAATATGATCTGAATAGTTGCTGTGGGTTGGAATTTCCAAGCACAGTGAGCAAGGCTAATCCAAATGCCTTAACCTTACAGTTTAGGAGCTTACTACTCTTTGTCTGGCAAAAGTCCAGTAAACTCCGCTCCTTTTGAATTTATTGAGTTAATAGTATTGATTCAGCTGAATATGGTTAGTGCCACAGGTGCCATCTTGCTTCTCATAAGTGGACCTAGAACACAAAAATTCAAGGGAGTGAGCTTTTGTGCCGGAAAGAACAATTACTTGCTGTTGAAATTATACCCTTTCATAAGAGAAACTTTCCAGAAGTAGGATCAAAACAGGAAAGGATTTTCAGGTTGGCAAGAAGCAGACAACCAAATAGCAAGTCAATTCTTTTAGCTGCTACTGCAGAGTTTATTTTTCTTCTTCAGTGCTAAATATGTCAAATGGTAGGCTTTCTCCAGCTTCCATTAACTGGTTTTAAATGGTGTCATTAGCAGAAGGGGAGGTCAAGAAAAAAAAAACACAAGTGAAAGCTGTCTTAGCTCAAAGCTCCAGGTAGAAGCATATTACAGGTGAGAAACTCTGTATATAGTGTCCCCAGATTACTGAGCAAAGAAGTAAGCCAGGACAGAAGGAAGTATCCTGACTGTTCTGTTAAGTGAAGTTCTGTGTTTAGTAATCAGATCTTCTTTCTCCATGTCTGTGTCTAATGGCTGAGTTTACTCCCATTGTAAAATGTCACAAGGATGATAACCCCAATTTTTAAAGGGAGCGTCAAATCTGTTAAACACTGGCAAGGATTCTGACATTCTTTTAATTACAGCAAGTAGGCAAAGACTCAGTTAACTAGGGGAAGAAAAAATTGTTGGCTTGTAAGGAGCGTTCACTGAAGCTGTGTGGCATTTTCTGACAATAGCTTATGTTGTTAAACAGCTTGCGATAGTGGATAGCTAGAACTTTCCAAAGAGATGTGCCAGTTTCAATGGATGCCTCCCTAGATGACCTCTCGTTCCACATTCATACTGGAACAACCCATTTTGCAGTTGTTACGGCACTCACCAGGGATTCAGCAGCTCCAGATTTGCCAAGAGTTAAGTGCAAGGACAGATAAATTCAAAAAATTACAAACTTGTCCAAGCTAAATGAATCAGGGGGAATTGGAGTCCAAAACATTTGTGTAAATATAGTCATATATAATGATACTTTAAGATATTTCTATATTTTTAAGAACCTGATTAAATCTGCAGACTATCAAGATGATGTATGTTGAAATAAATATTTAAAGAAATTTATTTGTTTGTGCATGTACTAGAGTACTGTGTAATAGCCAAAGTTGGATTGTTCAAGGCATAATGAGAATGTTTCTTGTGCCAAAAATAATATTAACAAAGTTGTAAAAGTAAGTCTTGCAAACAGATTTGTTTTCATTTGACACATGGGAAATGAGTGAGGGATTAAATTACTTCCCCCAAATTATGCAAGAGTAGCATTATTGCTAATCAGACCAAAATGTGAAAGCAGCAACTCTGAAGCAGGATCACCCTTGGCTCAGTAGCTTTCTAAACCAGCAAGTGACAAGAAACAGTGCTACCATCCCGTGCTTGTTCATTTAATGTATTTCTCAGAGTGGGGAGGAAATCCATGTTTCACACCTTTGCAAGTCAGCAAATTGAAAAAAAGTATTTCAGGTTAACCTTTCCTATAAAAAGTTTCAAAAAGCTTTCAGTACTGATCTCAATTTCTTAGAATTATTTCAGAAGAAAAACTTAATACAGACTGAAAATACTTCCTTTTCAGCCCTCTTTGAAAATAGCTGAAATGGAAAATATTCAGCAAGTTTGGAACTTCTTTTTTTAGTCCATTTCTTAAATGAATTAGTCAATACTGACATCCAGTAATTTCAGTTCTGCTGAGAATTTTGGGGGGAATAGGCAGGGAAAGGAATAGCATTTATCAAGCTGTTAACATGCATGTCCTATTCAAACAGTTTGTAATAAACCTTAGTCTCAGAGAAACTCAATTTTTCCCCATCATGTATAGTCAACTGATATATTGTAACCTTCTCAGTTTTATATCCAACCAGGAAAATCAAAGCTTTCCTTTTATATATCCTTTATTTCAGGAGTAAGGGTGAAAGATGTTCAGCACGATCCTGTTAATCTCTTGGTAGGTGTTAAGCTATGGAAATTTAAGAATTCTGAAAGTCTTCAGAACTAAAAATCAGAAACAAATGTATAATAAATATGTGTTTAAGAAGATATGAAATCCTTGGATCTTCTCCAGACACTGTTACAGGTACTAGAATTCTTTCCAGTGAGAGGCATCCAGATGGTAACCTAAAGAAAGACTAGTTTAAATTCCAGAACTTCACCTCAAGATGTTAGAATTTAATACATAAAGCATAGATTAGGAGCTGAAAAGCTTCATTCATGAATGCATTTTGTAAGTACCTCCATCAAAATGGTGTTCTAGGATTTGGGGAGGGGAGTAAGTTAGCCATATTCCAGTTGAAGTAATTGAGTGAGTTGAATTACTTACTGACAAAAAGAGATGCAGGTTGGAAACTCTCTTATTAATTGGATGGATTAGAATGTAGAACAAATAAAATCTAAAACAAATGGGGACCTTAATTAATAGTGCTTTCATACTTGTCATGTTATTCAGTTGAAATCCAGCAAAATCAGGCCCTTAATGTTATGATAAGAAGTAAATATTAATGTATGTTTTCTAGATCAAAACATTTTAAAATGGAAGATCAGTCAACAACTAAGTCAATGCTGCTTTTTAAATCAATCTAAGTCCAATTGAGTTTGACTGGATTAGTCAGGGGAAAAAGGGAGGGAAAAAGAAATCCCTATTGATGTATTGCTAAGAGAATGCAGATATGTTACTTTCTAGTTCAGTGTTTTTAAACCAGTAAAGGCTTTTTAGACAATAACTTAATGTTCTGAAAAGTTCCAGAGATTTTGGCTTGCATTTTACTTTAGATTATTAGTACTGCTTTTCTATGTTGCGTGTGTGAATGTACTGTCTGCCTGCGTGCCCAGCTTCTTTCTCCTTGTCTATAACTTCTGAGCTTGTTGCCTTGTTTCTGCCCATGGTGGGAGAGTGCAAATTAAAAAAAAAAACAAAAAAAAAACAAAAAAACAAACAAAAAACAAACAAACAAAAAAAAACCACCCACAAAAAAAAACCAAAACAAAACCAACTACTACATATTTTCTTAAGAAAAATAAAAAAAATAAAAAATTGCTGAATTAATAGTGGGGATCGCTTAAGATCTATATTACAGTGGCTGACACTTTCCCCTTTATATTAGTAAAGAACCTATGTTGGAGGGGGAGGGGGAGTGAGGAAAGGATTTGGACAGATATGGTGAGCGTACTAACAGCATGCAGAATTTCCATCAGGTCTTGCACAGGGGTAATTCACTAGTGACTCATTCACAGCAAAGGAAGAAAGGCTTAATCATTTTCACAGCTTGTGAAATTTTATGCTGTGGTGATGTGAGGTGGAAGTGTTACATCTTCAGAAGGCATCTTCCCCTCATTTCTGTGCTCTCCACTTAGATTTATCCAAATCATCTGAGAATTTGAGCTTCTACAAAGCGTTTCTCCTGGGGTTCAGTTCAAGGGGTGCATGTCTTAAAATATTTTCCCATTGTTCATTTGGGACTTACCTGCCACTTTGATGCATGCTGGGCAGTAATTAATCATGTATTTTCTCATTGATTTTCATGTGTGTCGTTGCAACATAACTGTACATATGGCATAAATTCTAATTCTTAATGAGCAATACATGGGGAGATGACCTAGAAAGAGAGATAGTAGGAGGAGAAGGATTTTCTCTTTTAGAGAAAATGTTCATTTTATCCTTACTATTTTTATACACTGCTTATGTATATAGGAAATCTCTATTAAGGTTGCAAAGATGAGAATTTAAGGTTGTGACAATATGGGTAGAATAGGGCCCTGCTGTTTAAGATGGGCCTGTGGCTTTCTTGCTGTGCAAGCGAAGCTGTGCCATCTGATGTATATTTTGAAGCGTTATCTATAATAATCTGCTCCAGTGCAGTTACGGGGTGGGGGGGATCAACACCTCTTTATCTGTTAGTTTGCACTGCAGCAAATTAATAGATTTTGCCATGTGGATTTTAGTGGGGAGTGTTTAAAAGAACAAGGATTCTTTTTTGTGTTCTTTTTGTGGATATGAGGAGACACAAAAAGTGAATGGGATGTCTTAATTGTTCTCATCATAAACATCTTCCTGTAAAAGGTGGAAGGCTGTTGGATAGACAGTTTGTTTTGCAGTGTATTTTAGCAGTGCAGTGAATTTTCTCATTGTATCAGTCCAACTTGAGATGTAAAGCTTCTGAAAATCCTGGAGACATGGGAATAAAAGTGTTTGTATTGGTTTTGGTGTTCCTGTTTTATCAGGACAAGAATGGGAATTTGGAGAAAAGAAGTTATGCAGGAACTGCTTGCTTATTGACACAAAAGTACATATATTTCAATAATGCAAAAAGTTATTAAATAATAGATAAAATAATTTCACTTAGAAAAATTTCACTTAGCCCACAGAATGTACTGCTGGGTATTTTTATGGAATAAGCATAAAGTCTTTCCATCTTATGTTTAACCAGTTACCCAGCATTGAAGATAGATCTTTGCTATGTACTGTAGCTAATTAATGTGGGTGTTTTGGTTTGATTTCCTGAAGGAACAAGATATACCTACATGCTTCCTTTGCAATAATAGCTTCTGGATTCTACCTATTTCAGCCAATTTTAGTAGAGATATTAAAGGGAAGATGTTCCTACAGGCTTTATGTAACTAGGCAACCATGTAGCAGACAGACCATATTCATTCACTACAAGAAAGGTCATACGATTATCTAATCACTTTATTAGAAATCAGGAAATATGCTGGTGAAAAAGATGTTATTACTGTCCCGATCATGAGAAAAGCTTAAATGAGATTGTACAGATTATTAATCATATGAAAATCCAATGCTGGAATACAAAACTAGGAAAACAAGCTTCACGAATACTCCTTGATACTAATATATTTGAAAGAATGGTAGAAGTACTGAAAATAGTGTCAGCATCGGTGGCTTAAAAGGAAGGTTATCACATGGAGCCCATGAGTGATATGCAAGAGATTAAATGTTATAGCATAGGTGCTTAATAAAGCTGTGTTTTCAGAGGAAAAGAGAAGCTTGAAAGATGTATGATATTTGGATACCTACCCCAACATCATGTTTCAGCCAAAAGTGGGTGTTTCAGGAAAAATAGAGGAATCAAACTATCATATATAGTGCTCCCAAATGTTCTCCCTAGTTGCAGCCATTTTTTAAGTCAAGTTCTTCTAGAGAATGTGTGTGTAGCATTCCTCATCGAACTTTTTGTTCAAAACCTTGTACAATCTCTGCTGGAGTCTTTGTAAGCTTCTAACATCTATAGCTTTCTTTGGAAGGCATTCCCCAGCTCAGGTAAATATACAAAAGTCATCCTTCTGTGGTTGTGTTTTGTTTTGTTTCTTCTTCTGCATGTTAACTCTGGTTAATCTGTGGTCATTAGTTCTTCTGTGGAAGGAGCCAACATCAGTCTTTCCCTGTTCATCTTCTTGTCACTCGTGATTGGATACCTGTCATGTCCCAAAGTTGGAGCGACTCAGGTTTGTGGATTTCATTTGTCAGAATTAAGGTGAAACAACACCAGGGGAGTTCAAACAACAATCAACATTTATTGAACCAAGCTAACCTTGCCCAAGTACAAGTGAACTTATCAATATGAACCTTGCAACATGTCGTTAAGCCACTGTTTGAGAAGAGAAG
>JANXJC010000055.1:43279447-43351966 GCA_027564655.1 Leptodon cayanensis
TGTTTTAAGAAACTAAGGAAACTGTCATGGACACCAGTTATGCTGCTTGGAAACCCCCTTACCCTTCCCATCTCAATTTGAGTATCGAAGATTCCAATCAGTAGAGCGAAATGAAATTGACCAATGATTGTTTTTAAATAAGAATATTGATAAGGTTATATAATCAAAGGACCAATCATTAGAAAGGTTAAATTTAAGAGTGAGCATAGTATGTGTTTTTATGTAAAGAGCTTATATAACAATGACCTGACAGAAAAAGTCTATAAAAACTGATGGATTTTGATACTAAGCTGGACACGCCTTTGGAGGAGCGATGCCCCGTGTCCCCAGCACTGCAATAAATGAAGTGCCTGCTTCTTAACTTCACACTGGTGTTAAGGAGCTTTATTCTGGATTTCGGTAACACTTCCTGTATTTATCATGAAGAATCTGCAAGAGAGTAATATGGACTATCTCAATTTTAGCAGCCGTTGGCACATGCCTCTTCTGAAAGAGGACTAAACCCAAGACAAACTTTCCACTGTTCTTTCAGGTCACTTACATGATTTTTGAAGTACATTTTTTTCCAGTTGATCTCGACAAGGTATGACACTAAGGTTTTTAAAAAGCTTTCCCAATAGCATTTAATAGCAGAGCTGTCCAAGACAAGAAATGGCACATTAGTGATGCAAAAAACTTCTCAGTAAAATGCTGTTCTACAAAATGTCCCTCCCCCGCCCCCGAAAATAGCCTCTGCATCCTTTCTGACCCTTTAGTGGTCTTTTTTGTTTCAAAGTCCATTTATGCAAGGTATTTGTCAAAGCTTGTTTACTTGCTTGCAATCCATGGAAATATTATGTGCTATTAAAATCAGGTCAACACTGATTTAATAGTCTCTCTGGGAACTTTTATGTTTGGTATCAATCTCTGGCACTGTCTTGCAATAGTAGCCTTGTTTAAGATCAGTGCCTGAGGCCAAAAAGGAATGAAAGCTCTTTCCCCTGAGACACGTGGAGTGGAGCCTCCCTCCACCCTTTCCAGAGTGCTTTGCAGTGATGGCGAGGAGAGATGAATGAAAGGGACTAATGAAATGTTAAGGAGAGACACTTTTTCTGCTTACGTAGTTTGGCAGTCCTGCAGTTTAAAACAGAGCAAACCGTCTATGCCCAAATTGGGCGTAGAGGTGAGAGCGTTTACTTTTAGAACAGCAATTTCCAGGCTTGGGGTGCAAAGGTAGCCTGGAAAAGGAAAGAGGAAAATAAGAGATACTGTTAAAATGTCTCTTGTAACTGTCTAGTGTGAAAAGCTTTTGAGGCCTCCTGAGAACCGAGAGACAAGAATCCATTTAGGACTCTCCCAAATGTGCAAAAAGACCAGTCTTTCTTGCTAGGACCTGAAAAAAGAGCTGCTTCAGCAATGCTGCAGAGTAGAAGAAAGGAGTGGGGGTATGCAACTGAAACCAGAGGTGGAAGTGCCTAGAAAGTGGGGACCAGCTACTGACGCTTATGCCAGTCAGTCAGGCGCCGGTGAATCTGGACTGCCCAGCTCAGCCTGGCAATGCCAAACTGGGCAGGTGTTGCTGTGGGGCCAAGGTTGGTGTTTTGCACAGAGGAGGTGCTGGCTCTTTCCACATCCCTGTAAGAAAGGCACAGTCCAGAGAAGTTGCTAGCACATTATTAAATCTTACATCCCTCCTGATGCTGGGAACTCTGATACGATACAGTACCAAGCAGATCTCTGCTAAGGGCATGCCAATCCCACCCGTGGTGATGTTCACTCCTCTAGGTTCAGCAGTATTCTGATATGATCTTGCTCACAAAACAGATTCATCACTCGCTGACAGGAATGAAGCCTGGGATGGGGACTTAGCTTTGAAAAGTCCCTTACACAACGTGCTCTAATATTATTATCTCTTTAATAAAGCTAAAGTTTCTGAACAGGTGCATATAATATTTCAAGTAGGCAAGACAATACACTATGCATACTCTTCTGATTAAATATACACTGACGACATGTACATTGACTAATTGTGCATCCACTATGCACACATCAATCAATTACATACAAAAAGCATACACTTGGATTAGCCATTATGCGGACCAGTAACTACATGTACAATAGGCTTGGAGAGGGGTGTATGGATACTATAGCTGCCTTCGTGGGTTTCCTCAAAATGGAAAAAAAATTACAAAATAGCTACATTTCATGAATTAAGCATTATGTGTTATCCTGGTTATTTGCTTTGTTGGTGTTTTTCCTTTTTCCTTACCAAGATGTTATTGAAGCCAACTGACTTGTGTTTGCATGTTGGAAACATTAACCTATTGCACACTAGGAAACTGTGTTTAATATTACAAAGCTTATAGGTAGAGAGGTTTCAGCTCATTTTTCTCTCTTCTTTCTTTAATATGGCATCACCTACTATTAGGAACTGATTTGTTGTTACGAAAGAAGAAAATCAGCTCATTGTAACCAGAAAGCTTAGACTGATTTTCTGGATTTCTCAAGCTGTGCTTCAGTAATGACCCATTTAAATTTGCCACTGGTCCCTGTTACTGCTAGTCTAGTGATGGAAGAACAGTTTTTTCTTAACCATACCATTGGAAGCAAGAATAGAAGTGTGTTTCCCATCATGACAATGATGCTATGTAGGCTTCAACAGTCTGGCAACAAAAGTCAGGATCCTGTAGAGAACCATCCATAAAATGTCCATCCCAGCAAAGACAGGCATAAATGGTTCAAGCAAAAATCCAGGCAAACTTCTCAACAAAGAGGCTACAGAGACAGGAGCAATAGAACTTGGAGAAAGAAAAGGGAAGGGTTCAGAAGAAACATCAAGAAATTATACACTACTTACTCATGCCTAAAAATTATATCTGAAGCACCTTTGTAAATAAGCATGTAGTACACCATGAACTTGTACCTTCAGTCGGCTCATTTGTATATATATGATTGAGACCCTCAGATGGAAAGCTTGGCATATGTACAACACACACACGGGCTTCAATTTGGTTTAAGTATACACAATTGCAATTTTTATCATACCGGTTCCTGGCTATCACTTTTAGTCTTACAGAACCATTGACTTATCCCTTCCTTCTCTTTTCCCTATTTTCTTTTCAGTTTTAGTTGAGTGTAAGAGATAATAAAATGGATATTGGAATAAGTGAAATATAGATATACAAAGCAGTCCAAGCTGGCTGTGCTTCAGCAGCTGAATTGCAATTTGTTGAACTCTTGCCGAATTTTGTGCAAGGGTATGCAGAAAGCATGTTTCCTTGCCGATTAAGGAATGTTTCACGTGAACCAGATTAACCGTTTATAACACAAAGCAACCAGCATCAGTAACACTTGGGAACATTTTGTTTCTAATCCATCCTGAAGGAAAATTGGTTGAGCTTCAGCTGTGGAGAAGTCTATAAGGAAAACTTTTACACATGCTTTATCTCAGTTACAGCTTCAGGAATGCAGCTAAATATATTGGAAATGAACAACAACAAAAATATCTATGCATCTGTAATAGGATTCTTAGACAACTCTAACCATTTGGCTCTGATGAAGCAACATTTGGAAAACATTAGGGAAATGCCTCAGGGAAAAATCTCCCTCTCTGGTAGTCTTAATTTTCAAAGGGCACAAAAGAGACTCCGAGACTGCCAGAATCTGTTATCTTCAGTATCTGTGTTCCTCTTATACACCTTAGACTGCTGTTGGTTTCTGAAGGTTATTTTAAAATGAAGACCCCTTTGGGGGGAAAACATTCAAATACTTCAGAGCTTTAAGCAAACACATTGCAGGGCCTTCCCTGAATGGACAGCACTAACTGAAAGTAGACATGCAATTAGAAAGGAGCTTATTAAAATACCGAATATGCAACACAGTAGACGGTGGAATGACCCAGTTCAGGAAAATGATACATCATGTACGTCATTAGCCTTTTTTCCACTGAATAGCAAGATAAATGCTGTCCTAATGTAGAATATTTTTAACACTCCAGTTTTGAAAGCCAGGTCCCATGCCAATTTTTCCCTGGAATGAGATTAAGGATAATAAGTTTTATAGGGCTCAAAAGCTAGGACTTCTGTTGTTAGGAGTCAATGAATGTTATCATTGTTTTTTTGTCTGTTTTCATTTGATGGTTTTCCCTTTTAGGCATGGCTTCTCACTGAGACATCAAACCAGTTTTGAACACCTACATTACTGCCAAATCGTAAAGATGGCTAGGGACATGGTAGACTGACCATGAAAGTGAAAGATCTATTTTGCTAAGCAGGAAAAATGTGCAAGAAAATATTCTCAGACTGTTTCCACCCTCTTTGAGATTGCATTAGTGATCACTCTATCAGTCTTTGAAAAACATCAAAATATTGGTATTAATCTAAGATCTTTAGAATAGGGTAGATTTCCTGTAGAAATGAAAATTTTCTCCCATAATATCAGAATTTTTCTTCTCCAGCTGTTTCGTCAGACAGCATGCAAACAAGCTACATTGCACTAACTGGAAAAGAGGAAATCCAAATATTCCATTTCTGCACCCTGAAAAAAATGTAAGCCAAAATACTATATTGTTACTTTACTTAACTCCTCAAACTTCATACTGTGACAGAGTTTATCAGCAAAATGCAATACAACAGTAACAGTTGCAAGATAGCAACTCACAGTTCAAGAAAAAATCAGAAAGATAAGTCCATTTACTTCAGACTACCAGAAAGTCTTTGTTTTTTGTTTTTTTTTTTTAAAGCCTGGCAGCAGTAGACCACCTGATATATTTGATTTGTAAGAGACAAAGCTCTCATATTGTGATTGTAAGTTCTTCATTACTAAAATGAATTTGCCCCAAACCCATTAAAATCAACGGAAAGGAAAAAAGAAAGAAGGGGGCAGGGGGAGAGAAAAAGGCAGGCATTTGATCAGTCAGGCAGAGTGACATGCATCTAACTATCAACCAGTTGTCAAGCAATTTTGCTACTTTTACCAATTTTCAGAAGCATGACTAGTCTCAGCCTCATACCATCTGCAAGGCAGCCTGGCCACTTAGCTTCCATTCTGGCCTGTACACAATAGAACAACAGATTACACATTAAATTGTGTAATTATGTGCCAAGACCAGCATTGTGCAAACCTACTGTAATACTGGTTTCTTGAAGGACATTAGAGAATGGTGTTTGATTCTGCAGATGTATTGAAATCAGCTGGGCTGATAACACTAGCCAAGGAACTGGTTGTATGTATGAAGAATACATTTGACTTCGGCTTCAGTGAGGGCAGATCTCTTCTTGATCACTCTCAGAAGGACTAAAGTTTGTATTATAGTTCTAATAATAGAAGTAGAAGAGAAGACATCACTAGTACTCTTGACAATAACCGTTCTGTTCACATATTGGGTCAAGTTAATTTCTGAGATAATTCTAGCTGAAGCTGTTCAGACTACAACAGGCATTCATTTAATCCTTTAGATTTGTCCTTTATCTGCTATCTTGGGACATCCTTATGTTCTGACTGACCAGCATGAGATGTAACACATGCTGTTAGGAAAATAGCTGCTAATAACAGTGACTTTAGTGAAGTAAAAACACATGCTAACTGAATTCCAATGCATGCAGGAAAATATGCTGGTAATTGCTGCAAATAAAACAACACAGTAACTGTGCTATTGTCATACTGCAATGATTGTGACAACACAGAGCATAAGGAAAAACTGGAAATCTAAAGGAAAATTAAAGATGCCACCCCTGAAGAGGAAATCTACAGAACAATCCACCTACCTCCATAACACCATTTTACATCAAAAGCACACAGAAATATCTGGGAAGTACCACCAGGTACCTTATGGCAACATTTTTCTCATACACATTGAGAAAACCACTCATAAAGCTCACCTCATCCATCTAAAGAAAGCTCAATGAGAACTCTTCTCCAAAGGATGGATGAGCCTTTGACCAAGCCATTTGCATACTACAGAGAAACTTACCGTGAGGCAAAAGGATAAACTGGCACTGAATATATATCTCTGTCATATTTTACCCTAAACTGAAACTTTAATAAACAATTCTTAAATAACTACAATCTATGCTAGAAAAACATCATATTGTGAAAGAACGTTGCCCATAGACCTCTCTCCTAGCCTTTAAATAAATGACCTAAAGGAAATTTGTTGATGGTGATCAGGTCAGCCAAGTTTCTGAGCTTTATTTATAAATTTCTGTCAGGTCATTCGCCACTGAAGCTTCCAAATTATTGGTGCCATTTTTGTAACTCTGTCAAGCTTTATAGAGATAGCTACAGGCTACTGGCTTCCTCTCACAAGTGCTACCAGAACAGGAGCAGCACTTGCTGGTACTGATTGTCAGAAAGAGTAGAAACAGAGAACTCCCGAGTCAGGGCACAACAGTGGAAAAGCAAAAAGAAAAAAAGGGTTCTTATTATCTGTTTTGAGAATTTGTAAAAAATTTAGATTCAGAGCAGCTGGAGATGTAATATCCTCTCTCAGAACATCTTTGGTACCTGAAAATGAGGATCAGGTTTTTCCATTAAAAAAAATTTCAACATATTATATTTCAATCCTGTTTTGAAAGTACAGACATTTAATCTCTGTTGATTTACTCTGCTAACCCTTTCCTTGTGGGCATTTGCTCAGCATTTGCACTTGGGTGCAAAAATGCTTATTATATTCTAACACATTTCTAGTACTCATGTTAAAGTGCTTTTTTCAAATACAGCAGTATCTCATGCGCTTTTAATCAGAGACAGTTGCATGGCATGACCTACTTACATCTGCAATAAATACTGCCAAGTATTTATTTTTTCAATTCTCCAGGTTAAGGAGTTACAGAATGGCAAGGCCACCTATACCACAAAACACTTGCCAAGGATACTGTGGAATCACTGTCTCTCAAGACATTTAAGCTGGGCTGAAGAAAGCAATAGTAAACGTGCAGCATTAAACTGCTCAACATTGGCTGAAAAACAGTTAAGTAAACATTTCCATCTGTATTCTCTCTGACACTTGGATTACTGCTAAAGCTTAAATTCTGAGACTCAGACTTAGTGATCAGTGCTTACAGGCTGCACCAGCTCAGCATTTCTAACACATATCTTCTCAAATCTTGCCAAGGGAATGCCATCTAAGGCTATATACTTCTTAGAATTCTTTAAGATATGTATGAACAGTAAAACAGTGAAAGAGTGAAATAACTTCCAAAAAAGATTCCGGTTCATTTGTTGAGACTGACTAGAAATAGCCAAAACCATATTGTGTCATGTTAGTCATTCCAAAGCCTATTCCCAGAGACATTGTCACTTGATTGCAAGACACTGTTTAGCTTTGTCAGATCTTGGACAACTTAATGCCATCAGAAAAATCCATCTGCAGGACAAAGTAAATGCAGTACAAATGCTCTGATGTATCATCACAGAGCTGCCATGCCATACACTGCTGTGCTTTCTTACTGTCAGGTACTTTGGTGACACAATCTTCCTGAAACGCTGCTTCTGGCCAGCACCGGTTTTCTACAAAAATGTTCAATGCAACAAATAACAAAGATGAGACAATGGACGGCTTCTTGGTGCACAAAGGAAAACTGATGGTAAGAGCAGTGTTTTGAGGTTATTTCTAGTGCAGTAATTCCTCTGTTTCAGTGCCGGCTCTCCTTGTTTCTGAGAAAGCCATGGAAGTGCTTTAGGATCAAGACTCCACTCAAGAAAGGTGGCAACAGTAGAGTTGTTTCAGCTACGGTGGCCTAACACCATGTTCCTTTTCTCCTTTTTATTATCCCACTGTTCTCTGCAAGCACCAAGTACAATTTTCTCATAAACGGCTTCCTCTGGCAACCCAGGACAGCTGTTCCACCCAGGACAGGACAGCTGTTCAACTCAGGACAGTTGTTCCTAATCTCTGCTAGACTGCAGCTTGCTGCCTCTGCTTCAGAAGAGGGCCTGGAAGCTTGCCCCGTCCTTTTGCCTACACTAGCTGATCTAAGAGGAGATACTGCTTCTCCATGCAAACCTCACCTCTTTCATTCTGTGAGAAGAGTTTCAAACAGAGAAGGGAAAAGCTAAGACAAGGCGTGCTCCACAGTGTCCCCAGCAAGGTATTATAGATGGACTATTTAACATTATTGATTTATATGTGCAAACTTAGAGACTTTAAAAATAAGTATTTTGTTATCAGTTATGCAATAAATGCAAAGACTGCTATTAGTCAATTAAGCAAACAAGCCTATTATGTAGTTTCTAATTACACGGTCTATTTAAATAGACCATGATGACAAAACCATAGGGGCAACTAGTTTGGATCTAATCAAAGTAAATTAAAAAAACCCATTCTAAATACCAGGAAAATGGTATTGAAGCCTGGACAAATATGTTAAAAATAGATCACCTTTAAAACTGATTGACTAACATCCATGTTTATACATCCATATTTTTGTAGCAATTTCAGCAAGTATTTCCAAGAGTAGTGAAATTGTTAAATATATTTTCATTTTACACACATGACTTTTTTTTTTCTTCTTTTTTTTTAAGATGAAAATACAGGAGAAAAGTTTTCAAATGACTAAATATTTCCCCTGAAACACCACAGATTGCAAAAAGTCTTCCAGAGATTTTTTTAGAGAAGAGCTGAGTGGGACAGTATTCATACTTTTCTGAAAAACTGATTTTCTGAAAAACCTGTAGAACAACTACCCTATATAAAGGGACAGCATAAGGCAGGCTGGAATTGCACAGAAATCATGAAAGAGAAAAATATTGATTGTCAACATTTTGCTGAGTGCTTGACAGCTATCATTCAAAACCATTAAATTCGCATCGCCTTTGAGAAAGCAGAAGGAACATTTCCTATAAGAAACTTATTCAGAAGCAGCAATATATTTTGTTTGCATTGTTAAACCCCCATCCAGGGACTCCTAGGTGAATGAAGGCCAGCTTGCAAAGAACTGCTTGGGGCACTAATCTGCAACAGTAGCAGTTCTATGCTTGCTAAAGAATATAAATATCAGAAAGCACAGAAGCTACTAAGCTAGATATGGGTGACAGCAGGGAAGGAAGTCAAAACTTGCTGAGAAATCTGTCCTGCCATCATCCTGTCTCAAACCAGCAGTCTGGCAGGTGATCATGGAGTGTCATTGCATAGAAATTTAGAACCAGTCAGCTGGAAAGACTACAGGAAAAAAAAAAAATAAAGACAGTGTTTGTTGTAGCTAGAAGATAACAAGCAGCTTATCAGTGACAGACAGTTTCTGTGCCTGCATTTAGACGGAAGAGTTTTTCTAATTTTACATGTTACCAAAAAGTACATGAAGATATTGCTATGAACCTAAAAAGGATCTAGAAGCACTAAAAAATAATTTATCTTACAAAAAAATAAACACCTCTCATGGCTGAATTCAGTAAATATTGTACAAGAAGAAAGTTCTCTCAGGATGCCCAAGGAAATAAGGAATATCAAGCAAAATGGAAAATAGGACTTCATATCAAGATCATTGAAAACAGTGGGAAAGAAAAAAAAAAATGAGACCTGTTAACTTCAGTGATTCCAAGATCATTCACAAGATATCTACATTTGATTAGTGTTAAAACAGGGTATTTGGAATCAGGTTCTGAGCTGGGAATCGCAGAGAGTGATCTAAGCAATAATTTTGATTTTAATATACAGAGGTGTTTTAAGTGCTTTGAAACACTTGCCATGAAGTGTTTTCTTTTTCTCCCCCCTCCCCCCCCGTCTTTTTTTCTCTCTTTTTCAAGCAAGAAGATACATTTCCTAAAATCTTTTCAGCTAGCTGGCTGCATATTTCCCAAAGTTGTCTCCATATGTCTTATTGCTCTGGCTTTGTAGCATATGGCTTTGCAACAATTTCAAAGGTAGCAGAAATAGGTGTTGTGAACAACCTCAGATAATTAAAGGAACAGGAAAGAAAGTTCATTTAAAAAATTCTCACAACACATCGAAGAACAATAGCAGTAAGTGCAGTCATAAAAATACTGCAGTCAATGTCACTGGACAGTTTTCCCTGCTGAATCCAAAAATTAACGTTACTATTGCTGCACTGGAAAGAAAGAATTATTGGATTTGAACTGCCATTAATTTTTCTGAAAAGTCTAAATGAGCCATTCTGAACCTCTAGCAAATAGTTTCATAACTGAAAGAAATTTATAGATAGGAGAGATAAAACACAGCAAAATAAAAAACAAAACAAAACAACTCAGCAAGCCAATGGAAGCAGGTTGCTAGAGATGGACAGGCAATGTCCACAATTTTATTCATTATCAAATTAATTTCTGTTTTTTAAAGAAGGTTACAGCTCCCACGTTCAGCCTTCTTGGGGCACTATAGAAGCAAACACTTGGATTAATTCAGTGGTTTGTATACATCAAGGAACAAATTTCACTTCCATGGAAGTTGAGAGAGAAACTCCCCTTAATGCACAGAAAAGTGCAATTGAAATTTTAAAAGGACTTACAAGCCTTGGCATCTGTGTTGTATGTCTACTTTTGTCTCTAGGTCTTTCCTCTGAACTATGAATTGTCAGCATCTTTCCTTGAGCTTTGTTGTCAGTGCAGTACTGTCCTAAACAATCTGACTTAATTTTCTCCTTACCGCTCTTGTATTTGTGAAGCTTGATCCAAGAAAAGGCTAATATGATCAAAAATGATACTGCAATGTAAGCGTTTATGCCCAAAGCCGTAATTAATACATCCCCCCATTCTTTCCCCCTGCAGGCATGTTGCTGAAAGCCAGTATTTTAAACACTAAACTTCATACGTCCCTCTTTTCTTGACTAGACTTGACTTTACATTTCTCCAAGTATTTGCAATTAGATTTCTGAACATACACCAAATTGCCATTCCTAATTTACTATCTGAGCCTAGCTGGATTTCACAAACAATACAGAAAGTTTCCATCTAGTAGATGTTCTCACTGCATTCATACACCACAAACCCCAGGTCTCTGCAAGACACTATGTTAACATCATTCTTTTGAAATTGAACACTTGAGCTCAAACCCGAGCCTCTGAGAAGCTCAGCTTTTCTTTGCTATTATTCCTCTGGCCAGTATCAGACAGGTTATTTAAGCATGCTCTTTTTCTTCAGTCTGTGCCAAGAGCTGTAGTCAGCACAGGCATGGAATTGGGAGCAACCTGTTGTATTTCAGGCATACTTTATTTTCCTTCTTCAGGCAAGAGTCGTAAACAACACTGGATCCAGTTTTCCAGTTAAAACATTTCATTAGGGTTATTATGCCCGTCTCTGGTTATACATATCACCTTCTAGAAAGCATACAATCATGTAGGAACAGCCTCACAAGGAAAAGTGTCACCTTCATCTCAAAGCAGTCCAAAGCCAAGGCATTAAGCAGTTAATCAGAAGCCTAGAAATTCAACTGAGGGCTCACACTGTACTCTACATCTGGAGCTACAGTATTAATGGGGATGCCAAAAACCTAACTTCTAAAAGGAAAGAGTGACACTATGGTTTTTATTGAATGGAAGGATGTAATTAACCAAACTCTGGAGGGCTCAAGGCCATGGATTTGAACCGAGAGAGGTGCTGAGAAAAGGAATCCAAATGGCCAAAAAGGACAGAAGCTTAAAAACCCAGTTTAGCAACTCAACGTGTATTCATGCCCAAGAGAGAGAAAAAAGTAAATGATTGATTGTGCGTGCCTCCGTAACACATCTGTACAAAAAAAATCCCTCTCATTTTCAGAGGTTATACAAACATGTACAGTCTTATTTATACTTAAAGAATCAAAGAGAAGTTATTAGTTGAAAGTTGAATAATATTGGATATCTGCACAGAATGCCAACAGGAATTTACGTACATTCATTCCCCCCAACCAGCACCAGAACTCTGAGGACAACCTTGCTATGTGTTCCCAATGTAAGAAAAGTTTAGAAGAATTGATGCGTTTGTCACAAGATGACTAAATGCTTTCACACAATTTCTTCATTTATTTGATCCATTCAGCTGCAAGTTAGAAAGGTCCTGCAGCATCTAGTAAAATCCCTGTTAAGAAAGATTTTGGATAGGAACTTTTCTGACCATTTATTCTGCTATTTGTACTTAGAAGTCGTCAAAAGGAGCAGAAAAAACTTCTCCTCAGGCTTGTGTTGGAAGAGCTGCCTTTGTAGTAGCAACAGTGAGAACTCTTATACAGAAAACACATTCATGGTCAGTGGCATTTTTCCATGTCAATATTAATTCAGAAGACAAAACAGGTGAGGGCCACATACAAGCTGTGCTTATGGGAAGGGCTGATCTAGGTCTGTGTTTAGTTATGTTCATTTCTAAATCCTAGATTTAAGCCATTTCCATGTCCTCGGTATTCCTCTTGGTAACCAAGGAAGTTCTTCATGAGAGAGGCAGAGATTCAGAGAATCCTGCTTTTAGATACACAGTTAGAATGTCTCTGCGGTGCACTGCATCATTAAGGGAGCAAAACAGATGCTGCATTGCATGGTCCTCCCTGTCCTTGGCTATCACGTCATTAATTGGAATTTAGGGTACTTAACACCTGGAAATGCCTGCTTTTCAAAGTATCAATTCCCTTAATGAGTCTGTCTGAAAGACAGCATATAATCTACATCACCTCCAAATTACACTCTAAATACCCAGTTAAATGATCTAATAAATAATGCTTCTTCTGGGCACATTTCACATTAAGGAACAGGAAGGGAAGGGACTCTACAATAAATTTCACAAACAAAGACTCATTGTCCAGGAAAGATTTCCCACGTGAAACATTAACTGTCCAGTCCTCAGTCTGCTTTCCTCCCGTGACTGCAGCTGTTTTACACTCCAGTGTTCTGTGGACTGAACCCCAACTAGATAATGTTCAAATTTTTGCTGCAAACTGTGACAACTTCTTTAACTCTGTTCACTATCAAGCTATGCTTTGTGCACATTCTCATTTCTTTTTGGTAATAAAAGAAAAAAAAAGATCTATCTGAAAAGTTATTCTGAAAGCTTGGTAACAAATGCCAGAGGATTCCTAAAGCCGGACCAAAAAACCCATCTTACAACATACACAACACGAAGTTAGTGTCACCAGACACACCAAGTGATCCATCTTCACATTTTGTTTTTGAAATTTTGAGCAGTAAAACTTGTTTGTAAAACTAGTGTGGTTCAAACTACTCTATTTCTTGCTATTGAATTCAGACAAACTTAACAGATACGTATATATCAAACTGACATCATATTGCAGGAGTTTCTTCCCTGCCTGCTTTTTTACCAATCCCCAATCCACCCCTCTTCTTTCCTGTCATTTATAATCCTGAAATGTCCTTTTTATTTGCTTTTGAGCTGCACTGAGGATTATTTTTATTGTTTTTATTATTTAAATTTCATCCTAGCTCCTGTCTGCCTTTAACTTTCACAGCTACTCTCCATTTCAATGTGCCTAAAAGCACATTCTTGTCTCCTCATCCCAGGAAAGGCTTCTGTGATCCCACTTGCCTCTTGAAGGCATTCAACTTTGCAAGATACCAGCAGCACCTACAAGTACACTGAGAAACAGCTGTAGACACTAAGCTATTCCTCATCAGCTTTTGCTAGGGAATGCAGGAGTTAACTCTTGCCCATGTCTTAAAACTGCCCCCTTTCTTTGGCAATGTATGCATCCCAGTTGATGTGGTAAATAGGAACAAACGAGGTAGTCATTTAGGATACTTTTGCCACACATCCCTCTGACATGGTGTGGAGCTTCTTTGCTGGGCTGTTCATTTGCTAGACTGTTTAGCCTGGAGAAAAAGAGGCTGAGGGGAGACCTTATCACTCTCTACAACTACCTGAAAGGAGGTTGTAGTGAGGTGGGTACTGGTCTCTTCTCCCAAGTAATGAGTGATAGGACAAGAGGAAATGGCCTCAAGTTGCACCAGGGGAGGTTTAGGTTGGATAGTAGAAAAAACATCTTTACTGAAAGGGTTGTCAGGCATTGGAACAGGCTGCCCAGGGAAGGGTTGAATCCCCATCCCTGGAGGTATTTAAAAGACGTGTAGATGTGGTGCTTAGGGACATGGTTTAGTGGTAGGTAGACTTGGCAGTGCTAGGTTAACAGTTGGTCTTGATGTTCTTAAAGGTCTTTTCCAACCTAAATGATTCTATGGTTTTATGAAACTGTTGACCAGGTCTAAGGGTGACTTACAGGCCTGTCAGCAAGCTGAGCAGAAAGCTGCCTATTACACTTTCATGGTGTGTATTAGAAAGATGTAAGCAAGATCTAAGCAGTGCTCTGGGAAGGAAAGACCTGCCTTCCTCTTCCCTCCCCTGAAATCTCCGAGATTTGCATCTGCTACGGAAAAGGAAGCCCCTAGAGACAGTTTCCTGCCTCAGTCTCTTTACCACTTTGGAGTTATCTTACTTAACTTGCCAGTCATGGGACAATGACCCTATGAGGCTGCCAAGGATTTTGCTCACTCAACTCCGACTTCTGCTTCGCAAGCACAGGTTCTTCCAAGCACAGCCTACCATCGCTGCCTGCGGCTTGTCTTTTACTTACAGCTGGCTTTCCCCTCTCACCTCCAACTGTGAAATTGCATCCCTCCTTCCCCCTCCTTTACTTTGCTGCATCTCCCATGTTCAGCATACCATCCTGGCAGCTACCTTCTCTGTGAGATCACTGGAATACCTCCAATATCTCCTTCATCAGCCTCTGCATGCAAAACCATATCTGAGCTCTAGGCAACACCCTAAGGGAGCCATAGGATTTTCCAGAGCAGAGTCAAATCTACTGCCTCTCTAGAGTCAAATAAATAGTCTAGGATAAAGGTGTCTGTAATCATCTCCAAATTCACATAGAGACAGTCGGTATTGGAGCAATCTTCATCACAGCAATTTGACCTTATCATTCGGAGCCCACCAAAGAAACTGTGAAATCGTTATTAAACTAGGATTACAAGGTGTAACAAACTTTTCTTCAGAAATGGTATTGGTCTAGATAGCCTGCTTAAGGAGGAGGATGGAGTAGGTGACCTCTAGCATCTCTTTCAATCTCACTTTTCTATGATTTTCTATAATCTCATGGAGAGATTCTCCAAGGGGCTTTAAATAAAGATAATTATTTTTAGTGAGAGCTGTGATACTAGTTTCACTGTGCAACTTCAAGGATGCTGTATAATGCTAAGTATATTATGCAGGTCCTGTGGAGCTTTCCCAAGTTAAAAAATGCTGCAATCGTTCCCTCCCTGAAGTTCTGGCTGAATGGCAGCACTGAGTCACTAATGACACGGTCAGATTTTTCATCCTTTTCCTCTGCTATTAAAAAAAAAAATTAAAAAAAATATTATGGCCTCCTTCTTTGTATTGTTGATTTTTCACTGTGTCTTCAGTGTACTTAGAAAAAACCCTAATGTTTCTACATATTTGCTCAGGTAGGGAGTTTGACCTTTCATGGGGATTTTGCCTTAATTAAAATCATCTGAAACAAGTGAAGTTTGCTCCTTTTCAAAGTAATTGGATTAATGCAAATATTTTCAGTGCCTACTTCAAACTAGTATAAATGGTCTGACATTAAATGAGGTTAAAGAGTCCCCTATAAACTACCACTACTGTTATTAAATTTAATTAAGATAGAACAGCAGGCAGTTTAAATGGGAAAGTGTTGCACGAAAATGGCAGCACAGAAAAATGACTCCAGTGTTGTCATTAAAGCTAATTGGAAGCAAGGGTTTCTAAATGACAATGTAATTAATAGGCTAATGAATACTATATTAGGATTGTTATTAACAATGAAATTTGCAAACATACATGGAAAACTAGTTAGGGATATCACACCATTAGAGATACTACAAGGTAAAACCCCACAAACAAATTACACAGCACTTTATCTGATGATGATACAATGCTCCAGCCACGTAGCAGTAATTAAACTTTTTGCCCTCTCACCCTCCTATTCTATCAAATTAAGTGATAATTATCACAGATTAGCTATAAAGCGTGTGCTTTGAGAAATTCTGCCATTCTAAAATTCTGCATAGGGCTCATGGAAGTAACATTGTTTGGTAAGGCAATGATTAAAGTTGGGGGAAGGCCAATGACTGCATGCAGCCTATGCCTTGCAGCTAAAACCAAGACACCTTTGGGATTCACCACTAAACAAATACTCCACACAGTTGAACAATAAGGGTTCTGGCTAAACTAGGCTAACGTAGTTTTATGCATAAATGAAATTATTTCCACTTTTAATAGGAGTATTTGGGCTAATTACTTTTCCACGAACCCCTGCTAAATAGCAGATGGAAAAGCGCTGGCTCAGATCGAGGAGACTGTCCTTTGTATGGCAGTTTGTCACCATTTCAGTGCTTGAAGGCAAACTGCAAGGACAGGGCAGGAAGGATGAGAATCCCCAGTGAGGAGGAGACCATTGTCAACAATGTAAAAGGTGAGAAAATGAATGAATTACAGAAGAGCCTGATGGTGGTTTAAGATGTCTTGCTCCAGAAGAGCTTGGATGTGTTCACAGTGACCTTAAGGAACCTAGTATTCTTGCTGGCTTAAGATAGTCTTACTAGGAGATATCACAGTCGAACAAGTGTTAGATGTAACATGCCCTTCTCACTGGGCATGGTTTATGTTTTAATTTGTTCCTGCAGAATGTGTCACCATTTTTTGAGCCTAAAAACCACATTTGCAAGTTTGGCCTTAGGCATGTAACAAGAAGTCCTGCTTGTCCTGAGATTAATTGTTAATCACTGATATTATTACTTTTAATCAGGAACAGAGGCTCTAGAAAGCAGCATTTTGATTTTATAAGCTTTTCCATAATGCAAAGATAATTGGTTAATAAGACACTAATTAAGCAGACTTGTGACAGATCTGTCTCTGGTTGGTTTCTGCAACATTGTTATTTTTATACCTACACACTCTTAGCAAGAGGGGTCTGTCTTTTGTTAAACTTGTTAACATGAAGGACTGAGTAAAAAGACCTGTCTTTCAGAAAAGCCAAGTATCATCTCAAAGGGCTCAGCATATTCAAATAAGGAAATATTGTTTTCCCAGAGACTGCAAATGGAAAAACATCCAGGCCAGAAAAGAATATAAGGTATGCTACAGAACAACCAAAATTGCTGGATTTGGATTATGGAGGCAACATATGCCCAAACTGCAGGATTTCATAAGACATCTGAGAGGGGAAAAAGTGAAGTGCTGATTAAAAACTTAAGACCAGAATTTTAAAGAAAGATTTTACCTAACCAGCAAATACTAGATGAGAAAATATGATACAAGAGTGAAGGTGTGATTACAAAAGGGAAGAAAATAATAATAAGCATTTTCCTGCAATTGTACTGGACTGATTTTCTTAGAAGACCTTGCAAAGAACTCCAGTTTATAAGCATTTTTACAGGTCACAAAGGTTAAACTTTCACCAAGAAAAAGAATTTTGAGTGGTCAGATCTGAAGATTCAGACTTCTAAGCTAGAATATAAAACAGAATCATAAACAACAGGCAAACTATTGAATAAACACATGGAAAATTACACAATTTCCTCTGCCTCTACAAAGAAGCATTTCTAGATAAACATATATTTCATCCTTAATTGGTCCATCCAAACAAACTGAAGCGTATTGAAAAAATTATCAAAACATATCTTCAAACCAAACATATTTAGTGGACACCCCCCCCCAAACATCTGGAGGAGACAGCAAGAGAAAAAAAAGACAATGGCAATTTCTAGGAAAAGATGGTTTAAATAAACCCAGGGTTTATCTCATATCCCTTGACTCAAAAATTGTAATTACTTCATATTCAAGATTCTTTCCTTCACAGTAACCATTGTGACCCAAAGAAAATTTTCCAGCAACTACTCTTTTGCCAAGATTGAAAATATTGACATTCTTTAAATAAAAATCTCTTTATGTAATCCTTGCTTCACAGTATTTGGTTGAGCCAGTAAGCTCAGAGCCATACTCAGTTACGTGGACAGAATGAAACTCTTAAAACATCAACAAAACTGATCATATTGAACCCTGAAAGAGACTGCATCTTGCAAGATAAGAATTAGATTATTTCAGCAGTTCCCAAAATGACATCCTATCAAAAGATGAAAATCTTTGGCTGGCATATACATTTCTTACTTGTAATCCCTTGAAAGGGAAAGGTATACCTTTACTTTTAGGTTGCTATTGAAGTGATCAGAGATAAAGTCACTTTATTCCCAAATGAAGGCAACAGAAAACAGGTGTTAAGACTATTCATTTATGCATATCACTCTAACTGCTTTGCCTTAGTTTTCTGAATCTCCTTGTGTAGAGAAGTTCTTATGTGGGTTAACATCAAAGTTGTTACAACATGTTCAGACTTATGTAACACACTTTTTGGTTGTTGATGGAAAGATTAAAAAACCCCACATTCATGCTAGTGTGAAGTATGGCTGAAAGGAATCTTCCTAAAATTGGCAGCAAAAGCAGAACTTGTAATTCAAACGACTATGCTTTGTGATTGAGTCTTGCTGCTCCTCAAAACCAGCGGGGAAAAAACCACTACTTGTTTCAACAGACCATAAAATTAATACTTCTGATCTTTACCTCTGAGTAAAGTGCCAGCTTAATCATGCTATTGATGGAAACAAAATACAGTTTTATTTGAAGTAATCAATCCTGTTTCTGTTCTGCTACAGATTGCTTTAGTTGTCTGTAAAAGGTTGACTTCTGTACAGTCCAGAAAACACATGCACACACTGCTTTTAGCTACAGCAGTTGCTGCCGTTCGGTCCGGCTAGCTTTCTGGCAGACAAGACACTTTTCAGCAGATTTATGGCTACATGGGGTTGTAAGCATTATATCACATATTCACAGGCACAGATTGGTCCTGCTTTTCAAATCACAGTATGTCCCAGTACTGTTGGCAATGTTGGCCTTGGTAATGAAGACAACAATATGTCAAGAAATTGAGCACTTCCAAAGGGTGACTAGGTAGCAACTGCCTTTTTCGACTACTCTTTCCACCCTTTCTGTGTGTGTAGAGTCCCAGGTTTTTAAGCATGGTGGGAGGAGCCAAGGGAAGAGGGAGAAGGAGCTATGTCTGTGTTCCCCAGCCAGAAACTTTTCCCTAGTGTGTGTCCACAGATAAACATAATACCTAGTTCTGTCTGCTGGAGCCATCAGTACAAGAGTTAATATTTACATTTTCTTCATACTGTTGACTGGCTTGAAAAATCAGTGTTAAAAAAGTATAGTTCACACAACTCTTTTCCTTATTGTTCAAAACACTTTACTTCCTGGACAATATCCCATCAGTTACATCTAGTTCATTTATGTAAAGTTCTTCTCATGACCCTTTAGGCTATGAAGACTTGACAAATTAAAAGCTTAAATTCTGTAGAATAAATCTCCGTTGACTGCAGAAAAAATTCATGGTGTATGGATGTAAGCTGAGCGAACAAGTTAATTCCTCAACTACACACCTTTTTGGTTTAGTATTCATTAATATCCCTCATTCGACAATGGTCTCATTTACAGATGTGCAAGGGAAAACAGAATTGTGAGATTTAGTCAGTCAAGAAAAGGAAGCTTATAAAGGTCAGCTCATGTAAATAAAGAGGAGACATGTTACCGCATAGTTTCACATACAGTAAATAAACAGTAATTCCTAGCTTTTATATAGTACTTTTCAGTTCCACATGAAACAAAGCTAACACTTCAATTTGCAGTACTAATTCCAAATACACAAAAGAGTGATCTTAACAAAGTCAAGATTTGTTCACAAATTGCAAAAGAACTTGATTTATGATGCAGGTCTTCTGTAGCAATTGTAAACTCATTTTTTGCTCAAAAGGTTAAGAAATCGGAGTTTCTCCATCTCCTTATCTTCTAAGGTGGGTAAGGAAAAAAAAAAGGATGGGAAAAACCCCAGCTATCTAAATTGTTAAAAATCCTAACCAACATCCCACCTGAAAATCAATTTTATCTGTTCACTGGGCTATCTGGCTAAGAGAAGTTAAGATACTTTTACTGAACTGGAGCTTGTCTAAAAACTTACAAACCTTAGTGAACTATCCTGAAACATTAAATCACTGAGCTCCTCTCAACATTTACCCCTTTTTCAATTTGGAAATAATCTGTTTCCATTTCTTTTCAACATGTCCTTTTGACCTCTCTTACTTTTTGCAATAACACTCATATATTTTACTCAAACGGTCTATTATTTCACACGGTCCCACACCGAACAGAGTCAAAGGTTCTAGAAAACCAATTAAGTTGGTTGTGGCTTTTGGAACACAAATCTTTTTAAAGCTTCAAAGATATCATCTGCATATCTGCTAACTCTCCTTGATCATCTACCATAAGGAGTTGTCTGTTTGTTAAAGTCAGCACTTTCTCCTGTCCTTGTGATTCCTAGATGTAAAGATAGGCCATAAATCCTCCTCAAGAAGTCCATGTTAATGGTTTCACTCACAGGATCATCATCTCTAATCTTGACATTCACACTTTGAAAGTATCTTCATCTTTCTACATGACAGTAACGCAAAAGTGAACTTTTTCCAAGTGAAAATTTATCTTAGAAAACTGACCCTTTTCTATATATATATATCTATTCCATATATGCTAACTAGCATCCTATTGTTTATTTGTTATAACACCGTGAGCCATTGTAACAACAGAGAAGGAAGTCATATAATATTTTGTTTCAGGTAGAAATGTAGTTTCCCCAGAAGTGAAAGTTTCAAAATCCTCTATACTAGTAGACAATGATCATGTAGCAGCAAAACAGCAGGCTATACCAATTTATACCAGCTGATGTTTCCATACCTGACATGTGGTTCAAATCTGACTTAATCTCTAAAGATCAGCGATTTGCTGGGAGAACATGTTAATAGGGAAAGATTGCAGCAAAGTAATTTTTTTTTCCAGTTTTTTTCAAATATTTTGTGGAATACTTTTCACTGTAAACACCTAAATCATGGTTTGAAAAGTAAGTTAAAAGTTATCATAAAGCTATAAGCCATACAATAGAGCTTAATTGCTGGAAGAATAAAAATATACTGAAATTTTTTGAAAGCTTAATTAAAAAAATATCTACTGAAGTTGCAGTAGTTATCACTTAACAGCATCCAGTACGCACTCAGATAAGGATATTAACAAATGAGACAAGCCTGGTGGCAATGTTTGAGGGATGCTGTGCTAGCGCGGTCCTTCAGTGTGCTGTCTCAGTGGAAGTAGGGGATGGAGATCTATGCAGCAGCAAAGAAACAAGGGTTATTGATGTGTTAGAAACCACGGAAGCGTCTGAGAATGGTCACATAGGAATTAGGGCTTCTCCCCCCAAAAAAGGTGGCGGGATCAATAGCCCGACTGAAGTGCATCTACACCAAAGCGTGCAGCATGGGCAACAAACAGGAGGAGCTGGAAGCTGTTGTGCAGTGGGAAAACTATGGCATAGTTGCCATCACGGAAACATGGTGGCAGAAAAGGAGGCTGAGTGGAGACCTTATTGCTCTCTTCAACTACCTGAAAGGAGGTTGTAGCGAGGTGGGTGTCAGTCTCTTTCCCAAATAACAAGTGATAGGACGAGACAAAAAGGCCTCAAGTTGTGCCAGGGGAGGTTTAGATTGGATATTAGGAAAAATTTCTTCACTGAAAGGGTTGTCAGGCATTGGAACAGGCTGCCCGGGGAAGCCACCATCACTGGAGGTGTTCAAAAAACACATGGATGTGGCACTTCAGGACATGATTTAGTGGGCCTGGTGGTGTGTGGTTGACAGTGGACTTGATGATCTTAAAGGTCTTTTCCAACCTTAATGATTCTATGATTATAGCCACCAGAGATCAAGTCAATTATGTCAGTAAATATAGTTCAGAGTACAAAGCCTAAAGTGATAAATTGACCCATAGCTGATTGAGTAGCTCATTAAACTATGATAGCCGTGCTTGCTCACAAGATCTGATGATAATGGCAGCTTCAACACTCCATTGTAGATTACTGAATTTAAAGTGAATTTTAAATATCCGTGGTCTATAACAAGAGGAATAAGGCCTTACTCTGCATTCACCTGATAGCTGGTGCCTCCAATTATGCCACCTTTTTTTGTTGGGTTTTGGCAGAGGAGGGAAGGGAGATGAGTTAAGGGGAAAACTCATGCCAAAGGGGACAGCCAAGACTGAAGGACCATGTGGCAAGCTGAATAAACAAAACCCTTTACAAGGTGAAAAATATGCAGTGTCCCAATGGCATTTCCCTTCATCTTGTGCAAAATTTAAGTCCTAGGGGACAAACTCCAGTGCAGAATTCAGAGAAATTATAGTAAAGGCTTGGAAGGTGAGGTGGAATTTGCGTTAGTATAAATGACAAGGTTTTTGAAAAAAGCTTGCTTTGTTTTGTCTCTCCTTATTCTTTTGTTATGTGGCATTCCCTCACTATAATTATCTCATATCATTCAGTGAAAGAATCCTTTGTAGTGGGAACTGAAAAATACACGTTAGAGAAGTGAAAATGCAAACAGGTTACTTTATGCAATTAATTATTTAAGGAAATGTGAGGCAGAAAACCCAACCTAGTAAAACAGTCAGTTAGATAAGCAATTTATTTCCTGGGAGCAGAAGGTCTGAAGTTTGGCTCTAAGCAAGTAAGCAGCTCTTCTCACAGCAGCAAAGAGTAAGGAATGTCACACCTTCTGCTAATAAGTCTCTGAATAAAAAAGCAAAAGTTAATGCTAATGTACAGAGTGGTCTATTATATGCTGCTTTATTGCTGTAAATTAATATTAAAATATGAATGGGGAAGAGGGAAGAGGAACTGAAGTGTAGATGTGACCTGTCATTTTCATCTCTGCAAGAAGGGGAATTTCTTCTGTAATGCTTCCACCCTCATTAGAAAACACAATTTTAAGTGCATGTATTCCTATATATGCGTATGTTTTTCTCTTGTGAAAGTGTTTGTAAATAACTGAAGCCATGCACTGTGGGGGGAGTGTCATAAACATTAGTAACGGAGAATACAAATGCCTACCGATAGAATTGCGTGCTTCTTCCCACGCTGCAGGACCGTTCCCTGCAGAGGAGCTGTCAGTGTTTTGCTGCCAATGTTCTTGTTTCCTCTCAACATGCAGAAGCGCAAGCCCATTGTCAGCACGGCTTCCGGAGAGGATTGATAGCCAAAATTACCCTCTTTCTTTTGTTTTTGATAGACAACTGAACATAGGTTGAGCTTCCTCTTTACTTGTGGAGTTCAGCATTTTCCTATGAATGATACCCTCCCCTGGTAAAGGTTATGAAAAATCCTTTAAACTGTGGATTACAGGGTTTTCCTGCCTTTGCTGTAGAAAGAGCTAGCAGGATTCAGGCCTGAAGGGCATGCGATCTATAAATGTCGTGTATTAAGATGAAAGAAGGAAAAAAGCTTCTGGGTGATACTGTGAGGGAAACTGGTCTCTTCACCCCAACTCTGGCTTAAATCAGGTGAGGTTTGATGTTATGAGACAGTTGTCTCAGGTTAGTAGTATTGCTCTATTTCAAAGGATGGAAACTTAGTCCTACTACTCACAAACTAGGCTATGCTACTTGTGAGAGTCTGGTTTCAGAGTTAACATTGTGTAGACAACAAGCAGCACAAAAGTCCCATGAGTCCAAACCTTAAGGCCCATAGAATCTTTTTCTTCCACTTTCTCAGTTGTGTAAGTGTTTGGGATAGCTAAACTGGCCCTGATCACCACTGTGAAGTTCAGCTTAATGTTAAAATTATCTTTCGTGCCCAGTATCCGTGTGGTAACAGGGGCTCAGCCCTGTGATCATGACAACCCAACCCAAAGCTCTGGACAGTGCAGTGACAATGTCTTGTGTTGTATGACACTAGATCGAAAAGTGCTGAAGCAAATGTGAGACAACGTCAAATCCTGTTAGATCAAATTGTGATGAAGGTTTTGCTGGACTGTGTCATGTTCCATGTGACAAAATGGTATCTGGCTGAACTGTTACCTCAATTACTTTGTGAGTTGTCCTGCTTAGCCCACATGTCATGCTAAGCAGGATAAACAGCAACATCAGACATTGTTGTTACTCCCAATAAGGTTGCTGGTGACCTGGATGAACTTAAAATAAGTTCCATTTTTAGTTTTGTACTGAAGGAACCTGGATTCTTTTTATATAGTTATTTGTGTCTTCTGTGATGTTCAGCAATCTTACTGTAACTGGAAAGCTGGATTTGCTGAGGTTGCCAATATCATATTCTCTTCCCATCTTAAAAGAGCTGCCAAATGTCTGGATACATAGGCTGTATCTTATTCCTTGCTATTTTTGTGGCAAAATAAATAAAAAAAAGAAAAATTCAATGAAACTCTTAAACTTCTTTTGGGTTATATTTATTAGCATCACTTCCTGTCTCACATCTGGCTTCCAAACTTAAAGTAATAGCTTCAGACTGATGTCTTGTCCAGACCCATCCAAGAAAAGCCATCAGGAACGAGACAAACCAAACAGGTTTGGTAACCAGAGGTGGCTACTGGGTCTCTGAAATGTGCCATCTTGCATGTGGGATGATTTAAAATAAAAAGTATGTTCTGGGGAGAGGCAGAAGCTAGCAGCTTACAGTGTTTTCTGCAAGGTTAGCATTATGTCACAACTAGCACTTGGATGGTTCAGCTACAAAAGTGATCCTTCTCGAAGGGAGAATCCGTAGACTGCATTACAATAATCACATTACTTTACAGATGTCTTTCAACCATGATGTAATAGAATATCAAGTGCATGCGGAAAAGGAAGTAGAAAAATTATGACCTAATAGTTGGAGTGCTCCAAATTTACGTGAGAGGACAGACAAATAGAGGTCAACTCTGGGAGTAGTCTCTGGCCTTAAACTTGAAAAAGACTAATAATTTTATATTTCAAAGGAATTAAAAAGTGGGGAGGGGATGAAAGGGTCAAGATTAACCCTTAGTTAAATTTGTTCTGTCTGGCTGGTATCACATAAGTGAAAATTCATAGCGGATATAGGCTTTTTCATTGTAATGCTAGAGCTGTATTGATTAACTCCTCACAGTTTAATAGCTGACCTGACATTGAGCCAACAGCTGCAACAGAATACTTCGTTGCTGTGTATTTTCTGTTCACGTGTTGTGAACATTTTAATAAATGTGAATTGAATCCCACATAAAAAGCCGCAATTTGAAGAGAAAAATGAGAAAACAGTGTTTGAAGACTTGACCTCCTGGATCAGATCAGAGTTTCTAGCAGCCTCAGCAGTGTAATCTCATGTTTTTCACAGTGGTCAACATTCCGCTCAGGGAGGGAACATGAGAAAAAGGACAAGCATAGTATAACCACAACATGCCTTTTAGCAGTGAGGAAGGTGGGGATTTCTAAGTTGGAGACTGCCTGGATTCCTTCTAGTCTATAGATGGCAATTTCTTCAATGTATTTATTTTACCAGCTGCAGGAGTTGCTCCTTTAGCTTGATAGGTAGGCATGTGCCAGACAGTTTGGATTCAGTGTTCCTTGACAGTGCCTGAAGTTCCTGCAGATCTGAGTTTCATACTGACTCGGCTGGGGTTTTGCTTGTGAAGTGATTGTTTTTTCTTTCAGTTGCCACCAGTAAGAAATCTCAGTAACAATCTTGCGTGCAAAACCACTTTTTTTTCCCCTTCTCCCTCTGCCTACCACCCACCAGTAAAAAGTAAGGCTTGACTATCCCTGGCTAACAAATAGAATTAAGAAAGTGACTGCCACTTAATGATGTTACAAATTATTGCCTACCACTGTAATAAGTAATTATTACTTGTGTGCTTTAATGCAATTAATTATATACATCAGCTTAAACAAGTGCACTTCCTTGCTGAGTTGAGAAGCAGTAGTGGTTAGAAGGGCAGGGGTGCCAGGTCCTTTTCCTATTACTTATGGATGGAATATGCAGATTTGAATACATTGATTGTACTCACCTCTCTTCCTGAAACAGCTTTCCCCTTAAAAAAAATCCTCTTACAACATCTAGAGGCATTGAATATAAAAACTCTAGTGCTGATAATGTCGGCACCTTACTTGAAGTGTTTGCAAATCCTCTTTTTTCTTTTTCCCCTTTCCCCCCCACCCCTTTCTCCTGTCAAAATCAGAAGTCTAAATGCACTGCATGAGCAGACTAGCCCTGGCTATCTGGTTTAGGAAAGGAAGCTTAGTAATTACAGTCACTGAGAGACTGGACTATTTTTTGTTTTCCATAAGTTCCTGTAGAATATTTTGCTTTCACTAGTGGAGAAAACCTATAAAATATGACCAGGTGGTGTGTGAACGGTGGGTGATTTAGATGCCTTCAAACTCATGACATAATTACACAGAAGGACATGGCATTGTCAATGTTTAGGGCATTTAACATGAAATGCTCATAGACCTAGTAAAATTTAAATTGCATCCCTAATTACCAAATACATCTCATCAGTTTCTGTCACTCACTGCACAAATGTGAAAAGTTGGCAGAATTAGAGCACTTTACTACTCTGTTTACTGAAGGGAAATCTTTATGAATTTACCTCTGGAGAGTAAAAGACTTCTGACTTTTTCAGTGCTACATCAGCTTCTGTCTTCTCTTGCATACAAATACTCTTACCGATGCTTCATTATAAAGTGAACTGCTTTAGAAGTCGCCATCACTTTTATACGGGTAACAGTGCTGAATGGTTAAATCCTATTGTCTGCACTTTCTATAAAAGTCATTAAAGTGGAAAAGAGCTACCTCTAAATTGAAATTCTGCCTTCACGGTCATTATCATTTTACCTCTTCTGCCTTGTCTGACACATACTGGTGTATACTCTAAGAGTAGAAAAATATACCCAATTTCCAATTAAAAAAACAAAGCAATACAATCTCTGTCAAGTCAGAAAATGGGAAAATATCCATCAGCACATTGCTGTCATGGCCTTTAGTTTTCATGTCAATGACCCATAAAGCTATTCTCAAAGCCGTCCATTCCCCGTTTTTTCTGCTACATTATTGCTTGTTCATCATCAGATTCTTATAGCTGGGATGGTGAAGATCAGTCTGATTCTGTATCCTTCAGCAGAATAACTCCCAAAACATAATTTGAAATGCAGGGAGGCATGTGTACCTTAAGCACTAATTGTTCATGTGTTCCTTAGACTCATTATTAATCCCAAGTGCTTATTATAGTGATATCAATGAGATTTTAATAGTTTTGGTGGGTAATATCTGATTCAACACTCAAACGGAAATAATCTTCTGTATTAGCCGGCATGCACCAGCAGCTGGCATTTTTTAGTATTAACTAGGGGTTTAATAAAGTAAAGAAAAATAAAGTATACCAATGCCCTCATACACAAACTCTGTTTATGCAGAAGATTACTGGAGCACGTTCAGTGGAATTGGTCAGTCTAAGGGTGAGAAATATCCTTTGTCAGTCTAGTGAAGTAATCAGTCAAGAACTGTAGTAGTCTGCGCAGATTCTCCATACCACAGCACTAGCTGAATATAATTGGTTAAAACACAGACCCACTTTGCTCATACCTAAAGGTACAACCTGAGGGAACTCACTCTCACAAAACCCTTATCTTATCTTAACTCTGTAAAATCAAAGAAATGTCATGAGGAGAAGCTGAATTATCCAACTGGTAGGGCATTGGATTAAGACCCTGGGAAGCTGGGGCTAAATTAATCTTTTGCAAAGGGGAATCAAAACATTAGATGTCTCTGAAGTAAATGCCCCAAGTACTTCAAGGGGACAGTTCATTTGACCTGAGACATGTACTTCAGATGTGATTTGCTTCTCTCAACCTAGTGATTATAAAGGATATAGCAGCTTTGAATTTAAACCCTATTTTTAGGTAGTGAAGCAAAAGTGGGGAAGTCCTGCTTGTCTGCTCTCACCAGCATTTTGCAATTTTCTGTGTTTCCTCTGCAGCTTTTGCTTGTCTTTATTTAGATTTGAAGCTCATCCAGGGCAGAGGAGGTTCACTTTCTTTAACAAGGCCTGTTGCAATAGGATTATAATCTCTTTTTGGATACTTAGAGGCTACTGTAATACAAAATGCAGAAAGAGCTCATCTTTAAATTTATCTCAAGAGTTAGCTTGTATATATGCATACATTCACACACCTGTATATTTGTTTAATGAAATAACATTCTTTTTACTTGCTAAGGTCAATGTTTTCTTTAAAGCAAAAGCCTGACATTAGTATCTCAACCTACATGCAAGAAAGCATAACCCTTGGAGTGAATTACAACTGTTGTAAAAGATAAGTAATTAGTGAATAGCAGATGGTGTCAGAGTGCATGGGAGATATACCCAAGTTCTCTAAACATTTGAGAAAATAAAACCCAGAATTATTGCTGGTGTAACTCTCCTGCCTTAGTGTGACTGCCTTTATTCTTCAGATCACTGGCTACAGGTGATCAAGCTCTTCCTTTAAATGACAAAATGTTCTTACTTGTGTGGTTATATGCTTAAACAATGATCCACAAAATGATAAAAAGCTTAGGAAAGCATTTTTAGTAGAGGTACTTTCAAACCTGCCCTGTGTTTGACCTACCTTTCCTCCATCAAAATCATTTGGAATTTTGCCAAGATTTCAATGGCAAAGGTCTTGTCAAAAGGAAGAAGAATCAGAGCAGTGCTGATAAGTCAGAAATACTCTGCTCCTGAATCCACGTGCTTTTTTATGTGACCAAATTTCTAAATCAGTATATGGAATTCATGGCCCATTTGGGCAGTGTATGGAAGTCACGGTTCAGGGTGATTGTTGCAGCCTATGGCCATGTCCTCTCCACCTTTCTGAGCACCTTGGGTGTGATCAGGTCATGAACTGTGGAGCAGGTGATTTTTTTCTGAAATACAGTCCTGTCTGCTTTGCATATCAGGGCTACAGTAAGGAAATACATGGCTTGCCTTAGTAGTAAAGTTTCTAATTTCTTCTCCAATCAACATAGTTTATCTTTCACTGTCAGTCTTTGTGAATTTAGTCATCTAGAATGGACTTAGTATTAGGAGGAATGCTTGAATTTAAATCACTCTCATCTCTATGAATAGTATGACAGCAGGAAGGATAATTTCACCTCTGGCTGTATGTGTTGGGTCCACTAACCTAACCAAAAACCCAATAATGCCAATGCGTCCCACAGAGATATTGTTTTGCTTGCAAGAATAAGTTTTTAGGAGGTTTAGTCAGTGCCGATTTCATGAGACAGTAACTAGAGTGGTAGTTGAGGGCTTTATTTATTTATCCTTCAATTTCAATCTTAGGTGGCATGCGTATGCGAGAAAATGAAACTTGACTTTATAAGACAACTTCTTAAACTTCAGTGTTTGATTCAGACTTAAGTGGCTGTTTCCAATGAGTTGTGTTTTGGATTGGGTTTTTTTGGAAGTGACTCATTCATCTCTCTTATGAGTGGGATTTGACATTTGTTTGTTGCAATGTGGAGATGGTTGACTTGTGGTGACTTTTTTATTTGGATTTCTTCTGTAAGACATGCTACTTTTAATATTAATTCTATGAAAAAAATTGTACACAGAAAATCTACTGCAATGACTTTCAAACATTCAAAATATAGCAAGGACTTGTAACAGTTTTAATCAGCTGGTCTTTTAGCATGCAATTTTACATACAGCTACCACGGTTAAAACAGAGAATGAACAGGGTTATATCTGGGGTGGCTGCAGAAACAGCTGAGATCACACCTGCCCCAATCTGCAAAGGAGTTTTAATAGTCCCAGACATCAGCCAGCTGTGGCTTATTTCTGACATTATGGCTTCTCACAGAGATGCTTCTCATAGCAGGACCTGTTTCTGCTTAAATGAAGACCTGCCTTACCTGTTTACAGTATTGAATTTGAACCATTGTAATCTTCACAAGATACTCAAGCTCTTTGAAGTCTGTGCACATGCAAGGCTTTTTCCTTCCTATTCTTTCCAGTCAAGTATATTGGTACTTGTTTATTATCAGATTTATCTTTAGATTTTTACAGTCTCCTTTCCCAATTGCATACTATTATCACCTCTTTATGCTAATGCTCTCCCTAGCTGCCTGTATTATCACCCCTCCATTTATCTTCTTATCGTGTGTGATCTACAGTACTCATTAGCTTCCTGTTCTCAGATCACTTTTTGCCTTCTCAGCATGCCAGATGACCTTTTTATCACTCAGCCATGTGTCACAATCAGCCCATATAATGCTTCATATTTCCTTAGTATTCCTTAGCTTTTTATTTTTGTGCTGCTTATTACCTCTTGCCATTCATTTCTGTCCAACAAGGCTTTTTTCAATGCTGACTCAATTAGACCGGGTTTTTGCTAGTACTCTATCAGTTGTCTTCATTGCCTGGGTAGTACATTATTGATTTCAATGATTCAATATATTAGAGTATATAATTCCTAGCAAATTTCTTTCTCCATCAAGTTTATTTAATCCACCCTCTTCCTAGTCTTCTGTTCAGACCAGACTTCATATTCATGAGGCCAACAGTACATTAGCTGCTTAACTCATTGATTCTTACACCTTACAAAGTGCTTCATCCATAATCTTACACATTCAGCCTGAATTCAGCCAACTTGTAATTCTTGCTCTGGATATGGCTACTTGGAGCACTTGTTTAATGTGTATTTTAGACAATTTATATGCCTGAGTTGATACTTTTGTGGCCACTGCATAAAATGTTTCAACTCATTGGCTCCAAGGTACTTAAACTTGTATTTCCAAAGCTCCCTTCAAGTTTTATGATTGCTCGTGTTAAATAATGAACTTCAAAAAAAAAAAAAAAAAGAGGAGCGTTGTTGTTTTATCCTAAAGATCTTTTCATTAACAGCATGACTTTTGAGGGCTTGGAGACTTGTGGACTTTTTTATATAAATCCTTTTCAAAAAGAAGCTTTCCTTGATCCTATGGAAAATGTCCTTAGTCTCACAGGGGTTTTGATAAGGTAACTGCTCAGATATCTGTAAATCTGATCTTCCATATAAAGTTTCAACTGCCATGTGCAAACATCCAGATATTGCATAAAATGCCATAAACTATATAATATGATGACAGAAAAAAATGGAGAAGAAGATAAAGACTTTTTTTGATAAGCAAATCAATTATTGAGCCCTGAGGTTTACATACTTCATGGGTTGTAGGACTATAAGGAACAATCCTGGGAATGGATAGCGTGGCTTTAGTTTTCTTGTTATTTTAAAAGATTCCCAAAGTACTGGAACTTTTCCCAGCTCTGCATTATGCAGGAATGTAGTAATTAGCACAGACTTCTGAAGTATTGGGACCTTATATTTGGATAGCTATCCTAAAATGTATTTTGAATCTTTCTGTTTTAAGAGTTTTTTCAGGTTTGATCAACCTCCTGGATTCGGCAAACAACTGTGATTATAGAAAGGACATGGTTGAACCAATTCAGAATTTTGCTGAAGAAATAAATAAGTTCTGCAGCAAAAGAAAGTCCAGCAGTCGAAAAAGTATTGACTAAATGGCTCAACATTGAAGATAATTCCTTTCTCTTTCAAACTTATGACTCTATGCACATACAAAACAGTCCAGCCACAAATCGCTTTCAATATGTCTCATTCCTCTCACAGAGTATAATCAGAATAGATGGAAAGTTTTTTTGCTACTAAGTATATATGAGGCTAAATCCTGCATGCTTGTGGCTGGACTATCTGATTATAGATATTTTTATAGTGTCCTATATTCTGTACTGTACTTCATCCAGAAGCAGTCTGACAGGAGACAAGAGGGTGGCATGTAAGTTTAATAGTCGTTTGTTCATCTTCTCTTCTGTCAGACAGGCACCACATGGGGTTTTCTGGTCATCTTCATCATTAATCACCTGGAATACGTTGCAGTGGTCTAACAGGGAAGTATTTAATTACCTGATGATGATGATTGGAAGAAGAGGTTGTAAAAAGCTTAGTTCATCAAAAGGGAAAAATAGTTTGAGACCCTTGCTTTGATGTCAATAAGGAAGCCCAGCTAAGATGACTGCAGACTACCATCGCAATCGAGAGGCATATTACCAGTGGGGAAACAGGAATCGGAATCTTTCAAAATTCTCTAAATATTGCATTGACTTTGTGCTTAGAAGCACTCTGTTGGCACTCTTACAGGAGGTACTTACAGGCTACCCTGAGACACAAGTGGTAGAGGCTAGAGACGAGTTTAACCTTGAGGATATCCTAGTTCCAAGTTAGATTCTTGTTCTGCAGACTCCTACTTCAGGGTAACAAGGAGGTAAATTAAACCAGCTTCTGAAATTGCAGTATTTTTACCATCCAAGGAAGCAACCTCCTACATCTGAAGGAAACAGCTAAATCGTATTGGTCATTACTCTTACTATTGCCATTATAGCTGAGAAGATCTTCAGACCAGCATAGATGACCTCGTGAGTGTGCTGTCCAAAGGAAGGATAAAAGCAAACCTTATGTTCTTCAGGTAATGGCTGATTTCCCCATCAGAGATGTCGTGGTACACCAGAAGCTTACCAGTTTTCTTCCCAGAAGGACAAATATCTGTGGAGAAGATTCATTCACATATGCACCACACTGTATTGCAGTGGAAACTTATGATATATCCTTCCCTTATCCATCTGGTGATGAGTAGCAACAGTACAGTCTATTTGGTCAGGAAGTTAACTGCAAAACTTAAAATCTAACATAGATCTGTTATCAACTGCTCATTGCTTTCCCTATGCAGAGAAGATGTGAAAGAGGACATCTGCTAGTTCTTTGAGAATTATATTACAGTTTTATTTTTCTTTAATGTAAATCTGTGATTTTTCCCATCAGCCACAGTCTTTCTGAAAGTAAAAGTGAAAGCTGCAAAAAGGAGGTGCTTTGCATAAATAGGGTTTTACTTCCCCCCCATGAAATAAACGCAGGGAGTGGCTAATGAAGTGCATAATTTTATATGGCTGAAAATCACTGTAAATACCTATTTCACTTATAGAAATTCTTCGTTTCATTACTTTATCCATGGATAAGTAAGTGCCAGCAGGACTGCTCTAGTAGACAAAGGCTCATAAATCAAAACAGGAATTCAAATGTGTTTTGATCTCTGTTGTTTCTCCCAGTACGTACATATGTTTCCTTCAGAAGTTGTCACATGTACCACAGCATTAAAGAATTTCAGGTCACGTTATGTATTTGAACATCAAATGTGTGAATAACAGGTCTACTTCTTATCACCGTGTAAAATATATGAAGGATCAGATGGAAGTAATTGAAAATTGAGCTTAAGAGAAACTTTTTTTATACAGTTAGTTGTAATAAAGACAACTCTTTACCTGACGGGATCCATGGGATAATTCGCAGGCTAACATACAGGTCACATGGTATTAGAACCTGCTCCAGCTTTGCTGTCAGGAAAGGAGTTAAATATTGTTATTTTTAGACACCAAGATACACAGCTTGGTTAAAGGACATGTAGTTGTATTATAAACTTCCCCGTACAGCTCTGGCAACATGTATTAAGGGAGTGGGAAAAAATTAGCCTATTCTATAAGTCCCATTCAGCCCTTGACCTCTTTTGAACTTTCTAACTTAAAAATTCAGCACTTTGTACCTATTGCCTGCTGTTCTTATTGATAGGAATCAAACCTCTGGGCATAGATGTAGGCCACAACTAGAGTTTTGTGGAGAACTGAAATATTCTTAACCCTTTTCTGCAGAAAACTGAGATGTGAAACAGCCAGGGGTGAATTTTGAAGTGCTCTAACAGAAAGTCCAGACCTGCAAACTGGGTATGTTGGCTGTTTAGCTTCAAACACATTTACCATTTCCTAGGCCTAAAAACTCAAATAACAAATAAAGGTTTTCTGTTTGTTTCCAAAACTGCCTGTCCTGAGCAGTTAGTTGGCAAGTGTCACTAGATTTCTAAGTGAGGTGGCACCTAAGTCCTGTGAAGTATCAGCGCAGCTTTACGCACCATCACGGCAAACCCTTTTATAAAAGGGAGACCTGTCCTGGCAGCCATCACTAAGACATATAAAAGCAAAAAAGGGTCCCACTGTGGTCAGTGTTTCTTGTTGGTTATTTCTAGCAGCCTTCTTGCAACTGGTCAAACATTTTTTTATTCTTATTTCTGAGGGACTGATTCTGCTCACACAATTTTTAGGGAGTCATGGCCCTGAAGTCTGCTTGCTCGGTTCTCTCTTTCATCTCTTAGCAAATTCCTGAAATGTAGATGTTAATACACATAACAGATGTAGAATGAATCTAACGCTATGAGAGTCCCCATGATGTACACAAGAAATCTGTGGCAAAGGAGGAAGGTGAGCTTTAGTCATTTCTGTCTGACTGTCATTTTTCTTCTCTTCTCTATACCTGGGAGGCCTCTGAACACACTTACTCCAAGTGATCAGGAAGCATCTTCAATGCCTAATATCAAATAAATGTCCTTCAACTTACTATGAAGAGCAGTGCAGCAGAGCCATGTAGGATGTAAATAGATTTAGAGAGTATGGCTGTGTTTCACAGAAGTACAGGAGATGCAAGCATGTTTTGCTACCTTTAAGTTTTCCAAGTACCCCTGTGCTCTGGGGAGTTGACCCCATATAACTCTTTAAAATAAACCTCCTTAGCTTTCCTCTGATAAGCTTGATTTGTGTTTTAGAAAGAGGATTCACCCATTGTTATATCATTCACATCATCTAGCAGCCATCAGGTGATAAAGGACTTCTGACTACTATCGACCCAGACATCCTTTGAACTGACAACTAGAGGTTAAAGGCTTCTTATCCTGCTAGCAACCCCCCTCCATTAGCATGATTGTTTGTAATACAAACAGCAGGGATTAACTAATACCTGTGCCTCTCTTCAGGCCTGGGCACACGCACAGAACAAAAAGAATTTAGTAGTGAGTGCACACAGGGATGAAAATAACAGAAATCCTGTTGACACCACTCACTTATTTGACCCTTTAAGCTAACAGGCGTTTAGTTTCACTGGGACTTCAAAATCGACATTGAATAGGATTCCCAGTGAGTTTTACATTCCTTGGCAGGTAACCAGATGATACACTATATGTCTAGTAAACCCGTTTCCACACTACATTAGGAATTTATCAAAGCAAGTCGAATCACTTCTCTACAAAAATGAACAAATTTTGAGTTTTGTGTCTGTGCCTTTAGTTCTTCTTCTGTCCCTGGTTATGATTTATAGTTTGGCAGTGTATTTCCTTGTGCTGATATTGAATTCATGATGTGACTCTCTTCCATAGTAAAAAAAATGTTTCCTTTTTTTTGTGAAACAGTGACTATAGAATCACTGTACTATATAGCTCAACTACATTGAAGCACTAAATTGCCATATCTCTGCAAACTAATCTGAAACTACCTCTGGATCATTTTTTTTGTCAGAAAAAGTACTTAATGTCTTTACATTTTCTTCAGAAAACAGCGTTATTCTTTATTACAAGATATGGTGACAAAGTAAGATTTATTATTCATACCTAGATTTTATGCTTTTTCAAAGTCATGTAAATTACATTACTTTAACATAGTAACATAAGAAAGAAAGGAAAAGAAAGATCACCTACACAAGACTTAGTGAATGTGCTTTCTAAATGCAGGGTTTGCTAGTATTCATTGCAACTTCAAATACTTAGCTTGTCCATTTCCATAGTATTTTGCTGACTAGAAAATTCCTATGTTCATTTTATTGAGAAGTATATCTAGAAATCTTGCTTGAAAAGGTGTTTCTGCCTTACCATTTGTTAATTTTCAGAATTTTCCAGACAATGAGCAAATATTTCAATAAGTGCTTGGTTTTGTTGTTTGTTTGTTTTTTTTGGTTTGGTTTGGTTTGGGTTTTTTTGTGTGTGTGAACATGTTTGCATGTGAAGCTGTATGTTTTGTTTTGGTTTTGAGGGAAACAGTCTTGTGAGACTAGATAAGGAGGAATTTGGTCTTTGAGTCACTCATAGTAAAATTATCAAAACCAGTGCAAGTATCCTCTAAATCTCTAGCAGAATAGCAATATTTTCTTATTTCTGTGGGAAGGGAGAAAGGGAATGAAAGGGCAGATTGTCAATTGGGAAGGGAACTGGAAGAGCCTTAGAATATAGAGTTTATAGATCCCAGTGCTGCTAGGAATCCTTCAGATCTGGCGTTGGTTCACCCCATCCTGCCCTGCCCTGGTAGTGACTCCCAGCCCTCACCCCTCACCTTTTCATAGAATCATCGAATCATTTAGGTTGGAAAAGACCTTTAAGATCATCAAGTCCAACCATCAACCTAACACTGCCAAGCCCACCACTAAACCCTGTCCCTAAGCACCACATTTACACGTCTTTTAAATACCTCCAGGGATGGGGACTCCACCACTTCCCTGGGCAGCCTGTTCCAGTGAGTGATAACTCTTTCAAAGAAGAATTTTTCCTAATATCCAATCTAAACCTTCCCTGGTGCAACTTGAGGCTCTTTCCCCTCATCCTATCACTTGCTACTTGGGAGAAGAAATGGACACTCACCTGACTACAACCTCCTTTCAGGTAGTCGTAGGGAGCGATAAGGTCTCCCCTCATATTTTCTCAGTGGTTTGGGTTTTTTTTAAAGTTCTGAAATAGCTACACAGAAGTGCTGTCTTTGTATTGCTTCCCTTAAGAATTGTTTATTTTGCCTAAGGCTTGATAGCATTTTATAAGGAGTTTCTAAACAGTTAATACATAATGAATAGATTAGAAAAGTTTGTTAAATGAATTATTACAATCTCAGCAGGAAGATGCATGCACTCTCAGTTGTGCTCCATAGCAATTAATGAATCTAATTTATTAGAGAAGACTATTCCCTAATTAACCCCATATCAATTATATAAAATTATAAAATACATATGAATATATGAAAAAGTGGATATTACACTGTGGTTTGGACTATAGTGGGGTACCTATCACAGAAGTGGAGGGTACTGACAGAACCTTTTTGTGGCAATGAAATGATCAGCACTGCTTTGAAATGTACTGAAACTTAGAGCATTAATTCTTCCATCTTTTTATGCCATTTTTTGCTGGCTTTGACAATCTGTCCCATACTTCAGGCAAAGATCAGATTCATGGCAGAATCAAATGCTCTATTATGAACTGCTGCAGGGTTTGCCTTTTCTATTTTAAAGTATCAAATCAGGCTCTTTCGGTTTTTCTAAATCTTTACAGTTCCAAAATCTGTTCTTTTTCACTGTGTTCTGAGGGCAGGCTTTTACAGCCTTTCTTCAGCTTAAAGCTGGGTTTTACCTATTTTCTTCTTTTGAGCTGTACCTTTTTTTTTTTTTTTTTTGATTCTCTAGCTTGTCTTCTTGCCTTGGTGGCTCTGTTCTGTGGCTTAAGCCTTATCAGTGATGCTGCTTCAAAACTCAGATTTTTCTGAAAAGGCTGATTTGTCAATGGAAGACCTAAAACATGTTCAGTCCTCAGCTTTAAAAAAATGAATCGTGGGCTTCCGAGAAGACGACCGTGATTTTGAGTCAGCAATGCTGACAAGTACCTCTTTTACATGCACTTATTCAATTGACAACTATTACCCTGCTGAAAATGATTGAAAAGTAAAAATTACACTGTACGGTGCAATTCTTCTTTGCTTCTTTCAACATTATTTGGACAGATACGGGGCCTTAAAAACTATAGAAGCTTCAAAGGCTATTGCAGTGGAATCTACCTGCCTGTTATTACCATCTGTGAGGAGGGAGACTCCACAACCTCCATGATATAGTTGGATATCTCATATAATATGGATCCTTCCCTAATGACTACCACATGAGACCTTTTAAATATGTATACATTTAGAGTATAGCACAAAACAAACTATAATTTTTTTTATTTAAAGTTACTGATTTGAAATATTTCTCCAATGTTTTCTTTTTTAGTACTCTATAGAGGAGTCTTTCAAATTCATATACTTCAAGCACAGCATTCACTGTAAGCACATTTTTCAGGTTTGAATTTAGTTCTGATTTATCCTGTCTGCTGTTTGTTTTCTCTCTTGCCCAGGATATTGCCTGTACAAGTAAATGTCTTCAGTATACTTCATCATTGCTGAGAATCTGTGATGAGATACTAAAAATGTCTTTTCCAGACTGACTGCTAGATGCATTAGGTATTGCATATATTGTGACTTATTCTTTCAGAAATAATGACCAAACTATTCTTCTTTTGTATGTAATGCAGATAATAGGGTACTTTTTATTAATCTTTTGTTTCCTGGGGAGAAGTATCTATATGTCCTTTTAATTTGGAAAAGATCCTGCCTTTCGAAAGCTGCTTCGACTCTCCTTTCTAGTTGACAGCATATGTTCTCAAAAGGCCTCTGTTTTAAGTCTTGTTTGCAAAATAGGTTAGAATTTTCTTTTTACGTCAAGATACTCCATATTCCTGGAGGAGACCAGGCATTGTGGTGTATTACCTCAGCTAGTTAGCTGACATTAATTCTGTCACTTTTCCTGATATTCTAGCTTTAAATTCATCAGGGTTAAGAAATGTCTTACCTCCTTTAAGGATTTACCTCAGAGTAGATATCTCAGTGTAGGCACGCATTTTTAGAAAGCAGTTTTGTTGTGAAGCACAGGGCAGAGTTCTTAAGTTTTCTCATTTATTTTCTTTTCTTATTTATTAAATGCTCCTTCACCCTGAAGTTTTTACACTCATACTCTTTCAATAAACATTTAGTTCTCTTCTGTCTCTCTTTCTCCCGTTTCTTAACTATTACTTACTAGTTCTCAAAAGCTGCATCCTGGACTGGAGATCCGATCTTTGAGATGAGGAAAATAAAGTCTTATTTCACAGAAAATAAGTTTTCTTTTCCTTTTTTTCTAATTTAAATCCATCTGGATAGTACAGACTGAAGATTTAACTCAGGCTTTAATGCTGGGTTTCTGCTGTGTAGAACAGAGCTATAAATAATGGAGCAAACAACAAGGAAGGAAAGAAAAAAAAACTTCCAGCATTTTTGCAGCTATATCACTGTATTATCCTTTGTCTAAATGAAGAAGTATTATTAATACTATATTAGCAAAGAGAAATTTAAGAGAGTTCAAGAACCCATTGAATTGAGTTCTGTGCTAGGGAGAAAAGAAGGAAAAGGAGAAAAAGAAAAGGAAAAAAAGAAAAAGAAAAAAAGGGAAAGGGAAACATACCCCTTGGCACTGAATCCATCTAGCCTGCACAGCCTTCAGCATAACCTGCATACTTGGGGGCTTAAGTCTGCAACTTTTGCTCCAGTCATCAAGTCCTTAAGCAAAGCAAGTCTGCCAGCACCAGTCCCTACTGCTGGTCCTCCAGCCTCTGCTGCTTCTTCTCTGGACTGCTTACAGCAACACAGAAGCTAGAAAGAAATGATTTGTGCACTATTTCCTTCAAGGAATCTCCATCACAGAGGCAGTTTTCATAGTTTTATTAAGTGTGTTAAAGCCAAATATAAAAGGGGATGATTGCCTTACAGAGTCCAATTTACTCACAGGGACCTTAAAGTCACTCCTAAGTCACTTTATGCACATGTTTGAACTTGAATCCCTCTTAACAGAGTGTTAATGCTATTAACAATCTCAACTAATTAATTACAGGAAAATGTTACTTTTCAGCACCATCATCTTAAAAGATCATTTAGCAAAAAAAAAAAAAAAAGGCATTAAAAAAAAAAAAGTAAGATAGAGGATTGTGACTAAGACTTGAGCCCACAAGAGCAACCATCCTCTTGAGCCTATGAGAACAACAACAATTCTTCCTCTTCTTCTTACCGCCCTGCTGAAGCATTTGGGATTCCAAGCAGGTCAGATTCAGGCAAAGACTTAGAGCACAAGTCTCATGAGGAGCGGCTGAGGGAACAGGGGCTCTTTAGCCTGGAGAAAAGGAGGCTGAGGGGAGACCTTATCGCTCTCTGCAACTACCTGAAAGGAGGTTGTAACGAGGTGGGTGCTGGTCTCTTCTGTCAAGTGACTAGTGATAGGATGAGAGGAAACAGCCTCAAGTTGCGCCAGGGAAGGTTTAGGTTGGATATTGGGAAAAATGTCTTCACTGAAAGGGTTGTCAAGCATTGGCACAGGCTGCCCAGGGAAGTGGTTGAGTCACCACCCCTGGGGGTATTTAAAAGACGTGTAGGTGTGGCACTTAGGGACAGGGTTTAGTGGTGGACTTGGTAGTGTTAGGATAGTGGTTGGACTTGATCTTAAAGCTCTTTTCCAACCTAAATAGTTCTATGATTCTGTGTAACTTCTGCACTTGGACTTATCTTCTTACATGATAACACTGTTATCCTTATTGTTTCTGGAAGTAAAATGTGTGTGCATATAACTTAGAAAATAATCTCACATTGCAAAATTGCCTTTTTTTACAATGTGGTCCCATGATGTTATATTTCTAGAAAAATCAGCATTTTCATACAGTATTTCTTCTAATTTACCAGCCAGGGTATCTTCCAAGAGGAGTGCTTGAAGGATTTTTGGTTGCTTTTAGCTCATTTGCTAGCTTTCTGGTATACTGAGGAAAAGCCACTTGAACAGTTTGTCAGATGAAGAAAGCAGCAGTTGGAAAGTTTTGTCTGTAGAGGCATACTAATGAAAGGTGAACAGCTGTCAATTAATTTTGTATTTTGTAGTTCATTTCACTTGGAGTAAATAGTGTCCTGCTCATCTGGGGCTGTTGCCTTTAGGATCTCAGAAGGCATTGTAGTGATTCTCCACTCGGTCCAAAATTCAAAACTGTTAGTGTGCTTAGCAAAACCTTGATGGCATAAGTGGTCTAACTGAAAACAACATGGTGGTTTGCACAATCTCATCCTAAAGCATTTTTGTTTCTGTCCACTGAAGCATGTGGAGTTCAGATGGAACTGGATGGGACTATAACATCTGTTTTGAAACCACCTGTTATTGCTGCTACCCTCATCCTGTCATCTCTGAGAAGATAAAAACATATTGCACTGTCCAGACGTTTTTCCATTACTGACTATTTTCCAGAATGTTTGTTTATTTCACATTTTTCCTCTGCGTAGAAGTCTTAAATGTCCAGTTGTGTTTTATGAAATCTTACTTAAGGGCTTCATTTTGTATTCCTGAAAAGAATTTAAATTTATCACCTGTTTAAGAGGACCAGTGAAGAGACAATAGAGAATAACATTTTATTCTGTCCTTTCCTGCAGAGTTGCTCCCTAGTCGTGGCCTTCTCATTTGTGTTGATCATAACTATCTGAAACTGGTCATCCGAATATGAGTCAGTTTTTAATGCTTTTTTCCCTCCTACTAGAATGGCAATAAAGGGATATGGAGCAGGCTAAAAAGTACTGGGTATTGACTCTTTTAAATCTGAATACCCATAGAAGACTGTGTATTTATTTAATAGTACTATTACTGCTATGGCAGTAATAAAGGCTATGTAAGACTTTTCTAGGTGGTCATTTTGTTTGTTCATCCATTCACATTGCTTCATAATGGCACAGTTTTTCCTCCTCAACCCATTTTGCAAGAGGTATTAAAATGGCTTCAAGCACATTGGAGCAGAATCACTGATGCTTTAATCTTTATGTCCTTCATTTATCCTTTAGGATTCCCTGTGACTACTGGGATGTGGCAAACAATTTGTATGTTTCTTTTTAGCCCTGATGATGAGTTTATGTTAATCAGTAAAACTAGTGGTAAATTTTTGCCCTTTATCTTCTTCTTCCATCAAGTCTACCTGTTGTGCTGTATGTGAAGCCGTGTTATGAGTTTAATCATGTGAGAAGAGAAACAAAGATATATATATGTGTGTGTGTGTAAAAGTATATATATGAATAAACTAAACAGACTCATCTGATTCTGTTCAAAATATCTGGATTCAGGTGAGAAGTGACCTTTTTTGCCATCTAGATCCAAAAGGATGGATCCTCATTACTCTGGAATCAGGGTACTTCCAAAATTCAGTTCTCAGTTGTGTGGTTTGGACATATCAATTATTTATCTCAGGTTTTACCCTTTTTTCTTTCTTTGCAGGCACAGAATTGAAATAAATCCCTGGCTTCAAAGATGGAATAAAAGGTGCAATGCTGTTACGCTATTTTTCATTTGTAGGAGCTGACCAATTGCTTGCTGTCACGGATGGAGTGATGCACTTCACTCCTAAGAGAGAAGCAGCAATATGTTTATTGATATAAAACAGCAGTCTAACAAAGTTTGGTAGTAAATGTGACAGTGTTTTAACAAGATTTGATGGCAAGGTACACTTGATTAATTACAGGGTCAGACAAAACTGTCAGGGAGACCCTCCCGTTGAGTCAGGAGGTTCAGAAAGGACCCCCTCGTGTTCTGAACTCCTTCTCACAGGGGAGTCTGGGTGCAGCTGGATCCAGACTTAGTCCCAGACTTGGTCAACTGTTTATGTCTAAAGGATTATACGTGTGCAATCAATCCTTGATATCATTTAGTAAGGTTTTCAAAGTTTAGCACGCTGTTAATCACTTACTGAGAATCTGTTGCAGCAAGGACACTCTCAACCTCGAGGAGTAACCTTGAGAGGTGTCTCCACTCAAGGGGAGATCCTGGTGTGCAGCCCACTGCCCTGCAGGAGAGCTCAGCAGGCCCGGGGCTGTCGACTATTTAAGGAGTAAGATAATTGACTTACAGTCATATTTATGTACCAGCTACAGCTGTTAGTTTCTTCCAGATTTGGCTTGAGTCAGACCTTGACCAGCACTGTGGTTAGGTGGGTGCAATGCTTAAATTAGCCCTTGGCTATTGTGTTGTTATCTGTCTCCCCCAAATCCACTCGACCAGATGCATCCATTACAACTGCCACTGGTGGTTATCACTTGAGCGGGGTTACGGGAAATACAGGTCAGGTTGGGGTGGGGGAAGCACACCACCACATTCACCAGTACTTGCATTTGTTTGGATTTCCCGTGATGAAATGTATTTTTAGTTTTACTGGCCAGTGCAAGTCGTTGCTTGCCAGTACTTGCATTTGTTTGGACTTCTTGTGATTAAATTTATTTTTAAGTTTAAAGTCCCATTCTTCTACAGGAGAGGCAAAAAGGGGCACTGTGTGTAACTACATGATGTCTTACACCTCCATGCGTCTTTTATACAGATGCAAAAAGAAGGTAGAAGACTTCTGTTCTCAGCTTTTGTGGTTTCACTGCCTCTATAAAGATGCAGAATCACTTTCAGAATAAAAGTCAGCTGGCAACACAGACCCATACTGAGTTAACCAGAAAATATATATCATTCCTTGCAAAAGCTCAGAAGTTGTGTTTGGCTCCCCAAGGACAAGTTTTATCAAAACAAAAGCCATATTGGTATAGCTTGAGGTGAATATTCTATTAACAATAAATATATTCTGCCTTCCTAAGCTCCCTGCATAATAAATGGAGATGCACTTACCCTGTTCAACATGATTTGTGTTTGCAAGCAGTTCAAATATTCATCTTGCTTTGGTTTGCTAGTACTTGTGATATGAATAGTCAGTATCAAAATTGACAATGAGCTTTTTACCCCTTTCTCCCATTGTCTGTGAGACACCCCTTTAACTGCCACTGCAGATGGAACTCAAATGTCTGTTACTCAATAATAAAACCTTACTCTTGTTTGCATTTTGAATTAAATCAACCCTAAAAAGTAATGCTGAGATCTAACTAAAATCATTGCTCAAGTGCAGAGGAAATAGCTTTCTGCCATACATTATTTATCTCACTTAAGGTGAAAGTCACACTGCAGAGAAGCACCAGAGTGGATCTGGACTGACTAAAACCCCTAGAAGAAGACCAGAGATAGGCTAAAAGAATTTCTTACTCTTGTTTTGGCCCCTAGTGCACAGATGGATGTAGTTGTTGTCCTGCATAACAACTGCATAAACAGGTACACAGCAGTCCTATGACATGCTTTCTTGGGTCTTTTTTACCCCTCCTCTTTTCATCATTACTGTCTTACTGTCCTTTACAGACTGCAAGCAGGAGGCATAAGGGAAAAATGGGATATCTTTCTCCAAGAGAAATGAGATAGTCATGTAAGAGGTCTTAGAGGAATGAAGTGAAACTTTGTGAGATAAAGAGGCCCATTGAACAGGTCTTAGGAACCCAGATCTTCAGTCTAATTTCTATATACCTGTGCAAAGATTTTAAATGAAAATTTCAATTCACTTAATCTCAGTTTTTTCTTGGAAGGTGCCATGTCCATATAAAGTTAGTAGGAATTCACCTTTTATTTCAATGAATGCTGGAGTGGGTTTCATAAGTATAAACAGTTTGCTATTTGAATTACCCAGTGACTCATTCCTTTGGAGCTGGACTTTATCTGACCTCTCTTCTACTTTTGTGTGGACCAGTTGCCCTTAAGCTGCACTCAAACTAATCAAGGCAAATTGGCCTTTGGTCTGTGCTGTAGACACCTCTGTCCTTTAGGGAAGGACTTTTGTCTAGTGTATGGTTTCTTGTTCTGCCCAGGCATGTAGCCCCATATCTGAAACTAGAGAGTAAATCAAGTAATTCTTTAAATATTTCAAAAAGCTGCATGAAAGGAGAGAAACTGTTCTGAGTACTCATTGTTCTTGCTTCCATTTGCAATCTAATGCCTGGTACTTAAATCTGTCTTAATTAAGGATGTTTCCATTGAGGTGGAGAATGCATTTAATCTGTATTTCCATTAATCACATCCTCATTAACTTAACTGTTATAAAGATGTTTGCCTCAAACACATTAACGGAATTTTTATCCTACTGTCTGCAATCATTAAACGGGGATTGTTTCCCCTACCCATAGTGGGTAAACCACTCAGTGTGGAAGCATTAACAACTAGAAGGGGTATATGTGATAAAATGTTATCTCTTTAGAAATTTTTAAAGCATTTTACATGCTATCAGAGACCAAGAGCCAGGAAGCAGTTTGATAAATGAACATGACCAATGGAAAAAACAAACAACATAAAAAATAATAAATAAAATTAACAGATTATTAAACCAGTTAGAGCCATTGTGACATCCTGCATAACACAGGCCATAGGACTTCTGCTGAAATAATTCCTTTGTCTTGGCAATTAACTGCAACTGAAATTGGCTATTATTTTGTATTTCTGTGTTCAGTCTTATTTTAAAAATTGTTTAGAATGGATAGAGAATCAACCATAGCACTAATCAAGTTTTTCAGTTGTTCAGTATTAAATTATCTTCCCTATTAAAAATACAGATTTTATCTATCGCCTAAATGAAATTAGCTACAACTTTCATTCATTAAACCTTATCACAGAAAATGCCTTGAAAGGGATTTCAAGAGATTGTCTGGTCCATCCTTCTGCTTCTTAGCAGAATCAAATACAAGCGTTCCTTGCCTCAGGGCAGGATTGACTCTATCTAAACCATTCTTAACTAGAGTTTGTCTAAACTGTTCTTGAAAGACTCAAATGATTCTATGATTCATAATCTCCCCAATAAATCTATTCCAGTACTTAACTATACTTATCTTTGGAAAGCTTTTTCCTGAGGTCTAACTTAAATCTCTATTTCAGAAATACAAGCCTCTTATTACTTGTTCTATCCATTGTGAAGAAGGAAAACAGATTAGTTCTTTTTTCTTCCAGCAGTCTCATCTAGTTGAAGACTATGCATCTGCTCTTCCCTTCACAATGATCAGCTCTTATGTGCTAGAGTTAAATTTCCTGCACTGTAAACTTCTTGTCAACTTCTTAATTCTGTAATCATGATTCTGGTCTTCTTTGGAATTTCTCCATATTTCCAATGTTAGTGGTAAGTCAGCAGACTTGATTCTATTATTTATAAATTAATATGGCGCTCATTCTTACTATTTTTAAACATATGCAGTGCTAACAGCCTGTTGAATTATAGTATGGTGCTTAAATTGACTTCGTTAGCCAAAGAGACAAAGTCCCCTATTCTATAAATATGGTTTGTGTTCATTGGATGTAGGTAAAATCTAGTTTTCAAAGGACTGAATTCAATTTTACTTCCTTCAAAAGAGGAACGTACTCTATTTTGCCTTAGGGCAATCATGGAAAGAAACAAGATCCAGGTTCACAGGGAACTATTTTGTTGATGATCTTGCAGGTCTGAAACTTACTTCTTCACCTACAGTATAAGGAAAGCTTACACCAAAGTTGCCATCAACTTTTTAACAACGAGTGCTACAGTCTTCAATAAAAGCAACATGCAGGTAGGCTTATAGTGGCTTAGAAGTGCCATAAATCTCTGGTAAGCTTGTTAAACAGACCCACCATCCAGACTTTAATATTTTTTATCATTTGAATGTAGTAATTCCCAAGATGTGCTACATTTTTACTTTATGGTCATATGTGAGCTGGCAGAAAACTGGCACATCTTTGGAAATTAATTTCTATTTGGAAATTATTTCTAAGGTGAGATAAACCTTATCTGATACTTTAAATAGTTCTGTAAAAGGTGAAGAAGGGGGAGAGAAAGCTTTGGAAGTTCCTTCTTTAGAACACTTGCAATTTGTGAAGGTATCTTCAGATGTTCGTGCAAGATTGTGGTCATGATCAAGGGTTAGACTGAAGGTAGGGTCATAGAAGAAGCAAGAATAACAGTCAGAGAGGGTGTCTGAAGCCATTTGAATAAGGTAGGAGTATTTTTAAGGAGGTATTCCAGTGAAGCAAGATATGAAGCTTAGGAAGGAAACTCAGGTGTCTGTTACATCAAGTGTCTGCATCAAGAATAAGATGAGATGTGATATCTGGAAGTTGCTGTGGAAAAGAGCACTCATATCATCTGCAAAAGTTAGTATCTATGTAACACCTCCAGAAAGAGTTATAAAAATATTTCTTCTACTTTCCCCATTCTACCTCATAGAGATATACTTATCTCAGGCCATCAAATATCATTCCCTTCCCCTATAACCTATGACAAACTTAAAACCATTAGCACATTATGCTGAAGTCTAAGACTTCTGCCTGAGAGGAGATCAAGAGAAATCAAGGGCAGCTCAGGTTCCTGTAGCAGCAGGAAATTTGTTAGATGAAAACACACAAATGAAACGTATCTATTGGTGTGAACACCCCATTTCAGGGTCAGTACCTTGAATGTCATGTTTTCAGTCAGCTCACTGTTTTCATCTCCTCCTATAGCTAAAAACTTTTACTTAAACTTCCTTCTTAGGTCCAGCCCTTTTCTTCCAGTACTTGTAGTTTGAAACTGAATAATTCCCTCCATTTATATCCTTACATTGAAGATATTTATAGACTGAGATCATGTTGCCCCTGAGCTTTTGCTCTTCGAGACTCCATAAATTTAACTTCCTTACGTTTCTCACCTTGTCTTATGAACTTCTAGTTCTTATATCAGTTTTGTTTTGTATTTCCCTACATTTCTTCTGTTTTTTTTCTGAACAGTGGGGAGATATGCTCCCAAACTATTGTTCTGATGTTTTTTCTGTTATTATGGCATTCTGTTTTTTCATTCTTTAATCCAAATTATTATAAGTAATGATTATTATGCTCTTCCTCTTTAAAAATAAGTAAATAGCTGATGACAAATCTCTCAAAGCTGCCTATAATTATACAAAAGGACAACATTATTTAATATGTATGAAACAGAACTCTTCAAAGCTCTGTTTTTTTTCATCTGGTCATCTATAGTGAAGTTCTCAGTTATGAAGTCTGAAATCTCTGTGTTGATAGCTGCTTCCAGCAAAACAACTCTACAGCTTCTTTCCAGTTCATGCTTCTGTATTCATGTCACGAAGGCTTCTGAAAAGGTAGATAAATACAAGTTATTAGGATCTTTGCAAGGGTAATCAGATACAAATATTTCATCTGTACTACACAGAAAACTACATCCATTTATCTAATGGTCTCTTCTGGCTTAAATTCAGTGAATGGTATCAAATCCCTTGTATGAACACTCCCATAGTGAATTTAACAGTTTAGGCCTAATTTTTCAGTTTCAAAGATTATGATAGAAAAGGTTGGTCTTCTTCTTGCTTGTTTAGCGGCTAGTGAGAAATCGATGAGTCTCCAGCAGCTACCACTTCAAGGTCTTAAGTGTGTAGCTCAAACAGTAATATTTCATTTTTATAATATTGTTTACCCCTGACTGAAGTCTTACTGTCAGCCCAAGAAAAATCAACTTGCTACAAGAATTGGGAGGTTTTCCAAACAAATAAAGAAAACCTTAATTAAAAGAAATTTAATATTGAGCATGTGTATTATTAGCATTACTGTTAAAAGCTTTGGTTTTAAAAATATTCTTGGGAAACTTAATAAATTTGGAATAGAAAGCTTCTAAACTCTTATTTATGAGATACAATGGGATCCCAAGCTGAGATTAAAACTGTTTGGATTAGACCACAATTTCATGTCTCTCTCATTTTCTGTGTCATCTGACTGGCCTTGAACAACCCAAGTGTTTACATTAGAGGATTGTCTTCCCTGCTGATAAAAATGATTGCTTAATGATAAATGTTGTTGGGCTGAGATCTAGAACATACGGAACACCACCTCATAAGGACTACATAAGGGTAATGCATGCATGCCATGAGAAATGTCCCACCTCATGTGAGGAACAGTCCAGCAGGTCCCACAGTCCTCTAATACCCATAAAATCAATTTGGAGACTATTTGTGTGCATTAACAGATTTCAATGAAGCTGATTTTAAAGCATAATGCAAAGAGCAGAGTGGATAGTTGAAAAAGTAGTGCATGGGTTCTCCTGATGTCTGTGTCATTTTACCTCAGTTTACTGTAAGCTAAAAGACTCATGATGACCTTTACAAAACCCTTAACAATCTATTAGTGCTAGGAGTTAATTTATTAGAGCCAGGAAGCACTATTATCACTATTTGTTCATGTAGATCTGAGATTGTTTAACTAGAACAAATAACAGCCAAGAGCTTCACTTACACTATTCTTTCAGGAAGTGCCTCAAGTCTGCTAGATAGACTTAAACAGAAAAATCAGTTCAGGTCATTGCTCAGGAACTTAATACCATGTTTTGTGGTCAATCTTGGACCCCTTTGGCTCTGCAAGAAATACCCAACATTAGTATTGATGGGAGCAACACAGTAATGTGGAACAAGGAGTGTAAAGAGAACAATGAGTGTCTGGTTGAATACAGAACACTGCCGATAGGATTAAACCAGTCATTTGTTTATGGGATTTAGTTTTATTTTTATGGTAAATTCTGATAGATGGCCTGTCAGTTGACAAGGTTACTTTTGTAACTTTATTTTACCCATAATGTATTCCAGCATTTTGGAATATGATCGAGAACTTCAAAGTGTAAACCCCTTGGAAGATAGTGAAGGGTGAAAGCATATGGAAAGGTGTAAATTGTTTCATGGCTGAAACCCAGAGTGGGGACTCAGGAGACCTGATGCATTTCTAGTTCTAGCGCAGTTCTCCATCGCTTTCAGAATAACACTTCATTTTTCTGTGCTTCAGGTATCTATTCATAAATGGAAATAATAATTCTCCTATCAGTCAAATCCTTCTCCCTTTCCTTTTCATATTACAAAAACATTAGAGCAGGACTATGTTTCAAGAAGTGCTTGTACCTCACCTATCACAGAGAGTCCTTCAAACACTTCTGTAATGTAAGTACAAATTAATAAATACATCCACCACAGTTTTCTGGAAGTGATCTTAATTACATTTTTCAGAAACCTCTGTATTTTTCATTGGTGTAAGTACAATCAAGCCTTAAGAACAGGAAAAGAGAAAGAAAATAGGCACACTTTAGAAGGCGGCGTTGAAAACCATGAGTGGTGTTAGATGAAGGCAGCTTTGCTTAGGAAACTCGAGTGAAAAGAAGCTTTGTGACAAGAAAAGGTCTTTAGCAGGGTACTTTGGTTTCTTTTCCCTTATTTGGTAGCACTTTTTCTTGAGAGTTTAATTACCAGGTTGATTAGGAGGAAGGAATTTGTGTTCATAAATGGCACTTATAAAAATCATCTCTTCCTTCTTGCTCTCTGAATGAAGGATGGTCTCTGATGTCAGTTTAACTATGAATAATTGAATAAAAGAGCAAAGTATACTACCTGATAATGGAATCATTATGGTCTGCAGAACACATATAAAAAATCAACTTAAATTTATTTCTTATGCCTAACAGAACCAAAATTTTTATAAATTGTAACTTTGTACATACACAGAAATCTTTATATTAATTATGAAAATGGCATACTAATACTCTGTATAGCAGTGTTATAACCAATGCTCAGGAGTCAACAGTAATGTGCAGTGACTCTTTAGTAATATGCAGTCTTCTGTAAGGGACTCTCTAGGAGAGTTTCATTCTTAAAAAGTAGCTTTCAATATGCAAATGGAAAAAGTCCCCTCTACATCAGATGGAATGCACTTACTGCTGATAGTTACATATGATTTTTTTCTGCATGAAACAAAATCGGACAGGTTGGGAAACAGCAGAACTTCTGATGTAAGGAACAGAGATGCCTCCTTACCCAGAACACATACAATATGTTCAGCAGTCTTGGAACAAACTCTGAAGTTTTGAGACAACAGTGACTCAGCCAGAGCAGCCCAGATCATTGCAAAATCCTACAAGTGTAGAAAACAGAATCATGTAGCTTTTTCTATATCGGTACATTGTTATCTCTACACTCAGCTCAAGGGACCAAGGAGAACACATTCCTTTTCCTTCGGCTATGCAAGTCCCAGCTGCTTTTTGTTAAAAGACTATGGGGTCATTGACCGAGGAGGGAGTCGTGATGGTTTCAGAGACATCTATGAAAATCACAAAATCCAAGTCCAAAACCTAGTTTGGATTGATAGACTGACTTTTATTTTGCTTTATGGTTCATGCTTTCTCATTACCTTACTGTTTTCTTCCACTAAATGAGTTTGGTGAGTCAGTGTTTTTCCCTGTTTGGCACAATGAGATATTGTTAGAGCCCTTGATCTGTTTTGTCTTCAGCCTCTAATTTCTCTGCTTTCTGATTGCCTGTTCTTTGTGTGCACTGCTGTTTTTTCTCCCTTTTCTCTCTTCATTGTCTTTGCCTTGGATATCGTCTTTTTATCTGTATTTCCTCATCTTCCTCTTTCCCTTCTCATCTTTAAACTGTGTCTGTAATGCTATTCAGTTGTTATCCTGTTCCCCCGCTGTGTCAAAATTTCCACTTCTTAAGAAAACAATGCCCCTCTTCTGCAGGCAGCCATTGGTTTCATGTACACAGAAGAGAAACTCCACTTTCTGCACAGTACAGCTGTCTTTCTACCACTGCAGGACAGCTCCTCTAACATTATGTTAGATGTTAGCACTGTTAGCACAGTGCTGCCTGAGTCTGTCCAGTGGTGGGCACTGAACAGAAATTTTTGTTTCATTCTTTGGAGGAGGCCCCAGGCAACTCTACCAGCTGAAGCAGGACAAGAATAAGAATGTGGACTGCCCAGGGAGCATTCCTTTTCTGCTTTCACTTATGAGGAAGTGCCATCTCTCTTGCCCAGTCTTTTTTTCTGAGTCTGCAGGTTGGTGAGATGAAGTCTCACAGTAGTGGTTCATGGACAGAAACAGTTCAGGGAAGATATGGGTCCCTTGATGGGTGGGAGAGACAATCCAATGATTCACAATGTTATTGATTAAATGCTTTTTTGGGGGCTTTGTTTTTACTGGCAAAGCCTGCTTCGAGATATCTCTGCATACCAACAAGATTTGGAAAAGGAGCAGCCAGCAGTAAGAGAACCAACCGATTAGGGACTAACAAAGGAAGCTGAAGATGCTCGACTCTATGGGGTGCTCAAAGAATTGGCCAATGTGAATGGGAGAAAGCTCTCCCTTATTTATGAGAAACAGCAGTCAGAAGGAGAAAATGTTAATGTTGCGCTTGTTTTATTTAAAAAGTCAAGAAAGAAATGTGAAAGAGAAGAAGCTAATTGAAAACAGTAAACACATTTTCCAAGGACAGCTCAGGCTTGGCTAACCTGATCTCCTTCTGTGGTGAAATGACTGGCTATATGGACAAGGATCTTCATGTCATATTTATATACATGCGTTTTATCACTATATTTGTAGTCCTATACAGCTTAGATGCCTATGAAGTCACATGCTGAAAAAATGAATTGCATTACAGTTTTATTTAGGTTACCTATGAAGGCTTATTTACTTTGGTGTATTTATTTTACTTGTTGTTGCCTTAGGCCTGGCTGGAGTTTTGATTAGTATGTTTACTTCTATAAAGCCTTTACTAAAATGTTAATCAACGTATACCTCATGGAAATAATGACCAACAGTTGAACAGGTTAAGATGAGTATATTAATGAAGCAAGGAGAGCAGTATCACAGCTAGAGGGAGAGAATAAGGGGAGTATATTTATGGGATATCAGGTGCTCCTATGACCATGAGATAGATCTTTGTGAACTTCCCAGCACAATTACAGGTGTAACGTTAATATAGAATTGTACTGGCCACTGTATATAAGTGAAGTCAGAAATTTTGTATATTCTGAATTGACCTAGCATAGGTTTCTGCCGATGAGTTCTTACATATGTATACAGGTACATTTGACATTTTGTACCTATTAGAACGTTAGGGCTATGCCTTATGACCAAACAAGTTGAATTTGTCCTGCCAAAGCAAACTTACAACAATGTTTTGTGTTGTATGACTAGCACTGACATCTCCAGATACCACCCGCGCTGGCACTGAGGTCTTTAGGATGGCAGTACTGACGATACACACGCTTTAGTAGCAGAAAAGACCAACAGCTCATGAGTACAATGGCAGCTGCTGACTATATCATGGGCTCATTTAACCTGTCAAATCCCATCTGCCCCTAGAAATAATCACTGGCCCTCAGGCTGAGTGGAGGAGAGTGTTTTGTATTCACATTGCTCAGTCTCAGCCTCTGTAGAGAGGACTGACTGCCTTTCAATCCATTACTGCATTGCATTGACCTGAGTTTCCTATGGGCTCCGTGTGATGCCCCATGGACCCAAAGATAGCATGGTTATTTTCATGAGAATTTTTAATTTGGAGTGCCTAAGGTAATACAAAGCATGTGTTGCAGTTCAGCAGCACAATGCTTTCATGTGTGACATTGAGGCTACCATGTAGCATGAGGGCACTGGGGGCATTTTAGAGCACAAGGGTAGTTGGGTAGATTTTGGAGACAACCTAACCTGGTATAGTCTATATCCACACTCTGCCTGCAACAGAATGTGTACAGAACCATTTTCTCTGCTCTGCCTAGGTTTATTCTTGGAGAAAACTAACTGGATTCCCAAGAAAATTACCATGTAGGCCACCGAGGTGATCAAGAGACCAGAACTCATGAATGAAATGGTGAGTAAATTTCCCCAATGGTAGTGTACGCATAACTGTAAAGATATCTTCTAGGCCAGAACAGATTTGAGCCTTGCCTCATTTTTTCTATTATAGCTGGAAAACATTGCTAATACAAAACATTGGGCTCTAGATTCTTTCCTGACATCAGCAAATCACCAAAACACATTAGTTAATACAGAATGAGTTCAGAGTTTGTTTCTTTGGGCAAAAAGCATCATGAAATTCCCTTTAAGTTTATCAAAAAAAGTATACAAAAGTGACTAGAATAGCATTCACCCATGGGACCTCTTATTACAGCGTAGCCAGGTGTTCTCAGTTGTGTCCCCTAAGCCATGCCCTTGTCAAATCCTTTAAAGGCAGAGTGCCACATTGTTGTCATGGTAGTACAGGGTAATATCCAGAAGCATGACTGAATGAAGAAATGCAAATCTGGATGTTCACGCAAGACTGAGTTACACATTGCTGCATCTTGTTACTGGGTTAAATCAGTTGCTAATTTAGCAAGGGAAGTGCTATAGGTGGTGATTCTGCTCAGTGTGTTATGAATTACGGATTGACATTTCTTACAAAGTCTCACCCTTGACCATGTTTTTATTTAACTGAAATTACCTACAGGTGTGACTGCAGTCAGTGTAGCCTGTGGGACCACACTGAAGTGCAAAATTCAATCAGTATTTAATGTGACTGTGTTATAAATTTCTACATTTGTCAAACAGCTTGCTTCCTTCCTTAATGCTTCTGTGATTTTTAAAGCTTTCTATATGGTCTTTGCTTTGCTACAGAATATATTCAAAATTTCTATATCCCTAGCAAAGAAAATAGGTAGCATTTAATAGACATCAGCAGCAAAAATGGCCTATATGATACAGTGGCACTTTGTGTTTACATAATAATTTCTTTAAGAGACCTTGCTATACTTTGTGTAGGAAGTAAGTACCATAAGCCTTAATTAATGGCAGGCAAAAATGAGGCTTCCAAAGTCTGGTAGCATTTGTTCATAGTAAAAAAAATAAAACTCACCTAATTTCTCTTGAACTCTAGTTCCTTTTAACTGGGATGTACTACATATACTGTAATTATTTTAAACCATGCTGTATAGTACAGGGTACTATACTTAATAAACTAGAGCCATATGCATTAATAAACACATTTTTATTCTCTGTTTATCTGAATATACATCCTCATTCATTAAAAATATACTCATAGGAGTTTTCCTTACACACGTTTCTAATTATTATTATTATTATTGTTGTTGTTGTTATATTGTTGTATTGGTGCACTATAGTATTGGCACATTACAGTAAGACAGTACAAAGCATCATCTGGCGATAAGAGTTCTTCTACTTCCTTCTCATCACAATCCTCTATAGCAGATGTTATATCATCATTCATTTTACAAAAGTTTTCCATGTACAAGTTAGATATCTAACTTGTAAGAAGGCAGTCTGGGCTCTTTTCATAGGTGTTTCCAGAGATGGGTTTATTTGGATTGATAGGGTGAATTAATTCCATTCTAAAATAAATACATAAAGTAGGTAGCTAGATCATTTGATGGCTGAAGCTTGATCCAAATAATTCTATATGTTGACATTGATATTACAATCACGTATATATGGACCCGATCAATAACATAGACAACATACCTAACTTATAGTGGGTAAAAGTCCATACAGAAGAATTCCATCCTCATATTAAACAGGTGAATTTCCCTCTGGAAGAGCATATGTTTTTCCCTGGATTGTAGAAGAAGCCAGAAAACAAAGATAAAAGCAAATATTTAAAATGGTCAGAGGTGAACACCACCCTGAATGTCTAGTATGAAAAGGAAGACTCTGGAATAAGGAGATCATGTGAAATATTTTCTTTCTGTTTTAATATGATTTATTTCATCCCGAGGGTCATATTAAATCTCTATGCACAGGTCTCATCTCACTTTCACTCTTAGTTAGAATTTCCTCAGATACATTCTGTTTTTCCTTCACAGTTTTGGTCAAGGCAGAATTTACCGGTCTTGTACATTTTCTGGGATTTCTGGACAGTAACGCCATCAGACACTGATCAGAGTGCAGGAACTCTGGAAATAATTGATCTAGCTGCTGCATATGTAGCAATCAACCCAAAAGAAGGAGGGAATCTCCAAACAATCCATATGAAAGTTTAACTAAATCGGAAGTGCTGTAGGATTTTGAACTGTGCTTGTTCTTTCTGCAGAAAAGGTAGAAACTGGCTAAAAGCAGGTCTGTTGTAGATCCGGTCTAACATACACCCACTTTTCGCTGCTCCTGCAAGAGGCAAGCTGAGTGCATGTCAGAGCAAACCTCTTCTCTTCTTTCAGCTATGCAACAGAGATCACCTCCCCAATCACCCTCTCCGTCATTAAAAAATCTCCCTCTGTACAATCTTATTAATACCCAGGTTAATACTCTGGGTACCCATGAAAACTGCCTACCCTGATCCTCCCACCGTAGGTCTTCAAGAATCCTCTGCCATAAGAAGATCCATGGGTACTCAGAGCTGTTTATGTCTGTACTTCTGATTGGGGATATCTGATCAGAAGTGCGATATCCCCACTTGCCTTGCTAACATCATTTACTCATTTACTATTTCACTTTCCTTTATTATTTCTTTTTCTTTCTTTTTTTTTTTCCTGTTTCTTTTGCTTCCCCTTTATCTGTCTGTTCTTTATTACAGCTATTGGATTTGATTCTGTCTCCTACGCTTGACTGAACAGGAACAGTTTGTGAGGTATTCCCCAGGGGTCAATCTGCATGTTGTTCTTCAAAGTTTGCATTGTCAGAGCCCTCTTCACCTTCTGTTTCTGAGTTGTCAAAGTTTCTGTTGGGAATTTTGGGTCACAGTGACAACACGGCAGCTGCCTTCAGAGTCTGTGAAAACATTCCTAGCCAAAACGTTCGAGGCAATCACATTGCTCCCAGGCAGATGATGCATCACAGGTGAACAGTCCCCATTTTTGTTGGCTTTATCTTTTGTGGGCTGTTCACAGAGATAAAATAACAACAAGTAGTATATAGATGGAAAGAGAAAAATAAAAATGTCTTCTTATATGAACACACGGTGGAGGTTAACTAGCGTGGGTCCAAGGCTATATAAGGTATATCTGGTTAAACCTGTATGATTGCTTTTATCTCAGAAGAAGCCTTAACTGAACTGTAGAACATAGAGCTCTTCAACTGTAGAATATAGGGCTCTTCTCTTTCTACTCACATACCAGATGATTTGATTACTGTGGAATTTAGCTAAGAATGGGCTTCTCTGTGAGCTGGAGACAATTTACCAAGTCCTTCATTCCTGAAACTAGTTCCTCCTTGAAGGATTATCACAGCTACATTGAGGAAGCTTACTCTACGCAGTGGGAGCAGAGACAGTCAAACCCCTGATCGTATGCTAACCCAAGACTAGGTGGCGTCAGCAGGCACAATGTGGGTATGTCTAAGCTTCTGTGAAATCTCTGTATTTGCAACATTACACCAGATTTAACAGCGACAAGAGACTAAGTGCCAGATACAATATTATGTTAACGTTGCTAATAGATGCCAGACCTAATTTGCCTGTTGCAGCTATGTACTTGGTGAAAATACCAGTTTGAGCATTCAGAAGATTGGGAATTTCTCTATCGTGCAGTGTAGAAATGCCTTTCGATACTTAGCATTTCACTTGACAGGAATAGTGCATCTTCCGAATACATGGCGGTTCCTTCAGAAACTGCCTTCTTGCATGGTATATGACATTCTACTAGGAGTGCAAGATAAGGATTTTGTGAGAGAAATTTTCTGGTCCAAGTGATAGTTTTAATTTATAATACAGGTCCAAAACAGTCCTGCTTAGAGAGTCTGTTGGATGGAGAAATGAATGTGCTTTATCACATCCTGCACAAAACCTTCTTGGCCAGTATTTAGAAGGTGATTCTACCTCATTCCAATTCCTCTCCCTTTTTATATGCAACGTTAGTGTACGTAGCACCACTGTATCTACTTTTTCAGAAATCTTTATGGTTCTACAGGTCCATCAAAGACCTCAAGTAGCAAGTGAATAGCAACACACAGAGCATAAGTAAATTGAAGTAGTCTGCATTTACCTGGTGAACGATGGAAAAATATTAGTGATGGTGAAGTAGCATACTGCTTTTTCTTTTATATTGTGGTATCTTTTGGTGTGTTTCAAGTTGCAACCTTAAGAGCAAAGGATTCACCATTATATCACTTTAATATCTGAAATTAAACGGTTAGTTGTAGAAATAGCCATTTTTACTGGTGTCATATTCACATAAATACGGAGTGGATCATCCTGAGAAACACTGATTCTCAACTAGTTGAAAACACCAATGCAAAGTGCTATCAGCGAGTTCAAGTGGACTGTGGTACTGAATTCTGCTCAATGAAATATGCTTGAATATGTATTCCTTTCTCAGCACTAAGTCCAAAGCTTCTTGTAAAATGAAGAAGTGCTCCAGGGGATGTTCCTTGGGACAATTCCATATTTTTGCTCTCCAGATCTAACTGTGGATGGTGAAAATTGGTGAACATTCAGTGTCCTCAATGTCTTCGTGGTTGCTTTGCTGTGCAGGGTGCTGAAAAAAAAACCTGACTGCACCAGCAGCAACTTCTCTGTGCAGCTTCTAACAAAGGTGAAAGGAGGAAGACAAGGGAAAAAAAAAAAAAAAAAAACAAAACAAAAAACAACAAAACCAAACAAAAAATGTAAAAAGCCAACTGTCCCATGTAATTTCATGCTTACTTATCTTAGCAGTATGAAAAGATACTGCTTGAGTGATACAAGAAACTGAAGATGTCAAGAAAATTTCTGAATTTTCAATATCTGTTAATACAGAAGAGGCCTCACAATTTTCCTTAAATAGATCCAGAGGTAGGAAAGACATCGATTTTATAGGAATAGCAGAATAAGCAATGCCATGAAATCAGCCAGTTTTCTATGCACAAAGTCTTGTGGCCAAAACAGTGAGTGAACAAAAACCTCAATGACTGCTGAAGATAGTACCATGAAGTCACATTTATTTTCCTTGTTACATACAGCAACAGCAGCAGGACTAGAAACCTTGTAGTACATTTGAAATAAGGATTAATTTTTGAAGAGAAAACCTGTTGATGATAGTTTTTCCTACTGTGAAAAATGTTGTTCTATTGGTAAGGTGGCTTTGCTTGTTGATATTTTTGGATATCAATCACCTTTATTATTAATGACATTACTTTTCTATTATTGTATCTGATAGATAGAATGAAAATTTTAAATGGGAAGTATACCCAGGTTAAAAGTGAAGACATTTAAACCTTGGAACAAACTACCAAGTTAAACAGCAGATTCTCTATGTTCTGATAGTCTTTGTATTCAAATTTCTTTGTATTCAGGGATACATTTTAGACCCACCCAAGCAATGTTTCTGCATTGAGTTCAGTACAGGCACAAGGGTGAAGCGTAGGTGTTTGTAACATATAAGTAATCAAAACAAATTATAAAATCATTTCTTATGGCCTGCGTATCCTTGGAGGCACAAGAACTACTAACAGTATCTGTATGCTTGTTCCAAATACTTTCATATAGAATAAATTCCATCCATTTTTGGTTATAAATTGGTAAATAAAACATTCTGGTCTCTTGTTGGTTTCTTTTGCATAATTCAGCTTCATGCTCTGATTCTTTGTCATTCTCTATAGAAACTCCTTTTGCAATAAACAAAATATTAAAAACTTAATACTCATATGAGATATTTTAAATGTAATATTTATTTCATCACATACCACTGTTAGTATTCGTCACACATAGCGGCACATTTCCACAGTTCAGCAATGTACTTATGAATGTGTTGAACTTTAAACTCTCAAAGAGACCCAAAATAGATGAGCATGAACTTGAATTTCATGCAGAATCAGGATCATAATCATGTTTACATTAAATGAAGTTATGCTGTCACCTTTTCTGCTGTATAGGCATTAACCATCCGTGAAATCTTTCTGTTTTCCTGAGAATATGCTTCCATGTAAGTATCTTGCATCAATTCATAAGATGTTGTTTGCACTGCTTACTCATAAATTCAAGATAATTTCTTTGATCAGTAATAGCTTTTATACAGTTTCTGCCTTCGATTTAACCAAGATTGATTACATTTGCAAAGGATCTGCTTGACTGACCAATTTCTTTTCATACCATTTACAGTCTTTTAATGTTTTTAAACTTGATGGGTTTATCCTTATCACTCATCTGCATTTACAAATTTTCATCTGATGTATGCTATATAATTTCTGATTGGAAAATGGTACCACAGCAACTCCAGCTTGTATGTATAAAGCATAAATATCTGTTAATATTTTAAATTTTGCTACATATTTGATAATTAAGGCATTATAACTTGGTCTTTAGAAATTTCTCTTGTCTAAAATGTCTTCTTTGGTGGTTCACGTGAGAAGCATACTGTTTTGGTGGCTTTAATTTACATTTAGCTAGTATTTGAGAAATCAAAATTAAAATTGAGAATGACTAACTGAAGTTACCAAATTAACCAGCTGTGATTTGGAAATTCTCTTGATGAAAATATACACATATGAACATGACCTTTGATGTTTACTGTAATATATATATATTTGGAAGCAGTAAGAACTATGATACTCATTTGGGGAAGCAGTTGAACAGTGCTTCTCTGGACATCTGTCTCTCAAGTATTAATTCCTACACACGTCATCAAGAGAAGCCATTTAGACAAATGCATAAATTGGATGGAATGTTCCTTTTCCATAAGTATCATAACTCCAAGTGCCTCCTTGATAGAGTTATTTATAGAGAGCTCCCCACCACTTCTACATTTGCGTGAACAGAAGAAAAAATAGAAATTAGTAATCACCCTCTTTAATATGGGGTTAAGAGTTAGCTCAGAGAGCATGATTTCTAACAAAATCTCTTTGACTGTAAGTCAAAAGGAATAGAATTTGATGTTACAGTTTAAAAATTACTACAAGCCTTGTTACTTTCTGTTTCTCATACAAGATACCCTCATTAACTTTGCTGTCACAAAGATACATAGCATACAATTCATATCTCTGTAGCTATGTGAAATATTTATATGCAGAATGTCTTCTCCTCTTCTCTTCCTCCCCTGTTTTAATTTAAGGTACTTAGCTAATCACCTACATATCTGTGCCTATGTGTCTAGAGAGGTGCTCCTCCTAGCACAGTTTTGAGGAGGTTTGAAACTGGAAGGATGGCTCCAGTCCTGTTCCAGTGGTTGTGATCAGCCACCAGTGTGGCTGTACCACCCTCAGAACATCTTTCCTGGTGCCTGATAACTGTCATCTGTCTCCCATTTCCCTCCTGAGGCAGCTCTCAGGAAGATCGTTGTAAAATATTCGGTGCTATTTCTGAGCAACACAGGATTTATTCTAACCACAATGCTAAGACTCAGAAATCACTCAGATGCCACATTGATAACGGAAGCATCCAAAAGATTGCAGAGAAGTATAAAAATTCACAAAACTGGATATACCAGGGCTCTAATATTTTCTACATTATAGGTAACAAATATAAAAGCTGTCTTTCAATACAAAAATGCAAATTCACTTCACAGAAACACCACCTAGCAGCCCTACATAGATTCAACATCAGAGTTCAGCTTTGAACGTTTAACTCCAGTCACAGAGCCCAAAAGTCCAAGTGTGTCTATAGTCTAATTCCAAATGTGATGATTTCAAAGAAGCTAAACCTTTAATAAAAGAGTGCAGCTGAAACAGAAGTGTTACGGTCTCTTACCAGACATGGCAGGCAAGTGGACCTATCTGAGCTTACATTTGCCAGTACTAAAAGAGCAGAGATGCGAAGTGGTTACGTTTCAGTATTCTGTCACACATTGCATGAACACAACTGATTAAGCTGAACATAGGTATGGAATTCTGAAGAGGATGAAAGTACAGATTGACATAGGATAAGAGAAGGCTAACATGGTATATTCAATCAATGCTTGGGAGAATGAGCACTGGATGTGTGCCAGGGCACTACACTGATACTGTTGCCTTGGTTGGTACCAAGGTAATTAACTGTTTATTTTTGGTTATCTCCTATGGGTTGTACTCATTTCCTGATATTTTAATGAAATTCTTTCATTGTAATTTACTTTTACACTATTCATTGTTTGAAACTTTATTCCCGGAAAGAAGTAAAACTGAATTACATTGATTTCAGTCAATTTTACTTAGTAGTTAATTGTGCTTGAACCTGTGTTTGCATACAATAGAGGATTAAGTCAGGACTGGCTTCCATGATGGTCTCTAGAACTGTTGAGGCAACAAACAGCCATTTGGCATATTTAGAGATTCCTACATTTTTCCTTTATGTGATATTTCTCTACTTTGTGTTAAAAGTTGTCATTTGTTGCTCTTTTTATTTTGACTGACTTGTATGAGCTCCGTGGCCGCTTTTCACTTGACTGGAAGACTATTTTCCTTATATTGATAAGCATATTTTCCTTATTATGATAAAGGATGTATATCCAGATGGATATTGCTGTGAGGTTCCCTATATCTTGAATCTGTCTTACCAGATTTTATAGACTCATTTATTCAGTACTACTACTTTGACCACCTCAGTGAGCTAATGTGTCCTTTTCACACCACTTGCAGACATTGATTGTAACGCCTCAGCAATGTAAACAACAGGCACAGTAAGAAACGGTGAAGTTGTCTATTTTCCTTAACTCTAATGAACTACTTTAATTTAAAGTAAATTGAGACATAGCCTTGTTCCTTTATCTAACCATGGAACTGAAAGTCAGAAACTGTTAATGCTGTTCTGAGCCTTTCTATTATTGATTACTCACTGCATAGCCTCAGACAAATTCATTTGACCTGTTTGCGTCTCAGTTTGTCTTTCTGCATAACTAAGATAATGAAATTTAACTGATACATAGGAGTGTTAAAAATTAGTTACTGATTATTTGCCAAGATGTGTGAAAATATACAGAACTATGAAAGTGAAAACTAGCCATCTTCATAATAAATCAAAAGAACAAAAATTATTGTGTAAGGTTTCACCCAAGAAAGAGGAAAAAAATGAGAATGGTGATGAGAAACCAAACAAAAGAAAGATAAATGAATGGCCAAAAAGATGGCCATCGCATATATCATGAGAAAATTTCACCAAGTAGAAAAAGTAAGGATTACAGAGCATTCTGGCAAACTCTGTATCTGGAGGCACACCATATACACATCTGAAATACAAAGTTAGAGGGTGTTTAAAGTCAGGCTTATTGTAATTATTAATATCTTGCTCTCTGGTGTCTGTTTCAGAAACACTGAACTATGTATGCATTTTTAGTGGTCTAACCACAAACTCTCCTGTAATTGTAATTAGTGTGTTGGATCCACTCCATACGTTACGTATAATTTTTATTTGCATTTTAACCATCAGTTGGGAAGAGAATTTGGGTGACATTAATTGATGTTTTCAGAAATGCTTACATATTTGTATTTCTTTTGAAGCTCTTGGGATCTGGAGAGACACTTTTAGAGAGATACTTTTTAACTTGAGTTGAAACAATAATAAGCACAAAAAAGAGTGGAAGGTGGTTTTGAGGTTGTTAAGGTGGTGAATTTTTACTAGAAACGTAAGTCCTTCATTTGGCAGAAGGCAGCACTGGTTTAAATAAGAGTTCAGGAGTTACTAATTCAGCTCATACTTTTCATATAGATGTCTGCGATTTCCTTAGTCAATTTAACTATTGTGCCTAAATATTCCTCTATAAAATGTATATTGGTTATACTCTGTGCATGTAATATTTACAAACATGAATAGAATAAATGCTTATGCACATATATACAAATCACAAATTGCAGCACAAGCGCTGGAATTCAGTGACTGAATGCACGTTGCTGTGTATTTTTGCAATGTGTTGCATGTTTCTGTGCATTGCAAAACACATGCTGGAACAAGGGTAATTCGTGTTTCACAATGAGGAAAAATTCTTCACCTTGAAGAATTAGCACTGGAAAAGGGCGCCAGAAGTTCACAGCTTACAGGTTTTGGATTCAAACTTGTACATTTCTTCTCCAGCAGTATAACTGGTTCCACTTTGGTGTAGAACTAGTGTTGTACCTGCGTTTCAAATATTCTCATTCTAATTCATGAAAATTCTCTGCTTCACAATCCTTAAAGTAAGCTGACTCTTCCGTGGACACAGGACTGTACAGAGGAGAGAAAGTTAGTGAACCACAAAATCAGGATCAGAGGTCTTGGAGGTTTACAGTCTACTACACCGAAATGTCTGTGTAGCAAAGACTACATAGGGATGCCCAAGCTAATGCAAACACTGTGTACAGTGCAAATGTGACATTTTTTCTCAATGAAGTATTTTAATTCAGTTTAAAAAGAAGGATTTCATTTTAACATGTATTATATTTTAAAAGGTGAGGGAAAACAAGCTTTGTTTAAGAATGTGCATGTGATGGAAGGAGCTAAAAAAAAAAATCCCATTTGTTTGATAGTATATAAGAATTTTTATTAGCCTAAGTATATAAATGATATTTCAATTCAACGACATTTTTTTTTTTTAATAAATTTGGTCGACAAACTGAAAAGTGAGTACACATCCACACTTTCTAATCTGATGTCTTCACCATGCAAGGACTATTTCTACAGTTCATCATTGAAATATTTACCTCTGCTCTGTTGTAACTAGATCATCACCTGCTAATGATTGTTACAGGTTTGCATGTCACAGGCATTTAAAATCTTGGCTCACATTCTAGAAATTGAACTAGCTGCCTGTGGTAATCAACAGTGAAACATTTCAAATACTTGTTTTTGCTCAATGTAATAGCCATGGTAGTTGTAGGAAGAAAGTCAGTTCTGACCTTTTTAATAGATTACTCACAGTAACAAGAATAGGACAACCTGTAAGTGGATGACCATAAATTTCACACTTACACAATTTCACTAAAATATATGGATTCATTAACTGAAGGGGCAAATGTGGGGATTTAATAGCAATAACATATATTTAAAGAACTTTTCAACTTCATCTAAATCCTGGCCAAATTACTTTGGAAGTCTGGTCTTTCGTAGTAAAAATTTCATATGCTGCTACCTAAATGCAAAATATGATGGTAAGTTAAAAACTAAGTGAACTCATACAAGACTGTAATACTAAATAATGTGCACTATAATATTTAAATCTGTAAGTCTCCATGGCTGCATACTATTTGTGCTGGAGATGGTTTGATACTCTCATGGTGGGAATAAAGTAGTACAAAACATAAGCATTTTTAATATAATTGCTAACAAGGCAACAACAAAACTTCAGGAGAAATACTTTGGAATATAACATCTGGGGAAATACATATTCAGAAAGATGTAAATATAAATGCAAGTTTCAGTATCGTATTCTTCTGTATCTTGGAGAAAATCATGCTGATAATACTGGAGATAGTAGATGATGTGGGAGCTTCATTCCAGTATGAGATACTAAACAAATTGGAACAACATATTTAAGCTGAAATATTCTAATTGCTTACTGCAGTTTTATGTTACTGGAAAGAGTCTGGTCATTTCAGCACCAGACCTAGAACATAAAATTTTATTGGAGGTTTTTATACAGCTGGTGTTAAAAAGGGAGAGAATTTATTGAAACCAATGAAGTATACTCCTCTGGATGGCTTTTTTTCCCCTCATATACACCAGTTTTACATCATCGTAATTCCACGGATGTCAGTGGGGTTACTCTTGATTTCCACTAGGATAAAAGAAAGGAGAATCATGCCCTTTTCTTTCCTGTCTGTATTTTTGTATTTTTATATAGCTACAGAAGTCTTGCTATTTAAAAGCCACAATGGAAAAGAACAGTGCAAGGATTTTTGTTTGTTTGTTTCTTTGTTTTTTTTTCATTCTCACATTAAAAAAAAATAATCAATTAGTGGGGTTTTTATGGCTTTTTTTTTTTGGGGGGGGGGGGAATGGCACAGGTAGGAATCCAAACCAGCCAGTTTTCTTCTTTGACTTTTGGGGGTTTGTTCCATTTTAGCCCTGAACAGAAAAGAGACCTTCCTAGAGTAAGAAAAAAATTTAATGTACATGTCTTAGCATAGCGCTGAAAATGCAGAATAGGTCTCCCAAGCTGCAGATGGTTTAGTCACTTGGAAATAATTGTTACGTATTTAACTGATTTAATTTATTTGTGTCTTAGTATCGAGCTGTGATAGGGACGTAATATTTAACAGCAAGCATTCAGAAGCTTTGTTGGATGCCCTCTGTTAGATATCCTTATATCCTCATGTTACCCATTAATTGTTGAATATTCTCCAAGAACAGGAGAAAACAAGACTGCAAGATTGCAGGAATATCTGAACTATCCTAGCCAAGTCAGCATCCATGCTGCTTACAGTGGGTTCTGGTAAATGCCTAAATCTTGAAAGCATCAAAGGACAGAGATTCCACACCCTTTTAACTATATTGGACCAGTGCTTCACTCTATTTACCAGTGGATTTAAAATAAAGATGAAAAATCTATGACATCTTGTTCTGTCCACAGTGGATATGGAGAATAATTGTATTCCTTTCATCTTTGCAGCTCTTCTTTGCATGTTTGTTGTATTTGAAAATCAATACTATGTGTCCTGAAAGTCTTCTTTTCTTTAGGGATTCCATAAAAACTTTCCTAGGTCGTGTTTTCTAGTTCTTCAGTTATTCTTGTTGAGGCGCTCTGAATTCTCCATCGTTCTGGAAGTACAGTCAGTCAGCAGAACAGAATGTCTTACTCTAAGTGAGTTTTTAGCACTTCTTGAAGACCAGAAGGGATATTCACTTTTCATGCAAATATTCATGATCATAAAACCTAAGACAATGTTCCTCTTTCTAGCAGCAGACTGACACCATTGTTTTATATTCATTTTCTAATCAAGTAGTATGCCCATTTCTTAACGTGCTATTCTCTATTGTCTATTTGTCCCAGATACCTGTGTTTTTGTACCCATCCTAATGAAAGTCCAAGGACTATATTTGCTGGTTAGACTAGTGGTTAGAATTCATGAATTTTCTCTTGAGTTATGGGAAGTACTTTCTTGATTTTTAGAACCCTGATTTAGTTATTTTTTTCCCAAGATGTCAAAGGTGCATGCAATATATTACTGTTACTGATGCAGCATACTGCATCTTGCTCATGTGGGAATATATAAGTGCGCTTTCATCTGGGACAGTTTGCAGAAACAAACAGTTCATATGGAGGACCCCGGAGATAAATAAAGAGAAAACATTGAAAAAATAAATTGGTTTGTTACAGTATTTGTTACCATGTTTTTTTTGGGGGTGGGTCCAGAATAAGTCACAACTTTTTCCACTTTTTTCCCTATCAGTATTTACAAATAGAGTCATTCAGCTGTAACTGTCACTAATAAAACAGCACAAATGCATCGTAACATCATTTCATTCAAAGTGTTTTACAGACGCTAATTCCTTTAGTGATGAGGGGTTTGTTGTTTTTTTTTTTTTTTCCCCAGAAGTTCTCCACATTAAAGGAAAAGGGATTTTATGTGACTTTTTTTTTTCCCCCAAAGAGTTCAGGATTTATTTTTGCAGATTTTGTAGCGCAAAACTGAATAAGTGATTAAACTTACATGCAAGTGTCATAATTTACCAGCATTTCATGGCTAAACAGGTTGGTTGGAATCAAGATACCAGCAAGTGTTGGGCAATTGCTTGGCTTTGTGCCACTGATCTTGAAACTGTCACTGTTGTCCAGTAAAGGGACTGTCTAGCTCCAGCAAAGAAAGGGAAATGGCAGAATGTGTCGCTCTTCCCCTCACCCCCCAGTTCTTCAGGATTCATTTTAGTTGGGTCAGGAATAACGACAATGTTCCAGCAAATATACTGCTGGCCATTAGATCCTCTTCCTCTCCTCTCCCAACACACACTTCTAGCCACTGGACTAGAAACTCTTGTGGGAAAGGAAATACTTTGTCCCCCTTGTTTCTGATGCTTTATCACCAAGCAAGAAGAGCTATATGGTCAGAAACAGAATATATAATGTCCGCCAGAAAAAATGTCTGATCAGCTGCAATCATCTGTGAATCCCTTCCCTTCCCCCTTCCCCTTTCCCCTTTCCTCTCCTCTCCTCTCCTCGGTACATTTTCTCTGTGTTCCCCAGGACTTTTGAACAGTGGTAGTTCTGAACTAAATTTTTGAATCTGTAGCTCCCTGCTTCGACCATTGTATTCCCTACTGCTTCTCCTACCCAAACATCTCGTGGACGTCAAAAGTCCTCTCATACTGCTCTGAACTAAAAACCAAAGGATGACTGACATGGAAAGGATTAATTATCATTGTACTAGGTCACTGTTTCCCTATCAAGCATCCTCCCATATCAGCGTCTTACCAAAAAGATGTTCTATGCTGAATTCAATATGTACAATTGTTCTTCATAGATGGCCACACTAGTATTTCTTCAGATGGATGAAATTTCTTAAAACATCTGTGTTTATTTTGACCTGCCACCACATTCCTGTGGCATTGATTTCCCTGCAATGACTAGCAAAAATAACATTCACATTCCAGCCCTGCAGAGGACAAACAAATGTCTTTTTGCTGTGCTCCTTTCGCAATACAGCCTCCCCACCACTGCTTCAATAATCAGTGAAGCCATCCAAATTCAGTGAGTCTGCGAAGAAGCAGTGACTGATGTGTCGTACATCAAAGCTACAGCTAGGACTAGCTTCTCTCTCTGAACCTGGCTCCAGACTTTATCTCCACTTTGTTTATAGTCATGAAGGGCCCAACATTCAAATGCTGAATTCTCAGTACCCAAGCAAAGACAACATTTATTTATTTTTTCTCCCCTCTGCTCACACAATGCCATGCAAGAGAATAGTGGTATCAATTTGCATTTATACACACTTCTGCAATAGCAAATTATCACATTCATCAGATTAATGTTCTACATTTATAGATCTATCAAGGAAACTTCTTAATCAGCGGTGGGGAAGCCCATACCTCACAATACTGAGGGCTGGCTACATTAGCAATTTGCCAAGAGCCTGAGGCCTGCACAGAATTTGCATATTATGTTAACATAATATGTTTAATCAAACCAAACAGACATAACTATGATATTTACTTCTACTTGCTCCTTACCTGACAGCTGAATGGTAACTATTAGGGTTTCCCAGTTTTTCTCCTCCCTGCCCCTGCTTTGCCTGTACAACCTCTCAAAACCAAAGGTACAGTTTGGAGGATGGGAGCGGACAAATGCTGATGTTCAGAGCACGGGCTGAGATAGAAAATTCAGGTCCTATTTCTCAGTGTAAACGTCATTTGGTGACTTTGACAACTCACCTGACCTGCCTGTAAGAATGTGAAGGATATTTGTTTTATGTGGCTATCTTGAGCCAAATTGACCCAACAATATGTGTAGTTTTCAAATGAAATGTATTGATTAAAATGGCAAATTGTGGTGAGTTTGCCACTACTAGATTTTGTGTCTCTTCGAGTTGTCAAATTCATTTGTGCCTCTGATTTTCCTGCTGTCTTCAATGAATTTGCCACCCTTTAAGATGTAATATAACACTAACGTGGAGCTTTAAGTAACAGAACATTTGAAAGGAGGAAAAGTGGAATCCAAGAGCAATTCATATTCTCTACCCTGGACACCCACATTCAGAGTGGATATATCATGCTCTGGAGAGGTGTGTCTTTCTCTACCATAGTTATAAAGCTGGTTTAGAATATTAGATTAGACAGATGGATTAGATTTACTAATGCATAGAAACCACTTCTGACTTAGGAAGTCTCTGAGCTAGAAGTGGTTGGCACTTGGTGACAGCACACAGCACACAGCAAATTGGTGTATTTTCTTGCAGTGATTCTTATTAAGAATCCATTTTTGGCCATTGACAAGAGAGAGACAAGTTGCTGAGCTAGGCAGACCATCTTAAGTCCTTACTAACTTTTAGACGGCAGAAATTTGCTGATATAATTGGACATTTGGCTGGGAATACCACAGAAATGAACTGAAGTTTCAGCCAAACTACTTCTACCAGGAACCAATACTTTTTCTTGACTGACGTGAGTTTCACTGGAATGGTTGGAATGGGAATAGAAAAAATAGAAAAATAACAGTTAAGACTTGTCTGTCAAAAGGCTTGTACTTGATAGGTTTAAATCTGCTTGGAGGTGATCTGCATCTCATTCAAATTCTTCTTAGGTACTCCATGTGAAGGAAATATAGTAAGCGTGCTATGTATAAGAACTCTTGTGTGACTGAGTTTGTACTGCTCATTGAAATGGCAATCCCCAACTGTTATTCTATAAAATTCCCATCTTTTCCAGGGAAATTTCCATCTTTGACCAGTCTTTTTTACTCAAGTGACTTTCCTTACTCTCACATTTAAATAATCAGAAACTATCTTGCTAATTATGTGCTTCTACATACCCAAAAATCATCCATCTATGATGACATAATTCACAAGTCAGCATCACTGCACTACATTGTGGTGCTGCTTGTTTTGATGTTGCACTGCACTTTGAAGACCTACCTACATCATGCCCACTAGTCCTCTGTGAAGAAGAAATTATTTCGTGAGATATGCTCCTGATCACATTTCCTGATCAAATTTAATCACAACTACGACTCCATGGTCCTCCTCCTGCCTCCCATTAGCACTTCCTCATTTCAGACTGCCAGGACCTCATCTCAGTAACGATCTTCCTTCAAAGGTGTATGGTATGCAACATCATTACCTCAGTAGTAATATCATGGTTTTCTGTAACATGGCCATCTGCATGCAAGTATTTGCCCATTTATTTCTCTTTATATCTATCATTAGCAACAACCTTTTTTCTTCCATGGGCTCAGGATAGTGAGTACTTCCCCCTGCCCTCCATTACACAGTATTAATCTCTGCTGCCATAGCAATGAATGCTTAAAATTTAACTTTTGAAGGCTGTGTCTATAAATATATCCATACTCTCTATTGCTCTGCCTACAAAACATCAGCTTGCCCTCTTTCATCCCAGTGTCCTGCAGTCACGAGCAGTAAACAGAACAAAAATGCGTATGTGGCTTCTGTGGTGCATTGGTATTTGCATGCTGCACTGGTCTGTGGAGCTGGGAGCTGATGGAAAAATCTGGCTGGACGGGTCTGAACAGAACGCTCAACTGTGGTCAATAACCTGTGGATTTTGATGAACTAGTTACCTCTGCTAGTCAAGGGCCTTTTTAGAGGAGTTTGTGTGGAAAAAAGAAGAGTTTAACACAATGGGCGAGATCAGAAGTACATTAGTTAGTTATCATTGCACTGTATTGAGGCCTGAGGATCTCAACCATAATAGCAGGAAGGAGGGTATTGAACAATTCTTTCTTCCCCCCCTCACATGCAAACATGCTTAAAGGAGATACAGCTAGGATAATACATCTACCTATAGATTGTAGTGTCATCTATGGCAGGCACAGCGCAAGCAGGAATGCTACATGAGAGAGAACAAGCCAAGAGTGACCACAGCCCAGGCAGTGCCTTCAGCAACCAAGGTGCAGTCCCACAGCATCTGAGCATAACTGGCAGAGCAGGGTGCTGAGGACAAGGTCTACTGATGGTCTCAGAAAGACAACCCGAGGAACCCAGTTGCAAGACCATCTGGGTCCCCCACTCAGGAGCAGCAGGAGATGGGGCCAAAGACAGAACTGGAGAAAGGGCTACCACGTAGGTCTGACTGGTCCATCTAGGAGGCAGTGCCGGAGACATGACTGGAGGTGGATGCACTTAAAAAGATACAGCCAAGGTCCATCCAGGAGACAGAAACAGGACTGGTTAAACATACAGTATAGATCAGACAAGGGTTGAAGGCCCAGGATGGAGCTTAAATGGAGCTCCTGAGCCCATGGGCAATGGGTGGGGTTAGTGGCCCCAGGTAAGTCTGGTCAGGAAAATTAAGATGCATAGCCACATTTACGGTGCTGACACTGTTATTGCTAACTCCCTGGAACACAGAAATGCAAAGAACAGACCTCAACCAATTTGCTTTTCATCAATTTTTGCTCTCTTCTGGCCTTAGGACATCTCAGTCAATTCTTTAGTTTCGTACTCTGCATGATGTAGCTCATCTAGACACTTAGACTGTTCCCACCACTATAACGCTCCATTAGCATAATACTGTTGTTTTCAGGTTTCTGATTCTTCCTAAGACTGTGATAAGCACTCCAGTACATGCAACACTGTTCTCTTGTTCACTTCAATGAGCGTTACATAAGCAGATTGCTTTTGGTAACAGGTTAGCCTGTTTTCTAGTACAAAACTAAAAACAGCTTTTCCCATAAATCTAGGGAAACCTTTCCTTTCATTGAGCCATATTTATGATTTTGTGTTAGAGTCATTCTCTATTGTAAAAAATTGGTGATGTGTGTAGCTATTAAACAGTTCTCCCTCTTTTTTTGCCTGTTCCCTTTAACTGTCAACATGTGGGAGATGAGAATAAACACTTGATTTCAGCCGTTTGTATTAGAGCAAAGCACTTGTGTAGAAAAGGAAAACCCCATTCTATCTCAATGGAACTTGTTCTTGCTTAAAAATAAGGTTAGGTCTATCAGCCTGAATCATCTCAAAGGCTTACTGAGCTGCAAACACACTGGTAGCTGAAATGCAAATGAGATCAAAGCATACACTGGCCTAAGAACTGTGTCCATTATCAATTACCATTTTATCATCTTAATTTCAGTGAGGTGTATTGAATAATTTGTCTTGCAACTTTATTTGTTTACTACTACAGAACAGTGCATTGCATCCTTCACTTTTGGTCCCTGAGGGCATACTTTTTCTGTTCGGATACTGTGCTGAGGCAAGACCGTTTTACAAGGCAGCTTAATTTATTTTGGAAAGAATTGCTATTATATAGTCAAGAAGGGAATTTCTGTATCGTCTCTGTGTGGACTATCAGGGCACTGGAACTCTTGTGACTCCCCAAAATACTCAACACCCAAATGTAGACTTGATCTTTTCCTTCCCAAAGCGTAGGGAAGAATTCTATTGCAGTTGGTTGGCATATTTTTTTATTTTACATCTACAATGCTATATTTGATCAAAGGTGCAGTCAGAGAAGCCTGTCCTGCATAAGAATTGGGAAAAAGGTAGAGTTTAATGCAGAGTGTAGAAGATGTAACCCTCTATTTAAAAGCCACATATATGCCTACAAAACTGCTTTTCCAGAAAGCAAGCATTATTTCCATGATGTACAACTCCTGACTATTGTCTTTTGGCGCCAGATAAAATTTAATTTTTTTTCTAAGTTTATCCAGAGTTCTCACTAATGAATGTTTCTTAGACAGTTCCTTGCTACACACATGTCCTGGTTTCAGCTGGGATAGAGTTAATTGTCTTCCTAGTAGCTGGTAGGTGCTATGTTTTGAGTTCAGTATGCG
>JANXJC010000055.1:43352066-43371729 GCA_027564655.1 Leptodon cayanensis
GGTGTCGATCGGCGGGTGGTGAGCAATTGCACTGCGCATCATTTGTACATTCCAATCCTTTTATTATTACTGTTGTCTTAGTTTCTTCTTTTCTGTTCTATTAAACCGTTCTTATCTCAACCCACGACTTTTACTTCTTTTCCTGATTTTCTCCCCCATCCCACTGGAGTGGGGGGAAGCGAGTGAGCAGCTCCGTGGTGCTTAGTTGCTGGCTGGGGTTAAACCACGACAACACAGTATACTTACCTTTCATTTCCTTACTTCAAAAGAAAATCTAGTTTGTTAATAGGACCATAAAATAATTATCAAGGCATTGTCTTCATTGTTGAATTCCTGGATTGTTTTGCAGTGTCTGAGAATCAAGTTCTAGTGAATTCACCTATATCTCTATCAACATTAAACAAATCTACAAACCAAATAAGTTTTTTATATTCTTTCTGAGAGAGAAATATTCCAGGACACTTACTCATATTTTCCTCTTTTTTTAAAATAATACCTCACACTGAAGCTGAAATGTCAGTGACTTGTTTATGGACAAAAATAATATATACTGCATTTTTAAAGTGGGATAAATTTGCTATTCAAATGGCTGGTGCAATCAATGTACCTCCCTGGATATCAAGCCTGGCACATCAGCCTAATTTGAATTTTATGTCAGACTCACTATTAGAAATTGAATAACTTAGTTTGTGAAAAATTGAAATGTTGGAAAGACGGAAGGTATTCTTCTGTGTGGTTTATAAAAAGTCAGATTTGTCATTGCATTGTGTCTTTTGTAGCGTTTTTCACAAGTGCAAGATAAAACCAAATTAAGCAGCAGTAGTTTGTAATACTTTTAAAAATGACAAAAAAAGGTGCAATGCAATAGACAGTCAAATTGCAAATGCATATTGAAGTAACCTGGTGGTATATCCCTGGGATTGTGCAGGAAAAATAGATGCTAGTAGTTTTATTACTTCAAATAGTCATCAATTTCTGTTGTTAGGCCCCCTGGGTCTTCCCTTTCCCACTTCTCTAAGCTTAGTGTCTCCTCCTCCCTTTCACCCCCTCTCTCCTTAACTCGTACAGCTTCTGTAAAGCATTTTAGCGTTGCCCTCTGCCAGCCCTGGAGCTCTGCTGGAGCCAGGCCAATTTCTACCAGCTGGGGATTTGTTCTAGTGGCCCTTTGGGGACTTTCCTCACCCTCACTACCAGACCTCATACTGAGAGCTATGACTGACTGCCTGGCTGTACTCTTCAGTTTTTTGCAGGGAGCTCAGCTGTCTTTGTTCCACCACGTTAACCATTGAGCCGATTTGACTGAGATGGAACTGCTTAACACTGAGTGTTGGGTACCTTCTTCCCTTCAAATGCCCAGATCTTCCTGCATTCCCTGCTAGTGCCAGGGGACACTCCATTGTGTTCAGACAGAAAGTCAAGCCAACAGGACTAAAATGCTGTAACCAGATGAAGAGCCACAATTCTGGTGGGTTAAAACCAAAATGTGCAATGGTTTGCTTTCCTCGGGGGTGAACACCATGGATATCAAGAACCTAGAAGACGGAGTGCTAGAAGATGGAGTCTCAATAAATATCAAACACATTGTTCTGCTCCTGTCCCTAGTAGAGCACAGCAAATTGACTTACCCTGCCCTAATTAGTAGAAGCTAGTGAAAACCCAGAGGATCCACACGGTAAAATCTCGGAATACATGAATTTTAAAAGAATCCAGGAAACAACAACAAAAACTTTCCTGAAGTTCTAAATATCAATGGTGCATACGGTAGATACTTCAAGTACACTCAATTATAACACATCCGTGAACTAGCAATGGAAAAATCTGATTCCAGCAACAGAGATGACTTGCAGCTGCAGCTAATAGAGTGAGGGATGTGAATACAGAGAGCACTTATATGATGAAGGCAAGACCGGCAATCAGTTGTCTGCTTCAAAGCAATAAAGCACAATCAATCTGACAACAGGGCCCCATTGTTAACTGTGGCTTTCTCTTGAAAGGAGTTGCACAATGGAAGGGCCCTGCAAAAGAGCAGCCTTGCCCCCAAGCCCTATCACATTCTTCTCTGTGTTGCTTTTTTTTCTTTACCCTTTCTTCCCCTTGGCTTCGTAGCTGATTTCCTCATTAGGGGGCAATTCTTCAGCGTGGTTAAAATGTTGTAAGCTGCCTTACTTTGCTTATATTTTGTTCTGCCTTCACATCTGTAGTTCAGGTCACAGAAATGTCTCACTGCAAGCTGTGGCTAACAGCCAATAAAGCAGGTGCAACTCTGTAACATGCAACGGCATAATGCTGTTTGGGAACATTATATAGTGGCCAGATCAGCATGCAATAAAGCAAAAGACACAAGCGTACTTCTCGTAGGTTTTGGTATGTAGGCGTTGAACAATGCAAAGATCAGTGTTCAGTTATATTAAGAAGAAAATGTTCTTTTTTTTTCCCCCCCAATCAGCAACTTTTCTACCAAAACTTTTCCCCTTCTGCTCCACATGGCCCCCAAACCCTCCGTGGGCAACCTAATATTAACATTCCTGGCTCTTTTCAGCTGAGCTAGCTCTTCAGAATAGTACAACCCTGTCCCTAATCATTGCATAATTCTTAGTTTCTAAAGCCTTTGAAATGTGCCTTTTCTTTTTCTGAAAGACCCATCATTTAGAAGTTTCTTAGAACTTCCCTATCTTTTAAGTAATCTCCTGTCCCAAGCAACAAAGGCTACCTGACTGATAACAGCTTTCTTTTATGAAACGCCTTGACAGGTTTACACCAGTCCTGATCTATTTTTGCAGCACATAGATGCATCCCAGACATTTACAGAAAAATAATAATCAGCTGCTAGCCCCTGAACTGAGCATCCCACTGTACAATTTAAACATGGATAGCAATACAAAGAAAAACATGATGGGGAAAGAAAGAGCACCTAACAACCAGGGAGGCGGTTACAAGAAGTTGAAATCACAAAGACAAGATCATGGTCTGTGCAGTGACTTAAATTATGGTTCTGTTCTCACAGAAATCAATGGTAAAAATCCACAGTCTTTAATTGCAGCAGGGTGCAATGTGGGGAAAAAAGCATATATGAAAAAGGCAGTGCACATGTGAAAAAAAAAAAAGGATATATGAAAAAGGCAGGTACTACTATTCTGATTTAATAGACTTTTTCATCTGCTTTAGACTCGGTGGTCTTGCAGTGGCACTGGTAGCTACACTGAATGCAAAGTAAGTGAGAATTAGCTGTTCACTGTTACAGCAAGAACCTGATGAAAGTGCCTGCACTGTATGTCTGGAGATGAGAAAGATTCAGTTTCTCTTTGCTTTTCAGGAGCCTACAAAATTCTAAAAGTCTTCATGCATTGTGGTAATCAGGCAGCTTTTTTTCTGGCCTTCAGTGATCTGGCTCCATATGAAAAGGACACTAAAAGCAATATAAATCTATGTAAAGAGGGGGTTTCGCTGAATCCTGTATGTCATGGTACAGAGGTACTGGAAGCCATACAGGCCCAGAAGGAAGGATGGATCAAAAATGGCAACGTTCATATTCATATATGTATCTATGTATATCTCAAACCTCATCCAAATGGGCATAAAAATGGGACCCAAATTAAAGCAATCGATGATTGATAATCTCTCTTTAGAATGGTAATTGAATAGTACAAAAGGCAAAGCAAAATTAAATCTCATTATTAAAACCTTAGATTAAAAGCAAAGTCTGGGAGGATACCCAAGGAGATATCTCTGTATGTGTCCTGTTTTATACTGTATCCCTAGACATCTGCTATTTGTCACTGCATACGAGGACATTTGTTTTGACCTGGTACAACCATCCTCAGTTTTTCCTTTGGATTTGTATCATAACTGTTTGTTTAAATCATGACTGAAAATTAGTAATTTCAATTACAGTGATTTCAATCATTCTGCTCTGTGTGCCATTACAAGGACCAGACTTCAGAAACCTGTATTTGTTGGCTGAACATACAAGGACTTTGTTGCATTCATATCAAGCAGAAGAACTACTTTGGGCATAAAAGGAGGAATTAAAAAGGGTATTTTCCCTTAGAAAATTGTTTTACTCTAACCTTTAATCCATATATTAGTATTTACTCCTTTTTTGTCTTGCAAACCATATCGAATTAATTTTTTTCCTTGCAATTACTATTTTAAACTGTCAGAGAAAACTTGAATTTCTTTTGTTCGGCTAAGTGGGATTATGCTAAGTAAAATCATGGAATCCTCAAAGTAAATAACATATGCCATTGGCATCTTGCATGCATTATTTGCACAACTGGGCAGTGTGCATTAGTCTTCTTGTAATGTGCAGCTGAACATGGTTTGTGTAGATTGAAGGAAAATTGAAATTCCTCAGGAATGATTGGTGCACCATAGATCAGTTAGAGGTCATCATGTTATTTAGTATTTTATGGTGAATAAGTCAGATGCTCACTTCAAAATCCCCCTTTATATGAGCTATAATACATCGAGTTCTTTATGGCAAAGGAGTGAATTTTTATGAACTGAAACTGAACCACATTATCCTGTAAAGTAATGGGGCAGCTACACATATAATGAATAGGACATTGCTCACTTTTTTTGTATTCTCTACATCACACTGAGAGCCCCAAAAGTCTGAACCAATGGTTCTCCCTGTGTACAAACAACAGGGCATTTGAGGCAGTGAGGGTGGGAATCTTTGTATGTAGTTTAAACATCTAGATTAAGATGATTGTTTAGATTCTCCATACAAGGAGAATCTCCACAACCTTCTAAATAAAACCCGATCTGGCCATAAAGCAAGATACCACCAAAAAGTGTACACTGGACCAACTTTCTAAAGAGAGGCAGGTAAAATAGATATTTACTGGTGCCCACACAAGTTTCCAATGAGTATGGAGGTGGTGAAGTCTTGATCTTCAGAGCACATGGACAAGATCCTTTGAATCTGGCTCTTCATTTACGGCTCAAGCTTTTCTGTTACATTCTATGCTTAATACGCTTTGCTTTTGATTGGTGCAACTGCAAAAATATTCTATGAATATAATATATTCCAGACCAGTTATAACTGACTCACAAAAGTAGAGGAGTCACGTTATACAGCTTGATTCATCATACACTTCAGCTGCTACAGGCATTCATCCACAACCATTAGCTAAAGGCAGAGCAGCATGTGGATTATAAAAAGTTTCTATAAAGTTATTTACATGTTTCTTAGAATTTGTCTCGTAATTTTCCAGCTGAAATAGGTAAGAAAGGTGAGAAGAATTCTCTTAATAACTGAGGATAACTTCTTGCCCCAGTTTCTGTTTATTTTTCTTTTGCTTCATGGTAAGATGAAAAAATATTAATGGATAGATTTAATTTTTATAAGTAATGTAACGTTCCATAGGGTCAGGTATTATTTGTTCTCTGCTGTCTGAGATTTAGAACATTTTTTTGGCTGATTCTTAAATAAATTTTGGTACGTGTTGTAAGCAGGCTATAAATGACTTGATTAATTTTCATGTGCCCATTCCAGCCTCTTATCCTTGAAGAGAATGAACATACAATTACCTTCATTAGCAATATAACAGCTGATTGTTGCTTCAAATATGCATTTTGTTGCAATTTCTTTTCCCTGAATTTGCAGCTCTGAAGTGACAGGAAGTTCATGGTACAAATTGGTCTGATGAAAAACTTTCATTTTTTAGCTTGGTCGAAAAAATTTCCAACCCTTCATATTCAAAAGCGGAAGAACTGAGAGACGATTTTTTTCATAGCTTAGTGTAAAAGCAGCTAAGGGTTCAGACTGAGGGGGTGATCCATTTGTCTTAAAATTCAGCTATCTGAAATTTAGGCGTCTCATCTACAGTAACTGTCTAGGTATCCTGTCAAGGGAATGGAAACAGAAAAACAACTCCAGACGGCAATACATCTTATCTGGTCTGAATAACATCTTGGAATGGGCCTATTTCTCACTACACTCACTCAAGGTGCCAAGGCATCTGGTTAGACTTTGTGTTTAACTGGTCTTCAAAGAAAGTTACATTATTTTAGAAAACTGTAAATCTTTTGCTTTCAAGCATTTAGCAGGTAATAGCTAAGGAACCACTTCAGGAAAAAAATGTGGCTGCTGTAAGATTTATCACTTAACTTTTCAACTTTAATACTATGTCAATGCTGGGCTTTAAAACAAAAAAAAGATATTTTGTAGATCAAATATTACTTTCACTATAGGCCTTAACTTGAGGCACTGTGAAAAGCAGATGAGAAATAAATGTTTTGGTCTTCTTTTATTACCTAAATTTAAAATAAAATGTTAATGTTATTTCAGCTTTGAATAGGTTTAAATATCACCAATGTAGAGAAAGCCTTGCACGGGACCTTTAAATGAAAGGGTTTAGATTTAAAGAGACATACTTGTTTTTTCCATTGTTCTTTTTGTCTTCCTGCTGGCGGTGTCTTAAGAATCCATCTGTTAATAATGTCTGTTCCTCCCTTCCACCCAATGGGAGATAGCAGGAAATAATCACATGTTGTCAGAATCTCAGTGAAAATAGAAGCATCAAAGGGCTAAAAATTTATTTCAGAGAAACAGTGCATTCAATATAAATTCATTGCTGTGGGTTTTTTTAAGAAATATTTTAGTGATTTGTGTTTTTATTATTATTACTGCTGGACCTGTTTTGCTTGTAACTGTTTATGAGCTAATGTTTTAGATGTCATCTCTGCTCATTCCCAAATCAATCAAAAACCTGATCATAAAAAAACTGTCAATGAATATAAATATTATAAAAGCAAATCAGTCAAAACAAGAAAGCCATAATAAAATCAAATGCATAACAAATACATTTTTCTTAGCTGGTTACTAATATCTTTCCTTAGTGGATTTTCCTTATTTTCTTATTTGAGGGCATCATCAGTGATGTGGCTCAGCATGAATGTTGAGTTCTGATTTGCAGGTCTTAGTGTCTTTCAATCTCTTCTGTCTAGGTATAGGTATAGACTCTAGTATGTAGATATGGATAGAGCTTCCTACATTAGAAATACCTGTACCAAATTGGTTGGAAGCATTGCCATTCAGACAGTATTCATGGCCTTCTCAAGGAATTTGGTCAGATACGATTACAAGAAAGGAACTAAAGAGCAGCTGGCCTTGTAACAGAGAATATGTTTTAACCTGATTTACCAATAGCATAAGCGAGTTTAAAAAACATTTGAAGACTAGTGCAGATAGAGGACATCAACTTTCTCTGGCAGATACGCTGAAGTCCCTGAAAAGGAAAAAAAAAAAATTTTGCCTAACCGGAGCTTATAAAGGGTGACTCATGCGCTGGAGAGCCGGGGAAGAAAAGACCGAAAAATAATTTTCAGCCTAACATGAGTAAGGAAAGGAAAAATACCCCAAAACCACCAGAGCCCAAACTCTCCTATGGAGATCCATAGGATCTGATTAAAAGTCTTTTGACTGTAACTTGGCTTATTTGTGAAAGGTGTAGAGCTAATTCAAGCATAACCTGTAGGCTTTGATAATAAAGTCACACCTTAGATGACACAATCTGTCACAGTATTTGTACTTTGAAGTGGTGTGGTAATCTGTAATAGTCCCTGTAAAAGAGGTTCCCTTGCCCACTTTCTTTGAGGACCAGATGGTAAGTGGACTAAATGGTTTCCCTCCACTAATTGAGCCCAACTTGTGAATGTCACTGGCCCTTAGCTGGCTGCCATGTACACACCAAGCACACTTTGCAGTCATTTTCGGTATATTTTCTTGGTCACCTCTATTTGTGACGTGAGAATTCACAGTTCAACTGGGTCATCTCTACAGCAGCTACAAGTGTTTAACCCCTGAACTCCAGCTACTTGAGCAGCATGACTTTTGCTGTAGTTTAACTCTCCCAAGGCAGATTTGCTAGAGGATTACATATAAATGACAGAAACTACAGTAAACAAGAACCAAATGTGGTCCTTTTTCCAGTAACACAAGAAAGAGAGCATTTTTAAAACCTGACTGCAATGGGGTTTGGTCTTTGGTGAACACTGTTGTGGGAGTCCCTGCTAAAATCTGTTAGAGGCAAATCAGGACCCCCTCAAATTGATTTGAACTGACGAGGTTAGGTGATGAAAAAAATAGAAATCAGTTTTCAGTCAGGACCCTGAAAGTACCAAAGATACTTAGTAAACTATTTTATAGTCAGAGTACGAGCTACTTGTGAAGAAAATTAACTCTATCCCAGACCAAACCAGTACACCCCTGTTTTGACAAGTTGTTCCTCCTAACGGGGTACCAGGCCCTTGGTTTAAGATTCTGTGTTTGGTTTAAGATTTTGTTGGTGGTTTAGAGGATCATCCTGATTTAATGAACGTCATCTGTCAGTCTTCATGCAACCTTGAAAATTTCAGTCTATCAAACATCTGAGAAAAAAACAGAGCTATACATTGAAAATAGTGTTGGCAGATTGATAGAAGCACATACAGAGAGATCTTTATTTCATGAGTAGCCTAAGGGAGCACAAGTTGGTATAACTTCTGTTTTATCGGGGCCTGGAGGAAGTGCAAATTGCAGCCACTTAGATTCCTCTGATGTTACCCACTGTGTCTAGATATAGTTCCAGCCTTTGAATATAGTGATGCCTGTTTCATGCAGAGTTGTGAGTGTTAATTGTCTGACACGATATCCAAAGACAACACTGAGCAAACATCTGTGGTGCTGTAACAGTGCTCTGATACACACTGCCAGGCTGGTTTTCTGTGTTCACAGGTAGACAGCTACCGACCACAGCAGCTATAATGAAGGAACATATTTGAAGCATGAATGTTTGAAATGGAGATATAACAAATCTTGGGTCGCTGTGGTTTATAAAACTTAGAGTTCAGAGATACAATTTCACAGATAGCTTTGTCCTTCTGATAGTTAGCACTTCCATCAGAAGTGGATGTCTCCTATTCCCTTGATCTTCCTTAGTTCTACTTCTCTATGACTTGCTGCTGACCTCCCAACCCTACCTCCTGCCTTGCTCCAACTTCAGTGCTCGCTGGATCTTTCCATGAAGTCACTAGCATGCGAGAAAACAATCCAGCTTTTTTTTTGTGGATTTAGTTTCTGCTAAATTAGTGGCATGAAGCAGCTCACAGAAGAGTTCCATGCGTATCAATACCTGCTGGGAGCAGGAGGGGGTGGGATGGATAAGAAGGAACTTCCAGTTGTGGTGATAGAGTTACTACTGTGGCTCACCATGTTGAACAGAATGACAGTCGTAATGCCACCCCCTTCTTGCAGTATATATTACTCAAGCTGTAAGTTGTAGTTTATAGTATACTTTTTCTAAGAAGGATGGACTCTTTTCGGCTTCTGGCTGGGTAGGACAGCTAGCAGCGATAACCACTTCAGGCAACAAAATGTAAATATGAGCCAGAACCCACAGAACTGATGGCCATGGAGGATTGAAACACCTGAGCTTGATGTGACCTAGGTAGGTTAAATTTATGCTTAGTTACAGCAGCATGGGTTTTAGTTCAGTTTACAAAATATTTCTGAAGTCCAAGACAGCTTAGCAGGGGCTGATCACCAAATAACACCCACATTATTATATTACTTGGGTTTGAGCTCCTTGTTAGAACCTGGATTGGTTATGTGGTCTTTCCACTGCAAGGGTTTTTCTGAACATGTTACAGACATCTCCTTTGAAATGTTAGACCAGAATTCGAGATTTTTAGTTCAAATTGAATTTTGCTTTAGGTACCTTACTCAGGGTTATGAATTCTGCTTTTAAACCAATGCTTAACTTTCAGACACTTCACAACTCGTAACCCAGCCAGGGACCTTGAGCTCAGCTTTTGGGATAGGTGTTTTACCCTGCTACTCTTAAAATACAGACTTTTTTTTTTTTTTTAAAGGATATGCCGTAGAAACAATGCTTAAATTTAATAGCTAGAGTTGGAAATCATTTCATATTTTGGCTTTCAAACACCTGCCAACAGAGAATTGCTCTCTACGGTATATTATATTTTTAACTGTCAACATCAGACTCGGTGTCAGCGCCAGGCAAACTGTGACACTAACTAGTCTCTTAAGTGTGAACTGGAATCCAACCTAGGAAATTCTAAGATGAGGCTTCAAACTCACATTATACTCTATCCATTCATTTATTATTTAGAAAAACCAGTCTGTAACATTTTATTTCAGTAAACCGAACTGATAGCTTTCAGCACTTCTGGAATAAATCCATACAGGGCTCAGTTCCCAGTGAGGCACAAAAGGTTTGTTTGATTAACATTTCCAAATTTCTTGGTCCATCTCTTGCATTATTTAAGAAACATTCTTTAGCTAATGATGTTTGGAGAATCTTTTAAGGAGGCTGCTCCTGCAGGTTGATGGACGTATTCACTTTCTTCTTACATTGTCATGCCTGAGGAATCTGGCAGCAGAACCATAGTAAGTAAAGACGAAGAACAACTTGTAAACTAGGGAGGAGTGCTTTCATTAGGAGAACCAGGATGCATCTTTCACTCTTCTCTACATGTTTTGAGCTGCTTTTATCCCCATCTATTCACACAGGCAACAGTCAAGCCAGATACAGCATATGGGAGGATCTTGGTTACTGTACTCACGCTTTACTGCAAAAGGAGAAGTTTCTAACCTTCTAGATAACTATTTCAAAACAGGAAGATGAAACAAAATTCTGCTTTTTAGAGTACTGAAAAAATGACACTTCTGCCTAGTTCTTCATACCGTTGTGGATAATAAACCACATTTCATTGGCTTTCTTGGCTGCCTTTGCACACTAATCCACCTGTTTTAGAAACCTTCAGTTCAAAGTTTGGCATCATGTATGCATGATTCACATTATTGTTCTGTAGATCCATTACTTTACTTCTAACCACATAAAAGCACTTCTGCCACTTTTTTCATGATTCATTCAGTTTTATGAGGTCTTTTTGTAGTTCCTAACCCTCAGAGTGACTTTTGGTTACCAGAAAGAGATTACAAGCATCTACAGATGTAAATATTTTATTTTCTATACATTTCTCTCAATCAGTGAGTTTGTTTAGTTGAACAAACCTAGCTTCAGCACTGTTTCCTGTGGGACACCTTGTGTACCTTTTGGCTTTCCCCCATTCCTAGTTTAAATATTTTTCTTGCATTGGATTGAACATAACTCTTCCTTCTGGTACAGGTTCTTCAAATCCTAGAAAGTTCCCCAATTCATAGTAAATTTAAGTCTCTCTTCACTACACCAACATCTCATCACTGCATTGAGACTCTGGATCTCTGCCTGCCTTTGAGGCTTCATGTTTAACAGCATTGTGGAGAATGATAGCATGGAGGTAGCAGTGGCTTGAATAGAGGTCCCAGAACTGCCCTCATCTACTTTTCTGCTGTTCATGCCAACACAGACCTCAAACACTGGCTCCTACACTGCATATCTGTACAACTTATCCTGTGAGGTTTGATTCCACCCTCTGCATCCAACAGCGGGTAAGTTACTATGCGATCCCCTCACATGTCACAAGTGCAGCTAGCTACCTATCCACCTAATAACTGAATATCCCATTCTTGCTGCCTGCTGCTTACTATCACTGAAAACCCACAGCAGCAACATCCTAGGTGCAGGAGGGCACTCTGACATCAGCATGCCTCTTCTCAGATGCTACATCCCCCTTTTTCAGCTGGATTCCCTCATTCCCTGAGCCTTAATGGGCTGAGAGTTTTCAAGGTTCACCAGGTAACAGCTATGGGACAAATTTTCCAACAGGACACCTTTTCCTTCAGCTGTGCAGATAATCTTTCAATTATCAGCTGGCTGTGATGTGCTGCTAATACTGTATAAGTGATATCTTACAAGATCAGTTTATCTTTCTCTGACAGATTGCATAGATTTCAGAAAAGAGTTTTGTTTGTCTCTATTTTAGGAAGTGTACAGCTTGCTTTAGGAGCTACCCCAAAATAGTATTTGCTAATATGCATATGTTTATCTGTCTGCCTGGTGTTTTCCATCTCTATGCGGGCTGTATGTGTTGTGCAGTAGCAACGGTACTTAAAATAATGCAGGTAAAGCTGATGTCTAGGGGATTAACTAATTCTTCACGTAATTGCCTTCATAGATATAAGGTTAAAAAAAATTCAGCACTAAGCAACAAGAATTACATTTAGCTCTGTCGGTTGAGGGCTTGTTGTATGAACTTCTGTAGCATCCAGTGCATTATTAGTTTTTGTTATTTTCCTGACTACTTCTAATGAATAATAAAAGAGCCTTGAAGATTTCTGAACTGAGAAAATAAATCCTACGTATGAAGAAATAGACTTCCTTTTCAGTGTATCAATTTTAAACCTATTGTTTATGCATAGATTTCGTACTACTTGTGAGTTTGGTGTGTTAGGTACACACAAGACAAAGAGATGATTGCTTAGTGTACAATTTGAATATGAAGTCAAGAGGCCGATAGAGTCTGACCTGGTAACTCATTTGCACGACATACTCTTAGCCCCTTTTAGAGCTGTTGGAGAGAAATAGGCATGTACAGGATGTAATTAATCCTTCTACTCCCATCCAAACATGGGATTGCACCACATAAATAAAGCACAGATGGAAAGCATCTGCTAAAATAATACTATCAGGATCATATGTTACTTTGTGTATGCTGATTAAATGTGGTATGTACTTGATTCATATACATTCATGGATGTTCATGTACATAGTTTTCACTTGGATTGTTGGATAATCTTTGGTAGGTTAATTTCCACTGGTTATAATTAGCTTTTTTATTACAAATGATACAGTGGGATCAAATGTACTGTAGAGTCTTGTCCTACAGGTAAAAATTTAAGCTTCTGGTAAGTTCTATAATATTGGCTTTGAATGTGTTGTAATGTAAAAGAAAAGTAATTTCCATAGTCAACAGGTTGGGATGTAAAAGATGTGTTCCTCATCCCAAAATAGTTAGGGTAAGAGTAACCAGCTTTGTCATTGCATCTCACACCTCCCCTAGTGCTAAAAAACAAAAAAACTGTGTATGGACTATTGAGTTCAGATCTCTGTGCTCTCACATAGAGGAGCGTCCAAAATGAACCGTCAACATAGCCTTGTAATCCTGAACCACACTGTTTATGAAAACTGGGAAGAGTCCAAAGTAATGTAAGAGCCAAGGATTAGTAACTAAGAGCAAGGTTACCTACAGTGGGCAAGGGCGTGTAATGTAGAGAGCTCTGACTTAGTTCCAGATTGTCTAGTATCTCCACATGGCAGTGCAGGACCACAGAGAGATGAAAGTTTTCTGCAAAGACTCACATTAATATAGTTCTTCCAGTTTTAAAACTAGGTTGTTTGCTGGTCCAGTCCATGTTATCAATATACAGTGATACTGATATGCCCTGTGACCATTCACTGTTAAGGGTAGCTATTACTTATAAAGCTGATTGTTGCCAAAAAGATTTTAGAATAATTTCTAAGTAGATTTCCACCTCTTGGAAGTCTGAGGTTCTTCACTTTGCAGCAGGACAGAGTAACCTTCAAATCCTTAGTAGCAAGAAAATTTCCCAATATAAAAATATCTCCTGTTGTGCTGGGTGGGTTTTCCGTACATACACAGTATGCTTTCATATGGAAAAACTTCAATTATAGATTAAGAGAATGAAAATACAGAAAAGAACAAAAGTTAAATGCTCAGACACAGGCTACACCTGAAACTCAAACAAAATGGTAATGGAAATGGTCCTTATAAAAACTAAGCAAACAATTATACTTGGTGGAAGTCTTAATTGACTCTGCACATTTTTTAAAATTGTAAGCCTTATCTCTTACATTGTCCTCGTCTATTTGGTAAGTAGGTTAGCAATTAAAACACATGTATTTAAATTTTTATGATGGGTGGCAGAGGAAAAATGTTATGCATGGCATTTACTCTCTATTCATTTTATTAAAGCCATGTGTTACTAAATAGATTGTTTTGATTTTTCTTCCAAATAGAAAAAAAAGCAAAAAAATTACCATCCTGAGTTGGAACAAATCATAATTAATATTGTGTGGATTAAATCAGGCTTTGCTAAACCAATGAAAGGCTTCTTTAAGGGAGATTTGAAACAGAAGAAAGAAAATCCAGTCTTTCCTTCCTAATATGTGTCATCCCCCCCCCGCCCCAGATATTTAAGCCTTTTATACAAGGTTAAATTTTTAAGAATCTGGACTCCTTGAGGTTTATAAATATCTTTATATGAAAATACATTCTAGTGGAAAATATGTGGAATCTAGTGGAAGAAGTGTCAAAATACAAATCTAGTAATTTGCATTCTGTCACTACCAGTTGTCAGTCCAAGACAGTTCACCATCTAAGATATGGGTATTATCAAATCCCGTGCTCTGAATTATTATTTTTTTCCTTAGTCAAAGCCTTAAAATATAAGCAAACACAAACCATTTACAACCTTGACGTTGACTTTTTCTATGTGATCACAGCACATCCATCTTCCTGCCTCAGCCTGTGGGATCCAAGAGGGTACAGCAAAAAACTTCTCTGAGGGAAGAAACCGTATCAATTCTTATGTTTTGGGAATGTTCATTATCATGAGAAATACCTTTAATACAAATAGAAATACACTATCAAACTGTGGCTACATCAGATCCTCTGCTAAGCAGCCAGTGCATCTGTATGTAGAAAAACGACCATTCAAAACATGTTTCAGAAAAGACTGCTGCACTTGCAAGAAACTAATTTGGGCCTTGAGGACCACTAAACTAATGGGATGTCATGTACAGAAGCACATGAACATAGGTACTATAGTAGAGGTACAGAAAGCCCTATATTTTCTATGTGGATGTGATTAGAGATGATGCATGTGCGTGCTATAGACTACACAGCAACTTTGTCAGATCTCATTGGAAAAAATTCCTACTCTATGGACAAATATTTTTGGAGATAAAAGAAAACATGTATTGGAAAATCTTGAGTTAAATCTAGCCTTAGCAATTGCTTTTTTTTGTACTGTCAGTCAGGTCACGCACAGGAAGATCACCATAGTTTGCATTCAGTCTGTGGATCAAGACGCATAAATTTAGGTGTGTGTATGTAGATGTCTATATGTGAGTTAGACATCTAAGCTCCCAATGCAGTCAAATGAAGTTAATCCCTAGATATTTCACATGTAGACACTTATATGAAAATGCCTAATTTGAAACGGTTTAATCTTTAAATGATATCACACACCATACTGAAACTTAGATTCCTCATTCCAAATTTCCAGAAATGTCTGTTGCATGTCTGTTGACTGAATGATCAACACTTCTAAATATCAGGTTATTTTGTTACTGTTCAGGAACACAGCTCTCAATGGATTGATTGAATTCCACATCCATAATTTTGTAGAGGGCTTCTGTGCATATGCAAATGAGTATCTATGGGCAAATAGATGAAAGTGATAACTCTTGAATATTTAATGGCTATGTCTATACTAACGTCTAAACTGGTCCAGCGTGTGGTCATAAACATTGGCATGTTGTACAAACTGCTTAATTATTAATATTCTCTCTGACATAGTTTTGGCTCATTCTCAGTCTCCCAAACTGCACGTGGTCACGGTCTGGTGGGCAGCACAAAACCTGCTCTCAAGTAGTCACTGTAGCTGAAGCAACCTGTTCTGGAGAGAAAGAGTGTTCAGCCATGTCAATGTCATCACACTTCCTTTCCTTTAGGGCCAGAGAACCATTAGAAAAGGCACTGACTTGTTTTAGCAACTAATATAGATGCAGCTAATAAATATTTGACCTCACCTTTTCTCTCCCTTTTCACTCAGGATCTTTCAGACTAGGTGTACCATTCATACAAGGTTTAAATTTCTATGTTGTCAGAGAAAACAAGCAATCAGCTATAGACCGCCTATATTCCATGTGTTAAATATTCAAGGAGAAATGCTATGTACCTTAAGTCACTAAAGCTATAGTATGTTGACTCTGAGACTGAACAGCATCTGAAACAACTTCAGAAAAAGAGGCAGATCACCACTATCCTCAAACGAGTGCATTATCTATTGTGGAGCTCATCTGCATGTCAGAAGTCTGCCTGTTTCCCAGCTGCACCATGCTGATAAGCCTGAAGTCCAAAAAAAATCAAGAAACCTGCTACTTTTGTCTTTGTTTTTTAATACACTTAATTTAGAGAACATTTTTGACAGTTTTTGATCAGGATTATAAACCCTTGATGATATGAAGTTAATCGATATGAATGTACTTCTCTATATAATGTCAGTGTCTTTCAGAGGGGAAAAGTACATGGTCAACACATTCAGGGTACTCTTCATTTTTACGCAAATGTGAATACATACAGAACACATGGAAATTTTGATATAGAGGCTAAGCAGCCTCTATATCAAAAACTTACTAAATATAGACATACTGGAGTTGTTCTTAACCCAAGCGAATGGAGAAAAATGTATTTAGAAAGATTTCTATTAAATGTAAGTTAAATACTTAACCTTAAGTGTGCTTGATGTTGCATTAATGCTTTAAAGATTGGCATTTTCAGACTGTCAGTCAAAAAGCACAGGAGAAGGTGGATAATCTCTGTGGTTGAAAAGGTTAAAGAGAGAAATGCTTGCAAATCTTTTCCTGTGTTAATTCTTTATTTCTGCTTTAAAATAGCACAAATGAATAAATAAACACAAAGCCACTAAAAAGTAAATTTCTGAGGAACTTACTATATTATTAAGGCCAAAAGATTAGCAACGTCCTAGAAAAGTAAGTAACCAGTATAACTGTCAGCAAAAAGCGATTTCAGGGGTATGAAAGCCTCATTCCTTCTGGTGTAAACTGACCAGCAAGAGCCAGGAGGAAGAGGAGTTATGCCTTTATACACTTATTCCATAATAATTAATAGGAACTACGAAACTTTCCTGAACTTTTCTTGAATTTGAACTTGATGGACCAAATCGGAGTTCAAAGTGCTCGTCTTATACACTTTCACCTCTAAAGGTATCTAGTACAATTTATGATTTCATTATCACCATGTATTAAGATAGACCATCATCCTCAGCATTTTAAGAATTACCAATTTGAAAAGCGTTCCTTTTTTTGAAGAGTATGTTCTACAAATAATGTACTTTATCCCAATCTTCTTACCCAAGCAGTCCCTGAGCCTTCTCCTAGTGACTGGGTAGGACCTTACACTGTTAGCAAAGTGATCAGGCATGCCAATGTCTATCTTCACATATTCAGAAGATTCATGCGTTCAGGAAGCATCAGATTAACTGTACCAGCTCACTCAGACTGTCTGATCACAGGCATGGTAGGTCTATCCACATCCCTGCCTAGGCAAAAAGTTTCCAGGAATGATAACGAGCAAGGGAGACTGCTGTGAGCAGAGCTGGTCACTCAGCCTGCTCCCAGTTGCCCTTTTCTGTGGATATTTCTCAGACTGAGGGAAGCAGATGGCTCTGATTGCACCAGCCTTCTCCTGATTGCTCTCTCTCGCAAAATCTTTTCTGTCCTTTGTCCCTGACCTTCTGAAGGGACAGAGATGTCTTTTATCCTCTGCAAAACAGTGGCAGCTATTGTCCTGACACCAAGACATTATATTGGAGGCTGACTCTGGAGGATGCCAGGGAGGAAAGACTACTTGGATCATGCTGCAGGCCAGTCGTTCTACTTTCAGGCCTCTCATGGACCTCAGGCTGTGAATTAAGGAAGGTCCCTGCACTACTGGTCTCTCTTTGGCTTACTGACACTTTAGGGACTACTAGTTCTTTTAAGTATCCCAGCTCTCTACTGCAGTAGTTATTTCCTCATCTACTCACAAAAACTGGACCGTTTGTATTGTTAAACTGTTAAATATTTTTTTGGCTCTGGCCACTGAGTGTTCTTCCAAATGATTTCCAGAAGAGTATGGGCAGTAGAAAGGGCCAGAGATCACTTTTAACAGGCAGTTGGGATGCAGCCACTTTGATTTGGAGTCCAAAGAGTTCACTAGCACAGACATGAATCGTACCATGACTGTTGCTCTGAATAACCAAAGAACACTCCCAAGGATGTTTAATTTTCTATTACAGATGTACCCATTGTGCATCACTGATCAAACAGAACAGAAATGGAAAAATTATCTACTAGCTTGAAGCTAAATAATCCAAGCCATGAGTCTTTTTTTAATTTGCATTGAATCACTCCCCTATCCAATGTATCATGCATCTTCTAATGGTTTTCATCTTCTGTCACACAGTTTTTAAGTGGTTAATCATTCTACCTATATAATCAGCAGACACACAAATTCCAGGCTGTAGCATCCACATCTATACAGTTCATGCTTTTTTTATATTTTAGTGACATATTTGGGCATTTTCCAGTTTGTGTGTCCTTTCCTACTGAATGCCCCACATATCTTTTCTATCGAGTACCCTGTGAATCTTACGAAGACCTTTACAAGTTCTTTGATGCATTACAGACATCCACCTTGTTAATCTAATATGCAGCTCCTTCTCAGTTACTGCGTTAAGCTCATTATTTCAGTTGTACAGCTATGACAATTAAACTTCTCATCTGTTAAGCTTCCATGGTACTTATTTCTCCTATGTGCCTTTCCTGTTCTCTGTTTCCATCACCTACTTTAAAAAAATGGAGTAATTTTTACTCTGCTTTTGTGCTGTGCCTCACTGACTGGAGCTCTCTTTCTGTTTAAGCTGTATACTATATTGTAAAAAACACCCATAAAGTAGCCAAGAGTGATGTTTTATAATTATAACTTTAAAAATAAACCAGTATTCAGGTCTTAATTGTTCTCTCTGCGTTAACACTGCCCACTGTCATTTATACTTCCCTAAAGATTTCAGTGCTAATACTATTATCCATTTCTTCTGGACCATGGACCAAGGAACTGCACAGCCCAGTTACGCAAAGAATTATGTGTTTAAGTTTTCTTGTATCAGCAGCTATGCAGTTGATTTATTTTACGGCACTGAGTTGTAAGACAGACAAGCAAATGACAAGGGAACAATGTACAAGAGACTCATATTTGGTTTAATCCTCAAGCGTGAGATTATCCTACAGACATTACTGAAGAGAAGGCGTTGTGTGATGAATGTCCTGAAACAAACTTCTTGTGTCTCTCTATCCACTCGCATATAATGTTATTATATAATCTTGTTAATAAGTACATGAAGCTTCCTTTTAAAATATTTATATTTTTAAATCAAATACCTCTGCTGTGGGACTTTTCTGGAGACTCATAGCTTCAATGACTAGAGAGGTTTTCGTTTCACAGTGAATGCCGTCATGGTCAGATTATTAATTTCTGTGCTAACGCTGTTGTTTAACTTGTTTCCATATTTTTTACAGTTTGTGATTTTGTAAACCAAGTTTTACAGAAAGGCTGTGTTTTACTAAAGTAAAGAAAACAAATTCTGGTTATATCTGAGACTCTAGTTCATGATCATTCTAGCTGTTCTTGTTTACATTTGTTTCCGTGGATGGATCTATGATGTCAACTAATAGGTGGGGGAAGATGTTGCAATAATCAAGATAGAAGCTGCTAATAAACTGGTTGAGAACCACAGAAAATAATATGGGGATAGAAAATATATGAGGATAATAACACCCAGAATACAGGCCCAATGGTCAAGATGATTTTGATGATATAGGGGTAGGATACAGAATACAGGCCCAATGGTCAAGATGATTTTGATGATATAGGGGTAGGATACAAAAGCAGGACAGGTAGGATAATA
>JANXJC010000055.1:43371829-43393850 GCA_027564655.1 Leptodon cayanensis
GTTGCAATAATCAAGATAGAAGCTGCTAATAAACTGGTTGAGAACCACAGAAAATAATATGGGGATAGAAAATATATAAGAGGATAATAACACTCAGAATACAGGCCCAATGGTCAAGATGATTTTGATGATATAGGGGTAGGATACAAAAGCAGGACAGGTAGGATAATATTTTAATTGATTTAGCAAATACAGAAAGTCAGTGTCCAGGAAGAAAAAGAGAGGGGCATAGCCAGAAATCTTCAAATACTAAAAGCAGGAGAAAGAAGAAGTAGGGGATCTACTAGTCCTTATTCTACTATTCTTCTATCTACTATAATAGAAGAAAGCTATGCTGAAAGAACTAGAGCAAACTTCATAGTACAAGCAGTAATATGAAAAGAAGCAGCAGGAGGAGTATGTATTGTCAAAATAAGTCAGATAAAAATTTATAATATTATTCACTCAAAATTTTCCATATCTGTATACGAGGGATTAAGAAATGGCTTTCTCAGACTTTATGGGGCGTATAAGAGCCTGTGCAAGGCAGACCAGAATCAAAGTAAACTCCCCCCCCAGCTCTGAAATAAAACACTAGCAAAGTAAATACATTCAATAGCAAACACAGGTGTGTGGCTCTGTGCAAACCACACTTTGCACTAGACAGTAAATTAGTTCCCAACCAGCCCAAGACGAGAGCTAATACGAAATAAACACAGCAGCATCCTTTTTTTGTTTTTTTTTTTTAAAACTCTGAGCAAAGCACTAAAAATTCAGAGCAACGCTGAGTGATAAACATCACTCCCTCTATAAATGACTGGCCCGTTGCTAATGGCAACAACTCTGTTCCTAAAGTTAGCTGCGCTCTTACAGCGGCAAATTGAGTGTCCTCCCGTAACTTGCAGGATTTAGCTCATCAGTTTTGCCGCCTCCTGCAGCCATACAACTGCATTTAAGCATAAACTTTTCCTTTCTCTTTGCATGATATTCATCAAAGAAAAATACAGTTAAATCTAAAGCCTGCTTTATAGTATCCTGAATATGTAAATGGATTCAATATTTAGTCTTGCCATTGTGTGATGCCATTTTATCCCAAATGAATGCTTTTTTTAGTTTTAAATAATTTCCTACAATACTGTTAGACAGATCCTTTGATTCCAGATACAGATGGATGGAAGTAATTCATCCAGGTTATGGGACACCACTGAAATAGGACTTAGGACTAAACCATGTGTTGCTTGGGATTTCAGACTGTGGTAAGCAAGTGTTTGCTGGGATGATGTGGTGTGAAAGGCAAACATTGCATTAGTTTATGGTTGCAGTTTTGCAAAGAGATACACACTATATCCAATCTCTGGAGTAAATGAGATGATAAGAATAATCCCTTGCCCTGATTTGTGAGCCTTCCTTTTGGTTTCAGAGACCCTTTCATTAAAGTCAGCGAGGAGAACAAAAGTATTTACACAAGAACTTCTTACGGCGAATTCGGACTCAGTTTTGGAAATGTCTTATATTGTTTGGACTTTGGTTTCGAATTCCAATAATTTAGAAAATTGTGAGTTATGAATGGGATGTCTAAATTGTTATATTAAACATTGCTTAATATTTCCTTCAAAAATTTAATTTCAAATTTAACTTTTTTTTTAGAAAATTAAAAAATGCATTTCAGACAAGAATTTTTTTCCTCATAATTACAAAATTGTGGAAACGATTCATTTTCAGCCGTGTGTTGGTGACAAAAAAGATAGATGGGGAAAATGTCTAAGTATCAGTTCATAACCTTTACATTATTGCACTTGGAACTGCATAAACTAAAGAGATAAAATACAAATTATTACTTTTCCTCTTCTATGGCTTTTCAAAGGAAGGCATAATTCTTTAAAGCCAACACTGACTGTCCTACAATTAATATTATTAAAGTCACAACCGGAAGCCTCAAAGAGAATCAGGAGCTGGCAGCATAATGCACTATAAAAGCACAGTACATAGGGGTATCTACGCAGAACTGCGTATTACCTAAACTGATTTCGGGGAAAAAAAAAAAAAAAAGAGCTTGATAACTCTAGGTTGGACCCATCTATTCCATTCTGTGCAGTTTTATGTCATAGTCTTTGCAACAGCATCTGACACTCGGTTTTGTAATGATATTTAGGCACTCACTTCCAGTTGCCTTTTCTGAGTGTTAGACACATAGGTGAGGGCTGGGAGGAAGGTGAAAAAAATAAGGACATACTTTTTTTCACTGATTCGTTATTAACAAGAGATGATGAGTTTTTATGCTGGTTTTACACAGGCTGAGATGTCAGCACCAAGAGCCGAAAGAGCTGAGAAATCAGGTCATGGATGCTCCCGAAAAAATCTTTGAGCTTCACAAACTTACTTTGCATCTATTTTCTCTGAAACACTTTGTGGTTGTTACTGCACGTGCAGCACATTTCCCTGCTCAGGTAAATAGAAATCTGCTTCCTGTAATGCTTTACAAGCATTATTTGCTGCTATAAAATATAAATAAAAGCATAAAATATTGAGGAAGATATAATTTTATAGTACATTAAAAATAAAAAAAAAATTAACAAGCATGACAGTTTAACATTTTACAAGCATCAAAGGAGTAGGTGATTTATGGCATTATTGGCAGCAGAACAAGCTATCTCACGATTAGCCCTGGAGTACTTTATTTTTCCAGACCATTTCTAATTACAGTCTTGAAATGAGATCCTGTTAGCAAACCCCTAAATTACAGGCAGCAAAATGGGGATTCAATCCAAACATTTCTGGTGTAGTACATGACTGTGAGCCCAATACACTATATTCTGCATACAGAACATTTGAGTTGTATATGTACAGAATGATTATATGGAAAACTGGGGGAGGAAAAAAAGAATTAAAAAAAAGGAGAAAGTAACAACTCCCCATGCAAATGGCCTTGGTGGGTACATTTGCCAATGGAGGAATTGCCATGTTTTGCATAGGGCCAAGAAAATTCAAAAGGTATTTTGCAGAAAAAAGGGTGAATTTCCACATCAACATACTTAAAAACTTAGGTGCTCAAGATCAAGAACTAGAAAAATCACAGTCTAAAGCAGGAAAGGGAAAGAGAAGGGGAAAAGGAAAAGGAAGAAGAAAGAGAAAGGGAAAAGGCTGACTAACAGGGAAAAAAAGCCCAAAACTTTCTTGCGTCTACAAGCATACAGTAAAAACCTTGAAGCCTTACACTGATAAAATATAATATGGAACAATATACCATAGGCAAGCAAAAGGCAGTATAACTTGGACAAATCTTTCTTTTTACTGTTATATCTCTTAGGGTGTAAAGACCTATGTGTGTGCATATGAGAAAAAAGAAAACACTTGCCTTTAGATTATGTTAAACTTTACTACAGATTGATAATACCTATTTGATATATATGACTAAACTATATGCTTTTTAAGTTTAAAATAAAAAAATCATCTCAAATTAATTATATAAATAATCTAAAATAGCAAATTAAATAAGAGATCAAAGTAAGATTCTAGTTAGACTGTGGCCTAAGGTTTGCTTTTAGCATTTTTATTCTCCAGCCAAAAACATCCTAAGCGTTTGTGTTTCTCCTTGAAGTTAAACCAGTCTCCTCAGTTGCCACTGAGTGAACCCACCAGTAGAGGTAAAGGAATTGATTAGATAATTTCTGTAACCATATCCTTTGCAGACAGTAAATGTATAAATAAACAGAGGCTCTGATCCAGGGTAATTATTTTAAGAACCTAAAGTGGATATGGATGTGATTAAATATTAGTTTCTTAGCAGAGGACACAGGAAGGAAACCAGTCATCTGAAATGAGCGGCACAGGTTGCCTGTGTGGGTAGTGAAGTGAGACAGGTGCTTCTGTAGGTTTCCAGGAGGTTTTTTGTTTTACCTAATGACCTAATAGCTTTACAGTCAACGAATTTACTGGTGCTTGTAAGAATATGTAGTATGAGTAGTACTGGAAAGAAATGGTGACTTTCAGGATAATTTTTTGGGGAAGCTAGTGATATTTTCCTACTGTGTAAACAATTAAGGAGGACAAGAAATATTGGAGAAAAAAAGGAAAAGAAAAATACGTTACTGAAAAGCTAGAATATATCATATAGGGAAGAGATAATAGGTAGGGAGCTCATGAAGGCCAAGTCAATGACTGTGTCTTTTGCCTTATACCATCCAAGAAACAACATAAATAACAGACTCTAAGAGCAACCAGAAACCTGAGAACATAAAATAGGGGGAAAACTGAGGGGAAAGTTCCATTAAAATTTTATTAGCAAAGGGGTCATTTCAGTACTGGAACAGAGATGGGAAATATCTCTTGGAGCGATTCGATTTTGATATTTCGGACATCTGGCCTTGCTGGATCCAGAGAGAAGACACAAGGAAGGTTTCTACTTCAAGAGGAAACAGCCCAATAATAACAGATTCTGCTGTTTGTCAGAATTGTTCTTATAGCAATAAGCTATATTCTCTGAAACTGCTAGAGACAGAAACAAATTGCAACAAAGAGAAGCTTCTGACGCTCATTTCATAGGCAGAAATGATAAAATATATGAAAGAGTCAAATGTAAAAGGACGTACCAGGTCCAAGAGGAAGCAGGTTTTATTACCCTGGTCAGTCTAACTGAACATTGCAAATATGAAATGGTGAAAGGAAATCTAATAAGGAGGAGGGTAATTGCTGGTATCAGAGACACTGATCTATTAGCACAATTTCAGTTACATCTATATCCCACTCTGGTAGAAGATCCAACACAGAAAAATTAAAAAGTAGCAATATGACTCCTTTTTTTTAGTAGCAGAAAGGGAGATAATCTCAGACAATATTGATTGAATAAAGAATGAAGACACAAAGAAGGAAAGAGTTCTGTTGAATTTACTACACTAAGAATTAAAGACCAAAAAATTTCAGTAGGGCAGGGAGATGGAAAATCTGTGGAAGATGTAGTAAAGCAGAAAGTGCAGCTGACAACTGTGGTTAGCAGAAGAAGGAGGATATAGTTCACACCAGAAGGCGGAGCATTGTACAGCAACATGCCCGTTTCCCAGAAAAATAAAAATGATCCGAGGAATTTTAGCTTTAGGTAGCAGCGAATCCTTATTTCTGTTACAACAGAAAAAAAACAGCATGAAGAGAATGCTGAAATTCTCAACCAAAAATGGTCATTACAATTTCAATAATAATTTATAGTCAATCTAATAAGGGATATTTGTAAAGGCAAATGAAAATATATGCAGGAGTAGCGCATGGAATGCAATATAGGATATTTGCGGTCAGTATCCAGATGAACTGAAGAAAAATATAGTCCCTGGAAAAATATAATGCAAAGACTGATGCTTTCCTACTAGGTGGCCAGCAAAACAAGGTCAAGGATGCCTCAGTAGCAAAAAGACGAATTACTGAAGAGATGTAGCCACATGTCTTTATGGGAAGAGAAGGGTTGCCAAGAGAATATAAAATCAAACTTGTGACATCAGCAATTCTAACAACAGTCTGTAACCTCTGTATTTCCTTGCTAGAGAAGGCAAGACAAGAGTAAAAGAGAATGGAAGATATGAGAGGTATTTGACAGATAAAAGTACTTTAAGGACTCATATGCAATAGAAGTGTCAAAGCTCAGCAGAAAATTAGCATACGTATTTGGAGAAATAAAACAAGCTTCTTATATTAGCTTGTTTACCATAAACCAAATATTCTCAAAGTTACGTACTTTGAAAATCCTCTTGGCCTCTCTCCTCCCTGGCTTTTTCATGAAAGAATCTAAGCATTAACCGTATTCATCATTATATTTGGAAGGTACTGTGTCAGCTGGCTCCCAGTCAGCATCACTCTAGCAACAGAAAATTTCTGAAAAAGAAATCTCAGATGGTGGCAGGGTTGCTTGGCATCCTTTACCATGCAGAAGATGTGTTGGTTTATGACAGAAATAAAACTGAGCATGATGAATTTTGAGATATTTTCAACAAGCTGGCCTTGCTCTGAATGAGGCTACTACCTGTGAAAGGGAGCAGATAAAATGTGTGCTGTTCAGTATTAAGAAATAGGAAGTTCTGGTGAACCATCATGTTTCTGCAGTTCCAGAAAAAGCCCAGCAAAAGTTGTGAATGCAGCAAAGTTGCAATGGTCAGAAAGACCAGATTTTGGAAAGCAAGTAACAAAGCCATTTAACATAATTAAAGAAGTATTGATACATCCACCTCTTTGGCACAATATTCTGTATTGTGCCTGTCATCCAGAGGTAAAGACAAGGGATGCATAGTTGGTTGGGGTGTATCTCTCTCTCTCTCTCTCCCCCCATCAAATAAAACCTGTCTGGAGACAAAAACCCACACCCTGTTGTATTCATATCAAAAAAGTTACAGAGAAATCAAAAATGGTATGTTCCAGTGTGTAGGCTGCTCAGAAAGCCACAGGGACTTGCAAAAGGTCTAGTCTTTACATACTTGGCTAGTTTGATAACACCAAACCAGATTGTAAGATCTCTGCTGTTATTGGATTCCTATTCAACAAATGACCTTTCTTTTTAGATTCAAAGATTCTGATTGGAAATTGTGCTTTCTTTTAATCTTTGATAGCAGCAAATATTCTTATGGAAAGTCTTTGTTAAGCAGAAACTCATGTAAAAGAATAGAGTTTTGAGGAAGATGCCCAAGTAGATATATGTTAATATTGACCTGACAATAATCATACTCTGTCAATCAGTATAAATCACATTTATTACTTTTTATTCATTATTTATTCAATATAAATCAAATTTATTCATTGCTGCCAAAGAGGAAAGAGTCAAGGGGATGAAATTCCAACAGACCGAATGCCCCGAGAGTAAACACAAGTTTCACTTTCAGATATCTGACATTGGGATTATGGAATGAAAGTATTTTTAATCCTCTGAGACTTCAGAATAGCTGCTCTCCAAAATCCTGAAGAGAGGCAAGAGCACAAACAAGGGCATAGCATGAGTACAGGAGTTTGTAGGGTTTGACTAGGATGGTTCAAACCTAAGTAACAGCTGTGAAGAATATAGCATAAGAGGGAAAATAAGCAAACAAGAATATCCAAACAACTCCCCCTCCCCAGGAAACAGTTGCTGGTATCATTAATCTCTACAAAGCTACCTGACAGACCTTGGCAGCGGGCAGCAACAGCTTTTTCTATTTCTCTTTTTTTTTTTTTTTTGAGAGGACATGCATACATTATTGTAGCTGTTTATTTCTCCATATATACCGACCTGGCTGTACTTTCACAGATGTCAGCTGCACATGTCATCCAAAAACTAAAGCCAGTATGTGCAAGATGTGAAATTCCTAAGCTCTTCATAGAAGACTGTGGGCCTTATATTAACACCTCTGATGCATATCCTATATTTGCTGAAAACGTTGATTTGTTTTTTTTAACACTCATATCAGAAGTCATTTTAACTCCTCGGCAAAGAGGAGGTAGAGTGGCACAAACTCCAAAAAAAAAATAATGGTAAAAATCATGAGAAGATGTGTGTACAACAGTTATGACGTATCGATCACTTGCATCTGGATTCTCTCCAGTAGAACTGTTGATGGGAAGTATATTAAGAATGACACTACCTGAAGCACTCATTAATCTTAAACCTCAGAAGCCCAACCAGAAGGAACTGCTGGAGCAAAATCCTAAGATTTAAACTTGGCAACCATAATGATCCAGTGTGCAAAAAAGGGAAAGCCACTCCTAGAACAAAAGGATCATTTTTTTTGCTTAAAAATCTGAGAAATCTTCTGGTGCTCTTTGTCAGAGCTCCTACTTGAGATAACTGCAAAGGTATTTCTTCAAAGGAATGAAGTGCTGCATTCATATTTCTTACTGCAGTGAAGAGAAAATAAACTTACAATGGTGACATGAGGTAAAAGCAAAGAGGGATGTCCTCCCCCCAGTCCCTCTCCCAGTCTCAAGAAGCTGCACGTAAAAGCATCAGGAGAACTGATCCAACCTAATCCCAGTTCAGAATTCATTTCAGCTTTAATTCTATGGGCTGGATGAGAAGATGCATCAGTGGAGACAGCTTTGAGTCATTCGAAAATGTTTCGAACTCTTGATTTAAAGAGGCAGAACACATTTTAACATGGTGGGAAAAAAAATTTCTCAATTTACTTCATGGGTATGTCAGTATTATCAGTGAGTTGTACCAGCCATTCCTTTATAAGTGATATTGCTTAGGCTTTTTCTTTTAATGATTAGATATAAAATAACTGTTCAAAAACCAGTCGTCTTCTAAAGTAAATAGAACAGTATGCTTTTGAATTTAGAAGAGCATGCAAAATGTCAATCATTGAAATTAGAGATATATTGCGTTCAAAATTTTATGCATGAAAGGAAACAGTTCTGAAGCTGTGGATGATATAAAATCTTCCCCTGCATAGTCACGCTGTGAGAATTTTGTGATTTGAGTATATTGTTTCATCTTTGTCTCTATATTTTGTTTAAGTATCATATTCAGACTCATTCTTATGTATTCAAATGTTTGGTTCTGCAGTGTTTTATTAATATCCCTGTTCTGCTTCCTGGGAATTTCCTCACAAAGACTGACACAAAATATACCTGCTCTCTGAAGATACTCATTTCTATTCTTTTTTATATAAGAAATTTTATTTTATATCTTTTCCCTTAGCTTTTAGAGTGTGTAGGTGTAACTTTGCACGGCTCCAGGGAATTGAAGGGCATTTCCTTTGTAAATTTTGTAACTGTTGGTTTTGTCTCTTTGGGAGCAAGAAGAGGCTAGAGATTTCTTCCAGAGAAGAAAGTTCTATTACACATGTTTGACATACAGAGAGATTGATTTGCTAAACCATTTGCTTGTTTGTTAAAAAGATGCATATCTCCTCATTTTTTGCTTGCATTACACCAGCACCTGCAAATCCCAGTCCTGAAACAAGACCCAGCTATGTTTGGCATTCGAGACAATCCTTTTTCCTCTCTTTTGGGGAACTGGTGTGAAGCGTGTTTAGTTATCATGCTTCATGATAATTTTGACATTTGCCAACTAGCAGTTTGCCAATGAGTGCCCTCTCACGGCATGTGTAGTAGCCTAGGCTAGCAGCTATTATGTGTGAAGCTACCATATTTAAGAAGAAGAAAATTTAGCTCTATACATCCATCCTGTGTTACTTTCCCTGAAGGCCAAAGAACAGGTCTTGGCTCCTGCTCTTCACTGTACAGACAGACCCTACAAACACAAAGTTCTTGGGCAACCGCATATTTGAGCTGAGCGTAGAGCCAACTTTATCCTCCACTGGGCTCTAACTGCAGCTGCCTACCTCAAATACAGCAAATCTAGCTGAGGATGGTACTTCAGACTGTAAAGAAGGGTAAATCGGGCTCACATGGCCCAGGACAGAGGTGAGGGGCTCATACTCTGACCCGGAGTACAGCTGACGCATTTCAGAGGAAAGCTGAGCTTGGGTGGTGTGGCTGTCCCCCAGCACAACAGAGATCACCTGCACACAATTTGATGCTTCTCATGTCCTTTGGTCAAATTTTCACTTTGTGCACGGTCACTGTGTCGTATTTACTTTTCATAATCTGCTTTTATGTATTTTGAAGCGTTCAGCCAAGGGTTACTCTTTGCTTAGCTTGATTTTTTACACCTAATGAACTCTTTTGGTGTTTCTGTCTCTCTTCATAAAGCCAGGGGCTAAAGTGCTACTGCCCCTGAATTTTCAACAAGCTGACCGTCCTCCTGGTCTGAATGCATTATATTCCTGCTGGTACCAGTTCAGGGTACTCACAGTATCAGGTCTTGCAGTTTCTCTCTCTGAAGTAATGGTAGACTAAGTGAAACTGCGTAGCTACTGTTCAAAAACTGCAAAAGCCAGAATTGCTGAAGAAAAAAATCCCTAGCTTCCTAAAGCTCTTCTATTTTGCTATAATTCAGTTTCTGTGTTTTGCTATTTGCATAAATATGTTCTTTATGCTTTCAACATTTGGTGTCTCATAGGTGGTGTTAGGGAGGAATGAGTGTGAGTTATTTTCCTAATATGGAAAGGGAAGGATTTTTTTTTTCTTGACCTTGTTAGTTGAAAAGATTTATAACCAGAAGACTAGATGACTAATTCCTCTGAACAATATCCTGGAACTCTGGGAAAAGATAAAAAATTCTCACTTAAAATAATTACATTTTGGAGCACAACATTTTTTTTTATTTTATTTCACCTGAAGCAATCCAATTGAAATTTAATTGGATCATTGTTTAATTAAAAGTGGAGAAATTGAATAATTGCAGAAATTGTTCCAATCTCCAAAAATATATATTTTGTCGTAATAAAGCCAGCGAGAGGGAGTTTCAAAAAACATCCTCCTCACATGGCTATTTCCTCTGTGCAACTAAATGGAATAATTCACAATCAAAATTTATTCATGTCTTTGAAACTGCATCTCATTTTTCATCTCAGGTGTCTGTATCAGAAACCAGTGCCAACAATAAGATGTCAACAGCTGCACAATGTTATCACACATGAAACCTGATTTTCACATGCCTGCCTGTTAAATACAGGCTGCCACCTATAGTGGTTGGCAGGCATAAATGGGGGACACTGTAATGGAGAAACTTTTGGAGACTCATAGTTCCTTTTATAAATGTGAATGCATTTGCTCTAAGAGGCAGCTTATGTCACAGTTCTTGCATTTAAACCTTATCCTCATAAACTTGGGTTCTCCTGGCAGGATCCACAGCTTTGGACCTTTATTTTCTTTAGAACTTGTTAGTCCTCTGCTATGGTAGCGTTGGAGCGCATAATGATTTTTAATGCAGTTATCCTCATTATACCCTGTAAAGCAGTATAATACTAATAGCCCCAGTGTATGGTTCTAATATGTGGTAGGAGGGTATTTTTATGTTTATCTTCCCATGAAACATATCTAGGCATCACAGCTTGAATTTATTGCAAGTAAACACTTTAGACATCTCCTGTGGAAGCTGTGTAGATGTGGGTCACTCTTCAGAAAGACAACTACAGAAGGAGGGAACAGCATCAGATATGAATCCCTTTCTCTCAGGAAGACACACACCAAAACTAGAGGTGTTCTAGGTTTGAGTCCTTCCATTGGAGGTCATTTGAATTCTTCCATCTTTCAAGTGCGTTCATTGGCAGAAGTAGAATTCCTTTCTGCTGAATTTGTTCCACTTTTTAGGAAATAATTTAAAATTCATTTTTAAAACAAAAACCCAAACAACTTCATATAAAGTTAGTATTTTATGTTGAAGGCATATGTGGATTAGATGGGACATCTGAGTACAAGTCTCCATTACACATAATTCTTAAGAACAAATGAAGCCATTAGACATTTTAATGTTTCTGGCAAATATCTTTTAATTATTTTTTTCCCCTACTTATTTACTTTGTTATGCTTTGCTGTCACCTTTGCAGCTTCAGCAGTGATTTGTCAAAAAGGTCTCTCATCTGCTAGTCCATGCAGAATACTGATTCTGTGTTTGACTTGCTGGGTGAATCACACAGGGCAAAAGCTTTTGCGCATCTTGCATGAAAACTGACCTTATGCTGAGCTTATGATTCCTGCTGAACAGCCCTCAGGGGACAGGTTGCTGAGGGACATAAAATCCTGAAAATGAAAAAAAAAAAGAGATTGATGTTGCTATATTGTATAAAGAAGAAGCTAATTAGAAAACAAAAGGCTATGAAGAGATACTGAGAGGGGAGATTAGCATAGAAGTCATGGAGGAAGAACTTTGACTTGGAAAGAAGTAAGGCAGTTGGGGAATAATTTGAACCCTATATACAAAACAATGAAATTGAGGATGCTTATCTTTTTGGTGAGGAAAGGATCCAAGGGTTATCTGGTGGTAAAGGACAGCTCAGTTTCCTTTTTCCAAGAGAAAATTAAAATTTACAAAAAAGAAAGTCTTAGCGGCATATGCTACAGAGATTTGTTACCTCTTTTAGGTTTGCCTTAGTGGATGCTTTTGATGTTTATGGAAGCCAGAGAATGTCTCATCATCAGATGCTGAGATTATTTTATCCCTAAAATAATAGGTATGAAAATAGCACCTGATAGAGTACAGATATCTTTTCACTCCTACTTTCCAAAAGAGAAGCAATATCATGACTCCAGCCGTAATGTGACTGCTCCCGAAAGCTCAAACATATTCAGCCTGCACTGCAGAGCTATTCAGCTCCATCAGTGTGACTCAGATTTTAAATTATAAGGGCTGCAATTTGCACTTGCAATGTTCAAGTGGGCATTTTAAAGTCAAACCAAGCTTGTAAAATGTCCAAATTTGTATATTTAGAGCTGTCTTGTATCATGTACTTTCTGCTATCTTCAATTACTCTAATAAAGTTTTCATTTAAGGAAAGAGGTTGGATATAAAACTGGATAAATTCTTTGAGTTCTTTTTTCTTTTTAGATTATTTATTAGTGATAACAACTAATGTACTGCTTAAGGGTAATGAATCTTATTAAACACACTTTAAATTATCTCTTAAATTAATACAAGAGTGCAGTTCCACTGCTAAAGACCCACATAAGACTGGCAGAAGAACTAATATTTGCTTCTTATGAAAGACTCCTTATTGCCTCCAGCTAAATGATGTATATCCAATCAAGTTCTTGTCCCTAATAGAGATGTAACATATGTAAGCAGATTAAAACATTATGTACTACTTACAGAAGATGTCTATAGATTTCACTCAGAGGGTCTGCCCACTTCTTGCAACGACTATATGATGACTCGTTCATTGTTTGCAGCTATTTCTCAACACGTTTAGCAGACGGTCTCGGTAAACTCAACAATTACCTAGTCATGACATAGGTCAGTGTAATGATGCTACAGTAATCGGTATGAGTGAAGGGATTTTGTCTTCAGGGATAGAATTACTCCCTTAAGATGCAAGCTTATTTTTGAGGTGAAAGTCAGCTTTCTAAAATGTAAGGAGTGTGCACACATAGCTGCTTCAAGAAAATGCGACTTTATATATTCCCCAGCTTCTCCAGGCAGTTTAGCATGGTACCTGTCTAATTGTCAGTTCTTCCTACCTTACCTTCTCTTCTCCTACCCCTGCTCTCATGAGTTTGGCTTTGGCTCTAGGGAAATACTAGATGTGACTATGATAAGAGAATACTTGATGGGAATGGTTATTTGCAATCCCTTTAGCCTGGATATCCTATTAATATTCTGTCCTTCAAAGGCAATGCCAAGTTTGAATTTAAATGCATCTCTGTGGCTCCTGTGCACTGTCAGAGATGAGCTACCACAAAAAGTCAGTCTTATTTCAGCTCCTGAACATGAGAGAGAGAGAGAGAGAGAGATTTGAGGAAGGATTATCAGCAAAGAACACTGAGAAAAAAGCCTGGAATAGAATGAGAAGATTAGTTGTCAAGTTTTATAGTCGGGAAAGTCTTCCTTCCCATAATTCTGGAGTGAATAATTTTCTTCATCTCCCACCATGTGCAGCTGACATGTTTGATCACTGGAAGCAAGGAATTTTTTTAACCAGCATCTCAGCAGCATGGAGGTTTCTCATTACTCCTCTGACCAGAGTCAGGGTATGCCTGCTGCCAATGCACGCTGCTTGGTCTTCTCTGACACTGAAAAAAAAAAATTTCAGGTACTGCAAAGGAAAGGCCAACAAAATTGTTGAACACAAGCAAAACTAAAAAAAGCCACATCAGCTGCAAAAATATCCTAGAATTTTTGTTTCTTCAAGAGACCAGAACAGTCCAAAACTTTGACATAATGTGAAATTTTTATACCAACTTCAAAAATAAACTAGTATCTTAGCCATAAAATGCACGTTAGCAATTCACTGAAGCCATTTCAGTATTGGAAAAATTCGTTTATTTCTTATTAACTCCCTGGAAAATGAATTGAATACATCTTAAAAAAAAAAGCTGTTCTTTTTTTTTTTCTTTAGCTGCTTTGTATAGAGTTAAAGCTAAATTCTGAATTCAACAGTTACTTCATTTTTAATTTTATGTTCTTGACCTTCTGTATAATTTCTGTTCTTTTTTGATGTTTAAAACTAATATTTCGCTTGAAGATTTCAAAACGAGACTATTGCCATAATTCTTTAGAAATAGATTTAGGGTTTTGGAACAATAATAAAGTTTTCTTTTTTTTTCTTTAAAGTTTTCTTTAAACACTCTTTAATGTTTTCACCTTCTTGGTTTTGGTTGATATATCATATTCAAACCTATCTGTGTTCTGAACATCACTGTCATCAGCAGCCAATGTATTGGCCTGAGTTTTTTTCCCCTCATGATTAGTGCATAGGGAAACACATATGCATCTTGAGCTGTATAGCAGTACACATTTGGAACACACTATTTAGAAATACTTGGGCAAAGCAACTGGTAACCAGAGCTCTCCTATATTCCTCCCCTGAAAATTCCCTACTTCATTTAGCATGATAAATTTTGCACCAAATTAACAAGCCTATGAGCACTTAGTGTAACTCCTGTGGTGCTCTGCTTTCCAAGTTGTCATACCTGGTCAGACACAACCATACCCCTCAGTTTTCATAGATTCTTGGTATTCTTGACTGCCTGTCATACAAAATTTTGTCCCATAGCTACGATTTGTTAAAGGCTGTTGCAGAAGCCCAATGACTAAGGCCAGCGAAGATCATTTTTAGATCATCTAGAATGGCCCTTACTGTTGTAGAAAACAGCTCTATCCAACAATTCCCCTGCAGAGCTCAGCTCTTCAGAGTGCTCTCTCAGGTGAAAGCACTTCTGCAGAACCTGAACTTATAAACAAGCAAACAAGGATTCACTCGGTGATTTGTGGAGGTGATGGGAATCAGTAGTTTCAGCTGATTTCCAGAAGTTGTCCATGTTCTGCTGTTCTGAAAATTGAGTTTTATTTAATAGAATTACTCCCATGCAGAAGTAGATTTCCATGCACAGAGAAATCATCAAAGGTCTGTGAAAAGTGATAGATAGATTTTATAAAATTTTTTTTGTGCAAAGCAAGATAACATCTATCCATACAAAAAGTGCCAAATGAATTTGATGTCAGCATCATTAAGATATAAGGAGTTCCTTTATTTGTTACCTGCATACCCTTGCACTGATGGGTACATCAATAATTTTGTTTTATAGTGGTGTTATCATGCATTTGAAATAATACTAATTTATTAAGAGTATCTCTTAACTAATACAATACATACTAGAAAACAAAAAGATCTCCCAGATAAAGATGTGTAAAAATGTTCCATAGGATTCCCCCCTCTATTAATGGTACAAAGGCCATGATGTCTCCTAATGATTTTATCAATAATATCTCAACTAATAATTAAAGCTCCATTAATTATAAACTGGAGACTCATTTAGGTCTTTCTAGAGAGTATAACAACACCTTGGCAATGAGGGGAATGCTAGATGGAGAATAATATTTGATCAAATTCTTGAAATTGTGAGAGTGGATTCGAACAAGAAAACGATACAGCATAATTGCAAGGGACTCATCTTGTAAACTGTCACCTAGCCTTTGTGCCTTGGGATGAAAATAGTAAGAATAATAGATATGGTTTTAGTTCTTCCTCAGTAAGGAGGTTTCTGATTAAAAAACACTTGACTTTTTTTTTTTTTTTTCTGTGCCATACTTTTTAACTCCCTTGCTACTGTGGACCCAATATTTACAATATGCTGTTATTGCAGATTTGCATATGAAATGCCAAGTGATGACTGGGAGGTTTTTACTGTGGACAATCAAATGAATTTATTTTGATTAAATAGTAAAAAAAGTTATATTTACATACCAATTTTGGGAATATAAAATGATTGCCAACAGATGCAATAAAAAGATAGATAGATTAATTGATTGATTGATTTTCTTTCTAGGGATAGCATCCTGTATACCATATTATCAAGTTGTTTACCTTTGGCTAAGTCAACAGAGGCAATGTTGCTTTGCATGAACCACTGTTAACTTCCACTAAGGCAATTCATAGACGCCTCTAGCAAACATGACTAATTTTATGGATGTTTACTAATCAGAGTTTGGAGAGTGGATAAGATGATGCAGAGGAAAACTGAATTCTATCTCTCCATGTAAGTTTTATAGAGCACTCGTTTACACTTGGGGATCTTAAGCAGGATCGCAATGAGACACAAAGTTACTTCCAAGTCAAGATGTGTCATCTGACTGAAGTAGGTAGTGCCATGCAAGTTTCTGTACTCGAGGAGTGAGTTGCTGTCTGGAGGATCAACCTTTTATAGCTTGATCAACTGGAGCAGTGCTCAGTGGTCAGCAACGAGGGTTGAACTTGTGTCTGGGCACACGTGTTGGCTGAACATAATCTTCTTCTGGTACATCAGCTAGTCACTTGTGATAATATTTATGATGAATTATTACTACATTAGCTCTGCACACAGCATATTTCTCCCTTTTCGTGGACTGTGGAGGGAGCCTCAACCATTAGCTGAGACTACGTGCTGAATGCTAATGGTGATGGATAAAGAGATGAAACTCTTATGAAGCACTTCTGGTTGAGGAGGTTTTCACTTTTTCTTTACTGTGGCTCACACTGGACTTAAGCAAAAGAAGGCCTGCAGTTCAGTGAATAGTTTTTCAAAATCCTGGCCTTTCTTAGAAATGGGTAGATAACAGTATTTGCCAAACTTATAGGAATGTTTTGAGCATCTTGCAGAAGAGTTTGAACACAGACTATAAGGCCGTATTATATGCTAAGGCTCCACTACGTCTGTATTTACAAGAGATAACAGCACTGTACATATATAGTGCCCTACAGGTTTTCTCCCTTTATGAATTTAGGCAGTTTTTCAAACAAAGCATGTATTATGTATGCAGCAAGGGAAATGTCTGCTTCAGAGAAGCTGATGTCTCGAAGGTAAACATGTATAAATGTTTATACATTTTTTAACACATATTATTTACCCAGAAGAGCACAACAGCTGCTTCAGAGTTGTTCTGGTCTCAGTGGTAAATAGGTATTTTGGCAGTTGCTTGAAACAGAAATGAGTCTTTGGTTCCATTCCATTCTACCCTCCCCACTTGTTATTCTAATGATTATTCCAAAGTAGTCAGGTGTCAGAATAGATCGATTTTACTTCACATAAAGCTTCTCACAGATTAGACTCATACCTCCATGAAAAGCCCTGAGTAGAAGGCATCTTTTATTTTTCATTCTCTGAGTCATAATTTAGTCTCTGCTCCTCCCTTGACCTTGTGATTTGCAAGGTCTTCAAACAGAGATGAATTCTTTCCTATTCAGTATCACCTGGGGGTATGCGTACACTTTAACGTGTGTAGGTGTTCACCAACTAGCCTCATCCCAACTAGCAGTAGCAATCCAATTGCAATAGCATGGTACTGTCTAGATCTGATTACTTGCCCTAGTCACTATCCAGAACACCAGACGAGCTTGAAAGAAATCTCATTGCTACTGTCAACGCTGAGAGAGCGAGCAAATGCTCTCACACATGCTGCAATGAATTTACTGATAGCTGGATAGACAAAAATTGGCTAGACACATTGAAGACATAATGTCTTCAGCCTGCAAGAAAGTGGGAACTTGCCCCCTCCAACCTGCCGCTCCCAGCATTGGGATCCACGGCTCTCGCCATCTCCCCAGTGGGTAGTTCTCAGGTTTATTTTTGCATTCAGGCCTACAGCCAATCACTAATTAAGCCCCAAGTGCACGCATCATGTGCATCACTAATGCATCTATGTGTTATATTTTGTAATTCTGCTGGCTATGCTAATTTGTTATAATATCAGCTCACTCTCTGAACTAAAACCCTCTGCAGTACTGGAGATGGTTGTTAGCTATGATTAGTCCTGTTGTCATGTATGCCCTGAAGTTTATCCCCAGATCTAATCTCTCTGGTCTGTGGTAGCGGTTCCAGTTGTTTCGCCACATCCTCATGACTCTAAATGAACCATCTGAACTAACGGGAAGGAATAGATCATACTACCTCTGTTGCCCTATGTGTTTATCTCTGCCAAATAATACAATTATTTTTTTTTTATAGAAGAGTGGTTCTCTCACACTTCACAAACCACCACATCAGTGCAAACTCATTTTCACTTTGATAAGTTCAGCTACTGAACAATTAAAGGCAGCAGCACATACTAGACTATGTTAAGGGTGTGATAAACTCCAATAGATGGATGCACAGAGAGCTGAGGGCTCTTATGTGTTAAGCTGCCACAGAAGATTCTCCAGAGCTTATTTGGAGAGCTCATCTCTGAGAATAAACATGATTCATTAAATCAAACACCAGGGTAAATGTTATGAGATGATCTGTTACAGTAAAGTTGCTTTCTTACATATCAGGACATAGAGGAAACAGAAATGTCAGTGAATTTATAAAAAATGCACTTTATTGCTATTTATTCATGAGCTATCTTAATGTTCAGTGCTTTTCTTACAGATTTGAAGTCTGTTAGAATTTTTTTTTGAGTATCATACTGGAAAATAATGCAAAAACATTCATAACGTTAAAAGATTAGATGGCTCACAGACTTGGTGATGGGATGAAGATATAATCATTGTGAAATCACAGATTGAATGGGAAGTCATTAAGGACATACTTAAGCCAACTACAGTTTCAGTATATAGTTTAAGTTAGTTTTGTAGACTTTATCTGCAGTCAATGAAAAGCCCTAGTCACCTCCAGAAAGTAATTCATCTCACCCATCATAGATATTGAGAATGGATGCATTTTGTCCCAGGAGGTGAGTGCCACCCTGAAATTAGTTTTCCTAGCTTACGGCTGTTCAGTAGTCAACTGATATGAATTTAGTGTCTTCAGTATGAGTTCATGCAGTATTCTGTATTCACAAACCAGCATAACATTTGCTGACAGCCTTAGATTAGATGAAAAGACAGGGCAAAGTGAACAAATGAAATATTTCACTGCTACTAGAAGATATAGATCAGGAGAGATTAGTTCCTCTTGCTCTTAAAAGAAAGCTGTAGTCCCGTATGCAGTTCTTGACATGGTAGCATACGTAGTTTAATTAATGTTCATGTTAGCTAGAGAGATTAATTTATTAGTGTTGTAATTTCCCCTGTACCAGCATCACATCTACCCACAGGACAATATTTGAAGGACTTTATTTAGCAGAATAGTTACTGGAATTTGGCAAACAAGGGCAATGCTCATCAAATGTAAAAGTGCATGGGGGTATCTAATGAGTGAACTGCATTTCAGAGAAGAATGTGCCCTTTATAAATACTTATGTATCTGGATTCAAGTGATAAAAATCCATCTAGGAGGTGATTTTTAGACAGGAGGTGAAAGAGGTGAGGATGTTTGGGTGGGAGATGCAATAAAGTATCTGCACCATATCATCAGCATCAGTCATATAGAGATGTAGTTTAGCCTGCTTATGAGCATCTTTAATTGAGGCTTTATTGCCTTTATTGTCTTATCTTAGCTTTAAATGTCTTCAGAAGCTTTCTGATATGTTCAGATGTTTTAAATTGGAGTTCTTCTTGATGCTGTCTGTGCGTCTGAGTTTCTTATGAAACCCTGAAAACAATTTCCATCCACATGCAAAAGAAAACTCTGGCTATTGCAGTCTCAGTCTACTCAAACATGCCACACTTGACTCCTGCAAGTCTCTTATCTCAATACATTTCTGTTCTTGGCTACGTCAAATATCTATGCTTCCTATGGCTATGAGGGGATCACAACTTCCTTACCAAACCCCGATCTTTTTTACAATTTTCTTTTTGTATATCAGATCAGCAAAATGGCTGGACCTAATGCCGCATATTAGTTTATGTGTCTTCAGTGATTAATTTTCAGCTATGGTTCTTTTCTTCCACGTCTGTACGGTTAGGATTACCAGGTGTTTTCCTAGGAAAACACTGGGTGGGACGAGTACTCTGTTTTCAGCAGCAGGCACCATTAGGTATTCAGTCTCCTGCACTTAAAAACCTTTTCACTTTACCTGACTCCACTGTGTTACAGACAACTGATCCTTTTTCCTAATAACTTCTGGTCAGCTGCCTTGTACCAGTCTTATTTATCAGCCTTTCCATTAATTCATTAATCCTAAAGCTCCTTCAGACTAACTAATCTCCTCTTTTGAATGCCTTTCTAATGATCTGGGATCATGATTACTGAAAGATTTACTATGGACCTCTGACTTCTGAGTTCTTCATCCCTTCCCACACAGCTCTTTTTCTCATGTGTCACCTATTTCCATTCTGACTCCAAATCCCATCTTCTTTAGACCTTCTGGCATGCAATTAAAAATGTTTTCATTCTTTAAATATTCCATTACCTCATTTTTCCATAAAAGATAGAAAGGAATCAAACCTTTCCTCTTTTAGAAAATTTAAAGGAAAAAATTGCAAGTCTGTAGCTCGAGTCTAATATCTGATTGCTGGTCATTGCAAATTAAAGTGAAGACGTGGGCAAATTTCCCAATAGTGGAAGAGAAGGATGGGGTATGGATCTCTCTAGACTTTATCTTAATTCGTACCATTCATTTAATACTTAGTACTTGATTCTGGCTTTTATCTTCATAGACTTTTATAAACGTTCATCACACAGCTTCCCTGAAATAGAACTAGACTATTTCTGCTTTACAGGAAAGGATTCATCAGAAAAGTTAAATGAACAGAGCAAGATAAGATCAAGACAAAAAAACCAGGTTGACCAAGATTTCCAGGCTCTCTCAGTATCTAGCTATTTCTGTTCTAGCTTTATGGCCAGGACAGACACTCCTTTGTATGCTGTCATGCATCTGGTAGCTGCATTGGAAGAAAATTTAAATCTAAGCACAGCTACTGTTTCATAGTGGCTGCTGCTACTTATGTCATTGAAGAGTTGCTTTTGAACATTTTCCTGGCACAGTGTTCATTTCCTTACTTCTGTCATGGTGTACAGTGGTCTTCCTCTGCATACTGAGAACCTGAGCAATGGTGGAGGCTGAGGAGATCAAGACCATCGATACTGACTGTGTTGACACATGATCACCTCATAGAACAGATGGATCTATCAAAAGGTATCATCCTACTCAGAAATCTGGCCTTTCCCATGCTCTTACTGCACCTTCTTTTTTCCCTCCAGCCTGAGTGAGTGAAAGAAGTGATGGATCTAAATGGAAGCGAAGGCATTTCACATGCTGAGGGGTAGCAAGCAAGGAATTGCTTATGGATTGAAGAAATGATGTTAACTTCTGTATGATAGGCTTCTGTTACTTGCAACAGCTTGATGTGCCATGGCACTACATTTCAGTCTTAGAGCAGTAATTTTTTAAAGTTGGAGAAGACTATTTTGATCCTTACTATTACCCTTCTTTATAATATTGATCTTCCTCTGCTCCACTTCAACAACATGCTATTAAATGTCTGGCTTCGGTTTTATGTAAGTTGCGTGACTTTCTTAAGCCTGGCCTTTTTTGGAGTATCCTACTTGACTCAGTGTTGTCTGTGGTAAATGCAGCTACACTGCAATAGTAAGAAAGGTATCACAGTGGGACCTCCAGTGACTATTTTATATGTTGAGAAGAATCAATAACTTCTGAGTTTAAGACTTGCTTTTGCTCACATGTGTCCTTGAACAAATCAGTTTGCCTTTGGGGAAGAATCCTTCAAAGTTACAGAGCTAGCAGTACAGTTAGGGCTTTTACAGGAGTTAAGCATGGCTGTGAGAAAAAAAACAGGTTTATTTCTGTTCCTTTGTTTCCTTGGTATGAGTTTCTCATTGGTTGTCTCATTCCTTCTTTTATCACATACTCTTCTTTGGTCTTTCCAAACATACAGGAAGATACAGAGGACCCTGCCTAGGGGCCCAGAAAAGGACAGTTGGAAATGAGTGTCAAAGATGTTAATTCTTTTTGACTCCTACCTCCCCGCAGCCCACACACCTCCCTAGTTACTTCTTTGGAAAGAACCAGTCTGTCGTGGTTTAACCCCCAGCCAGCAACTAAGCACCACGCAGCCGCTCACTCACTTCCCCCCCCAGGGGGATGGAGGAGAAAATCGGGAGAAGAAGTAAAACTCGTGGGTTGAGATAAGAACGGTTTAATAGAACAGAAAAGAAGAAACTAATAATGATAACA
>JANXJC010000055.1:43404505-43432443 GCA_027564655.1 Leptodon cayanensis
AGGCTGGATCGATGGGCCGAGGCCAATTGTATGAGGTTCAACAAGGCCAAGTGCCGGGTCCTGCACTTGGGTCACAAGAACCTCATGCAATGCTACAGGCTTGTGGAAGAGCAGCTGGAAAGCTGTCCAGCAGAAAAAAACCTGTGAGTACTGGTCAACAGCCAGCTGAATATGAGCCAGCAGTGTGCCCAGGTGGCCCAGAAGGCCAACGGCATCCTGGCCGGTATCAGAAATAGTGGCCAGCAGGAGCAGGGAAATATCAGAAATAGTGGCCTGCACTCAGCACTGGTGAGGCCCCTCACTACGGGAAAGACATTGAGGTGTCAGACCGTGTCCAGAGAAGGGCAACCAAGTTGGTGAGGGGCCTGGAGCACAAGTCTTAGGAGGAGCAGCTGAGGGAGCTGGGGCTGTTTAGTCTGGAGAAAAGGAGGCTGAGGGGAGACCTTATCGCTCTCTACAACTACGTGAAGGGGGGTTGTAGTGAGGTAGGGGTCGGTCTTTTCTCCCAGGTAACAAGTGATAGGATAAGAGGAAATGGCCTTAAGTTGCACCAGGGGAGGTTTAGATTGGATATTAGGAAAAATTTCTTCACCAAAAGAGTTGTTAAGCATTGGAACAGGCTGCCCAGCGAAGTGGTTGAGTCACCATCCCTGGAGGTATTTAAAAGACGTGTAGATGTGGTGCTTAGGGACAGGGTTTAGTGGTGGACTTGGCAGTGTTAGATTTACAGTTGGACTCGATGATCTTAAAGGTCTTTTCCAACCTAAACAATTCTATGATTCTATGAACCTGATGACCCGAGATGTTTCTTCTATTCATAGCTTCCTTAAAACACAACCTTTAAAAATACACTCAAAATTTCCTGCCCTGGGAACAAAGTTAATCTGCATATACATTAAAAAAGCTACATATTCATAAGCAGAAAATGTTACAAATATTGAGAAGGTACAGAGCCAGTAAAAAAGTTAAGATATCGTTTCAAAACCAGTCAAGAATGAATCAGGTGGTCTTGTCGATTTCCATAAGGGTATAGAGGGAAGGGAGTAGAAATCATGGGAATTAAATTTTTGCTTAACGGCTATATGTCTTTGGTATGTTTTACTGCCATTATCTTGGCTGCATCTGCCGTGTCTGTCAAGCATGGAAGAGAGAATTTGCCTCCTACCTCTTCTTTGATACATGCCTTCAAGTTGTAGCCTTTCATCCTGATTTTCTTGTGAAAGAGAGCTATTTCTCTTCATGAAATTTTCTCCTCTTGATAGGAGCGACTGACATGGATTAGCATATACCTTCTGCATCTAATGTTCAGCAAATGACCTTCCATGATACTGTAATGCATTCTGATGCTGATGGCTTTTGAATGCTTCAATATACTACTGCCTGTCTACCAGGTGCAGCATATGCAGCACTGTACTTAAGGGCGATGTAGGGGAATGGTAATTGCCCAAGTCTCAGTTCACAAATCTTCTTCCTAAAGTCTTAGACCTCTAAAAGCCTGTAGCGCGTGAGCCAATGTGAGGGAAAGGTGAGTATTGTGTGGCACAGGCTCATGTAGATGGTTGAGAAAAGACACATACGTTTTCAATGCAATGCCTCTCTGAGATGGACTCCTCCTCTTCCAAAGCATTTTCCAGGACTAATAATTTAACCCATATGTATGTGCTGTGTAATTTATAATGTATATATTTTGCTGCAATGATCTAACGTGTAAATGCGAATGAGGATCTGGGCCATAGTTCCACATTTTTTAACTAAATAATTAAGAAAGTTGCTTCAGTCCATTCTTAATCGCTTAAATAACTGTTAAAAGTTTCAGAGACTGTGAACACTTACCTCTTCCACTAATTAAACAGAACATGTTCTTGAACAGGCCTTCTGAAAATCAGAACACTCAAGTGCCTAAATTTGGAAACCACGTATCACTGATATGTTGTAAGTTGATTATATCTCAACTCACCTCTTAATTTATAATAAATAAATAAAAATAAATGTATTCACTAATCTGTTAAGATCCCTTCCTGACAGATATGACTGAGCATATGATTTTGTTACTGTCCTTCCTTATCAAAACTTGCCACTGTCCTATTTATTTGCTCAGTTCATTATGTTATGCCTAAAATTAACCTGAACATTATTTAGTACAAGCAAGTCCAAGCATACATTTGGGTCCTGTGAAATACTTGAAAATGCTAATGCAGTGTTAATAACAAAAGTGGGGTTCTGTGAAACTCAGTAAATTACTTAATTAGACTCTATTAGTTTATAGATTATTTTTGAATACTCAAATGGGGATTGCATTGCTGAAATAATAATAATAATGATTGTTGCAGTTATGCTATTTTTACATATCAGTGGTCTCAAAACACTGTAATAAACCTAAAAGAGGAAATTCTATTTTTTTAAAAGCAACTGAGTGAGATTACTCTTGTCAGCTACATGACATTCAGGGTCAAAAATATCCACAGAATATGGTATTCAAGAAGAAGGAACCCTATTTCAGATACAACTGTTGTACTCAAAGACGGATCCCACTTCCAAAGGACAGTACACACGTATAGCACCAATGAAACCCACCATGGCCTCATCGTGCACGTGCTGAAACATTACCAACTCGCATTCCTATTTCAGGTTTGCTCAAAATTTTTGAAAAGGTAAATTTGATCTAGATGAACCTTATGTGAAACTGAGTGTTGCTCTTCCCTACTGGTCTACCTTTATGCCAAACACAGCTGTCTGCCCGCAGTCAGTATAAAAGTCATACTATGTGCTCTGGATAGAAGCACAATCAAGTGGATCATCAGCTCAGATCAGACCTGTGCTGTGGATGATACAGCACTACAGCTACAATATAGCCCTACAGCTTTAGCAAGACATAATTATGATCATAAAAAGTATCTTTTTTAAATTGTGGATGATTTAGCTAAATGCAGTGGGACACAAATTATAAGCTGACTGACTTTACGAGCTAATCAGGATTAATATAGTATCATCTATGAGCTCAGTGAAGTTCCTCACGTTTTTGATAAGTGTAAAACTTTGTCCATCTTTTAGAACTACTAATTTGGGCATGGGGTGATTTCTTTTACACCACCTATTATGTAGAAAGAAAGGCTCCATTCCAGATCTTGTAGCATAATATACATGTCCTCCCTCACATTACTCTGTGAAACAGTGACTGGAAGCATTGAGCTGCAAAATGTGTATTGTTAATCATTGGGTCATTAACCTTAACAATGTCAATGCATTCCCCTATCAGATCCAACTAAATGACTGCCCGAGGTAATAGTTAAGAGAACATTTCACACAGATGAACATATTAATGCTTTATTTGGTTCTAAATGCAGTGTGAAGGATTTAGGTAGGAGCTAATATATGTGAAGAGGAAAAGAAAGATGAAGTACAATTGAAAAAAAGAAAGTTAAAACTTCCCTAAAGAAAGCGAGTAGTCCTGAGTTTTCTGCAGCTGAGAACTGCATACCTATCTCACTCTGTTTTTAGTTGCAGTCATTCAGATAAAAAATTATGCCATTTTGAGGAGGGCTTAAATCAAAGCCCTGAGGTTTCATTAGAAGCCAGAGACTGTTTCAACATCTAATCTCCAACTGCTATAACTCACATGAGTTCTCTGATCTGGTGTTTCCACAGTAAAATGCAGATGATAAGACTTTCTTTATTTGGCTACAGCCGATGGGCTTCTGCCTGAACCGTGCTTTCCCTACATCTGGCAAAGCAGGTCTTATACATCCCTCTGATGTGAGAAGATGCCACTACTAGCCACAAAAATGTTTTGTTGCATGTATCCAGTACAGGTGACAACAGATGCATAAATCAAACACTGCACAAAACTTGTGTTCACTGCTCCCTTTGTATCAGAGAAGAGCCTAGAAAGATGTCATCCAGCAATAGATTTCTGCCAGAGTGACTTATTTTGCAAGCTGATCTTTGGGAGACCTCTGTCCAAGGCACATTCCTCAGACCTAGGCTAGAACTGGGTGGCAGGCTAGATTAATTTTCCTGGTGCTGCTCCTGGATACCATCTTTTCCGGGGACCTGAAGGAAGCCTTTAGTCGTTTCCTCTGGGTCATTTCTGCATGAGCATCTATCACCTTGTGGGGTAGCTCAGAAGGCTGGTGGCACAGAATAGCCTCTTGCCATTGCCTGAAAAATTCACATAATCAGCAGTCATTTCCCAAGTTGCACTCAGGAAAAAGGCTATAATAATGCACTGGAAATTGGATGATTGGTCCTGGTGGTCTGCTAATGGCCTGGAGGATGTATAGAAAAATATTCAGATTGAAGACCTTTTGAAAGAATGGCACCAAGCTTTTTTCACTGCAAGTCCTTTCAGAAAGCCTCGGTTCTGGGGCTTTCACACTTCGCTTGGGGGATTAAGTACACAAAATGACACATTTCAAAGTCAGTTCCTATTAAGCTGTTAGATAGCCTAATAACATACTTCTGTAAACATGTAGTATTGACTCACATTTGCTATTGAAACTAGTCCATTAACGTTGCTTCACTTAGCAATGAGCAAGGAAGAGATGGTACTCTATATATATCTGTTGAGTGTTACCAAAAAAGAGAGGTGGGAATTAATTAGGGGCTCTCAAAATAGGAAGTGTTGTATCGGCTGGTGGGTGTTTAGAGGATCAGGCCACTGGTTTTTCTAGTTTTAATTCCATTCCCTTACTTTTAGTTATGCTCCCCTGAAGGACCTAAAATTTCACTTTCCTGTCCTAATACCCTTTGCAGACTGTTACCATGTTCTCTTAGTCACCACTTAGCAAAATTATACTATTTGTAATGGCTACTGAAGTTGAAAAGTGGTAAATATTATTACACAAAGGATTTTTTGTTATTAATAGTATGGAAAAGTTCACCTGGTAGTTTTGTTGTTTCTCTCATATATATATATGGATATAAATCAGTTGTAATTCCTAGTGAATAAACACTGAAAATTCTGCAGTAGTTAGGCCTTTCTTGTTGCATGGGCTTGGAAGCAAAAATTTGGTAGTGTGTTAATGCTAAGGAAGCTTTTTAATGTCCTATTCCTTTTGGGGATTAAGGATTTGGATGTTGATGAGGGGGAGTGAGCTTTTGTCATCAATTTTAGTGAGACATTTATAATCTCTCTTGATTGTATTTAGGTTTTTTTATTGTTGCTATTTTTTTTTTTATTTCACTCATTCAAGCAGTCACTCTGTGAAAGCTTTTTTTAAGTACTCCAAATCTATTCTGGTAATGAAGAAATGAATGTCAAGCAAAGCAATTTTTTCTAAATTTACAACTAATTCCCTTAGACAAGATCAAAACTGACATAAAGAAAATATCCTTTATATACATAAAAAAAAAAAAACAAGCTGAAGCTCCCCAGTTACATCCACTGGCATCCAGTAAGGTGGCATTCTTAGCCATTAACAATTTGCCACAAGTAATCACAGTCATTGCACATCACGTTTGTTTATCTAAAAATGAGAAAGCGTCAGTAATAATATTTTATAGGAATGAAGTTTCTGCAGCTGTTGCTAGGTCCAATATGATTTAAGTTCTATTTCTGTACATGTTCTTAGCCTCCCATCCCACAGTCCCTCTCCAGGTAATTGGAATTTGGCCCAATGAAGCTAAAAGAAATGAAGAGCAACTAAGATAATAAGATGCAAGCCAAGAGTCTGAAAGGAGAAAGCTATTGCAGCAGAACTAGCTGGGTATTGAAGAGGTGTTGTATTCTTAATATTTATGTGGACCACTGACATAAGATTTGTCTTATCTAGGACAAACTCTACCTTCTCTTTCAGCATAGTTTTGATTTTTCATTTTCATTTTGTTTTCCAGAGTAATTCTGACTTTCATCAGCCTGACAGCACTGTGCAAACAGCGTAACCTAGCTTTTATAGTAAACTTGAAGAATCACTAGGTTATGCAAGGCAAATCTTTGCCCTGCTAGACACATTTTCCTCTCTTTCTGCAAGAAGGTACTCAAAGTGCCTGTAAATTCCACGTACATTCTGGAAGATATCATGCTCTAGAAGTGTAGTAATAACCAGGACTGAGTGTTCTGGGATGAGAGCAGCTTCATCTGGGAGTACTTCATTTTTCTTCTGTGCTGCTGTTTACCCCACAGTGGAAACAACAAGCTGTTGCAGTAGATTTAAACTTGCAATCCTACTTAGCCTTATGGATAAATCGTTAGGGCCTTATTCCAAATCTGGTTTTGTTGCTGCAAATCATCTGTCTGCATGCATGGCAGATCTAACCCTTAAAGGTGATCTCAGATGCACTCCACATGGAGTATAGACACGCTCAAGCTGCATAATAAATTAGGTTGTGACTGGCAAACAAATAGGTGATACTGAGTAAGACAAGCAGGTACAGCTATATCTACACCATACTACAGAAAATGAGCCAGACATAGCCAAGATAATGCTTATGGGTTGATGTAGAAATATAGCTGTATCTACATAGTCTTGGCATCGTTTTAACAGATGCTGAGAAACAGAGCTTGTTACTTTAGTCACCAGTTGGCATTTAGTGCTTTGGGATGTTGATTAGTATCTCCTCATGATACTGTATTGTACTGTGTCAGCCAACCATCTCAAATCATTCATTTACATTTTAATTTATTCTGTAGCATAAGCATGGCCTGCATGTTCCTAACTGGGAAAATCGAAATGCCTACAATTGTGTCCTCATACAGACATTGCTTTCCCCATGGTGGAAGTTTGAACTATGTGGTGGTTAAGCCATCAAAATGTCTGTGTCTAAAATGCAGTTTTTCATCAGCATTTACATAACCTGTGCATACTTACAACTATCCTTTTTCATTGATGACGCTTTGTCCCTATTTTTCTAGTAAGCAAACAATTCTGATTATACAGTTTTGCTTTCTCTATATGAATATTTATATAGATAATGATCTAGGAATGACTCTGTAATACTTAGATGTTAATCTGATGTGCCGTTGATTAGTGCCCACTGCTTGAGAATATCTGGGCTGAGAAATTCATACTGTAGATAGGTAGTTGTTTTATTCATTTCCTTAACCTTAATTATACATGATTCAACCGTCTTTCTAAACAATGAGTACAGCATCCAGGAAAATAAGTTGGTAAATCAATAAATACTATTGCAATGTTTCTATAATTATCAAAGAAACAACAAAGTTCTAGGGAACACAACTAGGGTGAAAGTGTCCATGCTGTCTTTTTGAAAATATTCCTTCCACCTATAGTTACTTTTCTCTTGCATTAATGCTCCAAAAATACAGGCATTTCATTTTCTTTTGCTTAAGTTAGCACTTTTCTCTTTGAAGGCCCTCAAGGGAAGTGGAAACTCTGAAATATGAAATGCAATTTATGCTTGCCTTGTAAAATGCCAAGGAAACTGCTTTAAGACCATAATAACCCTTGCTGCTCATTCCATGAACATGCCTATAGAAAATGTTAATTTAATCAACAAATTACAGCTTAACACAGAGCAAGAAGTGTGGAAATACTGGCAGAGGAGGAGGAAAGGTCTCTCGTAATTTTTATGATTAATCATGAATCTGAGACTCTTTATTATTCTTGCATAAATGAAGAACTTCTCCTAAATGGATTATGTTGCACTTCCCATTCATTTTATTTCCTGATTCACATCTACATACATGTCCCATCAAAATTTATGAGAAATCATTTAGGCTGACATGAATGCATTTTAGTGAAACTGTTGATTTTTTTATTTTTGCTTGTCAGAGATGTTGTTTGAGAGGGAGACCAAACAGAGAGCTAGTACTTTCAGGGGAAACCCTGCAGTTTCACCCTGGTTTCTACCAGCATTTTTAGCCCATGGATGCTGATCACGGGATGCCTCACACAGTCTAAGTGTTCCCTGCCAAATGTTGAAGCAATGAAGTTAGAAATAGGAATATTGGAATGAAAAGGAACGGAAATAGATTTCTGTAAGTCAGCTTAAATATCCATTTGCAGTAGGGCAATATTACATTTTTTCAAAAGCATATATTAGCTGATTAGATCACCTACAAATGGAGTGTTAATTAATAATACTCATAATACAATGCAATACAATTACATTAGCAGGAAAAGCTGTCTGATCTATTGTAGCTATGTCATTCAGGCATTAATCCTAAAGATAATGGACCAAATTCTGCTCTGGGTTTTTTTCTGCTTGTATATGGAGTAACTCCAGTGACACAGTCTGGCTGTACCTTCACGTGACTGAATAGTGACTTTGTCCCATTATCCTTTAATGAAAAGCTTTCTGAAAATACCTGTCAGTGAGGCATACTTGGCAAGCCATCTTTTTTGTTGATAGTAAGCCAAAAGACAAAATACTGGGTCTCAGCTCTGCAGTTTGAGATTTACATGGAGGAAAGCCATGGAGGGAAAGACAGTGGCTTAGAGTCAGTTTTAAATGCCCCTAATGCTAAACTCAGGTAATCCTTACTTCACTCTAATTAATGTCCACCTACAGAAAATCTCCAGGTAGAAATTTTGCACCTGCAGCAGGTATAATTCCAAGGACTAAGAGCACAGTTTAAATCTTAAATTAGTTTAGGAATCCTTAAGTATCAAAACAGCTTACGCTTTAGCTGGACTTTCTCTCCAGCACAGCAAGAAGAATTGCATGAAACATTGTTCTGGCCCTTTGTCTTTATATTTACACCTTCTCCTCTTCCTACCAAGCTGTCTGAACAAATCTCTTTGATTGTTGTGTTTGCAGTTCCTGTGATCTGGGTGTCATACCACTGAATGCAGTGGACATTGCTGATTCACTTTAAAAATAGTAACAGTTGAAAAGTAATTGGCATCATTGTCATCCTGCCTTTAAAACATATGGATTTTAACTTAGCGGCTGGAGGGGAAAAAAAAAAAAGCATAGTTTGTAATAATTAATTTCATTTTCAAAAATGCATGAACAAATTAACAGCTAAACTAGACAATTATCAATGAGATGAAAGTAAAAAATTAAAAAAATTATATTCTAATTGTAAACAAATCTTTTTCCCTATTCAGGGATGTACTGTCTACAGTCAGCAGAGAATTATCTGGTTCTTGTGGAAAAGGAATTTCAACTCATACACCAAAGCTGAAGTCAGGTCAAAGTCCGTCTGATTCCTTTGATACGTGAGCTGCCACCATAATTGAGAAAATCAAAATAAAACTAGGCATATTTTTAATGAAAAACATGATTTACTGCAGCTGGAGTTTTTTATTTGGATTGTAAAGGGCTCATGCTCTCTATAATTGCTATAATAGATCCAATATAAGAAAAGGATCTTGTTGCAAAGCCCATGTATGCTATACAAAAGGACACAGAACCAGATGTTCTAACTTTTACTATGCTTAGCAGTTAGGCTAAAGGGCTGGGAGCAAAGGGAAGATGGAATAAATCAATAAATACAGTTATTTTCCAGAAAGAAATGTGTTTAGATGCAGAATAGATATATACCCTGCCTCACTCAGGAGAAGGAACCTGCAGCAGTGTTGTGAGGGTAGGAAAGGGTCAGAGGGGCAATGGGGCCAAACGTGAGGAGGCAAGTGATAAAGTGACCGAGGGAGCAATGTCTAGTGGGCATAAATGTATAGCTTCACACAGTCAATAGAAGATATTGATTTAGTGCACTCTGGAGGCTGCCGATGGCAGAAACACTCCAGTACCAAACAGCATTACACACCGGAACCTCTTGGTCATCAAACATTTATTCCAATACTATTCAAGTTGTATAGCCAACAGCACTAGTAATTAGTAGTTTTCCAATTTCTAAATTTTCATTACTACCCATGCTAATTCATTTTTGCAAAGCGTATTGAGATTGTCTATCTTATGAATCTTCTTTATTAGCATCATGCTGAAGGGACAGAATGGACCTATGCTTTGCAATGCAAAGTAAGACTGTGTCTTCGCAAGAGAGTTTACAGACTCAGGCCAGGCAGGCTTGGGATGATAAAACAAGTAAAGTTAACAGCCTGATGTCAGCCAGGGTCCTATCTGGTGGCAGGAGAAGATGGGGAGATGGGAATGGAAGAGAGAGGGAACAGGGACTGGAAATCATGTGAAGCGTACAAAGGCAGGACATGGAGAACTGGAAAGGAATGATGCCGAGGTGAAAATACTGGGAGGGACAGAGCAGGAAGGATCAGGAAAAACAGCTTTTCAGCATAGGACACAGAAAATCTCAAAAAATGTAGGCAGTTCTATGAAGACTCAGGGGTCCCAACTTTGGCTGTTACTCTCCTGCTCTCTGCTGTGCTACACTCAAATTTGCTGTGTAGTTCTTCCCCAACAAAGAAAGGCATGAATATCTCATGTTATGTGTGAAACTATTTAATTGGGGAAAAAAAGAGGGGTTTTATCCTGAAAAAAAACCCAAAAGAACGCGTTCCTCACTCTAAATTATCTAATTAGTATGTGCTGTAATCTGATTTTCTTATGACAAAGCAGTTTCATTACTTGTAGTGTACACCTTGAGCACACATAGAGTATTTCTGTGTGGGACAATCATTTATGAGATACGTGTTTCAGATGTTCACATCCATAAAGGTGTGAGAGTACACAACGGGATAGTTTGCTTTGTTTTTCAGGGGACATTGTGGCTCCAAGATCTCCTTGGTGCTACAGTTAACTTGTGACCAATATTAATTTAAAGGTAACTCAGGTGGACCTATACTCTACTGAAGACACAGTTAGCATTGTGTTTTAGACATACCGGTAGTTTCTTTAAATAACAAGCTCTGTGGTGAACTACTAGAATTACTCCAGTAATTTCCATATCAATGCCATTAGTTTGGGAATTCTCTTTCTTCACTGATATGTTACTCCTGCTTCTTGTCCCATTTGAGCTCTGTGGACTATGTAGTGGATGAAAAGTGTAAGGAAAATGTGATTTTGTTTACTGTATGTTGCATTTTTTAATTTAAGCAGATAGGTTAGAAATGCCCTGAAGCAGCTCAAGATAAGCCGGAGAAAGTGAGTACCACAATGTGCTAACTCAGGCTCATGCCTGTATTGAACAGGCACTTTTTAACCTTTTTGATGTCTAAAGAGCTTTATATGTGTTCATCCCTCATTTTTCTTCCAAAAAGAAGGAAATTTTTCCACCTCAGAAAGAAAAATAAAACAAGTAAGGAAGATAAAAATATGTGCTTTTTCTATAGAACAATTAAAGAAACTGAATAACTGCATATATGCTCTGACAATAATATCTGGTGTGTAACATGAGGTGTTTGCTCAAGGTATTTGCATGAATCCTGAGTGACCAGCTGGCACTTGTCTCTGGTCTGGCTTCAGCTTCCTAGAATCGACAATCGTTTTGCATATGCTTAACTTACAGAAGGAAACACATATTTTCCCTTGCATGAAAGGAACAGTGATCTTTTGTTATTTGACAAGCAAGTCCCACAGATCTGAATGTGACTCTGTTTCTGAAGTGATTTTTGAGCCACCCATCTTTAGAAAGCTTCCCCAGTGCTTTTACTTATGTACCTATCTATTTCTTTATTTATTGTCTCAAGCAAATAACCCAAACCTTTCTGTTATATGTCCCCCAACTTCACCAGGGGAGGCCATGACCATTCCCATTACCAGCAGGATGCTTTTCAATGACAGTTCTCAGCTTGCTTTTGTCCATTTCTTCTTTTCTTCTTCCAGTTGCCATTTTTTGTCATACCCTACTGATCACATCACAGGTTCCCATGGCAATTCTCAGCAGTGCAGCTACACAAGTAGAGGTTGCTTGACTGAAACTCAAGAACATAGTCTCCTTTGCAGCAAGGCATTCGCATTGCCAGGCCCTCCAGAGGATAGATGCCAGCACTCGTACTGAAACTCAGGCGTAATATTCAAACAGTTGTGGAGCTGTAAGGAGTGGTGCTGTGGTTTCATAGATCGTAGAAAGAAATAAAAGTATATCTAGCAGTGACTTACTCTAGTCATCAACAACTGCATTATTCCCTGGGGTAGCTATTGCACTCCGTGAAGCAGCTGAGATTTAAATACCTAAGGTAACAGATCTTCTACCAAAACAATTGGGAATTTCTGTTAGAGAATCACTATACCAATGTTGTTATTAATATTAGTCTTAATTGCATTGTACAAGCCTTGATTGCTCAAGGCTTAAGAGCTCTAATCAACGATCAGTGCGTAGGAAGGAGTATACAAGGGAAAAAAAGCATATTGTCTACCTATGCTGTTTGTAATCTTTAGATCAACAAGGAGTAGCTGGTGAGTTATCCCAGCATAAAGACAGAGGTTCCAAATTTAAAATGACATTGAGGGAGCTGTGTGAAAAAAGCTTTTCCTGTAGCCAGTACAAAACTGGAGGGATGGGTAGTCTGAGAGAAGGCAGGTTTTAAGGAAGGGTTTAAAACTGCTAATAGAATTCCTTCACAAATGTTTAGAGTGACTTTTTCAGCAGAGGATGTAAAGAGTAGAAGTGTTAATAGGAAAAGCAGATGATCAATAGTGGTGCAAAGTTGAGGGCTGATATCTTGTTCAAATCACAAGTCTTACAGGAATAGGGTAAAGTAAATGACTTTTTAAAGGCTAGCACTTTAAAAAAAAGCTTGAAAGCTTGCTTTGGCTATGCAAAGGATCAAGCCACACATCATGGAGGGAATGATGCAATCAAAGCAAGATGCCAAAACCAACAACTTGAATAGTGATGTCTGCATGGATTGAGGTCGATCCCAGGCAGGTAGGGCCGTTGATCAGTATCAAGGTGAAGAAGCAACCACGCTTCATGTGTATTTATTTTTAATTCTCAGTGATGATATAATAGTCAGATACCAGCAAATTTTGTCAAACTCTGACATAGGAATGACAACCTGATGAATAGAAAATGTGTGAATTTTCTAAATCCTAAATTATTCCCTCATTTAAAAATATGTGTTTCTTCACAGGGCACTGTCATGATTCTGAGTCTAGCTAGTTTTGCAGGATTTAAGATTCAAAGCTCTCGATTTTCACAGCATCTGTGTATGACAAGAATTTTTGTAATGGTTAGGTGGTGTGAGGTCAAAAAGGAAGACCATCTAATCCACGAAATCCAAGGCACTACATGAACCAGGGTAATTAACTTATACAGAAATTGTATTATGTTTGATTCCATTTAGTAGTGGTGAAAATAAGCTCAATCGACTGTGTCATCAAAATATGGACTTTTCTGAAGCAGCACAATACATGATTCATTAGGAAGAAATGGAATATTGAGTAAACACTGAAGCAACAGCTTGATAATTTTTAGGGTTTGTGAACTGCTAAAGCAACTACTTCAGCAATGCTAATTCAATAAGCAAACTACTGAAAGTAATGAAACTACTGGATTATAGTTTAATATAATGAATATAGAGAACACAGAGGTCAACTTCTGCATTTCATCTGGAAACTGCTGGACTCAAAAAGGAGATTTACAGAACCCAGTCCAACTTTGCATGAGAGCTCCAGGCCTTTTGCTCATCTTTCCTCAATAACCATGCCAAATGCTGAATGAATAAGGTTGAGTTCCTACAGTGAGCAAAAAAAAAATAAAAAAAATCACACGTTGTTAAAGACTGTATGGAGGCACAGAAGAGCAAAAATATAGGCTTTAGATTGCATAGATGACCTTAATTTGGGCACAAGAAACATCTGCATATGTAAATTCAGAAGAGTTAGGTAGTGTATGTTACTGATACAGATATTCCAAACGGGTATTAAAAAAAAAAAACTAAGCTACCCCCCCCCAATACTTGATAAGCAGAACTATTTACAGGTAGCAGGCAATTACTATCTTTTATTTACGTGTGCATGATAGGATGATTTAAAAGAAGTGATATTCTATTACTCAGAGAGATGTTGATAAACAAATTATGAAAATGAGAGCAGAACTTAGTAATATGTGAAAGGAATTGCTTTTCCATAAGCATAACAAAAAAATAATTTCAGTGATTTAGAAATTATATGTAAGTTTTTTCTATTATTTAACTTTCTTACATGAAAAAAAAAAAACTTCTTGGCTGTAATAAATGGTCTCCTCCATGCATCACAACTGTTAGGGGAAAAATTGGTCTTAGGCATTTTCAGAATTTTTTAGCAGTTTTCAGGTTTCAGGGTTTCAGTTATAGATTTCCCCCCCCGTCATGGATGTGCCCCATTAATCAACTACACATTGTAATTTTGGGTCAAAAGTAGTCCCAATAATTTTTCATTTGATAAGAGGTATTTCTTTCAATACTGTTTCCAGACTAGATCTGACCAATGTGCTGTGCATGTGACAGAAATTTCAGCTTCTTGTACAAAAAGAGAATTTCTCAAGGACTGTAGGCCATGCAGTTGCTTTGCAAACTGTATTGCAATTTGGTTTTTTTTAGAATTGCTTTAACAAGCAATTAGTGGTTACGTAATTTTGCCACCACTGAAACCTACTATGGCATCTATACTGATAAACTAATTCACTCCCTGTTTACCTTCAGGGTTCTAGCTTCTAGATTATTGTACTATAAACACATAGTTTAATTCCCAGGGTCTAACATGTAGGAAGCTAGTTAGTTTCCCTTTCTATGAAACTCAGGAATAGGGCAAAGGACAGGTGTATTCAAATAAAAAAAAAAAAAAAAGAGAGAGAGGAAAAAAAAGAAAAATATTTTAAAAATGAAAAGGAAGAAAAGAAAAAAGACCCCTTCCCATTGACATAACCAGTTTGGCTTTTTACTAGATAAATTTTAAGTCGATGTCACCATTTGGGCTAAGGAAGAGAAGAGTGATTTGATTTAGGAAGGAGAGATCCTCCCATACATCTGAGTCCTGCAGTCTGGCACTCCTTGGTCAGTGGGATTCTGCATGGGCCCCGGGGTGGTTGGGTCATGGTGAACATGAACGCGCATCAGAAAAGCAAGCACAGGGTTAAGCAGCGTCTGCCCAAAAGTCTCAGTGAGGACTGATGAGCATGCAAACAGCATCTCTTCTATTATAGGTCATATTTTATGAAAGAAATGTGGGCCTACTGTAGTCTGTGAAGGACTCCCGTATCATTTCAGCAGGGCCAGGATTTCGGTCAAGTATCTTGAGCTGGATGCTTCAACCCGGTGTGACAACCTGTAAGTGCTTCTCAATATGACAGCACCACGGTGTTATTTGCGGCGGTTGTGTGGAAACAGAGGACGGAGCTGTCACATCTGTACTTTGCTGTACAGAATAATAAGGCTCACCTTTTTATCACTCCGTACTCCAGCTGTAGTTGTAGTTATAAGAAAGGAGCTACTCTTTTAATATTCCCTGTTGTAGAAAAGGAAGGGTTTATGAGGGGTGGGAATAGGATATAGGCCTCGTGATTCACCAGCCAGACTAGCTGAGGGAAGATATTTTTTTTTTAAGAGGCTGAGTAATTTACTCCTCACTCTGAAAAAGGAAAGCTGTTGCACAGGCAGCATTCTTGCTAAGCAATAATTAAATCTTTCTTTTCTTCCCGGGATGGTTGCTTCTTGGGGAAGAACTCCTGTGAAGGGAATAGCTCCTGGTAGCTCCTCTGCCACTAACTATTGCTGCCCATCTAAGTCTCGTCTTGCCCAGTGCTAGACTGCTTTGGCAATGAACAGGGACAGATCTCGACTTGCCTCAACTTCGGTGGGCGCTGAGGGTTTGGACGGGATGCTCTCAGCTCCTCACTTTCAGCTCCTATTGCATCTTTACTGCCATTCAGGAGTTGCCATGGCAACCCTCACTGCAGCACAGTCTCTTACGCATTGCATGTGTGCAGCACGTGTTTTCTTTACCTCCTGCTTTTAAACACCTTATTTGTTTGGTTTTTTTTTGGGGGGGGGGGGTATTTTGGTTTTTGGGTTGTTTTTTTCCTACAGAAATTATGACTTTAATACAGATAATGAGCCTGCTGTGTTGCCAGATGAACACTTGAGTAGCTTTCCAATAGTCCTTTCTGCGTCTAAATCATGCACTAATGATCAAGTGTCTTTTTCCTACACTGTTTCCTGAGGTTCGTTTGTAAATGCATGTTGGTAGTGCTAATGGTACAGCACTGGTGTTTGTACTGCTAAATCTACACACAAACGAAGGACAATTAGGATGTATGCAGTCATGCACGATCATTTTTGGAGCCATTGTACAATATTTATGCTTCTTTATGCTTCATCTGTTCTGAATTACATGTCTCTTTCAGCTGGAGCCCCGTTGAAAGCCTTGTGCAGAGGGTAAGGCTATTATTGCGCAGTTTATTCAGGTGAGCATTAATTCTGCAATATTGTTACCAACTTAAAAACTTCACAAATTGTATCTGCATGAATACAGTTTACCCAGTACCCATGATGCACTGTCAACGGTTAAAAGAATATCATAGGGCAGCCTGAAGTAACCAACATCTGCCTTTGGACATCTCATATTAGCAGTGACATTGCCCGCAGGAAATCTCTTCTTTTCTACTGGTGGAACTTTGTCTCTCTGGTTCCTAAGTGCTTCTGCAAGAGCAGAAAAGGAAGAGAAGAGGAAAAAGAAAGAGAAGAAGTAGAAAAATGAAAAAGAAGTAGAAAAAGAGAAAGAAAAAAAGAACAAAGGAGAAAAAGGAAAAGAAAAAGAAAGAGAAGGAAAAAGAAAAAGAAGAAAAAGAAAAAGAGGAAGAAAAAGAAAAGGAGAAAGAGAAAGAGAAAAAGACTTCAGAGTGATAAAAAGCCAATTGACAAATGACTAATGGAGAGTCCTTGGAAAGCAAATAAAAAGTTACATCGATGTTACCACACTGCTTCCAGTAGCACATTTAAAGGAACTCAATCAAAGTGTGTAGACCAAGCATTTAACCTAGCCTGACCTTGAAATCAGTCCATCTCTTCCCCTCTCTGATCTCTTGATCCTGTCTGAGTGTTGAGAATATTGTTTCCAGGAACACATAAAAGGGAGGGATCCACGAGTGGACAATGATATTCAAGGACTTAAAAGAACTGGATATTTCCAAGCTCACTTTGTTTGTGATGTCAAGAAAAACATTTAGTCTGTATCATGTAGTGCTCCAATGCAAAAATTAGTTTTGAGTGTTTTACATCACAAAAATCATGTGAGGATAAAATTCATTGAAGCTCACGAAGCATTCAGCTAATAGAGTCATCAGCAGAACAGCTTGGAAATAGTTTTACATTACAAAATAGCATTATAATTTATTAGTATTTTTAAATCATATAGTTTTTCTGGTGAAATTTCCCAAGAGAGAAGAATTCTTTCCAGTTAATGCAAAGTGAACTGTGAAAGTAGCACAAGTCTTCTCATGAGAGTGCTTCTGTGCAGAGAAGAAGCTGGAAATCTGAAAACTCTGCAGTTGAAGAAAGGCTGGAACAAATGTCTCCTGTTCCCAGATTCATAATCCAGTCTCTAAATGATACCAAATGATATATCTGTATGTTAAAAAAACCCCTAAATGAGTCAGTTTTGTCTAAAAGGGTATCTTAGAAGCTCATATATGACAGGAAATTTTGCAGACATGAGTTCCCACCTGATCCTGAAACTTAGGGTTATAGATAAATGCAAAGAGTCCAGCAAGAGACTGTCACAGAACCACCCCATTTTCCAGTGTTTCCTATAGTCTAAATTAGGCACCCCTATAGCTTGAGTGCAGTCAGTATTGCTAAATCCATCCTTATGCAAAGACACCTATTCTCCTGAGGTACAGGATAAGGAACATAAATAACTAACTCAGGTGTTTAAATAGCACCCCAGAAATTTTGAGTCATTTTGAGCCATTTTGATGATCTGGTCTGAAATAGCTTGCCCAGTAATACCTTAGAAAAGGAGATTGAGCCCAGCTCTCTGACACCAACTGAGCAGTCACCTTCTGTTTGTACATTGTGCAGAGAAAACACACATTCATCCTAAAGCTACAGCAAGTGACGCTGGCTGCAACCTTTACCAAAGTGTTTTTCATAGAAAACACTTGCCAAATAAGTGAACAAAACAGTAGTGTTGAAAGATGCTTTTGCTTTTAATGGGGAGCATGAGATGAAACAGAACCTGCCAAAGAAAGATGGAAAAGAACAGAATGTTCCTTCAATTCTCCTTGTTTGGGAAGGCATGATACTTTGCAGAAAGGCCATATTCAGGAATTCAGTGTATTTTTTGTAAGAAATGAAGCAACAACAATAGGACAAACCTTGAAAAGGAAAATTAACTCTTTTACCTGTTTGATTCTGTCCTTAAAGGTAAAAGATCTTTGTACAAATTACTTATTAGTGAACATGGTATGGGAAAAAGTATGCTGTAGATACAGAAGAATAAAGCCAGAAGATAGATAAAGCAAAATAATTCATAGAAGTATGCCTAACAACTTTTCCTTTTATTTGTTTTCCTGAAAAGTTGTTGTGTGCCTTATCAAGTCAAGTAACATAAGTGGTTCACTGCTAAGTCCCCTGACTGTCCACACAAAATGTATTTTATTTTGTTACTGGTATTTCTTTTGCAGTGAGCCAACCAGTTTTTTATGAAATGAAAGCTTAGTGCAGTTCTCAGGTAGAGCACTCAGGAACTCTACTGTACTGAAAAAAACCTGCATTACTGTCCTAAAAGGTCTTGCATCCTCAATTTGGCAGACTATGGCACAGCCCTCACATTATTCCATGTATCTGAACTGGAAAAACAACTAAGCTCTGTTTTAGCAGAAACAATCTAAGGCGAAAGTCAGATGAGCTCTAGGCAATATAGTGAATGGAATCTGGGAGGTAACTCCACTGATTGAATTCAGGTAACTAGTTCAGGGTAAGCTGAATGGATTTCAAGAGGCTACTGACTCTATTGATTAGATCTCCACAGAATATAAACAGAAGCTTAGGCAGCTACAGTGCCTGCAGACATTGACATGCAGGTATTTAAATTTTGGCATCATTAATTCGGAGCTGAATTCCACCTAGGCACTCTCCTCTGCAGAGCAGTAGACCTCAACCATGCGATCGCAAACCCCTCTGCACCTCTTAGTGGGAGGCCCTGGGTAGTCCCTGGGCACGTATATGCCTTTACCTCTGCTCCATGGTCACTGCTCATGGAGCAGTTTTGTCATAAACACTTTGAACAGCTACAAGCTGTAATTGTTTCGTCGTCCCATCCCCATTTAAATTCTCATAATGAGAAAATTTGTTTCTTTTTCTGTTCTTCAGAGATTTCCTATGAAAAATTGTGAAGTATTATTTTGGCATGAGTGGTTTAGATCTACAAAACCAAAATGAACACTTAAAGCTATAGAAGGAGATGGGTGATCTTTAACGTTATTCTTATAATGAAAACAAGTTTTCTCTCACATCAGTAACCTTTGTTTAGGCAGGAGACAGAGCTTTCTCTACAAACTGAGGGTCATCAAAGTCGTTATCACCTTGTGCTTTATATCAAGTTAATGCCTTGGACTCCTTTCACCAACACAGCAGACTAAATATTTTCTAAGACTAAAGAAGAAATGGAAAGAAATGTCTTCAGTCTGAACATTAGGAAACGAAGCATTCCACAATGCATGCACAATTTTTTCCTGAGGAGAAAGGTGAAAAATAAAAATGAACTGCAAATTATGTGTTTCATTCATGTTGCTAATTCTTGAGTCTTAATCCAAGGGTTTATCTAGACCAATGCTACTGTAGAAAGGAAAAAAAAAAAAAAAGGAAAAGAGTGGTGAAGTTAATCACCCCATTTAAGTAGGTTCACTTCTACTGAATGATTTTCTACAATCTTTAAGGCTTCCTCTCTAATCAAAGAACAGAGAAAGGCTTTTTAGGTGCATGATTCGAAGCACTTACAGTAGGTTTTTGCTTTGAACTGCCCTGTAAAAGAGCCTGTCTCAATGGGCAGCAGCACAAGGAACTGGTCCCCAGACATGACTATCTGAGTTGGGTGTCACTGGCGAGTACAAAGCTGCCCCAGTGACAGCATGAAGTAAAACTTCTGCACCGATGAGTGACACAAACTATTATCCAATTTTCCTGAGGTGAGTGGCTAACGTATTAAATTATAACACTGTTGGATATCTGCCCTGTGTGGTGCCATATATTTATTCTTTTGTTTCAAGTCAGATAGTGTAGTTATTGCAGATGAGTGAGAAGCCTTTGAGTTTAAGTGCCAGAGGCTAAAGAGATTTTGCCTCAGGATAAAATACAGGAATTATTTAAGAACTGAAAAGTATTGTAAATTTAATAACAATCATGAATAAATTAAAAGAACCTAATTAAAAAATAATAAAATGATAGGTTCTGTAAGAAAAGCCTGACTGTGGAAAGTGTTCTGGTCATATGGAACCATTTAATGTCTTCCATCCCAGTGCCTGCCTTTGAGATGATATAATTTTTTTTGGTTGTGCTAACATGGTGACTTTGTTTTGCATCTTCTCTCATGAACTGCCACAGTTCTCTAGTTCAGTATGAATTATGTACATATTATACCCCATTCCTTCACCTTTCTATTTATGACAGTCAACTACAATCACAAACAAGGAGTAACAAACAAAAACCCCAGGATTGTCTTCTGTTTCCCAGGATCTTTCTCCCTGAATGGCCACAGATGCCATTCCAGGAATTTGCTCCTGTTGTCTCATGCAACTGTTTCTCTATTAATTATAATTATCTGCTCCAAACTCTGTTTCTGACTTTATCTCTTCTAGATGCTTATTGTCTTGCTGAGACACAGAGCTTCATTCTGTGTTGGGTTCATTACTCAGAACCCTTTACTACTCTGGCAATAAGTGTAAAATGATGTATTGTTGATCACGCAGCATAATAAAGTCCAGCTGTTTGGTAGCTGAAATCCAGAGTAAGTTGTCGTTCTTTCTACACCAGTGTATTTGGCCATTTCCTAAAATTGCATCTCACATTATCCCACAATTTATTTGCCTTCTATCATGTATTTCTCATGTATCTGCCATTTACTTACATTCTGCCATCACACTTTCTGTATATTCTTGCCCAGTTATTAAAGCTCTCATCCTTGAAAGCACCCACATACCATCTGTGAATCAGCTGAATTTGGTGCTCCTTTCATAATGATAGTGTGCACCCAGCAGCAGCTAGACCACAGCCTTCCTGCTTTCTTGCGCTTGGCCCAATGTTAGAAGCAGAATCATCTCGTCTCTCACATGCAAATAGATTTTACCTCCCCATAGTTGCAACTTAATTGGCTCATTTCAGACTCAAGTTAACCTACGAACAATATTTATAAAGGCAGAGCCGAAACGTGATATTTTAACATGTAACTAAAATGTTACTGCTGGCAGTCAAGGTTTTAAAATTCCAGCATGCAAGTGGTTGCATATGTTTAAGACTTAATGGCTTTTTGTTTGTTCATTTATTTTTGTGTGCTGACGTGTTATGTGTCTGTCTTGAATTTTTTTCCTGTACTTTCCTCTCATTCTAGAATTTCCAGCAAACTCCACTGGAATGAAATACATATCCACATGTGTGTGTATATATATACATATACATGTATATCTATATCTATATCTATATCTATCTCAATAAGTATTTTCTATGGAGGATCACTCCTAAAGGAAATAGAAAACAGCAAATAGACATACAAAACAAAAAAAAAAAAAGAGGAAAAGACATATTAAAAGATTAAATACAAAGAAACAGGATGGCATTTTTAAAAGATGAGATGTGATCTCTACTTAGCTGAAAACTGAAAAAAAACCCCACAGGTACTTCACACAATGAAAACCGAATAGTTCCAAATACATAAACCTCAGCAGATTTAAAATATACTGAAATTTCACATTTTGTACAAATCCACAGTGAGAAAGAAGGTACTGAAGTGAGGGAATGATCTTTCAGTTTAGGAAGAAGCTAGACACACCTGCTGGCAAAAGTGTGCATACACTCGTAAAAGTTTTTATCACTGATGAATAATTCTCTCGTATGATACCTACTCATTCAAATTAAAAGTAAACGTTTTGTGCTAAGGACCAGAATATTCTTAAGCTGATTATTTTGCTTATATATCAAGTATTCTGCTCCCTGGGGCTGTTTTTTATGTTATTATTTGTTATTGTCTTCATAGTTGGTATTTTTAAAAGTCATATGTTAACATATGTGCTGTTAAATAACTCCATATATACCCACAATATATAGTTATTTAAGTAATGTATGATACTTAGTACAGACACTAACTTCTCCATCTAGAGTTCATTCCACCTTCACTGGAAAAAAACTACAAAAAAGGTAATGTTTTAACTCTTTAACCCCTTTTTGATATGCATTTAATCCCATTATAATATATTTTTACTGGAAAAAACACAAGGATTAATATTTTGCTACAATAACTCCCTAATGTCATATTCCTTAACAAAATTCTTAGTCCATCACTTCTCTGAAACAATCACAGTCTTTGAATAAGTAGGTGTACTACCCAGCTGGGGCATGGTTTTTTGGCTGGATTTCTTTCTTTCCTTTCTTTCATTTCTTACAGGCAGAGAGATGGAAGGCAGACAAGGAGCCAACTATAAATCATTCATTTTCAAAATTATGTTTTGACCAATCTGTGGAACTGAGGAAATGATTACTGCAGCCTTTGGATGTGGTCTAAATTATGCCACAGGCTATGGTTCCCTCAGTGACAATACAACACCTGAAAACTGCACATTCCTGCCATTATTTTTTTATTACTCTGATAAGCTCATCTTTTCCAGTATTCCCATCTGGAAGGTGATAGCCTGAAGGGCAGAAAGGGCAGGAGGTAAGATCAGAATTTTAGACTTTGATTTTACAGGCATTATTAGGTTCTGTGTTTTCTCCAGTCCTGTTAATAAAGCCACAGAAATTTCTAAGTAATTTCTAACATATCCACAACAGGGTGGTTTTTTTCCAAGTCCGCTCAGTAGGTATTTTTCTAGCACAGCTGGAAGAACTTGTCAATGGAGATTCCTTCTCCTCCTTCGCTTGGCGTAAGTTCCTTCGGGACAGGATTGCCTTAAACAACAGCAGTCAGGCAGGGGTGCCGTAAGGAAAGCAGTGACTTGTGCTGTTATTGACCTTTGGAAAACTGCGCCTCTGGAAAGCCAGTACCAAAGTCTACAGCAGCAAAAATGAGACTGCACAAGGATCTATAACAAACTTAGTGAAATGAATCTTATCAAATCCATGTGGAAGGGATAAGCGCTGTCTGAGCCACTGAGGTAGCTCCAACAGCAAGATAGGAACTTACAGGATAAGGGAAAATGATTCCCACCGATGACCCAGGCTAGTCCAAATGAGCCCTCTGGTTGGGAGAGGTTAATATGTTTTCTATTTTTTCATTGGATATTAACCCCCTTTTTTTTAGGTAGTGATGCTGGCTGGGCATGAGCCTGTTAAACACACGTGAACTAGTTTTATTTATAAAGTAGATGCCAGGTTTTGCCAGGTGTGGAGGCACCAGCTGCCTCCTCAGGCAGACCCCCCCACTTCTCCTCCCAGCTCCTATTAACCAGTCTTAGCCTGAGTTAGTCCCATTTGAATTTCCAGCTGCTGGATTTTGTTATGCCTATGATTTTTATACTGTGGAAATATTTAGTAAAAGAGGTCTTTCCCTGCATAGGTACTTACAGATAATCATAAATTGTCTTCCTGCCTTTTCCTGAAGCAGGTTAAGTAGACTGAGCTCGTGTGATCTCTGTTCGCAAAACATATGTTTAAGAACACAAGACAACTTTATACAATTTCTCAGAAATGTCTCCAATTTTTTAAAAGGTTAAGACACCAGAACCGGGCATGGTGTTCCAGTAATGGCTACCTGATGTTTTCTGCAGTCACGTCTCGCGTCCTTCCCCACTCGTGCGGGTGCCTGTTCCGATCTTGCACTCACATCACACGTAGCGTTCCCATTCAGCTAAGATGCTTTATGTGAGAGAGGACAAAATATTAGTCAGTGTATTGAGCAGGTTGCACCTGTACTGCAAAGAGCTGAATGAGATTTCTGATTTACTAATTAGTTTTACAGTAATGCATTTATTCAGAAGCAGTAACACCATGGTAATCCAGAGGTAATGAAGTCCTTTCCTCCCCTCTCATGCACACAACGTGCTAACACTGGTACTGCTCTATGGAATTCAGGTGATGTATGGAGATGGGTACGCTGCACTCAGTGCCTATCATACATTTGCATTTTACTTGCTGTGTAGGTGATTTAAACCATTGTTTGAATCCTAGCTGCCCAAAAGTGGTGTTATTTAGGGTTGGAGGAGGAAGGGTTGTAGTTGGAAGCTCTCCGCTCTAAAGTAGAAGAAAGCATTTCACTTGCAAACGAATAGGCTAAGTGAACTGGTTACGTTCCTTTCATCTAACTCCTCTACCTCTGCTGCTCACCACTTCCTGTGAGACGTGTAATTACTTTGATTCTTGCTTCAGGCCACTACTGCTCTTTCAGTGCTACTCTGCAGCTGTTGGACTCCTGCTGCACTTGCCCTATTATAATTCTTTTCTTTTTTAAATACCAGCAATAACTAGCTTATTATGTTAACACTGATTTCATCTGATGGGCAGCTCAATGTGAAACAGAGAAGCTCTGTAAGTCTTGCAGCCACATTTCAGCAGACACAGGGATACGTGTGTAATGACTTAGGTTTGTCTTATATTTGCAACCTGTCAAAAGGCAGGTGACGGGCACAGGAAAGACTTTTATTTTTCCTATAAGTCTAAAGTTTGGAAAGTTTTATACAGGTTTTTTACAAATTTTCTACCAGCTGATAATGGCACATGAGGGAAGGTCCAATATTTATCCAATATTTATCTTTATAATGTATTCTGAAACTTAATATAGCTTGCAAGGATATGTGAAGCCAAGGCAGCAACCTGAATTAAGGGAAAGAAATTTTAGGTTGCATATCACAAACCCACACTTAATTGTGAAAATTACTAGCTTCCTTTAAACTTCAGCACCTCTTATAATCAAGATGATCAATGATTCAAAATATCTCCTGTAATTTTGCATACACTGTCCTTTACAACTTGGCAAAGACAGCAGTTTTACTCACAGGATTCATGCATATAGACACAGCTATCCATTTCCATGGACAAACCGGTTCTGCATGAAAATATTATTCTGTATATGCTCATGTTTATATCCCTTATGGGTTGAGGTCAGGTAGAATTATTCATGAAAGCTGTTTTAGGTGGCTTTAAGCTTATCTCTTTCCATTAACTATTCAAGGAACTTGGGTCTTCCAAAAGACACTTAAATTCAAAAGTAGCTTAAAGCAGATAAATATCTTGACTGTCAAATTTAGTTATGAATACATAATTTTCCAGTGACATGTGGATTTTTTTAGATCTGGATCTGTGATCTGGAAGTTAAACTGTCTACACAACTCCACATTTCAGGATAATCAGTATCAGTTTTATGATTTGAACGAACTTTTTCTATGTTACTTGTGATTACATGCTCATGAAAATGATGCAAACACGTAGGAACCCCTTGTTCAGTATATTCTGGCTGCTCCACAGAAAGACAATTAACTTGAAGCAATCGATAACCCAGGTAAATGTTTAATTCGCTTTTCATAACTGAAAGAATGCAAAGCAGGCAGTGCTTCTTCAAAAAACCCTCAATACAGAGACATGGAAATAGACAGGTCCAGTTGCTATAAATCAAACATAACCTCAGGAAGGCAGACAGCAACTTTGCCTAGAGGCAGGACACTTCTGTTCTGTTCCAATCTTTTACCTAGCCTGAGGCAAGTCATTTCATTTGCTTTCCTTCATTTCCCATATGCAAAACACTGTAAACATGGGCTGTCCATTTTGTTAGGAGTTACGTCCTAAGCATGCACCGTAGGAGTGTAAGTTAGGAGGGGATTCGTGTGTGCTGTTACCAGCCCTTTGCCCTGGACTAAGGCTTTAAAGAGCTTGACTGCTGTCACGGTATAGGCACGAACATACAGATCTTCACTTAGAGTGCTTCAAGGTCAATATATGAGATGTGCTATATGAAAGCTACATACAATTACTCTTAACCTCTACATTCTGAAACAAGTGGATTAAGCCTTCTATTTCCCATGCAGCCATCATGGGTTAGTTCTGCTGGCAAAACATCTGACACATTTTAAACAATTTTTGACACTCAGCTAAATTATCATCTCCTTATCTGTCTAGCAAATAACTGACCTGGTAAACTTTTCACTTGCTCCCTTTTGGTGCAAAAGAAAAAACATTATTTAAAATGTGGTTAAGTGTTCTCTAGGAGCAAATGAATACAGGGTACTGCCGAACAACTGAGTACAAATGGATTCCTAAAAAGTACCTGATGTTTCATACATGGTGTATATTGCTTTAAACTCAGTTATAGTCTCATTCTCACTTTTTATATTCCATTTTTTTCCAAAAAAAAAGGAGAAAGCAAAGGATTTTTGTTTGTTTAAAGTACACTGGTGATGTGAAGTAATCAGTAGACACCACAGTCATGTATGTAAAAGTGGCTATTTAATCATCTTTGCTTCCCATGTATTTACTGTAAAGAAATATATTTCATTTTAAAAGAGCAATTAACTTGTGCAATCGCAATATACAGTAAGACTGATTCTGCTTAGTACTACATTCCTATTAGACTCTAGCTGAATGCAATAACTACTCCAAGGCTGACATATAGCAGAGTAAGAAAATGTTTTTATTTCAGAGGAATCTGAACAACATTCAATTTCCAAATGATTAGAGCAAAGATGCTCACTGTAAGGAATTGACACCATTAGTCATACGTTTTATTTGATTGCTTTCTTAATAAGGCTCTTCGCAGTGCTTGGATTTCCCTTTTCTAGTGAAAGTAGGGATAATTTAGGCTCAGATATGACTCGATGTGGTTGCTGTTCACAAACATACCAATATTAATCCAACAAAATCTTATTTATTGTAGCTGACAAATCAGGCAGAAGAAATCTGTAATGAAAAATGGTGTTAAATTTTATGACTATGAAATCATCTCATAAAAAATTAAAGGGAAAAAAATATAAGGGTCAATGGGTGTCATTAATTTTATCTTCATCGGCTGCATTGCATTGGTTAGTATTGGTAGGAAGGTCTAGCAGCTACTGACCAGAAATGAGCAGAATGAGTAGGCAATATAAATCTTTACCTATATATAACTATGAAGTATAAGTTCTCTCTCCTTTATATATAGAATCATAGAATGGTTTGCCTTGGAAGGGACCTTAAAGATCACCTAGTTCCAACCCCCCCTGCCATGGGCAGGGACACCTTCCACCAGACCAGGTTGCTCCAAGCCCCATCCAACCTGGCCTTGAACGCTGCCAGGGATGGGGCAGCCACAACTTCTCTGGGCAACCTGGTCCAGTGCCTCACCACCCTCACAGTAAAGAATTTTTTCCTAGCACCTAATCTACATCTAAAAACAGTTACCCCTCATCCTATCGATACACTTCCTGGTGAAGAGTCCCTCTCCATCTTTTCTGTAGGCCCCTTTTAGGTGCTGGAAGGCTGCTGTAAGGTCTCCCCAGAGCCTTCTTTTCTGCAGGCTGAACAACCCCAGCTCTCTCAGCCTGTCTTCATAGGAGAGGTGTTCCAGCCTTCTGATCATCTTCGTGGCCTCCTCTGGACTCACTCCAACAGGTCCATGTCCTTCTTATGTTGGGGGCCCCAGAGCTGAATGCAGTACTGCAGGTGTGGTCTCACAAGAATAGAGTAGAGGAGGAGAATCACCTCCCTCAGCCTGCTGGCCATGCTTCTTTGATGCAGCCCAGGATACAGTTGGCTTTCTGGGCTGCAGACACACATTACTGGATCATGTTGAGCTTCTCATCAACCAACACCCCCAAGTCCTTCTCCACAGGGCTGCTCTCAACCCACGCATCGCCCAGCCTGTATTTGTGCTTGGGATTGCCCCGATGCATGTGCAGGACCTTGCACTTGGCCTTGTTGAACCTTCATGAGGTTCACACAGGCCCAGCTCTCAAGCCTGTCCAGGTCCCTCAGGATGGCATCCCTTCCCTCCAGCACATCAACTGCACCACACAGCTTGGTGTC
>JANXJC010000055.1:43436230-43459043 GCA_027564655.1 Leptodon cayanensis
TCATCAACGCATTCCATGAACCTCCTGGATTGCTCGTGCCCTGCTGCGTTGTCCCTCCAACAGATGCCGGGGTGGCCACTCACTTAGAATCTCCAAATCTGTCACTTCAGCAACTTCAGTGCCAAAAAAATGCATCTTTTTCTCTCCTTCCAAAATCATGTTCACGATTTCTTGGATGTTTGAGAGCAATAGTCACAGCCTTCACCCAAGACCTGGCTCCTGCGTGTGTCACAAAAAAACCCTGTTGGGCAACATTCACCTAAAACTCAGTCATCAGATCTACTGTAGATGCTAATGGTGAGAGAACAAGAAGCATTTCAAACCATTTATGGTCCAGGAGGACTGCATCCTGCCTGCCTAGATGTAAAAGTTCTTGCAGCGAATGAGCTGGTACAGCAGCCACCAGCTCAGTTATCCTGGCTGTTTCTCCTCACGGAGCCTGCAGAAAGCCGAGGTCCGACAGTCCTGGGTAGGAGAAAGTGAGGGTGAATTGCTTTTTTGCCTCTCTTGACTACAGACTTTGTGGTTATTGAAGCATTTGGGCTTATATAGGAGATGATGTGAAAGCCAACCCCACAGGTTTAGCCTCAGCTTGCCATGTTGCGTAGGCACCTCAAGCAGTAGAGTCCAATGTCTGCAGATTTTTTATGACAAAAAAAGGATTTGATTGCTTCTCTGTTGAGCTGGAAAGAAAGCGTTTGGCTTTCTTTTTGTTTCAGTAATGTCTCTGATTACTGCTGGAAAGCTTTTTGCAAAGAAAAACTGTTCATTCATAAAATGAAATACAACAATCTATCTTCTGTTTCTTTTAATAATATTGGGAAGAAAATTATTTTTATCCTTCCATATAAATGTGACGTTCTTCCCAGTCTTGAGACACACCAGTCTTACAGACTTTTTGACTTCACTTTGAAGAATTGAAATGGTTCTTAAGTGTTGGGACAGGTTCAGGCACATCTTTTGAAGAGAAGTAGGAGGAAAAGAGAGAGTGGCAAAGAGGAAACATGCCAGGTTTTGTGGTGTATTGTGCTATAACATGGCATGTAGGTTTACGAATTCTATACATTTCTTAGGACGATAAGCATACAATAGAGGCGTTTGCTGAAATCCGAGACAGCAAAAGAGTTAAGTCACATTATGACCTCAAGCTACAGCAAGTTACACAATGTCATCATTTCTTGGTGGTCCAGCAAAGAAAGACTAATGCATCATGCCTCTGCTACCTTCTTGATTGCCAGATTACCACAACCCCCTCAGAGGTCACAGCTTGCACTCCTTTTGATTAAATTGCCTGACATGTATGAGCTAGAGTCTTTGCAAGTCATTTGTTTCTAAGCATATGCGTTTTATTGGTTCCTCGTCATTTGCTGCCTATCATTATGCAATTGATTATCTAAAAGCCTAATCAGTTAGGTTTCAACAGTTTGCAATGGCCAATCAATCATGTCTGTGAAAAGTTAACAATTCTGTTTAAATCTTAGTAGGGTTTGGATTTTAATAGCTTTTACGCAGCAGAAGAGTGTTCAGATTCTATTTTGGGCTGAAAAAAATATACCGCAGCCAATGTAACACCTCCTCACTTATGATAGCCTTTAATTATACCGTGTACACTTAAACAACAAAAACTGTGGGTCACAGCTTCTTGCTACTCTATGAAAGTGTCACACTTTTGACTCACAGTAAGATCAGTAGAGTTTGAAGAACGTATGTCTGGACAAATGTTCAAAAACTAGCCAAAGCATTCAAAGAATATTGTTATCCACTCTTGGAAGATTGCTGGCAATTTAGAAATTCATATTATTATGTTTTTGCCAAATTTGGATAAAATTTGAACATGCAAGTTTTCAGTAGAATTTGATTTTGTTTAGAACTAATTGAGAACTATAACCTGTTGTGAAACCTAGTGGATCCAAAACAATATAGATGAAAGAAAATCACTTTGCTATAATTATCAAATTACCTCTAGGTTTGATTTGTAAACTCTTGAAAACAAAACCTGTTTTTTTTTTTCTCTTTCTGTTTGTATATAATACAGCCCAGGCTCGTAACTAGACTTGTAGATAGAACTGCTACAGAAATAACGAGATATTACTAAAGCCAAGATGAATAAATACAGTACAGTAGAAAGACCAGAAATAAAGTAGTACGTCCATCCTGAACCAAGCTGAGCAGGGGCTGGGTTTTTTCCACCAGGTTTTATTGTATCACACTTTTTGCAATCACATTCTTAATCCAACAGCTTTTGTCATGCACTGGAAGCAAGGATAAGTAGAATGAGGGCGAACCTTGTAATTAATTTCAAAGGGGGAATGTTACACACTTCCATGCTACATATGACTTCCCTTAAATCCCTGCTCAAGGATAGACAGCAATCTCCAAGATCTCCTCATTCCCTCAGTTCCCTGAGGAATGAGGTTTGTGTCTCATGGCCTGCAGTCATGAAGATTTTGTTGTAGGATGAGGAAATGTAGCTTCCTCTGTGCTAATAAAGTATAAAGCATGTGAGCTTTGTGGGGAAGCATAAAGAGAAATACACCCTGCCATGTCCAAAGCCAAGTACCCACAGGCATCCATAAACATGTTGGAGTATTGATTTTGATCAAATCGGCAAAGCTGGCAACTAGCACTGTATACATTCAGAGTACAGGCTGACATTTCCAAGTTAGTAGACCGGAGTACAGCTGTGGTGGGTTAGCCTTGGCCACCAGCTAAACTCCCACCGAGCTGCTCACTCCCTCCCTCTCCCCAGTGGGACAGAGGAAGAAAATAGGATGAGAAACAGGACAAGAAAGCTTGTGGGTCAAGATAAACACAGGGAGATCACTTACAAACTATTGTCATAGGCAAAACAGACTCAACTTGGGTAAAATTTGTTTAGTTTATTGCCATTGAAAATAGATTTGGGCAGTGAGAAACAAACGAAAAAAACCCAAACATTAGAACAACACCTTTCCTTTCCCACTCCCAAGCCCAACTTCACTTCTTCCCTGCTAGCTCCTCCACCCCTCCCCAAGCAGCAGAGGCAGGGAATGACTCGTACATAGCTATTTACCTCTTCTGCTTCTTCCTTCTCATACTTTTTCCTAGTCCAGTGAGAGCTGACCACAGACTGCAGTTCCTTCAGGGCGCATCCACCTGCAAAGCGTGGGCTCCTTTCTGGGCTGCCGTGTGGATATCTGCACCAGCATGGTCTGTCCACGAGCTGCAGGGAATTACCTGCTCCACCGCCGTGTTTTCTGCCCTTTCTTAAATACATTTTCCCAGAGGTCCACCCACCTTGGATGATGATGGGCTCGGATATGTCCTGTGGTGGGACTGTTGTGGAACCGACAGGAACTGGCTGTGTCCAGCATGAGGCAGCCCCAGAGCTCTCCTCATGGAGGCTTCCCAGCAGACCCTGCTGCCAACACCTCACCACAGACACCCAATAGAAAGTTAATCAATTTCTGCTAATTATTTCTCACTGGCAGAGGGTGATAGGTTCATGGGAGTTGCCAGTTCCTTCTTTAAAGATTTTATCCTTACCCGTATATACAAAGTTGCTCAACCTGATCCAACTATTATTTGCAGTGCCAAGAAGGAAATCCTACTGCTCTTGTACAGAAATCAAAAATAAGCAATCGTGAGTCTAGATCAGAAAAAATATATATTTCTCCTAACTTGAGTTTGCGATGAAACACAGACTTCTTTCTGAGGCCTGGGGGAAAAGGGCTGTTGTTTCTAGTGTTACCCATTCATACCTTCTTGTTAACATAGTCATGGCTGCAAATATTTTTTTCTGTCTCCTGGGGAGAAGATGAGGGAAAATACTGCTCTGTTTTCTAAAAGATGAATCTGTAGCCTGCGTGCTCCGGAGGGGAAATATTCCACTTGCTCAGCTTGTTCATTAATCTACCAGGCATCATTACAGCTGCGTGGAGTCCCAACTAGAGTTTATCAGCTCTGCTCTGTTTGTCAACTTGGTGAGTATTTTACAGGAGAATTCCGATCAGCCATATTCAGGAAGGACAAGTCCTCCTAAAACCCATTTGTCTGTACAGTGAACAGAACCTAAATCATATTCTCCCTTAAAAAAGTAGGATTTGACTCATTGCAACCTTCAAATAGGATTTTTGGAGGCTGCTTTCGCGGTTGCATGGAAGATAAATAGTTTCTTTGATGTATAGGAGATGACTGGTTTCACTAGATTTATTAAAGGACAGGATGTAAAAAGTTGACTAAAAACAATAACTTAACTTTCTGGTGTGGAACAAAACGTGTCGTTTGGTCTGCCTTAAACTCTGAAGAGATGCATAGGTGTTGAAGCATTTGAATGGTTTATCAACAAGGAAGCAAACAAGAATCAGTCTGTTGAGAGTGCTTGAACTGCTTAAACATAGTATATCAGTTGCATTATTGTCTATATTGTCTGCATTCCTTAGAGATGGATATTGCAGGGGAAAAAAAACCCCACACAACTGGTTGTTATGGGGTTCCTTGATGAGAACAACTAAACAATGTAGCTTAATACTTTCACCTGTAAGACTTTAAAACAGGCTTATTATTTTCTAAAGCTTTAACTGTTCAGGATAATGTGTCCTATGTCAGATGTCTGCTTCACAGTACATGTAATTTTGAAAGTTTCAAATAACACAGTTCAACCTTCTCCAATAACAAGGCTGAGAGGAGTGAAAGTTGTTGGGTTTTTTTTTTTTCTCAAAAGCATTTACAGTCCAATCACATAGAAATAGTAGTGCTTCCAATCTTTGAAACAGAACCAGGAGTTTGAAAGATGTCCAGTTGTCAAGGGCAGTGGTAAAGATCTTTACAATTTTGTATATACATATATATATATATATATAAAAAGACATATTTGAAAATTAAAGATTGTACGTGTTTGGAATAAGCTTTGGGGAGTTTGGTAGTATTTAGAAACCATTCTTTCTACTCTGGATAACATATCATGTGGATACTGATGAACCACAATTCATTGTATCTACCTCCTTATTACAAAGTTAAGAGGCTGTCAGCCCAAGGATTACTTCTGTTGGAACTAACCTTCATCACAAGAGTCACTGAAAACCAGAATTAGTCTATATTTGTGACAAAAATACACAAGAATCATGGAGGACAAAAAAACAAACCAAACCAAAAAGCATTGACTGGCTTACTAAGGAGTGAGGAACAGAAGGGTGAACAGGGTTGTATGGAGGTATACAGAAAATAAGAGTGAAGCAAAAACAGAAACCAGTGAGAAAGATGACCAGGTGTTACAATGACATGCAGAATGGTTAAAAAAAAAGGGGGGGGGGAATAATAATAAGAATAGGCGTAGCCTGAAAAAGGTATTGAAAAGGGTGGGAACAGAAGAAGAGACATACATTGTCATGACCAGGGAAAAAGTATAAACACAGACAGTGATAGGAACTTATGCATTGGGAGAAACTCCAGATTTCTTTTTCTTAGCCCTCATTTTTGTGTCAGTCAACATCAGTAAATCCCACCATCAAGCTATATTTTTCTTCTTTTTCTAATCATTGGCCATGTGATGGAAAACAACCTACTACAGCTGTCTGTCACTGAGGCAGTTGAAGTGACAGATGTTTGTTCTATAGATCTGAGGTCTCCAGTCTGTCCAATGACCCAAATTGGAACCATTCTGATGCCATGTGATGCAGTAACACACAAAAAACCCCCTTCAGATATTTCTTGATGAAAAACTATTCTACAAGATATTCTCTAAGGCTGCAAATCCAGGCCCTCAAAGCTTACCGATTGCCAAAACTGACAGCTGCTTTTGCATCTGACCCTCTGGAGTGCTCACATTATGGTAGTCTCCCAACAAAATTCCGTGACATCTTTCTCACAAGATATGTGTTTCTATTAGCTCAAAAGCTGGAAGGAAATCATTACATAGATTGTTAATACATATTTTTTAACTCGTCATTTGCTGTGTGGTACTTTAGGACTTACTTCCAGAACAGCAACAAAAACATTATATGAGCTTCCCAACAATCATCTTTAAGATGTTTATTCTCATTAAGATGGATTCACTTTATTTGTACCCTTCCTTTCCTTCCTTTTTGCTCTGCCATCTCTTCTTAAGTCTCTCACAGGTCATTTAATATGGATAAGGAGACATAATTGCAAGTGATTGAGTTACTGTAGCCTAATGAGTTACTCTGAGTCACCTAAGTGAAGCCTTTTCTAGTTTGCTGAATACATTAAAAAAACCTCACAAAACTGTTATCATAGTGGCTCGTGAAGATAGTATAAGCTAATACACTGCTTGTGGTTGAGATGAACTTGGTTTATGCAGTTTTGTTGCTCAGTTGGTGGTGAATCCTAACTCATTTAGAAAGTAGAGTTCGGTTGCTGTAGAGCATCTGTCCATCTTTCCTCACATTTCTATCAATGGTGAAGAACAGGTTAAGGGACACAAGATCTCTCTGCAATTGTTGCCCTTTTCCCTAAATTCCGCAAACTTTCATAGCTGTTGTTCAAACAAAAGATCTACCAAATTGTATGCTCTGAGCTGTAATTCTTTTTTTAAGTCAGTTAATTGTGATGACAAGATTACATCTTTAAAAATTAAAATAGCATTAACTTTCTATAAAAGCAAAGGCTATCACCTGGTCAACTGTTGGTTCACACATGTTTTGTGACAAATATATATATATTTTTTTAACAGGTTCAGGCATTTCCTCTCTCATCTAGACTTTCTATGGCTCTCATGTTTGTCACATGTGATCTCTCCGTCTCCCCTGCTGCTGCTGCTCTAACAGCTCTGGTTGTCTGTGCTGCTGAGAAGTGAACCCAAAGCAAATGCAGAGCCCAAGTCCCTAATCAGGGAGATCAAAGAGGCAGCCCTGAGCAGACCCACATGAGCCTGACCCTCTCTGCTTCCAAGTCACCTTTCTTCCCTTTGGACAGTGAAACTCAACTTGACTTCCATATCTGGCCTCTCTCTGGGTGACTAACTGACATTTATTACCTTGTTAAAGGATAGACACAATGGAAACGAGAGGGAGTTATACTCTGTGCAGAATAATAGATTTTTCTATCCTATCAATTGGAAGTGTTTAATGTGTTCAAGGGGGGAGACATGATAACCTGCATCTTGGAATAAAAAAAAAGGAAATGAAACTGCAAGTCTGCTGGAAATGATTGTTCTAATTAACAAGAGAGAGTTCCATGTAAATGAAGACTGGCACATGTCTATAAAAACATGAGAAAAAAAATTACTGAGGTCTTCACTAGCCTGTTAATGTGATCTCAGTAGCATGTTTGGCTATTGTTTGGAAATAACCTGGAAGTCCAGATGTTTGATTAAAATCTGCTTGATTCAGTAATATTGTTCTAACACTCTTAGCAGCCTATCTGCCCATTTTGAAATTTTTAGTACAAAGTTTGTGTCAATTGAATCAATCTAAGCAAACAGAAAAAAAATTCAACCTCATGGACTGACAATAAACCATATTATATTAAGTATCTGATCCTTTATTAAAAAAAAAAAAAGTATATCTAACCTTCCAAAGACATTACCAAAAACCCCACTACTTTTCTTTCTAACTTCATTAGGTCATGAACTAGAGCTTTGTTCTGAAGAAAGCCAGCCTACAGGCCAAGCTTAGAGCCCAAATAGCTGAGCAGGATGGACAGCCTTGTGAACAATCAGGCAGTATTGACAGAACATGAACTTGCTCTAAATAATTTGGGCTACAAACAGGTATGCTTCTAACTATCAACAGAATGAGTCTCTAGCTTTTACTGAGGTATATAAAAGGCAAACACTATAACTTATTCTAACATAAAATGTGGTAAATTTAGGATAGAAATTGCATAGTATAGTTGTCTCTGATTAAAAAAAAAAAAAAAAAAGTGCTAGGCTTGATGGAGCCAGAGATCTCTTTTGGTCCTGCATACTTTTCTCTTGATGGCAAGTGAACTGCTACAGGGCTGAATTTTTATTTCTGTAAGGTAAGGTCAAATCTTCGAATGTTTTTCCAGCGGGTAACCAAGGTGTCCCAGGATGTATCTCCAGAGTAATGTTTTCCTTCTTATTTTATTGCTTGGTAGTGTCTTCAAAATCATTGGGAATTGACTGAAAAAGTATATGTGCCATGGGAATGGAATCCTGTTTTTTATACTATTCCAATGCCTTAATCAAGAAATGATTTTTTTTTTCCCTGACACATTGTGTTTTTAATCTTAAAAACCAACTCATTCTTGCTGGTAGAGTAGATGTGTACAAGTCCATCTTTGCATGTTCTCTCTCTAAGACAGTCTGTCTCCAATAAGCACCAAGCCTCACCAGCTGTAAATATTGAGTACCATGCTGTAGCACGTGATATTATTCAACAAAGCCTTATTCACCCTGAGTAAGAAAGTCTTTAAAGAATACAAGATTCTATTACAAGCACAAATAGTTAAGCTTATTTACATTGGCTTCACAGAAATAGTGCATGGGTTTGCTCGAAGTACAAGCTGGGGTCTCTTCTAATAATTTTAGATACTATGATGTCCTTTGTGCACCTTTCAAAAATTTCAGTGCTTTCTTCAGCTCCCAGAAGCAGTGCACTTTGAGAGATTTTTTTCAAAGCAAAGAATATCCTATAGATAAACAGATAAAGCAGGATCCAAGCAATTTCTGTTTTTCTTTGTGATACCATTGATTTTAAAGCAGCTCAAGGCTTTTACTTGTATGAAAAGCTTTTGAACTGTAGTGTAAATTCATTCTTATTTTGTAGGTCTTGAACAGCTTTGTGTAGGGACTTAAACAATGAGATTTGCATTAGCTGCTTTACCCATCTAAATGTGTTGGTGTCTTAGCACAAGCTAATCTGTTAGGCTTCGAAACACCCAGTTTAGAAACCTGAAGATGACAGTTTTATTCCAAATATCTTGAGGTCTCTCTTTCTTGGCACTAGAAGAAGGCTACATGACTAAATTTTAGTAGATTCTAAATGTTATCCACCTAAAGTCAGAGGAATTCCAGAGGCCACCCAAGGCAGACCAGTTATTTCAATTCATGTATTTTTTAGAGCGAATAAGTGGTTTTTGCTTTGTCACCCATGAAACACTGGAACTTTTTCAGGGTCTGTGACAGGTTAAGAAGAAAATCAAGCCTCATGTCTGTAAACACATACAAGGAACTACAACTTCCTTGGGAAATGTTTGGAAGGTCAAAATCTGAAAAAGTATAATACCATCCATATCACCAAGACATCAAACCTTAGTCTCATTAAGCTGACAAATGAGTCAGCCATTTACTATTTGCTTTTCAATGTTTGTGTTTTTAAAATATCACAGAAAGACTTGACAGGAATCCAGAATATTTGACAGCAGGAAGCATAAATACATGTTCTCGTTGGTTTCCTTTAAAGTCTTTTTCACATTTAAAAATTGAAAACTCCCTAATATGCCCCATCTAAAATAGCTAGTGGTCTTTCAGAGTTCTTTGCCCTTAATTAATTTTCTGAAAGGTATTGTCATTGATTTGCTCTTTGTGACACAAGTATATTTAATTTGACTGGTGGCTGAGAAGAGAACATGGAGGTATTTCACAAGTCAAAGCTCTTCTATTTCATTCAGAAGATACTGTTTATAGCTCTTACCCTGAAACAGCAAATACTTAAAATTCAAAACTCGTGCTTCAGAATGGGTTTGGGAATTAATTTTGTTATCGTCTTCGATTCTTGTTGTTAAAGCAATCTAGGAATTGAGAAAAGCATTAGCTTAACCCTAGGGAAATGCATATATATGCTAAAAGAAAGCAGAAGGCTAGAGAGATAGATAACGAATTCACTAAGGGGCATATTTTTTTCAACTGTATCTCAAAAGTTATTTGGTACTTTGAGAAAGTAACCCTCACCATTGGTCCAGCTCACGGATTAAATGGGCCAACAGACCAGTTTATTTTATGTGCAAACCTGTCAGTCATCCACTTTCTGGTACATGCTTTGTAACAGAACAAAAGGGGACTCAAAACAACTGTTTAATACTATTTTATCTATGCTAGTTGTCATACAGCTGGGAACATGGGAAAAGTAAGGCATTTATAGTCTACATTATTTTTTAAAGACTGTTGTGCTTGTGACACTAAGAACTTGATCATTAATTTTTAACACTGTACAGGAGTGGGAATCATTCTACAACTCTCCTTCAAAGAGCCTAATGATACACGTTAGATTCAGTGTTGAAAATTGGTCATGGCCCTTCTTTTTATCTGTTGGTTGTCACTGAAGACAGGATGGAATGAGAAAAACAAACAAACAAACAAAAAAACCCCCAACAAAAAAACCACCTTCCGTTCAATTGTGTAAGGTGCTAAATTTGAATTTCTTTGGTATTTTATGTCCTTTCAGATTTTCAGTATGTATATGACTTGGTTATTTGTCTGTAATGACACCCCCGGTCATATTTTTCTCCGTCATCATCAACTTTTACTGTAGATAATGTACCAAAAGTTTACATTATACTGGTATGAATCTTTTATACTTTTTGGTCTGGAAACACAGAATGCAGTGGCACCATAGTAAACAATTAAAGCCCTGTCAAGGCCTATTATGAAATGGCCCATATTTACGGAGCATTTCTTCTGAACCAGAAGATAAATCTTCTGATTTCAGGTCAGCTTGTGGCTTCCCAGAATTGTGGTGAAACAGCACCTATAGTGAAGTATTAAAGCATTCTTCCTAAATTCCTATTCACATGTTTATTCTAACCATCTAGGCACACTGAAAAAAAAAGGGATTATGTCCTAAAAAGGTATTTCCTCCATAGGATTACAAAGCATAGGGTTCTGGCATTAGGCTTATATAATTTAATGGACTCATATTTGTGGCAAATTAACTGACTAAGCTTTGTAATGCATGCTCTACCCAACATCAGTTTAGACATTTGTTTGTTTTTTTTTTTAATTGCCTTTAATTTAATAAACCATCACCTCATATCAATAAATATTTATAAAGGTGATGTGAATTTGCAGGAACCATGAAATAGTATCGGCTTGACATGCATTCAAATACCTTTTTTTTTAATAAAACTGCAAGATTTTATTTAATACCTATGTAAGATCCGTTAATGGAACAAATACCTTTCTGCATTGTGGTTCATTCAGATTTATGTGGCTCTCTTCTGGCATGTTTTACAGAATAATCTTTCTCACTCCATGACTTTCCTTCCAATCTCTGTGTTACTAAGTAGTATTTATTGCAAAACTCTAAGCATTCGACAGTAAAGTCATTTGCTTTGGTGAGGACATGTTTTCCTTTAATTTCATCATCAGTTTCTGCTTGTGATGAAAATCAGCCCAGCATTTTCAGGAATAAAGTTTTGCAAATATCTGGTGAAATCCTGGCCTAGAGAAGTCAAGGGAAAATTCACTTTATCTTAAACCAGAAGAGAATTTCATCTATTGAGTTTCAGACTAAGGAAATCCATTGCCATAGCCATAATCTAGTCATACCTCAAATAGATCATGTAATTTTAGCAATTCCCTGCTAGCTATGTATGGAATTAAAGCATATATTTTAAAAATATGTCCAGTCTTGATGTAAAGACTTCAAGAGACAGAATCACATCCCTTGATAAACTGTTCCAGTGGTTGGTTAGTGTCACTGTTGAAATGTGTGCTTTTGCTTGGATGTGGCAAGCTTCAGTTTTCACCCACTGAATCTTGATATCCCTTTATCTAGTGGATTAAAGAGCAGTGCAGGAACAGACAAGTGGTCCAGTGCATTAGTTTCCTTCCCCCTACTTTGCAGGCATTGATTATTGCCCATTAGTAGTGGCAGGCTACCTTGTAACGGATCTAGTTAAGTTTCTTCTGTCAGATACTTCCCGTAAGGTTGTGTGAGGTCCTAATCTAAAGGAGGCCTGTGCTATAAACTTCTTTTAGCCTCTATGCCATAGTTAAAGGCAGAGATGCTCCAAGGTTGCAGTTTCTTTTTTCACCAAGGAATTTTTCTACTGTACTTTCACTAAGCTCGGATGGTCCTGCCACTGCAGCAGTCTTTCCCACTACAAAAGAGTGACCCTTTCTACCTCCTGTCCAGAGCTCCCCATGGTGCCTTTAATTTTTTTTCCTTTTTAAAATCCTTCTTTGAACCCTTAAACTCTTCACATATCACCTCAATCTCTCTGTCCTGCTTGAAGTATTTCTGGATCTCCAGTCTCTTCTTTTCAGGAAGGTAAGAAAAACTTAGTATTCCTGGCTTGTTTCAGGTGCAGTAAATGACCAGTCAAGATTTAGTGACCAGCTACTGCCACTAGTTTGACAATAATGTAGCACAGCCATTATCAGCGGTATTTGGCATGTACTCGCATAAATGTATCCAAGATTATAATAGGCCCATATCAGCAGCTTCAGAAGACTGACCAGAATTCATTAATGTGTAGTCAGAACTTTCAATTCATCATGGTGGGGCAGAAACAGGAATTTTCTCCCCTGTTCTATGACACATAATTGGGTGAATATATCTGAGATTCTTCCAGAACAACAGCCGTTTTAATTCTCTTGCAAAACTTGTCCCAGCTTTATAGCTGCAGTGACTTGGAGGTGTAAATCCTATAGCCCTGTAAAAAAATATACTCTGCGCTTTGCTTTGGAGGACATACTACAAGAGATTGAGTGAACTGGATTTGTTTTGCCCTAAGAATGTAAGAAAGACTAGCAAGAGATCATATTGCTGTATTCAACTACCTGACGGGAGAATATAGAGGTGATGGAGACAGACTCTTCTTGGATAAGCACAGGGAAAAGACAAGGGATAACAGACACAAATCGAAATCCAGGAAATTCCAATTAAATGTGAGGAAAAGTTTTTTTTCTCCAAGACAGCCTGTCAAAGCTCCATCCTTTGAGATATTCAAAGCTCAATTGGCCAAGGTCATGTGCGGCATTTGGATTTGCTTCCAAGGGAGTTGAAGCAGACAACTTCACAGGTCCCTCACAAACTAAATTCATCTGTGATCCCATGATAATCTTCTGAATTCATTGTCCTATGTCACATTTCTTGTGCATGGTCTTTCTGTATTCAAAAGTAGCTACATCATTTTAAAAAAGAAAACAGCCCTGTGACTGTTGGTGTTGTAAAAAGTGCTCAGTGGGCAGCAGAAGACACTGCTGTTCTGTTTACCTACAGATGGGGTAGTCCTATGTCCCAGTTCCCATGCCCACCTCACCTTTAGTAGACCACCACGTAAAGTGGTGTACACTCACTTCAGGCTGAATGTTACTTAGAAATCTAAATGTAAAAGATAATCTATTTATGTTGCCCATTAATACATGATTTAGTTAATATGTATTAATCTATTGATGGCAAAGCAGCTTTATAGAATTTTGATTTCCCGCCAACTCTCTCTGTTGAAAGACTCCTAATTTTAACTTATTAAACTAGCCTACCAATGAACCAAGCAGTAAAATATTTTTTTTTGACCTTTTCATTCTCTCGTTTAGTGTTGTGCCAAAGCGCTTTGCAGAATATTTTAATCAAGTACAGGAGCTTGTATAATTCTTAAGATTAATAGTTTGCATTTTCCAATACTGTAACTGCCATTATGTTAACAAACATTGAAATGTTAATTACAAGAATACATTACGTGACACAGACCTTAAATATATATTTCACTGAATAAAAATGTAGGGCTTTTCCAGAACCATGAACCAAGGGGCAAAAAGAGTGGACAATAACTAACCACACACAATAATCACAAGGCCGCATTTTTCATAGATTCATAGATTTTAGGCACAAAAGACACCCATGTCATCCTTTCAGCTGCCCTGCAGCTTAAGAGGCTTCAAATTTCACCCACTGACTCTTGCATAGAACCAATAACTAGTCGTTCAAATAAGACATATATAAGTTCAAATAAGACAACATTCTTTCTTCAAAGAATATCCAGGCATTATTTCAAAACTTCACATGATAGAAAATCAGCCGTATCCCTAGGTAAATTCTTCCAGTGGTTAATTATTTTCGCAATAAGAATGGAGAGGGTAGTTTCAGGCTTGGATATTTGTAGCTGTCTAGCAAAACAACGAAGGGCTCGTCATAGGTGCTTGTCCCAAAATGGAAAAAGAAGTAATACTGTCTAACTACCCTTTACTGCATAGCCCCATCATTCAGGCTGTCACCTGGGAATGGAAGATCAACATTTAATATTCTCAGCTTGCTGAGAGCGCTCTGTTCGTACAGTGAAGCATATTTTACTCTAGGGTACTTGCAGTCTTTCCATTCGGTGCTGGTTATTAAGCCAGTGTGAGAGATCAAGGGGAAATAACTCCATAAATTAGGGATTAGGAACTAATCTAGAATACCAGGATTTGAGTCCTAATTTCAATGAATATGTAAGCGCCATGAAAGCAAGTGGAGCACTGTCAGTAGGATAACTTCAGAGAAAGGCATAGCATAACCACACATTGCAAGTTAACTGGGATACACTTGTGAGTAATGAGAGATCTAGGATTGAATCTCCACAGGTAGAGAAGAAAATTGAATTACCTGCCCTACTTCTTGTTTGAGTGCCCGAAACAGTGGATTACTGACTAAAAGATAGGTGATGTTCCTTCCTTACATGCGTCCAATTGGTACCCCCAGAGTTTAAACCAGGTCTAGATTGCAAATTTCACACAAAACTTAGTTGGCTTCTCTTTGCAGGTAGGGAAAGTAAGAGCTATGTTTTGTCTTTCTACACTGAAATATGGAAGCTGTCAACATGAAGCAGAAATTACAGTAAACGCATCTATTAGCTGAAATTTAGACCAGGTTTGGTAAATAGTATTAAAAAGTCATGTAAAGTAGATAAAACTTTGATGGTAACATGGTCTGGGAATGATTCTTTGCTGTATTATTAGTCAAGTCCAATATAACAGATTTCGATGTAACTCCATGCTTTTTCTTTTCTCTCACTGAGTTAATTTTAGCACAGTCCATTCGATTTCAATTTCATACATGTGTGAGGCAAAGGGCTTTCTTTGCACACAGTCTTGAAAGTACAGATGTGTTACCTGTTTCTGAATTGATACAGTTCTCAAAGCTTATATACAAATTGTGCTAATCATTTATGAGAAGCCCCATATAAATTGAGTATATAGTTCTTATTTATATATATGACAGAAGAACACCACCTCTGTCTTTCACAAATTTGCCTATTTTCAACATGTGTCTGTAAAACAGAGGGCTGAGCTGCCTTTTCTCCATTTACCAGTCTCTCTTTTCTAATTAACATGAATGTACATTAAAAGTTCAATATACATTCTTGTATTTGAAAATAATGTATGTTTCCAACAGAATTCATATGTCTTATGGGACTAGAGGAGTATATGTTTAATGGGCTGAAATGACAATAAATAGTAAGAATAAATAACACATTCTGCTTTGCCTTACTGTTGTATGAGCTATTGAAAACTTAACAGAAATGTTCTGGACTGAATAAGCTTTCAGCAGTGCAGTGTGCATGGAATTCATAAATAAGAAGGATTTCAAAGCTGTATAGAAACAAAGTAAAATATCTGTGATCCATGAAGATATGTTAGATACTGAAGTAACCCAAAATTTGACTTAACATATGATGCACACCCCCCCCATATATGCATATATATACCATTTAAATATAGTGAAGTCCAACTGAATGTAATAAGACTGATTATCTTTCTTACCCTAACCACTCTGTAGAATATGATAATGGGAATCATAGCTCTGCTTTAGAACTCTGAAAGATTTTCTTAAAAAAAAGGACATTACACTTGAGGTTTTTAGAGTACATTTTCCATAGCCTTAGTATATTGTGAAAGGAGACAATTATTTTTTTCCACAGTAAGATCTTGATGTCATCAGAAAAAAGGAAATACAAGACAGACGATGGGCCACAGATTATTGTACAATGAAAAAAAAACAAAGTGTGGACTTCTCTTAGTAAGAAATCAAAGAAAATATATTCTTTGTTTTTCATGTAACTTAAAACACTTACAGTGTTCTCTCTTCTAATGCCAAATATAACACCAGTTGTAATGATTTACTTCCTCTGACCTTTTCACTAGTATTTAGTGACTTTATCATTTTGACACATTGGGGTAGGATAATTACAAAATTAGTTGTTTTTTTACAAACAAGAACAAACTTAAATTAATTTAGCCAAAGCAAGAGAGCTGTGTTTAGAACTGCGGTGACAGAGATTGACAAGGAAGTATCTTGCCTTAAGTGAAAACCCAAACATAACGAGTAGGCATGTTTTCACATGAAAGAAGCGAGGCAATTAGTTTCAATGGCTCTAAATTATTATACAGCCATGAGGGAAGTGGGACAAATACATAGGGATTTGTTCTGTTAGATTACAAGGTTGTTAGGTCTGTTAAATATTCTCTTCCTATCTGTTTGCAAACCACTGACTATATTCCTCTACACAGATGGAAGTGTGTATGTGATGCATTGACAAAACCCACAGAATAATCAGGACTTCCCCCCAAAAGTTTGCACTAAAAGCTTCAGTGAACTTTAATCAGTATGGCCGTTTTGGTTAAACCTCCAACATGAAGGATTTCACATTATGGAGGACTGAGCAGTTCTATCACCTTGCATAAGAAGGTGTTATCTACTGAAAAATCATCCAGAGGTTGAGTGAAATACACCTTCTACCTCCTGTTGTGTCCTTGGTTTTGGGGGGGATGATGCTTTAGTGCAAATAAGTACAGTGGTGAACTTATTTAACAGTGGTTAAACTTATTTAAAGCAAATTAATAGCAAAGCAGTGTTGATATTCCCTCATATGTAACTGGGAGATATGTGCAGACAGAGATTTGAAACCACAAGTGGATTAATTTCCTACCACTTCATAATTCTTTTTTCTTGACATAATATGCAATGCTCCAGGTTACTTAGTCCAGTCAGCCTACATCTGATTTGCATTTAATAAAGTTTATTGTGCGTAATTATTTCTGTGTAGACTCCATCAAGCATACTTTATTTCAGTATCAATATATCCTCGATTAAATTTTTTTGCAAAGTACTCACCTTATACAATTTATACACAAATGCTAAAATAAATATATTTTAAAATAAACATACCTTACCTGATCAGTAAATTAAACCTAACGGCAACTCAAAAAAACCCTAACTGATCAACTGATAATATTATTACTGCACCAATGCCCCAATTAATTTCTCTACAATCTTTCATTGGAGATTGCTGTGTGGATAAATCAGTTCTTTGAAAAATTAAACAGCACACAACAACACTGGATTGTCGTAAGCAAAGAAAGCTGTGATGGTCATTAACTGTTACAACATTTAAGATGTAAAAAATAGCAAAAAAAATCAGTGTTCTGTTTTTGCTTAGTTTGAAACAATGGCTGTTTCATTTTTTAAAATTTGAAATATGTGTTTAAATATTACTGAAACTGAGTTTCTTACTACATTAAATATTGTAATAATTGGTTTATAATTTAATTTAAAACTGTAATAATTTGAGTGAAGAAAATCATGTCCAAATAAAGGTTATTTTTCATTCCCGGATTTTCAGCTGGTACTATTAGCTCTCACTTTTTTTTGGGTCAAACGCACCTCAGCAATGCAAACCCTCAAATCTCTACATGTATGTTAGAGTCATGTGCATTCAACTTTTATATGTGGGCTCTTTATGAGAAGGTGAGTTGATTTAAGTCACAGTCAGGTAATTATCTACAGCTGTGCATAGTTTTCAGCAAGTCCTACTCTCTTTTCAATCCTCAGTCTATTGAATCTCTCCTTCTCATGCTTTTCACGTTATGTAAAATACAAAAGACAAATATTATAATGGCTGTTTTACAATAGTGAAGCACATAGCTCAGATGTCACCACATAGCTCCATATACCTCCATCCTACAAAGTACTTAATAATTCACATTTTATGTGAGTTGATACAGAAATTACCTTTTGTTGGGCTGTGTCTAGTCATATTGCTATGACTGTGGCTATGTGACTATGAAAATAAGTATCACCCTACTGATAGATACACTATATTGAGTTCAGAGACTTCTGGAAAAAAAAGTAGAGCTTTTAAAACTCCTGGAATAATTAATCCTGCTGGTCCATCATCCTAAAATGTTGAAGAGCTGAATTATTTGATACAGTATCACTTGCATCAATGTTGAATGGAAACCTGTTCTGCTCATCCTCTTCTGGGCTTCAGAATGGGCACATGGTTTTCATCACAAGCTACCTTATAGATAAGGAATCTCAGTTATCAAAATGTCTCAGGCATGTCACCCCATCTGTGTCATCTTGTTGAAACATCCCATACCATGGTATGTTGGAAGAACATCAGCACCCAGTCAAAACTTCAAAATATTGCACAGCTTTGTGGTATGTCATTCTTAAAGGTAGCCAGAATTTATTGTCCTGTCGCTGCTTCATTTTTCCAAAGGACAGTTTTAGCGTTCTCATGATTTGGCACAACCATTTACGAGGCAAAACCCCAAAGAGGTTCATAACAGCCTTTATTTTCATTCAAGCATGGTGTAGCGACTGCTTTCCCCTTTTCATGAACAGTGGGGTCCCATAGCCTGTGATCATGGCCCAAACGTAACAGCCCGGGCGTCACTGATTGCCTTCTTGGCGCGCAGAAGTAATCGCCCCTGGCACGCAAAGCAGTTGTATTTGCTGGGCTTGTTCAGCAACAAGCTACACCATGATCCTACCACAAACTTGCCTTTCTTACCTGACCGAAACGCTTGGCAATTTCAGGCAATTCTGACTAACACCTTAGAAATTACAGAAGCTTGCAGACATTTGATTTTTTTATTTCACAGGCTCTTTGTATCCTCAGAAGGCTATTCAAAATCTCACCAAGTCTGCTCTACCTTCAAACACCAATCCCAAATGTAATGATAAGTCAGCGGTGGAGCAGGCCACCAATCTGTATACGTTGTATGAATACGAAAATTGCAGTTAGCCTTGGGTGTGCTCTGCATTGGTATCATCTTGTTTGAAAATGCCTTTGCGTCGCCGGTTGCTGCAGCCCAGAAGCGATTTGCCAGTTAAGACCTTAACCCACACGTCACCTGGAGGGAGAGAGAAGACTAAAGGACTCGGCTGTATTTTCTGTGTGAAGAGCTATTGGACAAGGCTGCTGTCTTCACCAGTAGGAGTTAGCAGTAAAGTGCAAACTGGACATTATGGAGTTAAGGTGGGAAAGTTGCACAAAAACTAAAGGCAGCATAAAGCTGCAGAAAATGGCTTGACCAAAATGACTGAGGCACGAGGCAGAAACCGTTCAGCAAATTGGAAATTGTGAGTCATTAATGATGCATATTGTTCAATTTACAAATTAAATTAATTGAGTTAAAAGTTCATGCTCGTGAGTCAAGTAAATTTTCAGAGTACGCATCATATTTAGAACCATTAAGGAATTTCTATGGATGGAAAGTGAGATGTTATTTGATGATTATGTCTCTTTCCTAAGAACCCTAAATTAAATTTTTAAAATGTCAGGCAAATTACCCGTGTGTGCATTTCTGAGACTCAAAAACCTTTTATGGATGTTATTTCTTCATCTGGTAAGACCGGCTATGCCTGGATATACACAGCACGGTACAGCATCTGGCCTTTTAAGCATTAAAAGCTTCTGAAACTTCTCAGAGGATAAAGCCATTATGAGGTGTATTTTAAAATTAATCCAATAAATTAAGCAAGAGCTTATTTTACATTTATGTTTTTTTCTGGTCCATAGCTATGAAAGAAAAAAAATAGCATTGCTTTTGTTGCCTGCTCATTAACTACTGCACTGCAAGTGTCTAGATGACAAGTACGTAACTTATTCTCTTAACAACTCTCTTTCTTTCCAGGCATTAATCTGTTGGTTTGATTGTTTGGTTTGGTTTGGGGGTTTTTTATAGCTATTTATTTTTTGCAGACCAGTACAAAGGGAATATATTCTTTGAATGTTTTAGTGCTTTACTCATGTATTTACTTTTTCTGTGTGCAGAAAATATAATACATGATAGAGGCTCTTACTTGAGAGAATTGCATATTGGTGTGTTCTTGGTTTGTGTTACATTTCACTCTGTAGTCCTGGTTGTAGCAGCTCCTTTCGGGTGATGTGATGGTTTCAGTTTAGAAGACAGATTTTCATCTGGAAGCTGAAGAAAGCTTTCTCTCAAAGTTCATCGTCTTATTTCTGCTTAGACAGTGAAATTAGCTGCCAGAGGAGTTTGTGAAATTGCTTTCACTGGAAGTATTCAGAACAAAATTCAACATTTAACTGGGGAAGTTTGCAGCGAATGAAATCATTTATATGATTAAGTGGCAGACACCCAGGGAGATGCAGGAAGATTTCTTACAAAGGTACTACACATAGTTCACCTCGGGTGGTGTTTCTTTATGGAAATGCTCTGGTACAGAAAGGCAATGCTGCCTTTTCTGATTTGAAATCTGGTTCTATTCTAACGTGGCTAGCATGCCAGTAGTTCCTCACTATTCCCTGGCCCTATAAACAGGAGACAGAGTGTAGGTTTTTATAAATAGCAGGGGTAAAATCAACTTTCCATGATAAAAAAAAAAAAAAGTAAAAAAAATACTGCAAGCATCCTGGTGTGAAGAGTCCTAAGGCAACTGCCAGAGGAGCAAGGTGGAACAAGAAGGACCTTTATGATGAATTTTAAACACAGTCAGGATGACTTGCCTTTGAAACCCATTAAAACCTTTTCGAATGTAGACACTTTCATGAAGATAGTCAGGTTTCCTGAGCCACCAGGAAACTCGCTGCCAATGGTACCCAACATTCATGGGCCTATGGGCACTGATGTTTAGCAAAAAGCACCCTGCATGAAAGACTAGACTTTAATGCCCCTCAGTGGCTTTTTTTAAATAAAAAACTCTTTGACTGTCCTATGACGATGAGCAGCATTGTCATGAGATGATAACACCCAATTCTTCACTACAAAACTGGCATTTCTCTCAAAGCGCTGACTGTTATTCCAAAGCAAAGATTTCTGTTTTGCAGGAGTGACTCGCAGAAAACAGTTGGGTGGAAGACTATAAATATGCATTCTGAAAAATGCCAGAATATGGCTGTCTCACCAGCCTGTTTCAAAATTAAAACGTACTGCTTGTATTGAAGAATAAAGTCCATGACAGTGGATAATGAAAGCTCCCTTCACGCTTACTCTGAAATGGAGCTGAGCAGTAACTATTGTCATGCCGTTCTGACATGGAAATTTAAAACTAAGGTGGTTCACCTTAAACACATCTTAGGAATCTTTCGTGTCAAAAATCACACTACCATGTGATAAATTGGTGGTATTAGCTGTCACTGCATGAATAGGGTGCTCGGGTGCTATTTTCGATTCAGTCTGGCAAGCGAAAAAGACATATACTGGGTTAATAATCAGTTCCAAGATTAAACACACCTCTTCCTTAGCTTCACGCTGGATGGCACATTCATGCTTTATAAATTCCTACTGTCTAGATCTGAGGAGGTGTGGATTTTTTTATTTTCACCCGTGTCTGTTGTGCATAACTTAAGGGAAGACAAAAACATTTATTTTTCCTATTTTACTTGAAGAAATGATTGATTCATTCAAAAAGCAACAGCTGTAGGCAGATTTTAACTGTAGCTACTTCAAAAACTGAAATAACAATTAAAATGTTTAGCTTGGCATATGTATTCTGGGTGGTTTGTGCTTTTAATGCATCCACAGATATATCTTTACAGGTATTCTTACAGATGATAATTCTTTCCACAGAAATCAGTATATTAGTATTGAACAGTAGCAAATGGAATACCGTATGCAAGCAGCATGCAGATTGCTGCCAAACAGATAACTCGTCTCTCCTTTACAGGATAATAATGAAAAAATAAAGATAAATTTCTACAGAGTAGCGCATGACTGTTGGTGCTCCCAAGCTTCATTGGTGTCATTTGGATAGAAGAAAAACAGAGGAGGGTCTCGATATGTGGCAACTCACTGGGACATATTTCCTGGATGACCTTGGCACTTCATTAAGCATCTTTGGTCTCACCTATACGGTATAGTGGGAGCAGCCTTGAGGCCAGTTGTGCAGTAACGCAGCTCATACAGTTACCTTCTGCCTTATTAATATTAGCTGGAAGGAATACAAATCCTACAAAGGTGCATGACAGTATTTTTCCTGTTGCTCTACACACACTCTCAATACCTTGTTTTGCCAGGATCAGGATGAAATTTTCAGAAATCAGGATTTGGGAGTCTACCCATTTTTAAAAACTGAACATGCTTACGCAAAGTGTCACAGTAGCTCAGTGATCAGTAGTTTAAATCGAAGTGCTTAGTGGTATTTGAGAGGCCCTGAAGCACCCTGTCTGACCTCCAGCTGCCACTCCAGAAAAACAGAGGAATCATGTCAGCTCACACCAGTCAGCTCCACTTGGAAGTCTCACATTCCCTGCAAAGTCTTCAGTGGCCCTACCAGCCATTAAGTGGGCAACGGAATTCAACCCTAAGATTTCTCTTTTACCTTTAGGAACTTAAACCTGTTGCTAAGAAAAGTCCTTTAAAATGCCAGTCTCATATCTGTCGACTCCACTTAGATGGACCATTGTGGTCTAACCGCAGCCAGGAACTAAGCACCACGCAGCCTCTCATTCGCTTCCCCCCCAGCCAGTGGGATGGGGGAGAGAATCAGAAAAGAAAGGCAAAACTCATGGGTTGAGATAAGAGCAGTTTAGTAGAACAGAAAGGAAGAAACTAATAATGATAACAACAACAACAATAAAACGACAATAATAATAATTAAAGCATTGGAATATACAAAACAAGTGATGCCCAATGCAATTGCTCACCACTTGCTGACTGATGTCCAGTTAGTTCCCAAGC
>JANXJC010000055.1:43472051-43482256 GCA_027564655.1 Leptodon cayanensis
CCATCCAGCCAATTCCTTATCCACCGAGTGGTCCATCTGTCAAATCCATGTGTCTCCAATTTAGAGACAAGGATGTCATGTGGGACAGGGTCAAATGCTTTGCACAAGTCCAGGTAGATGACACCAGTTGTTCTTCCCTTATCCACCAGTGCTGCCACTAAGTTTGTCAGGTGCGATTTGCCCTTAGTGAAGCCATGTTGGCTGTCACCAGTCACCTCCTTATTTTCCATGTGATCTAGCACAGTTTCCAGGAGGATCTGCTCCAAGATCTTGCCAGGCATAGAGGTGAGACTGACTAGCCTGTAGTTCCCTGGGTCTTCCTGTTTTTCCTTTTCAAAAATGGGGCTTATGTTTCCCCTTTTGCAGTTATTAGGAACTTAACCAGTCTGCCACAGCTTTCAAATAGGATGGATAGTGGCTTAGCAACTTTATCTGTCTGTTCCCTCAGGACACTTGGATGCATCTCATCAGGTCCTGTGGAGTTGTGCGCGTCCAGGTTCCTTTGATGGTCACTTTATCAGTGAGTCATAAGAACAGACATCCTTTCTGAAGGGTGAAGAAAAAGCAAGGAGGTACAAAATAGTAAGGAGCTATGTCTAAGTATTTTTAAATCTTAAAACTACAAACTGTCACAGTGAGTGCAGTGCACTCTGTACCTTTGTACATGATGACTGTTTAGCTGAGCTGTACCCTTTCCCCACATAGCAAGGCATTCCATAAACAAATAAAAATCACATTCAAATGATTGAACAGAATGACAAAGTTTCTATTTAATTTGTCAGGAAGAGAAAAAAAAATAGCTTTGCATTTGGAGATGCTTATTGATAGTAGAGACAGCTTAGAGAAAGAAATTAGACTACACTTCAGACAACTAATTTAAGCCAGGTGAATATGACCCTTGTCAGAGCACCTCATGCCTTTTTAATAAAGGGTACGAGTTTCATTTACATGCACAGTCTAGTTTTAAGTGAACTCGTGACGAAAGCATCTTGGTGTGCTCTTCTCTTTTTACGAGATGCAGGACACTTCATGACATTTCTTAAGGCTCAAAGGAATTGAATTGAACTTTATCACAATGGAAAGGGATTTAGGTATTACCGAAGTGGATTAGTGCAAAGCAGGAACTATTTGAAGAAAAAAAACACATCATTTACAAAGAAAATAACAGATAGTGACATTAATTGCTAGGCTCTGTTCTGCCTATTAAAAGTTGAATGAGGCAGCTTGACAGATGATTTTATAATGATGCACATGGGGGTTTTTGGTGGTGTTTTTTTTTCTAATATACTCAGGATCCTGTTGGCCTCATTTGGTTTGAACCTTTGTAATGTGCAACATGGTATCCCAGATCAGCTAACTAGACCCACTGCAATAACATTTTATCAGCTGCCAATACCTAACAGTTCAAAAGAATATAAAAATTAGTGTTAGCAGTGATGTAATAGTCAGGCCAATCACATCACAGGCAAAGGCAAAAGAGTTCCTACCTCCTGCGGCTGGAGCATGAGAAGCATTTTGCTGTGGTAACCAATAAAAAAAGATTACTGGTACACTGACAGTGTGCTGACATAACAGTCACATATCCTGATAAGCATCCTCTGGTTGTTTATTTATGCTCTCCATCTTTCTGATTTTTCCAATTCTTTTCTCTTGTCCTGTGGTTTGAATACAAGGTCTTTAGAGACATGGTTAATTGAATATAATAGGAAAGGATTGTATTTAATAACCCAGGGGATCTTTCTCAGTCCCATGTTCCTTCTTTGATGGTACACAGGGCAGTTTTGAGCTTTGTTTTATGGAGCTTCTGAGAAATAGCAAATTTTAGTATTAACATGTCCATAAGGAGATTTTTTTCCTCTGCCAAGTCATCTACAGTACGAAAAAGCTAGATGCCAAGGAGGAGGGACACATGCAGGGTAACTAAAGTAAAAATTCTAGTTTTAGTAGGTTTATAAAGATTTACTAAAATCTCTGTGCTCTGGGTTTCTTTTAGGACTTGACCAAAATCCCGTTGACGTCAACTGTAGTCAGCATAAAAACTGAACTTGAAATAGTAACCTTGACTTTAAAATAGTAAGAGCTTCCATTGAGGGGAGCAGAGCTTACATCAGCCTAATGCACAGATTGCACCACTCGTCATTGAAGCCATTAGAAAGATTTCAATGAAAAGCTTGCATTTAAAATACCACAAAGCCCTTAAAAGAAAAAAACAACATAGAGGATGAACACATAGGAAGAGTGTATTTAAAATAACAAGCATAAAAGGTTTTCTGTATGGGACATAATTAAATTATTTAGATGATAAAAGAGTTCTGACATGGACAGTGTTCCATATGAATCTATTTTGATATTAAAATATGGCAACACAAATGTTGTTTATCAGGAAGAGTTTTTAAGTAATGATATGAGGAGGTGTTTGCTAGACATTTTATTTTCTGCCTAAAATGCTTTTAAAGATACAGTTTTTAAATGTAATAGCTTGTGGGCAAGTGAAGAAAAACAATTACTCTGGAATTTAATTTGTAAAATATTTATATTTGTTCATTTTTTTCCCTAATTTTATCTTATCCCTGTTTAAGTCAGTCATTCACAATTGGAGCTGTTAACACTGTAGAAACATGGAGCTTGAAATGATCCCATAGCCAAATTAACAATTTTGAGGCTTATCCATTTGCTTGTGCTCTTGCTCCCCCAAAATGTGTAGTAAAAGATGTCTCCTCCACATAGGAAATATAATACGTCAAGAAAGAATTTCTTCAGGATACAGTTCATTTAATTAGAAAACAAACAAACAAACAAAAAAAACAACACAAAAGAAAGCTTAACCTCGCAGTAGGACAGGGACCTCAAAGTTTTCCACCAAGTATTCAACTTCTTGTCTGCACAATCTCAGCAGTCACAGACACAGAGGCCCCTTTTTCTGGGTCTTTCTTTTCTCTATGTTCTACTAACTTAAAGACATGGATCTAAAATAATAGATATTGAAGAAATTTATCTAAAATTTCAGCAGGGATGATCCATGTAGAGGAAAATAACTTTATCAGAGTTTCTGACATCATGAGGGCTCTCCTGCATGTGCCCCCAGTGCAGAAGCTTCAAAAACAGCCACAATGAAATTGTTCTTGGATAAAAAAAGACACAGTAGTCAAAATTTATACTGCTCTGGTTTTCTGTCTGCAGTGTTTTTTATCTTAGTGAAATTATCTGGATAGAGAATATTGAAGGTCATTCCTACGTACACAGTACTAAATGACACTGAACTAATGAAAAATTCAAATTTGTCTCAGCTCTACCACATAAAAAAGATTCACTGAAGGAAAAATAATGTGAATTCAGTTTTGATGGCTTATCCCCAGCAAGTTCACAAGTGCAGTCCCTCAGAGAAGTTGTGCTGTCTGCTTCCCTCAGAGCAATATATCCCAGCAGGTAGTCCCAATGTATTCCTGTCCATTTGTCCCTCAGCTTCATCTTCCCAGTGCCAGTTCCTCATATTCCCTTGTTGTCTCGGAGACATTCCTCACTAAAACCTCTGTGTGAACACTGCTGCACAATGATGTGGAGGGAGAAATTCAGGTATCTTGGTTCTCCCGCAGCTCCTCCGTCATATTGCTAGCCAGCCCCATGCAGGTTTCTTGTCCAGAGAGACATTTGAACTGGTACCAGACCCCTTGGCTTAGGCACCGGTGCCACTCTCTGAATCTCCTCCTTTGGCAGTCACTCACAGCAAGTGTGTCCCACCCATGAAAGAGGAAGCCCTGGACAAGTACAGTTCAGGATGATCTTGAGTGAGACTTACAAGTTTCTCTAAAAAATGATTGGGTCGCAATCTACAGTTCAAGGACTGAAATATGTGTTCCAGAAAAGTCTGATGACAAAATGTTTCAAGTTCAACATTTAATCATTACATTTAGCAATTTGTGAGTTAACTACATGTAATGTTGTTGGAAACATGGACTTCCATTTGAATTGCCTTCAGTGCTCACTAGATTTCTGCACTAATAACACTAGGTATAATTAGTTCTGTTACCACCTGTAGTGTACTAATTTAATTTTGGTCCCATCCCAGCACCCATCTGCTCATAAACATCAGTTACAACAGCCTAAAGGCTTCTCTGTACTGTGCCAAGTTCAGGTGTATACATGAGTGTATTACAGTAGATGCAAAATAACTGTCTGTGCTGAGATGAGATGGCCACAGTTCTGCTCTCAAAATGAATAAAATCTTGCAAATGGAAAGCATATGGTTAAGTGGCATGTATAATCACATGTAAGGTTCTATGAAACCAAAAGACAAACTGTTGCATGACATCAATACGTCTTATCTAGTATGGTGTGCAAAACCATCTTATTTGCACAAAAAGGCTTATGCTGAATTACAATGTAAAAGTACAAGTCAACTTCTTGGTTTGAAAGAAGAATGAAATGAAGTATACAAGAAGTGCTTTAAGGTCTCTCTCTACTTCTGTAAGAGATTCACTCCCAGATAAGTTCCAGAGTATTCGTTTATTATTCTGTTAGACACTACAACAACAACAACAAAAGAAGATCACAATAAGAAAGGTCCCTGGTATTAATAGAAAACTGAGAGACATGCTCTGAAATGTAATTTACATTCAACAGCAGACAAGATAAAAGTAAAAATATGAAACAAAACTCAGGGATGGAAATTCAGAGATTGAAAATTACCCTGAAAAAAACTGCTCTTTTTATATGGTAGTAAAGCCCTACCAAGCAGGAGCTTTAACTTTCTGCTAGACACATCAGAAGAAATCTAAAATCACAACTATAAGTAGACTACCATATCAGTATGCACACAATATTTGTTTTTATGTGTTTCTTATGTAAATGTGTTTCCAACTTTATAAACAAAACTGTAATCTTTCCCATTTTTTTCAATAAAACCCATTTACTTTGTACTTTAAGCTTACACAATGTTTAAAGTGGAGTCAGGTGCATTTCACACTCACAGCACAGCACTTCTGCGAAAGCAAAGATTTCAAGTAAATCAGCATAGAGAGATAATCACTCCCTGGCTTATCTTCATATCTTAAGAATAGAGGTATTTTTCTCATTAAAGTGAAGAAAACGATTTGCCTGTGGCTAGTGGCAAGCACGAAAAGAAAGACAGAGTTACTGCCAGGCATGATCTATGTCATTTTGGCAAGGGGCAAACCCATGATGCTTGGACATGCCTGTAATGTCTCAGGGAAGACACTCAAGAGAGAATGAAGTAGGAATGCAAAGGACTTATCTTGGGCACAAAAAGTGCCATCAGTGTTTAAGTATTAAGGGAATTGTCACTTTTCGATATATGCAGACTGAGTTTTCACAGATACCTAGAGAACTTAGACTTTTACATTTTGAATTTTGAGATCCAAGCATCCTCAGCCTCCTGCAAAGCTGTGCACATTTCAGAATCAATTTCCCAAATGATAACATTGTTTTATGACTCAGTTTAATAGGTTTAAATTAAAGTTACCCATGTTTTATCTGTCAGCTTCCACTGATGTGAATTCAGTGCCATGAATTCCAGCATTGCCATTCGCTCTCCAATCCTCCCTGCAAGAAGCACTGAGTATCTATTTAACATGTATCATTTCTTCCTCTTCAGCAAAGCTGAACACACACACACACTTCCCTTGACACCATTAAAATATCTAAATGCTGGGAAGATTAAGCTCTGTTAGTTTTGTATTTTCTGAATAGAAGGTGATATTTTTTTCTGGGTTGGTTTGTTTATTTAAAGAAGCACTCTGTGTTCAAAGGAATGGACCGTGAAATCCCAGGAAGATATAATAGGATTTGTGTCTCAGCTTTAAAAGTTGACCCCATCATCTCCATTGAATTACAGAAAGTTTCCAGACTTAGCGTGTGGAAACAGTGAAATTGCAAATCCTTGATATATAACAAGCTGTTCACCTTCAAGGTTCTCTTCATGACCAATAGCACCCTTGAGTTGTTGCTTGGATCTTTTCACTGTATGATAGATAACTTGATCTCACCAAGCCTGATATGCTAAAATGCATTTAATCCAATTAATATTAATGTTCTATAAGAAGTATGGTTAACAGTTCACTAGACAGCATTCAATAGGAATTAATATGAATTCTCGATCTAACACAATATTATGTGTAGGGACACAGCCTTGTTAGGAGAAATCTGTTCATCACAGATTGCATAGTAATCTCTCTTCCTACATCTCTCGAGCCTCTGAAGCTCAGGGCAGGGATGGGTGGAATGAAGTTATAGAATAGAATACTTTAGTTGGAATATTTTAGTTGATCACTGCAATGATCATCTAGTGCAACTGCCTGACCAATTCAGGGCTGACCAAAACTTAAAGCATGTTGTTAAGGGCATTGTCCAAATGCCTCTTAAACACTGACAGGCTTGGGGCATCGACCACAAAGCTGGTGGTGGGGATGGAACTCGGTGGTGGGGATCGGACTTGGTGCTCTTTGGACCAGAGTCACGCAACCTGGCTTCTTGTCTAACGGAGACTTCAATAATTTACGCCTAATTTACACCAGAGTAAATGATATATGAATCTGCATTTCCAAAAGATTATTGTATATTACAGACCTTTCAAAGCTAACATAAATCTTCATTTTCAACTCCTGGAACTTTTAATTTTTGGTGCCGCTTGGTTAAGATTGTGGTAGTTTTGTGTGCCATTAGCATTCGATTCCTGAATTCAGTCCGAGAAGATATAATTTTGGTCAGCCTCAGAATGCAAGACTCTGTTAGGATGCATAGTTTTGCTTCCTACTGATGACTTAAATAATGGTCAGTGTATCTTATTTCCACAGTTATACCTTTCCTAACCTCACACTCCTGAATACATGTAAAATAAGTATTATACATTACACCTTAGCTGGAGATGCAGGACATAGAGATCTCAGTGTCTCGACAACACTCTTAGTCATATAGTTTAGTTTTAGGTAGTCCTGCGAGGAGCAGTGACTTGGACTCAATGATTGCTGTGGGTCCCTTCCAACTGGAGGTATTCTATGATTCTATTCTAGTTGAGTTTTTCAAATGACTTATGATTTCTGGGAGCACAAATTAGAAAGCTTATAAGTATCTAATTCAAAAAAAACCCAAACCTTCTGAAAAATTAAATTTCTCGATTAAAGTTTTCTGAAGTTATTCACTGAAAAAAATTAAATGTACAATGAACACTGGTTACTCTTGAGAGATGTGTCCTCTTACTATCTGGTGCTCACTGCTGTCCTCTTTTCAGATTCCTGCAGGAATCTCACTGAAAGCAGAATTAAGGCACTTGGTGGGTCTTGAAAAATTCTCAAATTATTTGAGCCAAACAGAACTGCTAAGAGCCAGGTTCATTGCATGCCACTCAGACCTGAGTGCTGCATTTACTGTGGGAAGTACAGTGACAGGGATACTGCAGCCTGCCAGAAGAAATCATGGAAAGGCACAGAATAGTACATGGAAATTTCAAAATTTATTTCGGGAAGTGGTCAGGAATGCACTTAGGAAGCAATTTTTCAGGGGCCAGAGGAAAGAATAAATATTTTTCCCTTCCTCATATCTCTGATTGCCTATCTTCTGCCATTCAGAAAAACATGTATGATCTTTTTTTCTGTAGCAAATTTTTTAATGTTGTATGCAAATAATCACTTAGATTTTCTTTTGTTTATTGTTTGCATCCCCAACAGGGAAACCCAGAGTAATCATTTATACAAAGAGACAAAAGATCTAAGCAAAGAACACTTATCCCTTTTCTTTGTAAGAAATTATATATATATATATATATATATTTTCCCTATCATACATGACTTTGTTATTCACTCTACTCCCCTAAAAAGGAGTTAGTTTCACCTTAAATATGGTAATTTACCCTAGAAGTAGGAAATCATGATATGAAAATTAATTTTTCTGCAGGACTGGATGATTATTGTTATTATTGTACTAATACTCAGCAGTCAAGTGATAACTCTGAGAAATGGCATCTGTTAGGACAAGAACTCTGTTTTACAGTATACATTATTCATGTATGTCCCCCTTTAAAATCTTCTGGCACATAGTCAGGAAGGCTAAGGTCACTAAAAAGACGTGTTTTAAGATGATATGTCACCATAGGCCTTTGCTAGCTTTGTAATAAATGTTTTAATTAAAAAGTAACATCAGACAGTCCAACATCTGGATCAAATTTAATTGTAATCTAATTTTCACAACTCGGTATTTTCAGCTCTGAAAGAGTTTAAACACCCTCAGCTAATTATCTCTTGCTATTCAGTATTCCGCAAACGCATTATAAATAGAACTTAAATTTTTAAGGTACAGTGTTATATAAAAGGCAAGGGGACTGTACTGTTCAGATTATACAGCTAATAGTGTCTTTAAAATAGAAAAATGCCAGATTTGTTAAAATAAAGCATGAAATAGCAAAATAGAACACGACTTCATAAAGACCTGTCTTCAGTGACAACTTACAGCCATTTGTCTGCTAAAATGAAGGTAGATCTTTACTGTAGAAAAGACAATGATGGCTCCAAAATTTGAGGCAATTTTTTTCTGATGGTTTACCTGTAAGTATTCTGGATCCATGTTGGCCTTCTTTTACATGTTTCTAAATTGTGTGGAATAATAGGATAGCTGAAGCATCCATAATCTATCTCAATAAATTAATCATAATAGTAATATTAATAGTAATTTAAGTAAGGATGTCTTCTGATACTTAACTCATAACTTCATAAAACTTCGCTCTTTTGCACCAACTTTCCATAAATAATATCAAGTAATTATGGGGGGAAACCTGGAGCAGAAAGGTCTGTCTTTGAGGAGGTTTTGGTGATTTTTTTTAAGCCAGTTGTACGTTAAAAAATGTAAAAACCTTGACCACACTAAACCCAACATTCTTGATTGATTTTATATAAAGCACAGTCAACTGTATGCTTTGAAGAAAGTAGTAAGAATTTCTCAGGGAAATTTAGCTTTGATATCATTGGCTGTGCTTTTGTAAAGCTTTTTGGGTTTTCATCTGGGAAAGATATGTGTGTGTATGTTCTATTACATTATGCTGAATTACAGGGGAACTTACCTACATATGATGCAATGAACCAAAATGCAATTTGTTCAGGAAACTGAGTGTCTTCCGTGTGGGTTTTGGTGGCTTTCAGCAGTTGCAATGTGTCAATATAATGACAGGTGTCCGATTACTTGCACATTAATAGAATGGAATAAAATTATTGTAATGAACTGGATATATGCCTTTCACCCCAACACACTAGATCCCAGCTAAATCTCGTTAATCACTACCATCACTACCCCAGTTTTACACCTCGTACAGAAGATGACACTTCCAGCAGCGTTTTAGGGATGCACCATAGAGCAGAGTATGTGGTTCTGTAAACCGACACTGATTCAATACCTAAAAAACCGTGAAGGCACAATGAAAAAAATGGGAAAAAATGCCATGGAAATGTTTTGTTCTACCACAATAATCACGTGATAGTGATCCAACCCTCTCACCTGCCTTCTGTATCAGGAAAAAGGCAATGTTATCTGTTGCCCTGTGGTCCCCTTGCCTCAGCTATCTCTTGCTTTGTTTTACACATCAAGTGTGTCTCCTACTAAGAAAGTAGGTCACTTCTAGTTTTATAATGAAAAGACAATACCTCTTTCAGGACCATTACATAAATGGCAGACAACCATTGGTCTAGCAGCAGTGTGGGGGCAAAGTTTTGTGAGCACAGATTTTATTAATCAGAAATTGTTAATTTGCAAAATATTTTTAGTTTAGGGAGTGGGAAGGGAGAAGAAACTGAGTCTGATGATAGAAAATTTAAGCATATCTAATAGTTTGTTTTAACATCTTGATTTTACTGTGAAATGAATGACACGTCGTTCAAGAATGTGCAGAACCTGATTAAAAATACTCAAACAGAAAGCAATAACCTGAAGACCTAAGATTGTGGTGTGTATAAGATAAATCATATAGTCCACAGATTTTAATGCAGAAGGTTTTACACAAGAAAACTATCGTACCAGAATTATCTTGAACTCCTTCCTGGCAGAACCAGCTGATATGCCATCTAGTTGATACTAGCTCGTGATTCTTTGGCAAGGCCTTCACAAGCTTTTTGGGCAAGCTGCAGCTGGAGGTGTGTACCCTGTGGGCATGCACAGCCACTGGCCCCAGACATACACACACCCCATCCTGGACACGGGCCCCGCTGGAC
>JANXJC010000055.1:43489959-43551337 GCA_027564655.1 Leptodon cayanensis
AGAGTTGGGGTTGTTCAGCCTGGAGAAGAGAAGGCTCTGGGGAGACCTTATAGCAGCCTTCCAGTACCTAAAGGGGGATTATAAGAAAGATGGGGACAAACTTTTTAGTAGGGCCTGTAGCAATAGCACACTGGTTTTAAACTAAAAGAAGGTAGATTCAGACTAGATATAAGGAAGAAATTTTTTACAAAGAGGGTGGTGAGGCACTGGCACAGGTTGCCCAGAGAGGTGGTGGATGCCCCATCCCTGGAAACATTCAAGGTCAGATTGGACAGTGCTCTGAGCAACACAATCTAGTTGAAGATGTCCCTGCTCATGGCAGGGGGGTTGGACTGGATGGCCTTTAAAGGTCCCTTCCAACCCAAACTATTGTATGATTCTAAGATTCTAAAAAGGCCCCAAAGAAGGTCAGAGGGAAGGAAGAGATACACCTGAAACAGCTTGCGACACAACCCCGAAGAGTGAACTGGAATGCACAGTTAATTGGTAATACCGCAGTAATGCTTTAAGGCTGTGATGACTGTCAAAATCCACCGTGGTAAACTCTGAACAAACACAATTCCATTCATGTATTCTAACAAGATACAGCGCAGCCAAGAGCAGTGTAGGGGCTTTATTCCTGTTGATAACAAATTAATTGCATTTTCTAGTGTCATGCAACAAATCTGTGGCAGAACAGGAATTTTGGTTTTTCTAAAGCTCAGTTAACAGCCCATCCATAAAATGCTCAATGACTAGTTAATGTTCTTTGGGACTTCCAAATGAGATTATATTAAAACACTGTTCAAAAAAATAAAGTTACTGACAATTTCCGTAAAACTGAGGAGAGTGACACCTAGCTTCATTTTGCCCAAATGTCAAGAGTTTAAGGTAATACTAAAAGCTCCCCATGGAAAATCGCTGCAGACAGGTGACTCAAGGACATGCACCCAGCCTAAGTGTGTATGGTAGGTAAGCAGATGTGGGTGTGTGCAAAATGTCCCATAGAACTGTCAAACTTCTTTCAAGATTTTTTTTAATCCTTCCTAATATCTGAAACTGAACTTGGACACTGAAAATAAATTAACCACATTGAAATTATGCCATTTCGCCAGGCTGAGGTAATGCTATACATATATATACGTGTATATACACTGACACCATGGTTGAACAATATTAATTTGTGTGGTAGCGTGAGTGGAAGTTCCATTGACTTCAAAGAGCTTTGCATAATGCACTGGTCAGGATTAATTAGATATATTCTCTCAGGCCCTCACCATCCAGTGGAGAAAGTCTGCAAAAGCTTGTACTTACAAACCCCAGTCTTTAGAAATTTAAATTTTAAATTCTGAAAAATATTTGGTTGATTCACTATCTGTCAGCCAAGAAAGCTAGACATCTATAAAAGAGAAAATCCTTTTGGAATAAAAACTCCTGGAAGCCATGTCTAGGCAGGCAGATGAAGAATCCTTTCCAGCACAAATTATTCTGTGAGTCTAAGAGTTAATTCACATGCTTTACTGTCCAGGCCATATATTAAATTTACACAAATAACTGCTGTCCACCTCTTAGGACATCTGGTTCATTTTGGCAATTTGAATAGGTCCTATCCCACTTGTTTGTGTTGTCTCATTCTCTTTATGCAATGGTCTTGAGCAAAGAATTTACTTTGGTAAATTCAGGTTTTGTAACTGCATATACTCCTTTCCATCTTATACTTGCTCAATATTTACTTGTTCCTACCACTTCCTATGGGAAGGAAGGGAAGATTTCAATCCCTTTTGAATTACCAAGTGGCATAATTCTAGCAACCAGTTCCTTAAATACTGGTTTATTTCATTATTCATAATGAAATATTATAATAAAGTATTTATTTATAATAAAGTATGTATTTATAGCATTAAACTGGCGATCATTCCATCAATTCATTGTTCTATTGAAAACTAAAAACTCATTAGCTAATGCAATGGCAGAAATGCATAGTTTACACACTAGTCTTTACGAATATCAAAGAAACTCTAGTATCAGTAGAACTTTCATGAGATGTGTAAGCACAAAAATCCCCCCATTGCAAAAAATAACTCTGATGATTTAATGGCAACATTAAGAATACAAGGAAAGTTTCTTCACTGATAGTCTGATACCTCTTGAACTCATTTCAAAGATGGCTCAGGTAAGACTGAGTCCTGGATATGTCTGCAGCTATTTTGGACCAAAAGTCGGTCAGGGCAAGGTGAGAAAACAATAGAAGTATAAGTGACAACATATTTGTGAATAAAATTTAGAACATTAAGGAGATATGATTTCTCAACTAAAAGTTTTCTGAAAACTCAACTCTTTGCCCAATGAGCGAACCCCTTCTAGAGAGAACAAATTACTGTGTAATAGACTTGCAAAGATGAAACGTACTTTACCTGCATTATGATGGCATATTATGTATTCTTCAAAGATGGCATGGAAGAATTAATCTTTTTCATACCTTTCAAGTTAGATACTCATTTTGTAGATACAGCTCTATCCATCTAAATACACATGCACACATTTGAGATATATATATGTATACACACATGTACATATATATAAGTATGTGATTGTGTGTGTATATATAAAAATACAAGTAATATATTTTTTATCTATTGATAAAATGATCTTGCATAAGAAATATGTAATAGCATTTCCTGTCCATAATCTTATTTTGAGTAGATAGTCCTATTCACACTCATTCTTCTTATAGAATAACATTTCAGCCAAAACATCCCATGGGTTGCTGCTCAATTAAATTGCAGTTAGGAAATTTTTCTTTAGAAATTGCATGTGAAAGAAACATTAAAAGTTCCTGTTTTTTTTTCTGGAGCAGAGTAAGTTTATTACAGAAAGCATATACTATACATCTTTTTTTTCCTTCAAGAACATGGATGTGGAACTAACAGTGAAGTTTTAAAGTACAAATATCTTTAAGGCCAACAGAATTAGGTTTTTGGAAATTACTTTTGGAATGGCTGTTGAGTTATGACAAGTTCTTTCTGAAAGCTCTGGCAGACAGCCTCACACATTTTCTTTTTAAGATGGTTTATGATTAGAGCCCTGTGTGTAAATCAAGGAAAAAAGGTGACAATTTTCATGGGCTAAAGACAGTGGATGTAATCAAGGTTCTCTGTGCTCTGCCAAGAAAAATACATAGGTAAGAAAACTATTAGACTGCACATTTTCACTATTAACAGTGATTTGACATTTTCAAGCAATAGAAGATAGATGGAAACAGAAATCTGTGGTGTTCTTCACCATAAGAATAAGTCAGGAAATTATAACAAAAGTCTCTGTTTATAACAATATTCAGCTACTAACTAGTGTGCTTTTCATCAGTAAACTTCAAAGTAATTTTCAAAGCAGGTAATCTTTAGAAAGGTTTGGAAAAATTCCAGCTGGAACAGGTTTTCATCAGGTTTTGCAGAAAAAGGAAAAATAAAACAATCTGATTTCCACCAAGACATCAGGTAGGTTTTTCACAGAAAGTACAAACTACATCTCAATTTTATACGTTGAGATGCTTTGTGTTGGCACAGACATTAAAATTGCCTGAAATATTATTTGAGAAGGAATTTACAATTTGTTCACTACTTCTTTAAAATTGCTATTCATCCAAGAAGATTATACAGAAACAACTTGTTTTTGAAGTAATCAATATGTGGTTGTAATTATGGGCTTTACATGTATAAGTGTTCTCTGATGGCAGATCACAGTGATTAATGTAGGGAGAGATAAGAGGGGCATGCCCAGGTCACAAAACTGCTTCGAGAGGATAAAGGAAGGTCACTACCACGTCCCGTGGGTAGGAGGGGAGTAAAATTTCTAAAAGAAAGCTATTGAAGAGGCAAAATCACCTCAGTTCTTAGATGCTCATGTAGCACCCAATGCATGGACAGTCCCAGTGGCAGGGTTATCCTCCAATTTGTGAAATACCGTTGCTTTATTTAAAGTCTGAATATTTTATTATTCCATGTCAGGGAACTGAAAGGTGAAAAAAAACCAAACTAAAGCCATTCACTAAGGTCCTGGCAGAAGCTTTTTCACTGACCAGTCTGGTAACTGAAAAGGATTATTGTCAAGCAAGAGAAGGAACAAAACCCCACCTCTTTAAGAGAAAGGTTTTCAGTGCATAAAAGAGATTTTTTTGTGTGTGATATGGATGCAGAATGCAGTGTTTGATGACCCCAGAGAAGCCCTCTCCTCCTAAGATATATGACACTGTCTCTTACGCTTGTCCTAATGGAGTAAATAACTATATTTCTGCAGAGCTCTTGCACTGCAGAGAGGAGATGTATTAATGATGGTGGCTTCAGTGCTGACTATGTGCTGCAGATAGGAACTGAACTGAAATCTCCATATTCATTTCACAAAGGTCAGTGAACAGATATCATTGCAATACATCTTTTAAGCCTGAGGGATCTGATTCAGTGTTGTATCATTTTTAAGTTTATGTCAGTATAACTTCTCTGAAACCAGGCCTACGCTGAAATCAGTGGAGTTAGAAATGGCATAAAGCTGGAAGAAAGTAGGGGTGAGTCATACCTTTTTATTTTCAAATAAAGGAGCCAAGTGTTTACGGTGGTTTCAGCATGAAGCCAGAATGGAAGGGGAGATTTGGAGTGGGTTTTGATGACTTGTCGGAACCTGTAGCTCAGAAGACATGAATCCATGCAAACCAAAACCAAAATACAGTGCACGTACACATCCCATTGAACAAAACCTGCTGACTTTCACACAGCTTTAGCTGCAAAGTCACATTCATTTGACATTTTCTCCTTGATGAATTGTTTAAAAAATCTGCAAGTAGTCGGAAAGAGAGTGTTTGCAGGGAAGAATGGCTCAATGGAAAGATTCCGATCAGAACAGATTTGCTGATAAATACAGCAGGTAAAAAGAAAACAAATCCAAACAAAATACCCTGAAAACAAGTAGTATTCTCTTCACCTATTTGCGATTTTACAAATTGATCTGGCAACTGCCCACCTTCAAGCCTGAACTCCTTCTGTAGATTGTTGTCTTCCTGAATTAGTGGTAAAATCTCCAGACTCTATGCATTGACTTCATACATCTAGTGACGTGCAGTCAAGCATGGCATTCCTTTACAATACAGGCCACAGGTATTGTTCCCTTATCAGTCATACAGGTAGTGATTTAGGGCTGAATACCAGTAAGTACGGAGTCAATATCCCCTCTATGAGTGTTGTGGTACTACCATATTACTTAGAGAGTGATGAAATTACAAGCCTTTTTTTACTCCTCTGAAATATAGCTAGGTCCTGGCCTTAAAGCGCTGCACTGAAGGAGTGTAAGTGTTGGCATGATATACCATACACTCAGCCAATTTGTGAACACTAAGTGTGTTTTAAAGATTGTGCACTACTTCTAACCACTGCAGTAAATCTGAATCAATAAAGGTAGAAACCTTCAATATTTCTGGGGGAAAAATGCCCACTTTTTTGCACATTTCTGGTTGGAAACTCTCTTGCTTTCCTCCTCCCCTCATACACCCAATGCACAGAGTTAATTTCAATAAAAAACAATTTAGCTGAAATTAAGCTTTTCCTTCTAGCTTATCTATAATTAGTGACTTAGACCTGGTCTAGTCTCTGCCATCCTAAGACTGGGAAATATTTTATAGGTGTATTTTTAATATAGAACTATTCTACATCAATACTATTGTCACTGTTGTATAAAGGCAGAACTGAGGAGCAAATCTTTCCTGAAGTCCTAGCAGAGATCATTAGAGAATCCAGAACTGCCAAACCACAGCCCCACTCTTCTTCCCCTTGAAAACATGCAATGCAAATAGCGAAGTGTAGCAATACTGCCAAAAGAATAATTTGAAAGCTGTGAAGGCTGCAGGTATGGCTGAATACCATCTGGGACACAGAACTTGCTTGTGTGAGAAGTTTTTACTCATTCAGGTAGTCCCATGGAAGACAATAATAATGTTAAACAAGGAGTGTTTTGGGGAGCATAAGCATATTGAGCTGGCAAATGTAGAACTGCATGTCCAATATTTATTTTTTAAAGTACTTGTTTTCATGGTGGTGCCTTAAATCGACAGCTAAAACCCTTAAAAAAAACCACCCCAAACTACGCCAGATGCTAATTCCCTTACCCAGACTACTGATCACACCATATGCTATAGATCATTAATTTAAATATATTGCAAAATACAAAAGTTTAGATCCTACATTTCCAATGCAGTTAATCGAGAGAGGCAATGAGGGGAAAACTGCAATGCAGAGCACCTAAGGTTTGCTAATGTGCGTGAGTAGAGTGACCAAGATTCAAAAACTACCTTGGAACGAGGAATCTGCTCTCACACAGGCAAAAAATGAAGATATAACACTAAAGGAAAATGGTATAAATGAACTTATGATACAGGGGCTATATCTTTCAAACTTTGAACAGGAACAAAAAAAACCCCAAAACCAAACAGACATACCTCTACACTAAGAAAAAGAGAATTGGCAAAAAGCCAAGACAGTAGGAGGATGCCAGAAGCCTCATAGTTGTATGGATTGTGTGTTCCTTTGTAGGAACACTTGAGAACAGATCTTTTCTTTTAATGTTTTCCTCCTCAGCAGGAAATGAGGCAGAGAGATACTTTTCATGGAGATGGACTGCTAAAGGATATGGTCCTGGACTGTGAAGGGCTTTGGATGGCAGCAGAGGATAAATACAAGACACAGGGAAGGAAACTACTTGAGAATAAATTATATTGCTCTTGCTGGCCTTTTTTTTTTTTTTTTTTTAATTCTCAGATGGTTTTCTGTTTTATCCCAGATCACCTCAAAATATAGAATGATATGGCTGGAAGGGCCAAAAATCACACAGATTTTCTGCCAGCTTTAAAGTAGGTTCAGTTGTTCCTGTCATTCCTAAGAGCTGTCTGTATAACCTGCTGTCCTGCTTTCAGCTGGGACAGAGTTAATTTTCTTCCTAGTAGCTGGTATAGTGTTATGTTTTGGATTTAGCATGAGAAAAACCAAGTCTTCTTAGTTTTAGACTAAGTTTAGACTAAGTCAAGGATTTTTCAGCTTCTCACGCCCAGCCAGCACGAAGGCTGGAGGGGCACAAGGAGTTGGGAGGGGGCACAGCCAAGACAGCTGACCCAAACTGGCCGAAGGGGCATTCCATACCATGTGATGTCATGCCCAGTATATAAAGCTGGGGGAAGAAGGAAGGGGGGATGTTCGGAGTGACGGCGTTTGTCTTCCCAAGTCACCATTACACATGATGGAGCCCGGCTTTCCCTGCAAACACCTGCCTGCCCATGGGAAGTGGGGAATGAATTCCTGGTTTTGCTTTGCTTGGGTGCACAGCTTTTGCTTTACCAGTTACGGTGTCTTTATGTCAACCCACCAGTTTTCTCACTTTTACTCTCCCGATTCTCTCCCCCATCCCGCCGGTAGGGAGTGAACAAGCGACTGCGTGGGGCTTAGTTGCCGGCTGGGGTTAAACCATGACATCCGTTCATGATGATCTCCCATGTTTGCAACTCCACAGCTTGCCTAGTCAATATATCCCTGTGTATCACAGCCCTGACAGTCCTTTTGCTCCTAATATTTACCTGAATTTTCCTCGCTATAAATTAAACACACTACTCTTGTCCTACCTTTCAAAGAGACAGAAAAGAGAGAATTTTTTTCTTTGCTGAATTAGCCTAGGGGAGGGGGTTCTGTGATGGCTGTAGTCTATAAACAACACTGGACTATGAGTAAGTACTGTAAATATCTAAAAGGTGGCTTCAGACAGACAAGAGCCCAGGGTAATTCTCTCTTTTTTTCTGCATCTTTAAGGAATACTTGTATTGATATCTTTGGCATTTAGATGTCAAAATTGCCATCGTAAGATGTGTCTCTTAGCATGAAAAAGCACTGTGTGTGATTCTCATCTGTCTGCTCTCTTGGTTTTTATGCCATTACTACAATCCTCAATTTATTTCTCCATCTGAGTTTAATTTTTTCCCCTTCATCATAAGCCAAATCTCTTTTTCCCTCCTGCTGCTAGTTCCCAAAGAGCTGTGAGATCTCAGAGTGTCTGCAACACTTTCTATGTGAATAGAGAATAAAAAGCCTATTTATGCATTCATCCCTAATGCTTAGCTTTTCCTTTTTTTTTTTTCAAATTAAAATTTTGTTTGCTTACAGTCTCTGTAAAAGCAAGTAGAGTTGAAAATGTTCACAGAATGAATTTTCCAGTTTTATTCCAATTCTTCTGTTTAGGGGTTGTTTTTTTCTTTTTCTTCATTTACCTTTCTGACTTCTCATCTACAGTGCTGCACAGGGTTTGTTGTGGCACAACAAATTCCTCCGTGTAACTCAAGTCACATGAGCTCTGTAACGCAAGGTGTTACGTGTGGGGTTGAGTTAGAAATAGAATTGTCTGCCTTCCTTACCCTGAAACTTGCTGGTATGCACTAAAACCTGTCTCGCTTCTTCCTCTCATTACCGGGTTAATGAAATCGAATGAGAAAACTGCGGAAACAGGCCAGAGAGAAAAAACAATTATTGAGCCTGGTGGTCACGACCTCGCAAAAACACTACGTGTCCTCATCTCTGGAAAAAATGAAGGTTCAGCAAGAGGAAATTGTTACAAATATAGGGTCATGGTGGAGAAACAAGTTTTATCACTTGACTTTCGGGGTTTAGGATGACATGGTCATGACATCTCACACTGGTACATGTATCAATCATTCCTCCACAGCACAGAAGCAGCTGCAGGTTCCTCAGAGCAAGAGACATGCAGCCATGTATCACAGGATAGAAAGGACATTTCACCCCATCTTTAGGAATGATTTCACTAAGAAGCTTCTCTAAACAGCACAATACCAATTTAGCAGCAAACCACTAAGATGCTTGGCAGCACAATACATACTGAAATTCCCCTGCAAGGTTTTGAAAGACTGCTGGATTTTCCCCCCCTTCCTTTTCCAACAGGAAAAACCTGTACATTTTTGACTGTGCAAGTAGTTCCAGTGCAGCTGAAACTTTACCTGTACCAAAGCACACGATACTGCCAACAAATCTTTTTGACTGTATCATAAACTAATTGTTCCCTGTGGCTGTGAGAAAGTTGAGAAGACTATACTTGAGATACAAAAACTTTTAGTATAGTAGTGATAGCTTGCTCTCCTTTACCTGTAGTCACAGTGCATCAGTCATATCGTGTTAAACTACACCCAGATAACAAGATTACGTTTACTACATCCCTGCTTAGACAGGTACTCCTTTTTCAAGGGAGGCGTTACAATACTCATCACAAAGGAGACAGCGCTTGTCAACAAAGATCACATAACTGAATCAGAAATATTAATTTATATAGTCTTAGTTAAAATGGGTGGGTACTGCAGTAAATCATCTGTGCTGACAGATATCTCCTGCTCCCTGTAGCAGCTGAATTAACAGATTCACTCATACTGTAATAGGAAGATCTACCTAAAGACAAAGCTAGGATTAGGGTGAAAAGAGAGTACAAGCTTCTGGTTTCAGTCCCAGTCATACTATTAACTGTAAAATCAAGCTGTGTTTTCATCTAGGTATTGGTCTGAGCTCCTCTCCGCTTACGTAACCAGGACCATATGAAACACAGCAGTTTCTTCATAAGAAGAAGACTGCAGAGAAGAATAATGACATTTCCAGGAAAGCAATGCCCCTCCTGTGCTGAAAGCCGCATAAGGCAAGGACCACAGTACTCACCCATGACTCCAGCAGTACAATGAATATTGACTGTGCCAATGAATATTGATCATAAAAATAGCAATCATAATATTTAGATTGTCATGATTTAGCTGCAACACAGTGAGGAAACGTGACTATCAGAAAAGACAAAGAGCTATATTACACAGATGTTACTGCTTGATAAAATAGACCTTTGTGGTGATGCGAAGATCAATACGTAGGTCTCCAAGAGTTTAATACAGAGCTGCATATTTATGCAGAACGCTAAGGGTCAACTTTGTCTAGTCCAGTATCAGGCGTTGGTTGTGTAAACGGCTATACAAAAAAAAGGTAGGAGAAGCAAAACAGAGTACCTGTCAGTCAGTCCTGCCCAACGCTAGCCATACATCGGTCACTCGTTCACCTCCTCCTAGGGCAGGAGGATGGATTGTGGAAAAGACAGCAACGATTAGGTGCAACACTGAGCCACCCAACACTGCTTAGTTTCTCTTCGCCTCTGTCGCTGGCCTTAGACATGGAGCAAAGGGGTTGTAAAAGGTGATGCTTTTGGTTTCCACAGCTCTGCCAACCACCATAATTAGGAAGATCCTTGCGAGCCCATTAGTTGTAGATGCAAGTTACCTTATGCTCTTAGAAGGAAAGAGAGCTTTGCCTTGTCCCAGTGGGGAAATATGGACAGACATTAATGGAGAGAAGTGGACCGCTAAATGGACAGCCTTTCCCAGAAGTCTTTTTTCTTCCTTCAACCAAAAGTAGCATCTTTTTTTTCTCCTCCTGCATTGCTGTGAAGCACTGAACAAATTCTATGTAGTTTGGGTCCTTGTTTAATCATTGTGCTTTTATCAAGTGAGGAGATGTTTACTTGAAAATTACGCACCAGGGGAGCAGAGTGAGAATTTTTGTGAGGGGATATATAACACATCGTATGGTTTGCGGAAGGAAAGGTGAACTATTGGAGGAGAATGTGAAAGTCCAGATGAATTGGAGTAGCTTAAATTGCGGATCAGTATTTCTTGACTTATGATCCAACAATTGTGAAGAAGGCAAAAATGCAAAATGCTTCACTCTTGCTTTAATATAATTGCTAACACACCAAAAAATAAGCAAGATATGAAAATATGTAAAATTGAAGAATATACGTAAAATAATACTTAATATATGACTGCAGAATACAGTTGACTTGTTCTTACAGCTCTGTTAAGAGATGTGGATCTAAAGAGCCTTGCAAAATGCCTTAAGTTGTCAGGGAAAGTGATCTGATTTTTTAATTATTTTTTCTTTAATGGACAAGAACAGATATTCCTGACAGATTTCTAAGATCTGTCTCTCTCTAGCTGGAACTGAAGTTTAAGCAAGCACAGATTTTATTGTTTTGTTCAGCAATGTCCTCTTTTGACTTTGAATGGTGCCAAGAAACAATAAGAAAGACAAAAGCAGGAGAATTAACCACGCTTACTGAAATCTAACACTAAAGAAAAGGACAGAAATAAAGACTGTAAAGTGAATAAAGAGTCTTATCATCTACCTCATTAATGCTGTATTTCTTCTGTGGACAAAATCAGAAATCATTTAACTAAGTTTGTTCTAAATTGAAACATAGATTCAAAATTTCTAAAAATCCAAAACCAAACAAAACCTAAAAATTGCTTTGGAAAAGTTAAATAAATTCAGGGTTTTGTTATTTTCAGGAAAAGAAACAGATGCAGGCTGCCTGATGCATGGCGGCTCTATAACTAGCTTATATAGAGGCCTCTGGAGTTAGAGACTTTCCCTGAATAATGGAAATAACCTAGAAATCAGTCAGCCCTGCATTTGAATCATTTCCTTGCATAATAGTTCAGAAACCAACGACAGCTTGAAATACTAGGATACCTGGAGTGACCTTTGAAAATTCGTTCCTTACAAGTTAAACAGATGGGTGTAGAAAACTTGCTATTTTGGAAAACATTAGTTTAAATCAATGCTTCAATAAAGCCTTGCTTTTATAGCAAATCCTCTTTTTCGAATGAATATACACAGCATAACGTTCCAGATAAGCTCTCTGGCTGTAACAGAAACTGCTCTGTTTTCTCCCATGTTTTCAAATTCCAAAATAAGATTCAGAAAAGAGAAAAACTACCTAAAGTATGATGAAAGCTATTTAATAGTTTGCTAAGAGAACAGATATCTGTATTTAGGAGAGAAGATACCAGCTGTGTTGGTTTAAAAATTAGGATGATATGCTGCTTGGCACAAGTCTCACGGTAACACATACAAAAGGTCTGCCATGAAAATGGAGTTGGCATTTCTGGGCTATTTCTGTGTTTATACAGGGTACCTACAGGCATACTCATGCATGATACTTTCTTGAGGTGAAGCCTTAGCAAATATGTCATTTACCCAGTTTAGAACTAAACATCTGTAGAAAAGCTCTGCATAGAATCGAAATTTCCAGTGTATTGCTTCAACCCCAAGACTATGCTTTGCTTCTCCCCCTTCTCAAACACCCTCTATCATCTGTTGTGCAAAAGGTGGAGGGAGGCCTTATTAATCAAGCACAAAGTACATTAAAGAAAACTGTCTAAGCACCTAAATAACTTGTTTATACAAATGACCTGCTCCACTGTAAGTGATGAGGTCAAGAGTCCCATTTGTTGTGGTGTGCCATTTTATTGATGTGGTAGGATGCATTGGCAACTGTAATTTTGTCACGGTCTGCTTTCCATTCCTCCAAAGGATAATCATTCTTGGGCTGTCAGAGGCATCGAATATCCCAGTGCATGTTGCATGTTTAATAGAGCACTACCTTGGTCATTAATCATGCATGGAGTTAAATTTCCTCTGTCAATACAGTAATTCTGCAAGGACAAGAATGTGTTATCAATTTTTATTGAAAAAATGACAACAAAAATGTGGGTCAGTGTAAGGTTGCTTTAAAGTAGTTTCTTGAAATTAAAATCATACTGACTAGATAAATTTCATAATATGACTTAACTTTAAAAGACTTTCCATATCCTGTTACATACCAAGTCTCAAGGATTGACTTTTTTTTTTTTTTTTGGAAGTGCGTCGCTTTCTCAGAGTGTAATATCACTTCAGGCAGAAAAAGGATGCTTTTAAACATTATCCCATGACAAGATCATTGGCTATGGCAATAAAAAATTTTTCCAGGGTCTTGCAGGTTTTGGAAAACATTTTACAAAAACAACTATTCTGACAAGGACACTTAGAAATCCCCCAAATTTTCAATAGTCATTCAGATTGTCAAACAGACGCAAAGACTAAAATACAGCAATATGAAATATGTCAGGCATTTCAACTTTAATTCCTGTATTCATTTGGTGTAAAAGTCAAAAAGGTTATGAAAAAACAAATCAACTTCAATAACATCAAAATTCAACTTATAGAATTACGGGTGATCAGTATTAACACAAAAAGATTTCTGAGGGAAGAGACCTCTTTGATCTAGCAGACAAAAGTATAATGAGATACTATGGCTGGAAGCTGAAAGTAGACATATTCAGAACAGAAATAAGGAAAACATTTTTAAAGATGAATGTAATTAACCACTGGAACATTATACTTAGGAGCACAGTGGATATTTCATCACCTGATGTTTTGGAATCAGTCATTTTCTAAAAGAAACACATTAGGTACACCTACAAGTTGGTGTGAGCTTGACAGAGGGATCACCCTGGTGGGGACGAAAAAAATAGGCAGATGCAGAGTATCTGTTAGAGGTCTGTTCATAGATACAGTATCCTGTTACTAATCTTTTTTTTTTTTAATTTTCCCCTTGTATATTCTGCTTATTATAGTGATGAGAGCAACTGCCCTTTTTTTTTCCCCTTACTTCCTATAATAAATAAAGCAACAGAAGAAGGGTTAATTCTACTGAAGATCAGTAGTTAAATTAAGGAGCTGTGGTAAGGGTTACAGTTATCTGTAGGAGCACTGTTCTGTGACACCAAAAATAGCAACTGACATTTAGTACTGGTGATGATGATACACAAACCTTAGAGGATATATTTTTTTGTTTCCAGGAGAGAGTAACTAGCTTGTAGGATAGGTTTGGGAGGTAGGGACGTTAGTAACTATGATAAACGCCATCTGCAGTAATTAAAATTAAGGAATGTGGATATCATTCCAGCGGACTCACTTTGAAAAATTGGATTTTTTCTCAAAGAATGGTTAACTGGTGAAATTCTGTCCCTCTAAAGACCCTCTGTTCATCTTCCTGTGGAACATTTGAATAATCTCAGCAAGCAACATTTTCATTTGCAGTCTGTGAAGTTATGCACAGAAGAAAATTCATGTGTAACAAATAAAATATTTATTTTGATGTTTATTCTTTCTTACATTCTCTCTACTTTTGTGCTGAGATACTGGCCAATGCTAAAGAAATCCCACAGTTTCCATCGAAAAAAGTACAATTTAACCCTATCTGTAGTAGATTTCCCCACGTACAAGACCATATACATTTTCATCAGGGTAAGAAAACATTAAAAATTGCTGAATTCAGCTTGAATATCACAAAAGACAAACAATACATTGTGTTTTATTTAGTTACATATCTGGTAAGAGCTTCATGTGTCACAGAAAAAAGAAGTTTTCAATATTCCCTAAACATGACAAGACAAGAAACAGATTAGGACCAAATGTGGAACTGCTTATTTTGGGAAGGATTTTTTCTTTTACTTTGTTTCTTAGTTGTCCCTGTAAACTGTTATTGAACCAGAAGAAGTACATGAGAGGGCCACAGGCTTGAACTATTTCCTCTTTACATATTTCAGTTTATGTTTCCTTGAGTGGGAAAAAAACTGAGTCTGCCGATCCCAGGGTTGAGCAGGATTAGATTGATAACACTGCTCTTTGTGCTAGCAAGTGACCTTAATTCACATATTCTATTTATTTTAATAAATTGTATTATTTACTGCACTGACTCAGTATAGTATTTTTTCAATATTTATGAAAGAAGCCTTTACATACATACCACTGATGTTTATCCTTGGAGTGCTGCCAGAGAATGAGCAGTGTATGGCTTGAACAATGAGTTTGGATTATGCAGTATTTATTGCTTTTCTATTTTATCTCTTTCATGCAATAGACAGAAGCTTTCATGTGTTATAAAGTACAATACTGTTTTCTCCACATGATAGTATTACTGCCTTACTAGATTTTTTTCCTAGGCCACCCTGTCATTTCTGGTTTTGAATCTTCCTTTGTGCATCTACACATCTTTTTTTTGTTAATAGAACACAAATATTTTACTATTTTCCTGACGTCCCATGTTCTACTAATATTTCAAGAATGTCACGCTCCATTTAAGTGTCAGGATGAAGACATCTAGTGTAATCTTTTCTTCCTGTAAGTGCTTCTGACTTCTTTTTTGTCTGTATAATTCTGTCTTGCAAGGAGCCTTTTGCAAATTAATGTTCTTAAGAACACTGTAGATGAAAACAGCTCACCTACGGCATTATAAAGAAATGAAACTGGCAGTGGGTGAATAGCTGGGGAAGCGAGCTGTTAGAAAAGAAAAAGAAGTAATCCAACTACAGTGAAGCAGTCTAAAAGCTCATAGCTGAAATGTAGGATAATGGATTAAAAAGAGCAATATGTATTTCTTCTAAAAGTGAGCTAAATTCTGGTAAGAGCTACCAGATGGACAATTCTGAAGAAGTTGTCTGTGAAAAGGGTGCTAAGACTGGAAAAGTGCAAGTTTTTCTCCATCACTGGGCGTCCGATCTGTCCTAGGAAGGTCTCAGGAAGGGCAAAGTATGCAGCTAGTTTTCTGCGTGCATTCAGTCTTTCTCTTGGGGATTTGAACCTATCAGACATTGATCGGGAATGATCAATTAATTTCATATAAAGTCACCTTCGAGTTGTAATTGGTGATGGTTATTTGCATCCTACTGCACAGGTTCATGTCTCCTCGGGAATGCTAAACCTCTGTCCAGGTACACAGAAAGAGGAACAAAGGGAATAACAACAACAATAACAACGAATGACTTTATCTAGGAGGAACATCGGGGAACAACTTCTCAGTGGGATAAAGATGTGTGGGGATTATGTTAGAAAACCACAGTTTTAACTTTACCTGTTAATTTTATTTACCAAGGTAGTGTAAAACATTTCAAAGGAATCTATCGATGATAACACCTCAAATTTTAACATTTCATATTAAAAATGTAGAAATACCTGACACAGGAAAATAAATTTCTGTCTATGATATACAGGAGCATAGCAAAGCAGTGATAATAACATCAGGGTACCTATATTTTTACAGTTTGAAACTGTGGGTAATTATTTCACTAAATTTACAAAACTGAGTATTATTATTTAACAAGGCAAAATTTGCCACTGTGAAAACTGCATGCAAAAACTATTTTACAAAATTTCCTGGAAAATAACATTCAGTCTATTGGAATGTGTTTCTATTTTCACATGACCCATCAGGATTGAAATTGATATAAATACTATTTTGGGAATAGTATTATTCATACACTTCCTTTCCAAAGAAAATGGAAGAGGAGATATTAAAGGGTTGATGATAGAAATAAGCTGAATATTTGCAGGAAGACATTGAACAAGGCATTAAAGAGTGGACTTCTTAAAAGAAATTCTGTGCAAGTTTAAAGACTGCAGACAGAAATTATCCATGAGTTCATCCCTTGATAAATAGATAAGATTTGAAACTAATGGCATAGTAGTAAAAATAATTAGATTTTCACAAGTATCTTGGGAGTGACTGTGATTTTTGGTGCCAAACTAAGATGCTCTCAGGGATGGAGAGAGACAGGTCCTTTTGTCTCTCTGGTACACTGATCTTTTTCAGTGTAATTTAAAGAATCCTAATGTTGACAATCTGAGTGTGCATATTGGAAACATTTCAATCAGCGATGGGTAGGCCAATAACTTCTTACATAAGACCTAAAGAAATACTACTTTTCTTCGACCTCCTGGACCACAGCTCTGTATAATCGACTTTTCTATTGCCAAAAGCATAAAAGAGAGAAGCTGAAGAAACATATATAAAGCTAAAATCCTGCCCCCACCTCCAGGGAACTAGACTGTCTCCAACAATATATTTGCTATTGTTTTTCCTCGAACACTGACCCTGACTGATACTGATATTCAATCTATATAGTAGATGTTATCCTATTCCTTCTATCCACAGCTTTCTGCTTTTTACCCTTCTGAGCCTGAGAGCAGGTGAACTGACATCCAGTATGAACTGAGATGAAAATATTTTTTTTCTTTAAATTTTCCCTATCTCTTCCCTCAGAAAACAAAAATGATTCTTTAGTCATTTTCCGATTATTACAAGCAGATAAGTAACAAAGTCCAGATAGCTAATGAAGTCTTTCCTACATAAAAGAAAAGTGATTCCATAAGGATGCAATATACAGATGTAATAAATTGAGCAACAAAGGACCAGAACCAAAATTCATGGCTTAGACATTAGTAGGATACTTATTTTATAAAGCTTAAAGCAAATGACTTCTTTACTTTTATTTGAATTATAAAAAGAACAATAATCTTTCAGTGAGAAATGGCATAACCCTGCGGTTTGTAAATATCCATTAATGGAATTATAAGCTATTGTTCATTTTTATTTGTTCTGTCTTACTCCTTCCTTCTGTTTTGGTAGGAAAGGAGTCAATTTAACAATGCAAATTAATTCTACATTTACATAAAATCATTCACCAACATGATTTTTAATCCTAGAATTAAATATATCTTGCAGTTAGGAATAGCAGGAAGTAGATTTCTGTGTGTAAATAGGTACTGTATAAATTATTAACTACTTTATGAGTCAAAATAATCAAAAGCAATAAATTGACACTAAAAGGTCTACAGAGGAGAAATATTTGATACCTCCTATCCTTGTATAACTTCCATCACCATGAAGTGGTTCGAGATAATTGCTCTTCATTCTACAAGTGGAATCATTTATTGAAGCTGGAAGAACAAAGACTTCTAGAAAAAAAATATAATTTCCATCATCCCAAATAAAACAAAGTCAAGGTTTCCCCTTTGGACTTACTCACTTTTTGGTTTGTTCCTAACCATTAAGTGTTTTTTGTAGCCAATAGTCCACAGACTTTATCACAGAGGCCGCTTTCTGCCTGTTAGCCGTTGGGAAGAAGAGTGGTTACCGTGCATCCCTGCATGTCATCCTGGGATGACATACTTAGCACACGGCAAGATGTGATCTGGCCAGGCAACCGGGAGCTGAGAAACACTTCTTGGTCTCCAGCGTGGATCAGCCCAATAAGAGGAGGAACTGGGAATCAAGGCGTATATTTTAAGGTTATGGGCAAATAAAGGAGAATAAGAAACTGAACAAAATATGTCTTCTCAGTGATATTTCTGAAGGGAAATAAAAAAAATCTAGTCCACTCTACAGAGAGTGTTAGGTTAGTTCAGTGTGGAAAAGAGGAGGAAGACTTTAAAAAATGTGTATAATTTATTGTTTTGGGTTAACCTCAGTAGGTAGCTAGATTGAAATTAGTCTTAGAGTTTGTGGAATTCATCATCTGAAATGTTTCTATTTAGAAACAATTCATGGTTTAGATAATCTAAAGGCAATTTAAAGGCTACAGGCATGGACTGTGCTGAATTGGACATGTTTTAGCTTGTGGCAATCCACAAATTTAATCATAAAGTTTTCTTCTGATCTGAAATCTTTGCTGCTTTGGGTTTTTTTCTTCGTGGTTTTTTTTTTGTTTGTTGTGGTTTGGTTTTTGTTTTGTTTTGTTTTGTTTCTCTAATTAAAGCAATGTAGTGGAACCATAAGCAAAAATCCATACTATTTCACATTGTATACTGCAGTCCTACATGGCTTTACTAAAATAAACACATGTGTGTAACATAAACAAGTTCAAAAGTATATTTATTCATACTCCTGTACCCACATTGGTGTAAAGGCAGAAGAGTCAGGACTACCACTTCACCTTCAGGAAGGACAGGAGGAAATGTCCTCCCGCCATCATACCTGTGCTCAATCAAAACGCGTCTCATTGAAACAAGAATGTCTAAAGCACATAGAACTTAGAGTGCCACTAACTTTGAACAGTTTGCCTAACAACTCAGAATATGTTTGCCAAAAATTATTAAGAGCGTTAAGAAGGTAAGACCTCAGCTTCTTGTACCCAAAGCCTATCCCACACATCACTATGATTTATTGACCGGAGGCATGACAGTAATAGATTTTTCAGCTCTCTGGTGGTACTATGGGCTGAATCTGAAAAAAAAAAAAAGAATATAGTCTGGGTTAATTAGAAAAGTAGGGGGACATTGGCATATGATGCTATACTTAAGGCAATATCTACTTCGGACAACTTTACTGTCAAACGTAGTGACAAGGGAGAAGAATGGCTAAAGCCTGGAAGTTGAGCTCTTTTCTCTTTTTTTTTTTTTATGGCTGATAAGAAATGCCATCAACTGTACAGGAAAGCTTACGAAGCAAGGGATTTTTAAGCAAAATTTCCATAATCGGAAATCATCATTACCTCAGCTATCGTAGTGAACAGTATTACTGCCGAAGCAGCTATGCAAAAAAACCCAAGTTGCCCTAAAGACAAGAACCAAGCCTTACAATTCCCCCGTCATATGCAGGATTATCATCTACACATAAATATCCTACAGGGAAGCACTGAGTAATCTCAGTTTGATCACGTTTTATGCATATGCACCATATGGATGAAGGGGAAATGTCTACATTGACAATAGAAACCACTGAGCAAACAAAATGTTATCTCTGGGGCCCAAAGATAGACAAATTTACATAAGAAATGAGAAATTACATAAAAGAAATTACATAAAATGCACATTTTAAGGAGAAGGTTAATTAACCATTTCAAAAGTTTATCTAAGAACATGATCAGTTCCATCAGCTAAAGTCTCCAAATCAAGATTAGAAGCCTTTTTAAGTGATATTAACAAGCTTAACCAGAAGTTTTTAGGGAATTAATATAGACATCACTGGATAAAATGTTATGAGCAGAGCATTCTGGCTTTAAAGTCTATAAATATAACAAAAAAGGCTTAGCAATAGTGGATGATTTGTCAAACGAGACTCCCAGTGGTATGGAAAATGACCCCAAAAGCTAATTGCAAGCATAAAATATTATGTAGCTCTTGCCAAATATTTGCCTAAGTGGTGTCTTTGCTTTGGAAAGAGTGCATTAACATTTCCTCACTGTGCTGTCTTTTACAATTCATAAATAAGTACTCATAAGCTATAGAAATAAGGATATATTAACCAAAAATTAATCTGAATGCATATCTGAATACACTCAGGCAGAATGAGTGGGCTGTAGCTTTTCATGTTTGCCTATCTCTAACTATGATTAACGATATAAGTGAATCTGAGGTTTGAAGGTTTACTGATGTAAGCATGCAAAATCATTTGAGCCTAGTTGAACCTATCCATAACCATCTGATCCGTAAATTGGGTTGGAAGCATGATAAACAAGCTATCCCATGAGAGCTTCAGATTTCAGCTTCCTAATATATTTTGCCATGCCCTATTTAATATCATTTTCATGCTTAATATTAAAAATATTTTTCATTTCTTTTCTTTTTGAACTTAGCACTTCTAAAGCGTATTTTTTTCTGATATATACTAACAGACTAATGTATTTGGACATGGAAACTGTATTCTTCCCCCTGGTATCATTACAGATGCATGACATAAAGCTGTATAAATGTCATCTAAGTCTCAGAGGACCATCTACTCTAGTTTCTAGGGCCTATCTTTGCTCCTGAAAGAAAGCCAAATTAAGACTGCTAGAAGTGATATGTACAAAGAAGGCAAAGAAACTGGCAGGGTCAATAGTCTTAGCCATAAGATGTGTGTGAGCATTCAGCAACATTTTCTAATACTCCTATAGCAGCATTGGGGCTTTGGGATCAAGTTCAAAGCTGCTTTTGTATTCTTAGGGATCTACGTTCGTGTTTCAGCCTGCCTCAAACCTTGGTTATGCCATCAATTTTCTCTGCGATCCACCCCAACATCTTCCATATTCTTTGCACAAGATGCCTCCTTGTTCAGACTTTCTGATTCCTTTGCTTCATAGGATCCTGGAAGAGCCTACCCAAGCTCTTTTCATAGCTTTAAAAGTGTCAAGTTATTAGATCACCCAGTCAGATTCCTATATAGCACAGACCACTTAATGTCATTGAATTATCTTTTGACTGACAGCAGTCACTTTTTATTCCATACACTTGTACAATTTGGAGGATTTCAGGAGACTGAGAAGTTATCACTGTTTTTGTAGTTTGCTGCAATTATTTTATTTTCCATGTTAAGGATTTGTGCTTTGTTTCGAATTTGTATTAATCTATTTCTAAATTCCAACCATTATACCTGATTAGAGTAAAGGTCCTTTAATACTTGGCATTTTCTTCAGTGAGAGTATTTATGCGCTCTAATGAAGTCACCTTTCAATCTCCTTGTGAAAACCCAAACATTTATCACTCTATGGCATTTCTCGAGTCTTCAAAACCCTTTATTTGTGCTTCCTGTCTGCTCATTTTTCATCTTTTTAATATTCTACAAAAATCGCCAGGCTCTCACTGAGTACACAGTATTCCAATACTGGGCTCACAGATGCCACATGAAAGCTACTGTTAACTTTCATTTTTAACGAACTAATCCCTGCTTTGTACATCAAGAATCACAGTCACATCGTTGCACAGGAAGCTTGATGTTCTTGACAGCTATAACTCTTAAATCATTATACCTCCTTATAAATTTCCAGCACACAGTCTCCCATTCTGCATGACTGGCACTCATTGTTCCATGATCTCTAATGCTTTATTGAGCTGTGCTGACACATACTTTGTTTGAGAGATCCAGAGTTACCAAGTAAAACAAACTTCTTTATGTGATTGGTGCACCCCCTTTTTATTTAATAGAACACAAATCTTTGGGTCATCTCCAAATTCTGTCAGGAGTAATTTCAGATCTGTCTCCGGATGATTGATCAACATATTCCATGTCATACAGGAGTATTTGCTGTGAACATCTCCATCTCAGTGTTTCCTTTCATCTCAATCTTTTTGACTGTGAATTTAACCTAGAAGACCTTCAGGAGTTGCTTTTTACTCTGACAGGAGAAAAGCACAAGGGATTAAACATTTGTTGAGCTCTGTAGATAACACCACAATGACTGATAACTTCACATTTGCATTTTTATAAAGACTAAGAAGAATTTGGTCCTTTCCACATGGCACTCATCTCGCAAACCGAAACAATCAAGAGCCCTCCTGGATGAATAAAGCTGGAAGTTATGCGTGAGATCAATAAATACACATAAGCACATTTTCTTCACAATTGCAGCCTTTGGGGAGAGAAAACTGCATTATCAGCAGCTGACAACAGGTGGAATCATGACACAAGTCTGCTCCTTCTGAATTAAATTTAGTCGCATTAAAAGTTGATCTAATGATGTATCATTGCAGTCACGAGGCAAATTTCAGGCCTGATATAGATTTTTTTGTTTGTTCCATAATTTTATCGCTTACACCTCAGCCATCAGAATGCACAAATAACCTACAAATATGCAAGTCACAGAGAGCATCTGGCAGCTTTGTGCTCAACCACCCTTCACAGCATGCATCATTCGCAAAATAATATAGGCCTACCTTAGGGCACTGCTGTTCGCACCAGCAGCTGCATCAATGTTTCTATAAGGAATACAGATTTTCATGGATTTTAGTTGGCTATAAAATTTGCTGACTGACTGTCATGAAGGGGTTTTTAAACTTATTTTAAAAAGAAAATAAAATTGAGGGATTTTAAAGAGCAAGAGCACCAGCTGTACGTAAGTATTGATATCAGACAAGTTCTTAAAGGCAGCACACAGGACAAAGCCTGAGTTACAGGGCATTTTATTGGTTTGTTTTCAAGATACGGTGATATATACATGTTTGGTTATCAGCTGTTCTACAATCACGGAGCAATTCTAATTTGCTACAGCGGAGTGATTCTCTTGACTGCCATGGCACTGCTATGTCCAGGGTCCAACACTCAGATTAGAACACCTGAATCTACCTCTCTGTATGCAGGTAATTACAATACTGATTAGATCTGCCCTGGCTGTGAACTTAACAGAGCCTTAAGAGCTGTTAGGTGAAGGTTTCTACTGAACAGCTCTTTATCTGAGCCCCGTTGGCTACCATGGTTGCGTAGGGCTCAGTTCATTTTCCGAAAGCATCTCGTGTCATTTGAAACACTGTGGGACATCCTACCTGGCCTGCAACCGCCAGGCCAGAGGACGCGTGGTTTTCACTCGTCCTGTGTCACACCTTGCAAACTTGTGGAGATGCCGCAGATCTACTACTGTGTCTGAAATGGCTCCAGATGGCTGATTTTCAGCAACGGACTCAAGACTGTCACACATAGGCATCTACATTTAGATATATCAGAATCTGCAAGCTGACTCCCACACCAAATTTTCATGTTTCTCCTAAACCAGGAGAAGTACTAAACCATACAAAGATAAAAATAACAGGAACTTTTGGCCTAATTCTGGTTGCAGCCTGATTTTGAAGTCAGGAAATGTTTTAGTGTTCACTTTTCCCCACTGAATATTTTGAACGGGGGATATTCTAAATACAGACTGCTATTCATTGCTTAATCTTAATTAAGACGCTCCACTTCACAGTGGCTGTGTGTCTGTACATTTCGTTCTGGTTGAAGTAACTAAAAAAATAGTCACCAGTAGATAGAAAACACAATATATGTGGTTTCCTTAGATGAACCATCTTCCGGGAACATTTCTGAATAATCAAGTAGTCACAGCCTGTTATTGTGACTAGTAAGAAAGCTGAAGAGAACTTTCATTTAAAAACACCAGAGCTGTGATTAGCAGTTTTATGCATGAGCCTTTTTTCTGGATGGCTGCATGGCTAGGATCTTCCCCAGAAATTCTTGATACAAATGACCTGCAAGTCTACATGTGAACAGATGAAAGACAAGGTTATTTTGGAGAGTTGAAAGTAGTGTGTTGCTCTTCCCTATATAAAATCACAGTTCAGCAAATCAGGTTATTGGGGTCTGCAAGAAAAGTCTTTCTTTCCTTTCTCCATATTCTCTTCTCGCTTGCCTTTCTATAAAAATCCTCCAAAACTTCACTAAAGTTAATGAAATGTCACCAAAGTAAAAGGAATCAATTTCAGGCCATTTATGTTGTCTCACATTTGATCTTCTTGATGTTTTACTTGTCTTTGTCTTCCTTTCTTATTTCCCAAGAGAACAAAATAAGCAGGATCAGAGCCCAGTTCATCGCTGGATTTTTACACCAGTATAAAGCCATTTATTTCAGTGCTTTATGCAGGTATGAAATTTGATTTACAATGTTTGGATGTGCATATCCACAGAGTGATAAGTTACAAAGGAAGCATGTTAGAGAAAAGTTAATGAACTGAGATTCATGATGTTATTTTTCAACTTTAAGTTTGTTAAGGATTTGGGTTTTATTAAATGTCTGAGAGGTAAAGTATCAAATTTAAGATTCAGAATTGAAATATGGAAAGATCTTTAACTGTCAAGACAAGAGCAGATAAAGTATCAATAGTTTCTGTTCTGAATACAATCTGAAATTGAATTTCTTTCATTCCATGGCAAAGTTGATAACAAAGCAAAATGAAACATTCCAATAATGTACATTCCATATTTCTGAGAATAAATATTATTTCTTTGATGAGCAACCTGGAAATTGGCACATTTCATGTACAGAGACATTAAAGTACCGAAGTAAACAATGATTTGCAATCAGAGAAGACTAGAACTTCACATTAAAATTACAATATTAATACAGTCCATTGCCTCTGCCTGTTCCCTATGTTATTATTACCTACAAAGTTCCATTTTATTTTGGTTTTGTATATGCAGTTTTTGTTCATGTTTAGGTAATTTAAAATATAAGTTCAGCAATGTATTCCAGACACAACTTAGGTTTGATATTCCTCAGATGCAAAACTCCTCTGAAATATTTTTTAATAATCTGTCTTCCTAAAGTATGTACAAACAACGTCGCATCTGCTGATGGTGGCTGTGCCCGTAGTTACACTCAGCATTACTAGAATTGTATTCAGAATAAAGTCATATTTAACCTAAGAAGGACAGCAAAATTTATCTACAGCCATAACACATAGCTCTGATTAACTTATGGAAACAAAACTGTCAGTTCTGGTTAATATTTTATTAAAAACGTTTCAAAGAAAAACACAAGGCTCTGGGGGGAAAAAAAGTTTAGAGGATGTATTCTGAATAGGTTTTCCCTTCAAAATCCAGCATGGAGCACGGAGTTATGCAATATGAATCTTTTAAGTATATTTGTTTGGGTAGACTTCTCGTGAAGTGCTTTACTCTGTATTTCTAAGGGAAAAGAGGAAAAGCAAGGTTTATAATTCTCATCTTTTCACAAAAGCATGCTTGATTAATAGAGAACAATCATTTGCAAAAAACCCAAAGGATTTGGAGAAATTATCTGGTGGCATTGAGTATTCTGCCACTTCAGAAAGGTGAATCATTTAACATTCCACCAATGAAAACTGTAGAAACCTTTCTTTGAATATCTCTATTAACCTGGAGGATATGTTTTGTTAAACATTTAAAATGTATCAAGAAAATTTTGCCTTTTTCTTTTTTTTTCCCTAGAGGGCAAGTTACAGTTTCCTTAATTTAATTTATTCTGGCCCCAAAGCAACTTGGCATTTAAACATGTGCATAACTTTAAATACATGCTTAGTCTCCTTAAAGACAATAAGACTTCTCAAATGCTTGAGTACCTTACTAGACTGGGACCTATAGGCCTAGTCCAATTTCAAACTGTCTTTTCATTTATTTTAATGAGTATTAGATTGGATGCTGTATGAATTTATTTCACCATTGTCATCTTCCAGTATTTTACCCTGGGGATTGAGTGCAAATACTTGAGATTCAGCATGTGGTGCTCATCACTTTCAATTAGAAAATATGCCATGTTTCCTATCTTCCTGTTCCTTGGATGTGAACTTCCCACAGGACGCCTTCCTGGGCAGATTTAAATCTCACCTTCTGCAGATGCTCATAGGAGGCTTGGAGCTTCATTTGCTGTGAACGTTTGTGCCAGTAAAACTTTATTGTCTGGATGTGTGCAGAAAGTGAGTACAAAAGACATGTGAGCATTTGAGACCCCTTACTGCTAAATGTTTTTTACATCTTTCACTGTAGCTGATGAACAGACGAGAGTTGGCTACAGGAACCAGCCAGAGGATTTAATTTTGTCAGTCACATTTTTCAATGGATTATTTGAAATTTCTCTAAACACTAGAGTGCTGAGAACTGTATGAAGGCCAATATAGAATAAAATCTTTCCAGAAGATACCAGGGTTCAGTTCAGAGTGACAACAGAGATAGCAATCGGTGCCTCACACAAAGGAATTTATGAAACTAAATGACAGCTGATGAAAAACGTTTGAATATGCATTAAAGTTGGGAAAGTAGTAAGGCCATTTTCTGTTTAAACTCTCACATTGCAGAGATGAGAATTGTTAAATAGCTGCCACATCCAACTTCAGTGGTTCAATTTCAGTGTTGAGAAAAGTGTTTGTGAAGTGTTATAAGCATGCACGAGTTGTATGCTGAATGATTATATTTGATGATAAAACTTGTGAATAAATACATTAATGTTTTCAGGGGAAAAATCTCTCTCCAAGACAGGATTATATCAGATAGAGTTTATATTTATCCCTACATGCAACCTTAATATATTACAAAATTCTATAGAAACACTTACAAGCCAAAATAATAAGTTCGCTTTACAGACGACCTCATAAATCGTGTGGTGAAGATGTTTGTGTCTACAAACAAAGGAAATTTCCTTCACACTTGAATAATTAGAAGCTGGAGAGCAAGGGCATAGATGAGGAGAAAAGATGAAGATCTGTTTCTTGTGGAAAAAATATCCTAAAACCTGGGTTATCAATCCAACAGGACAGATTCCCTAATACAATCACTACCCTTTAAATTAGCTCCTGTAAATTAACCAGCTCGACTAAACAGTGGCAGGATCTTATCACCATAATGCACAATAAAGTCTACATTATTAAAATTCCGCTAAGGAAAACTTAGTGTGAGATAAGGCAGACCTGAATGATCATTTAACATTAATCCTGATGACAACCATTTCCACTTTGCTATTGAAATTCCCTCCTTCCTACAATTTCATTTCCAAATACAATACAAACAACATGCTCTAATCAATCACATATACATCCACCATAATTTTTATACAGAGGCCCCGTATCTTAGATATATAAGCCACTGAAGATAATTTATCTTCCCTCTTGCTTTGCTGTCTCACTAAATGAGAGGAAAGGTAGAGAGAGGTAAGGTGGTACAGAGAAGTAGAAGGTAAGATATAGAGTTTTAGAGACCATAGGTAGTTTCAACACTGACTTTTGCAGTCAGAATTCATTTAATGATGAATCACAAATGTTGATAACAGTTAAACAGTCCAGTCCAAACGAGAGCTATGTTTGTCTGGCACAGCATCACCTGAATGTGATTATATTGCTTCCAGACTAGGTCTAAATCAGAATGAGCCATCTTGATCACTTCTGCAAAGTGATTCCAAGTCTGGTTTATAGGTGTCAGCATCCTGCTCATGGTCCTGAATACCCCTCCAGCCCTAAGTGTAAGGAATAAGTTAGGATCTTAGCCATCGCAGGCTTACTGTAGATGGTGGATGTTGAAGAAGTGGTGCCTGCATGGCGCAATTCAGATGACTTATGATGTGACTGGTCTGCTGACTGGTTTTGAGTTTGGTCTTCTTTGTAGAGACAGATTAGGATAGCGATGCTCCTGGTTTATAACATGTTCAGGTGGGGTAGATCATGTAAAGACCTGTACATAAATCCCCAGTGTTTACTCTGAATGGGCATAAAAATCTGCAATTATATTTGCGTTAAGCACTTGCACACCTGGCCTACTTTTCAGAGGGGAATGATCAGTAAAAGTAGTTGGCACTCAAGATCTCCAAGAGTAAAAATACATCATATCACATTGGCAAGTTGCCAAGAGATGTTCTAGTTTAGTTATCTGAGCTTGGAATGGTGATTTTACTACCCACCAAAAAAAAAAAAAAAAAAAAGGCTTAATTTTTCTGCCATAAAACATGCATATGTATGCATATGGGTGAAAGCACCTAAGTGTCTTCTCCCACTTTACTCTCAAGCCTTCTAGTCACTCTTATTTCAACAAATCAGCACAGTAAAATCTCTAATTTAGAAAGAAAAACATAGATGAGAAGTACTTTATCAAAATATGAATTATGTCTAAAATGTATCTATTTAAATAATTTCACTGATCTCTAAGGAGGTTGGGATAGTGGAGAACAGAAAATGGCTCTTTTGCTAAAAATAAGGACCCTTTATTCTGAAATCTCCCGCACAGATCAATATAATGATACTATTGAAAATTTTGCTTAGAATATGATTTGATAAAAATACGAGTTTCTTTGATTTTTTTTTTCTTTTTTTCCTGGAAAAAACAATTTGACATAGCTACCGCATGGAATAATTTTCTGAATGAAGACAGCATTTCATTCAGTATCCAACAGAAAATGCAACTGGAGATTTCAAAAGGTGAGCAGAGTATTAAATGAGAAGGAAAGAAAATAGAGCCAACAGTTTTATCACAATTCATAGTGACAATAGAAAAAGAGGTTATGGAAAATATATGTAAAATGATTTGAAAATGAAGCACATATAACAATGGCTCTGAAAGAAACATGAACTAAGACCTATGAGGAAAAAAAAGGAGGGTAAAATGCAACCGTTCTGCATGCAAACAAGAACAAGGGTTCAATCAACTCATGCAAATGTAAATCAAGACATTTAACATTTTGAAGAAGAGCAATACAATGCAGCAGGAAGAATTTGCAGACAAGACACGTTTGAGGACCTGATGAATTCCACCTGAAAAGCAATTCACTTAGGTTAACCTCAAAAGAAATATTTAGAATGAGTCATGGCTCCATCTGACTTCTCTGCATATAGTGCAGGTATTGGCAACCATGAACTTTTAAACTTAAAGTATCAAGAGAAAAAATCCCTGTCGAAGGTATTCTGAGTATACCTACAAGAAGAAAACTGTGTTGCTACCAAAGCACGTGCTTTTACTAGTTGCAAGCATGCTCCACGAGTTTAGGTTCCAGGAGTTGAAGTCTTACAGTCTAAGTTCTGTGGTGCCAGAATAAAACTAAAATCAAAAGTTTCTTACAGCTAAGAAGAAATTCAATAGGGCTGTTATACCTATATTGTAGCCAAACATTAAGAATAAGACTAGGGAACAGACTGGCTGATTAAACCAAACCCCCAGGACCTTTCAAATACTTACCTTTCATTAATATGTTAGTTATTGATAAACAAACACACAGCTAGGAAAGTTTCACATGTCAGAGTTCATACTGAGTTGCTTTGTGACAAAAGATGAGATGATCACCTCTTGTATTAGAAAAAATGCCTTTAATACCAAAACAGAATTTGATGCATTTTATATATTTGAATAAACAACTGTTGTTATCTTCCCATACCCTCCAAAATGAACAATGCTGTAAATCTTTTATGTGCTTCTGGGCTGACCAAGGCACGTGCAGAAGGCGGACTGAATGTGAGACTTGGGACAAGAAAATATTTTCAGGATTAAGAGAGGTAGTTTCCAACAGCACGTAGGATGGCCAAAAAAACCCACCAGCCCAGACCAGAAGTATCCAAATCTTCTTCTGTGAACGGGTAAGATCTTATGTGAACATTGACAGTCTTTGAGCTATTCAAACGTTGGGTCATCACGGACTGTATATATGCCTTAAATGACAAAAATCTGAATACTGTGCTTGAATACATCCCTGTCTGCCAACTGGCTCTATGATAAATGCTGTCAGTGACAGATACGTCAGACCACTGGCGTTTTGTTCCTGATTAGTCTCTCACTAAGCTGCCTTCTTCTGTAACACCACGAGGCACCCAGTCAGTGAGTTATAAATATTACAAGGCTTTTAGTATAAAAATTATAATGCTTTTCTTAGAGGAAAAGCATGTGCTTTTCAATTCCACATCATTAGGTCCTTGCAAATACAAGCTTCTTGGTACTGAGTATTCTTCACATTCTGTTTGGTTTTAAGATGTCACATATTGAGGCCTCTTTCATTATGGCATGTCCTCACTCAGCAGATGATGTCTCACTAAATTATTTGTGTAAGAACAGATTACAATTGCAGTGGGAAACCCTTGTAAGACATCTGGTTTCCAGCCAGATTTTTTTTTTCTTCCTAATTTCTATTGCTCATTAACAGGTCTATGTAGACAAGGTAAATTTCTGCCTTATTTCTTGTGTACTTATGCCTCCTGTCTTCTCATTTTTATGAATTTAGGTCATGCCTTTCAGATAAATTTGATAAAAAAAACCCTCATTTACAATTCTTTGCAATTCTTTTAAGAAGAAGAAAATTTTTCACAAAAAAATAGCAGTTTCTATGGAACTTTATTTAAGAAAAGCGTTTCAGGCTGAGATAAATTTTGGTTTTTGTCAAAATGTTCACTGCTCATATACATGTATTCATGCATAGAAATATATATTATATACATGCCAATACATTTATTTCTTATCTATATACATAGATATAAATGTGTCAACATGTATTCACACAAATATATATAGAGAAAAAGAAACAAAGAAACCCAACTGATCAGTAACTTGGTGTTTTGCTATGAAAACTGCATTTCAAAACTTCTTCTAAATCAGATCTATTTATTCCAGGATAGAGATAAGTTCATCTTGGATGGTACATGTTTTTTCTTATTTCTTCATGTTAAACCATTAAAGTTCTTGTTTTCATCTCAGTGCAGGAAGGATTTTTGGTTTTAAGATATCACTAATTTTCATGGAGAAGAAAATTTTTTTCTTTCTCTTCTATTGAGTAACATGCCTACATGCAGTACTATGTTAATAGACAGCATGGCAAACTTTGACCTCTTCCTCTCACATTCATACCTTTATTCTCACCTTGCTCTTTTGCATTATTATTTTCCAGTTTCAGTCAACAGTGAAGAGTGTTATTTAAGGTTCATACTATTTTGACAGTAAATTTACTTCAGTGTGTGACTCTGTGAAATAAAAAGGGAATAGGTCATGAAAAACAAACCAAGGAAAATGAGGATCATTTAAATAGGAACAAAACTAATAACTTTCTAAATGGAAAAAAAAAAACCACTATAAACCTGAGTTAATCTAAAATTTGGCAAAACAGAGTTGCAAATATAACTGGAAACTATGCGAAAACACCACAGGATTTTTTGTGTGTGAGAAACTCCTGCACTGTCAGAGAGTGGACCTATCTTGTTCCTACCAATGTGAATGTTCCATCTTACAGTATGCACAGAAGTGTACAAAAATGTCAAGGTACTTCAGTGGGACTAAACTAATCACTGCAAGCTAAATATTCCTGTGCTTTGATTTTTTATTAGGATCCATTAAACATCGGTTAAGCTACATACTCAAAGAGGTCTCCAAGTGAGCGAACCTAACACCTTGTCATAGGAACACAGCAGAGCAGGAATGTGGCATACAAATCCGACTCGGGGGGACCTTACCCCAGCCGGCCTCCTCAATAGCATCATAATACATTATAAATATTTAAAACTAATCCATCATCTGAGGTAATGCAAACTGAACCAGGAGAAGACATGAAGAAAGTCAAAACTGCACACACACTATAGAATTATTTGATCAGCTTCTAAATTAACGCACATGACTTGAGGAAGAGTTAGAGGTCCAGAGGTATTTGCTTTACCTGCTCCATAATCCTGGAGAATAGTGAGGCTTAAAGTAAAGACAGTCTGAAATCTTCATTTAAACAGCAATAAATACATGCAACTAAGTGCTATATTTAAGTATTATAGAAATAATTTTAGCTTCCAGCGTCTCTTAGGGCTAGTAAAATTCATATCTGCAAAACCACTAAGAACATTCAATCAATTAAAGACAGAAATGCAATCTCCAGCAGTAACAGTTTCCTCTCCTTATTTTTCAATTTTAGAAATTAAGGATTACCCAACGGGAAAAAAAAATCTTATTATCAACCTCTTGATGAATCGGTATCTTCTCCATCCATTTTATGCTACTCATTTCTCCCATCAAACAGATTTTGTTGAAACATGTTTTCACATTATTTTGAAATCAGCATGCAGATGTGAAATTACAAGAAAAAAAACCAAACCAAAACAAAACCCCATGCTGTTATTCTCACTGTTCTTCGATCACCTCTCCATGGGTATTTTTCTAGGGCCATGCAAAAGGCCAGACTGGTGAGGAAAAAAAAAGAAAACATAAAAAGGATGCTATTGTGGCTAAGAGGATAGGAAGCAACTGAGAAATCCAGCTTCAGTTTCCCTATTATTAAAAGCTGGCCACATTCCTGTAGGCAAGTCCTTTAAATGAGACATTCTAAAAGTGTTCTATTACTAACAACTGGGGACAGACGCTCAAAAGTGCTCCATAAATGGAAGGCTACAAACACTTGAAAAAAATCCAGCCTAGAGGTCTTTTGGAACTTTGATTCTTCAAGCTCAATTCTGCATTCCCCCTTGAAATCAGTGGGAGCTGAGGATACTTGGCTTATTGCAAAACCACATTCAGTCCCTTTGTTTTCCCTGTTTGTAAAATAAAGATAAGAAAATACACACCCTTCAGCACTGTGCAAGGATGATATCATTAATGCTAGGAAAGCTTTTTAAGATTTGTAGACTGAAAGTGCCTATAACTACTCTTAATTCAGGTACATATCCAAAACCAGCTGAATTCTCTAAGCCTTCCAGCTCTCTAAATGTCTCAGGGTGTTTATTTGAAATCTCTCTGAGTCTCTTTCAAGGCCTTTGACGTGTTCCCACAAAACATCCTTGTTGCTAAATTGGAGGGATAGGGGTTTGATGGATGAACTATTCAATGGATAAGGAATTGGCTGAATGGCCACATCCAAAGAGTCGCAGTCAACAGCTGCAACAGATCAGTAACAAGTGGTGTCCCTCAGGGGTCTCTACTGGGACCAGTACCGTTCCGTAGCTTTATTAATGACATAGACAGTGGGATTTTGCAGATGTCACCAAGCTGTGTGGTGCGGTTGATACTCTAGAGGGAAGGGATGCCATCCTGAGGGACCTGGACAGGCCAGAGAAGAGGGCCCATGTGAACCTGCTGAAGTTCAACAAGGCCAAGTGCAAGGTCCTGCACCTGGGTTGGGGCAATCCCCAGTATCGGTACAGACTGGGGGATGAATGGGTTGAGAGCAGCCCTGCCGAGAAGGACTTGGGGATATTGGTAGATGAAATGTTGGACATGAGCCGGCAATGTGAGCTTGCAGCCCAGAAAGCCAACTGCATTCTGGGCTGTATCAAAAGAAACGTGGCCAGCAGGTTGAGGGAGGTGTTTTCTTGAAGAAAGTCTTGCCTCTTCATCTAGAAAGTTAATTTTAGATGGTATGGTTTTGAAAGTTTATTTATATTAAATTCTTAAAGGAAGGAGGGGTTTTCAAGATAGAGGAGATTCTGCTTGTTTCAAATGTCAACTGTCTTATATGTAGGGAATGTAAACAGTGTCAGAAAAAATAATATTAGGGCTCTGTTCTATAGTCATATTATTTTCATTGTTGCTTAAATACCATAATTATAAGAAAAGAAAAAACTGCCCTATAAAAAATTAATCCCGATATCTCGGTTCTTGGACCTGCTGAAATTTTGTGGTACAATGGTCTAAAGCAGGGAGTTCCGTAACTTATTTGTTACCCTTCTTTGTGCTTTTATGCCCTCATTTCTTGCACTATGAACGAAGTATGAACAAAACCACAGCAAATTAATGATTATGAAAGCTTTTAGTTCTGTCATTCCGCTTCACATTACAGCTCTTTGATATATCAAGGATAGGACCCCAAGTGAGTCCATGGCAAATAACAGCTACTGGAGGTATGAAACGAGTGTTTTACAGCACAAAGGGCTATTATGCATTTTTCATCCATAAGAGATCATAGGTGATATGTGAAACGACTTTAAAAACTAACATGAACAGATTCAACTAACATGAACAGATGTTGATACAGGATCAGATGCATTTGGCTTTTCATGGTTCTAGGCATATTTGAGATCCTCTAAAATTTTCCTTGTTATCTTAAAACCCCTATGTATAGTCCAGCTGAGATTTGATGTGGTTCACTAGGCCTTTCCTAAGCGCCAAGTAATTCTTTGATTAAAGAGAGATTAAAAAATGTCAGCATTACATCTGCACTGTACAATCAGATGTTTCTGATGCTCTCTATTACAAAAAACCAAAATAATTCAGAAGCAAACCACCCTGCATGTTGCAATACTTTTCTGCAAATCCTATAGGTCATTTTAGGTCATTGAACATATGTAACATTTCTTATGAGAAAACTGTGAGTTTATATATCCAACAGACTGCTGGGTAAAGTTTAGAAGTTTCAATGTCTGTCCAACTATGCTACACCAGTCATGTTTAAAAAAAAAAATTTAGTGGTTGGACATTTGTTTCCTTGTTGTGAAAAAGGCTCTTAAAGTAATCTTTTGTGGTAGAATTGAATTCCTCCAAATCAGCAATTCAAATGGAAATATTCTGTTATTCACTGAACCCAAACATAATGCAAGGAAGGGAAAACATTCTGTTAAGCAAACTTTCTGATGTATACTTGAATGGGAAATTTCTCCTTCTTTGTGCTTGCTGATCTATAAACATAAGGCATTAGGGCTTCTGTGTTGTCTTATGCTGGGTCTGACACCCAGAAAAAGTGGATTTTTTTATTCTCAGGTCTGCACTACATCAGTTAAATGATTAAAAAAACCCATTATATTCTCCAAACCAGCACAGCACAGTAATACTAAACTTAAAATTTGGAAAATTATTCTAATTAAATTCATCCATACTTTCACCCTTTGAACCCAAACTGGGCAAATTGCGTGCCTTGACATAACTGAATTTGTCTTTTTGTTTGTTGTATTGCAAGGCACATACCGACTTCAGTGCATGGGACGAAAGAGAGATCTGGGCTGTTTCCTCTTTCACAGCTTCACCCAGCAATTCCAAGGGATGCAGATGAACTTTAGTGATAGAGACATCTTTTGCCAGACTTCTGTGGGCTATTACTCTGTCTACCTGAATTATCTGACATAATTTCCCTTCTCCTTTTTATATGTAATGATCTGTAAAATAAGGGTAAACCCCTAATATTTCGCAAGCTGCTTATAAACAGCATGTAGTTAACATATATGTTTACTGTACTTAAGGCACAATAGGCTTTTGTGATCACGTTATTTTCTTCCTTTAATAACTGACCAAATTTGTCTATGCTTATGAAATAACACTGTCTATAATACACTCCCTTCCTGGTTAATATTTTTAAAGGAAGAAAACATAGTTCAGCTGCAGGCCAGGAGGAGGCATTTACTTTACCTGCAATAATTGAAAAAGAATCCAACAAACAAAACCCAAACAAAACCAGAGCTTTAGTAAGCTCAATAGGTTTATGCTATGAAAGTTCAAAATCAACAAGTAATATAAGATTGTACTAGCCATTATTAATATATCTATAATTAATCCATTCAACCAGCGTTAAACAATGACAGAACTTCTTCTGCCACCATCCCTACGTACCACGAAGGTAAGTTTGTTAATTAAAAGCACCAAAGGGCTTTTTATAACTTTCTTTCTTTTTTTTTTTTTTTTTTTAATACTTGATTTGGGAAGTTTGCAACTCTGCCCTGATCACGAAACATTTTGCATTCTGTAGCAGTGTAAGTCTCAGCATGCTATTTACTTTCTTCAGAGAGAATGTATTAAGATGCAGTGTATTTTCGTTTGCTGGACATTGTTTCATAGAAACACAGCAAGCAGCAATAAACTGCATACTGTAAACCTCTGAGCGGATTACAATGCACCAAACTATGGCCATTCAATCAAATTCTAACAAGATTTGTATGGTCCTTAAGAGAGTTATAGAAAGAGCAATTTCGATATGAAAAGACTTTAGTTTGTTTGTTTCTCTGATTTTTAAAAGAAATTGTGGAAGTCTAGATGTGTTGCAGTGATAAAACAAAAATATCAGCATTGTTTCAGGTGCTTTCTGATATTCCCTCTCCATTTTCCTATTCTGGACCAATTTTGTTGATAAAAATGAATGTCACTCTTTTTCAACAATTGAATCTCTTTCAACGTATTTTGCTCTGCCCTAGGGAAGACACAGCTCCATATACCATTCATGTAGAAGTGAAACTGGTTGGCCTTATACAGCATTGTACGTGCAATTTTCAGGTCCTTTCATCCAGCTGCAAAGAATTATCCACTAAGACCCGTGAAATTAAAGGGAAATGCACCTGTAACAAAATATTGATGGAGCGAGGCCACAAAAACCTAGACTTGGGGAATGATTTATAGAACTAGTTTTAAAGTAAGTGTCCTCCATTTAGAACTAGATACTAATCTGTCTGTCAAGGTGGGATACAACCTTCTCTGTGCTGCCACAGTTTAGTAACCACTAGGATGATAATTAAAACAGACTGAAACAGTAACCTTTATAAATAAAAGCAAACCAGCGTCTAAGGTGATTATATGTCCTTATTTTATTGTGATTTTGACACAAATGAAGCCAAGATATATTTTATTCATTTTGTATTTTCTGTTCATGTTTTGCTTTATGGCCCTTAGGGATACAGGAGTATGGATGTAAAGAAGTCTATAAATTAAAGCAAAACCATGTTTTATGGTAAATACTACCACATCTTTATAATGCATTAGCTTAATATGAGCAAACAACCGTTTTCGTGGTAGTTCATTTGCATTTCCTTCCCTGCAGGTTCCCAGATATTTTGAGGAATCAACACTTAGCTCATGGAAACTATTACAGTGAGGAGAAAATGAAAAAAAGGCACAACAACATCCTCTAAGTTTTCTCATCTCAACCATTTCTCTTCAAGTCATTTTATACCATTCAGATATAGTTTTTCCCTGCCAACAGGTGGAGATGGAGTGTCTGAACCTATCTGAAACCTGCTGCTCATTTATTATCAAGACAGTTGGAACACGAAGAATATGTTGGAAAAAGAGTCCTGGGTTTGGGTGCTTATTCATAAAGTTATAATGTTTTGAACTTCAGATGTTAAAAGTTATAATTTCACATCCTTAACAACCATGTAGTGTTCTCAGTGGATTATTAGAGACAGTCTTCAAAGAGTGAAATCATCTGATAAGGAAAATTAAACTTTTTTCCCTTCTTTAGAACCATTCTTAAATTCTCTGCATCAAGGATGAAGACAGAAAGCTTTTCTTTTGAGGCTTTTTTTGTTTGTTTGTTCATTTTAATGAGTGACTAGGACTAGCATTTCACACTTCAGTAGATACCAATCTATCCATCTAGGACTTTATTCTGCACCGTTCTTTGCTCTCCTTAGCGTCTTAGCACTTCTTTGCCAAAATAGATACCTGCAGATGACAAAAAGTCTCACCAGAACTTGTTCAATAAAAGATGCCAGAGGGAGCTCTGCACCCTCAAAAATGTGTAATGACATCCAAATGTCTATGAGTGATGCTCTAAACATAATGAAATTAATGGTTAAACTAAGAATGATGTCAAAGGGAGAAGGATATCATCCTGTACCTTTTACTGCTAAAAGTCATGATCACCTACCTAGTGCACTATCCGAAAATGTAATATATACTGTCAAAAAGAGCTTCTATTGGACAGCCAAATCTGCGCTTTGTAAGGCAGATTTCATTTCACCCAAGGTGAATGCGCACATCATAGACAGTATGTATGACGCGATTATTTAATGTATATACTTAGACATCATTGTATAATTTCTCATAACACTGCTTAAGATTTAAATGGTAAATGCGGTATTATTTTCATTGTTGGACGGAAGACCAAAATACAGCACAACACCGACTGTTTTAGCGGTTTTCCATTATTCTTTCTCATATGTTTTCCTTCTCCTTTTCCTGAAAAGGACCACAAGCGTGTCTGTCTGTACATACACACACATGTACACTGTTCACACACATACATGCAAAGATGGATATATATGCATATGTAGTATGTCCTACACAAGAAAAACTGGAAAGAAAATGAAAAAAAAATTACTAACACTTTACTACATCTTTCATAGGTGCATTTCTCTTTCCTGAAATACTCTCAAATTTTCATAAACATATTTTTGTGCCAAAAATGTTGTTACTATGCCTCATTCCTCCTATAGAAATGATGGGAAGAAAAGTAAATGTTTCATCTCTATATTATGCAGAAATTAATTGAGTGGAAGGAAGTTCTATTGATTCTAGCTAAAAATACTGTGCTTTCTGTTGTCATCCTCAAGTCATATGCTTTTTAGGTTCTCATGCAAGTGCATGAGATTAGTATACACCCCATTTAATCTGATCATGATTGCCTGCTATTTTAATTAACCTTTATTGGCATACCTATATTGCCAAGAAACTATACTTTGAGAAGCCCCATTAATGACACTATTATTTGTTAGGGTTTTTTTTCAGTTTCACCCATCAAATTCTTTAGACAGACAATAAATCTGTGCAGCCTAGGGTTATTGGTAGGCTATTTGTTTAGTTATGTTTTTTAACAACACATTTAAAAGTTAATTTTAATCCTGAGGAAAGGATACTTTAGAAAATAATTTCGTCCCTACCTTACAGAGAGGAAAACTGAGGCAGAGATTATATGGCTGGCCCCTCCCTGCCCAGCAGGTCTAGCCAATACTGGGTTCAGTCTGTGTTATACGACAGATAACCCAGATAATTCAAAGGTTTAATCCCAATATTTTAACGATCACACCCTTCCCACTTTACATCCTTCCTTGCCTCCTACTGGTACATCCCTACCTTATTACGGGTCATCCTGGCTGGGGGCAAGGAGATGGTCCAGATCATTGTTCCAGTTTCAACTCAATCCTTTTTTCTGACTATGAGGTCTGTCTCCCAATAGCCCTTATTAGTCAAATCTTTGAAACTTTCTGCTAAAGCCAGAGGCCATCTGTCCACAAAAGCAGCTTTTGAAGCTTCCGAGTCACTGGTCCCCTCACCATAATGGAGTAAACCAAAGCGTGTCCTTTTACGCTCACCCAGAAGCATGATACAATTTGGTGCAGCCATTGAAGAATCACGGCGGCAATGGAGCATTGATTTCTATGAATGGCATCCCTACAGCTAATCACCGCTGACCTGAAGACTTATCATGAGGAAAAAGATAAAGTTGAACTGAACCTCGGGTGATCAGTTAATCCTTCTTTCTGTCCTAAGGCAGGATCCTGTGTCTGCCCGTGTTTTCTACCCCACAAAATGACTTCCTGAAGGCTGTATTTTAGTATATTTTCCAAGATCTTCAACACATCAGAATTTTTCTTCTTTTCTGCTATTTTTCTTCTTTGGCAATAGACTTGAACTCCATATGTTGCTTCCTTCTACTATAAAGTTAATAAAGAAATCTATGCAGAGCCTCCCCCACTCTTAATTGGATCTCTTCCACTTTCATTGGGAAGACAGAGTACTTTAGATGATATGTAGCTGATTAGTTGTTCTCAAAGGAGTTTGAATGAACCGTCTTTAATATTACCTTGCTCTGTATAAGCACAGACATCTCAGCAAGAGTAACATCTCCTGCACTGCATCCACCATGGATTGCCCATGTTAAAGAATTAGTCTGGTCTCACTTATTTATTTATTTATTTATTTATTTTATAGGCTTAGTAAAATACATGTGTTGAGGTGGGATTTTCCAGTTGCTGCCATTTGAAGCATAAACACAACCCTCCATGCAAGTACAAATCACAGCTCTGGCGTTATGGGCAACTCCTGAAACAGCCTCGTGAATGAGAAATCACAGCACATCATAAATCCTACCCAATATTGAAACACATGCAGGGATAACAAGGAGAGAATGAGTCCTGTTTGTTCTCAGTTATGCTATCATATTTACAGCTGCTTACCCCTTGACAAAAAGGTAAAATATTTCATATTTCAACCATGAACTGCAAGCAGAAAAAAAAAGCCGTAATTTAAGAGACAGAAATACCATGGTTACCCCTTTAGATTTTCATGGTTTTTTGAGTAATGTTACTTATGAGCCCTTGTATCATTATTTAGCGTGAGATGAGACATGAGGTAAAGTAGTTGGTAGTAAAATATCCAATGTGCGAGAGAGAAATGTTTTTCCTAACTGCAAATGTGGGGAGAATTGGAGATGACATGGTGGCAACTTAAGAGGAGAAGGAAGCAGTGAGAGTTAACTTTGGACTTTTAGTGTTCTAAATTTCTTTTGTCAAAGTTATTTCTGTTTCATTGTTGGTGCTATGAGAGAAAACTGACAAATACTAATGGAAAGGTATCACTTGGTTCAAAAGAAATTTGAATACCAAATCAGCAGAAGCCCACTGACAAAGCACTGAATAACCCTAAATGATTTCCCCATATAATCAGGTGCCATATGTCATATGATAAGAGGAAAAGCAACTTTACCCTAATGATAAACAGTAAGTTTATTAGAATAAACTAAGAAATACTATTCCCCAATGTAGCTTTTCTTTCCTCTGCTCACTGTAATGCTTATGGCTAAAATCATTCCCAGTTCTCTTCTGCCTGGACACCACCTACAGCTTTAAAGAAGCTGTACATGCTTTATTTCACATGCTTCTCTTTGCTACAATTAAATATACAGGAAAAGAAACCACCCATTTTAAATCATTCTCCTTCAGAGGCAATTATTTCACAGGATTCTGCCTATGTATCTTCTCTCCCTTAATTCTGAGTTTTTCCAAGTACAGCTTGCCCCTACCAAAGGGAGATTTCAGGAAAATGCAATGGGACCTATGTGGTACACTCAATATGCTATTGCTCTGGTGATACAGGAGTAGCCATCTGATAGTAAAGACTCCTTCTGTCTTTTCCCCTAGAAACTGTGACTAAGAATTCTAATGTTTGTGATCATAAATTATTACTAGACAAGGTACCATGAGATGGCTCAAGTGTATGTACGTATTTCATGAATTCTGTAGCACCAAATAAAAATAACTGTGTGCTTTAAACAGCGGCTTTTGTGGACCTTGTAGTATCATATTTCTCATTTTACAGACAGATAAAATGGCATACAGAGAGTGAATGATTTATGCAAGATCAAATAACGTATAAAAAGTTAAACCAGGAACAGAATCCAGAATGTCTCATTCCCGTATCTGGGTTTTGACCACCAGAATATGCATTTGGTATTCGTATATTTGAGTAGAAATATTATCAAGGCCACAGAAGACCCCAAAAGCTCACAAACTGGATCAGGCATCCAATTCTCATTTTCTCTGAAAATGTGACTCTGCATTATTCCAGTGGTAGAAGACTACCATGTTGTGTGTGACACTGGATGTGAACCTCTTTAGCAGGGCACTGCATGAAACTGAGTTAATTAACCATACTGCAGTGCTGAGTAAAGAGCTTGTTGTTGTACTTCCTTCTACACGCTTAATTCCAGCACAGAAAATATTTTTCATTGGACAAGGCCAGCAGGACCATTTCTTAATAGCAAGGACTGTTAAAGAAGTTCCTGGATGGACCATTACTCAATTAAAGGGTCATCATTCACTTGCTCAATTCTCTCTTCTTTCTCCTGCCATTAATTGTTTAATTTTCTGCCAAATACAGATTAACTTTTATGTGTCTGATGAGTGACAGATGGTGACTTCCAGATAAAAACAGTTTCAGAAAAGCTTGCTCACAATGCATAGTGTCCTACCTCATGAATAATTATTGGCCCCTTACCAGTGCGCTCACATATAGCAACCTGAAAAAGTTTTTAGTCTATTCTAGCTATGGCTTTAACAAAGATTTACTAAAGGATTGTTTTACTTCCGTACATGCATATCACTAATTTATTAAGTAGATAATAGAGAAAAAGTCTGAACAACCCATATTTTTAGTAATGATAAGTGGAAGAAAAGGGTACCTACAGTCTACAGGGAATCTTTTCCCTTGTACTAAACAAACACACAAAGTACTCTTATTTAGAATGATAGAATCATAGAATCATTTAGGTTGGAAAAGACCTTCAAGATCATCGAGTCCAACCATCATCCGTGGCTAATAGACCATGGTACAGAGTACCTCGTCTATGCGCTTTAAGCAACATTTTATCAACATTCAGTAACATTAAACAAACTGGGATATCAGAATAATCAGAATAATCAGAAATTCAGGTTTATTTTCTTCCTTGTTCCAGATACCTCACATTTTTTTTACCTGCTATAACAGCTCTTCATAAAGACAACTTCCTTAGAAGGCTTTTTTTAACAGCAGTCAAGTCAGGTAATGTTATACACAATAAGATAGTTACTGAGAGGAAGCACAAGGCTGGCAGGTATATAGTGAAATCCTTATCCAAGATCTTTTATCAGAAAAATATATGTCTATACAGCTATTAAAAAAAAACCCAACAATAACAACAACAACAACAACAAAACAAAACCAAAAAACCACACAAACAAACAAACAAACAAAAAGCCAAAAAGCCCCAGCCAACCAAACTACAAAACCAGCAGGAGAAATTCAAGTAGAGATTAGATGAGAGCTCAACAGCTAATCAGGGCCGGTTCCCACAAATAATTAAACCGAGAGCAAAACTGAAGTTGTGTAGCCTTGGGCAAGGCGTGACTGCAGCTTTCCTGGAACTGACCACTGGAAACCCATTGTTATGTTGATTTCACAGCAGATGCTTGGCAGAAGCATTAAGATGGGACAAAAATATTCTGTAGTTCTGTTACGGTGTGTTACTTGTAAGAAGATTCCGACACATTGAACCTGCGGTTTCATTCCCATCAGTGGTCCTCTATGGTTGATGGATGGTGCTTTTGCCTGGCAGCAGAAGCCAAGCAGATATCCCTCCTTACTGGGAGCCCCCACTGGTGTGGTGCTGAGAAGAAACTTGCCCACAGCTATGTTCTGAGTCACTGCCCAGGCTGGCATGGGAGCCTAGGGCTGATTTCACTTTAAAAGTCTGCATGAGACGTTTTGCTAGTTCCACAGTGCAGCATTCAGTTCAGATTAGGATTATTCAAAGAGTTGATTTTAGTTCAAATACCAGAAAAGAAGGGCAGGATTGGCACAGAAAGAAATTGCTATTTTTCGTATTTTCCGTGCATACTTACATATTACTTTAATTAAATCCAGATAAACTTCCAAAGACAAGTGTTATGCTTCAAAACCTTTAATTTCAGAAATGGTGACATAAACCCCTTTGATTTCCTCATCTCCACCCATTCCCCTGCTACCAAGCTGAAACAATTGGATTAATTCACTGGGAATTTGTGATTAGTTTCACTTATTCTGAAACTACATTTCATTTCTTTTTCACAAATAAGCTTTTCAACTATTCACCATATTCTACTGCAGAGCTGTGGGATAGTAAACCAGACCACATAGGTGGGCAATTTATTACGAAATACTGGATCAGCAAGACAAGAAACACAATAGACCAACATAATGTCTTGAGCATGCATGAATTATAAAAGCAGTACCTGGTCATTGAAGAGCTGCAAATATTTAAATATTCTCCTGCAGCCACAGTCAACTTGGCCACGGCTGATCTTGAGGACTTAGGGCATCATGTTAAATTTATCAAAGGTGGCTGCAAGGTAACAACTTCTAGTAAATATCATATTGTCTACACGTAATAACAATGTGAAATGTTTCTTTATGAGGAACTTAGTGGTATTCTTCTACAACATAGAAGTCTGTGTCTTTTTATTTGGTCTCAGGTTGATGCCAATTTATAAAAAATCATCAGTTATACCACAGGCACCTTGGTTTCCATATCAGGACATACAGTCCACAACAAAATCATCCCTCACTTAGCCCACCATATCCAGTGGCCTGATAAAAAGTTTTCTATGAACTCCATTCTTCCAAATTAAAAAACCAGTCAATTAAAAGATAAAGGCCTCCAGACAACAAAAGAGGGATGCACATGTCAGCATCATTCATATCTTCTACTTTCCCACCAAAAAATTGACACCCCTGGCCACATCATCAATTTAAAATAGTACACATACAGATACTCATCCTCAAACACGAAGACTTTTATCAGATGACAAAGACTTCCACAGATTTCATGAAAAGCTCCCTTTTCTCTAGGGTCCACCAGTATTTCGTATTTGGAAGAAATCTCTGGGACTTTTCTGCTTTCTGTAGCACCTGTGGAGCTGCTGCGGACAAGTGCAAGAGCAGGTCATCCTTGTGCTGTGGAGGAGCAGAGCAAGATGACCATCTGTGTTGTGGGATCACACAGATGAAGTTCATAATGATAAAGAAGGAAAGGCACTGATCCACGCCTTGGAACCAAGTGGTACAGATTTCTTTTCTCTTCTTAGTTATCCTCATCTGGAGGAGATTGGGTAGCAGCTAGGGAAATTGAGAACTGGGGAAGTGAGCTGTTAATGCTGCAGTGTGGACAATTACAGCCTGAATGTTCAAATTTCCCTTTTATTTAGCACTAGAGACCAACCTTCGGTGGCTGAGAATTACAGTGATAGCTGAAGAACTATTTCTGATCACAGCAAGCAGGGCAAGTAATTCAGTTTGGCTAAGAGTATGAAATTCTGGACTAGTATTGCAAAAACAAAGACTGCTGTTACTTGAAAGCAGATGCTAAAACCATGTATGCTTTTATGGTAAACTCTCTCCCAGCAGGAAATAATTTCCCACCCAGCCCTAAGAAGTTTTCGAGATTTGGTTCTCATATATAAACTGAACCCTTCTGGACCCTGCAGCTAAGACAGCAAGGGTTCCTTGCGCTCCGCCTGCAGAAGATGGAGGTAGAGTAATAAAAACAACAATAAGTTCATATGGAATCAGGTCTTGGCAAATGCCGGACAGTTCTTTCAACCCCCAAAAGGTATGCAAGTTCAGAAAAGATTGTAGGAATGCAAAAATTTCCTTTTTTTTTTTTTTCAAAGAACCTAAAGGATTTGTGTAGAATTGCATAAGTGGAGTTCTCTAGCCCTGCTGATGTTGACCCTTCATTGTGTTTGAAGCGGAAGAGTTTGGCTCCATTTCATCTGGCTGTGAAATAATTTAGTACTTAATCCTAGCTGCTTTCTAGTAGTGCTGATTCCAATCCGGTGGTGCACCAAGGTATAAGGACAGGATAAGGAAACAGATGACAGCATGAAGGGACTCTGGACGTAGCTCTGGAAGAGCTAAGTTCTGTATAAGTATAATATGCTATTGTTATTACTGTTTATATTTATGGCTATCACAGTGCCTGGAAATCCTAGTCCTAGACCATGATCATACTCTGCTAAATACTACAGTTTCTACAATTAAAAAAAAAAGACAACTAAGTTCTTTTCGGGAAGAATACATACTACTTTATTCCTTAGGGAGCATTTTCTTTCTGTTTTTAAAGTCTACTAATAAAAATAAACCAACAGCATCTTAATTTGGGATGAATGGACTGCTGTGCCTTGTTTCCATTGACAGGAACCCTGGGGAATCCAGTTTCATGTCAATGCAATGATACCCTAAATCCTAGCTGATTTCTCTATGTTCCTGCTACCTGGGAGATTTCAGCTTTACAGATCAGGAAACTGAAATATAGAAAGGAATTACTTGTCCAAGGTCACAGGGCAGGTTCTGGCAGAAACAGGAGTAGAAACTGTGGATGGCAAGTCACACCACCTATTCTATTCTAATAACAGACCAAAGTGTCTTTTCATTCTCCAGGTTTCTCTAATGCCTCTAGGCAATTACAGGGCAAATTCAAGGTACAATGCCCTTTTTATTTAAGTAAGTTCTTTGTTTTCTTTTTCTGAATTTAAAAAAAAAAGACAACTCTGTTTAGATGTCGTTGTTAGTTATAGAAAATACTTTGGATTTCTTTTGTTCAAAAGGTAAGGAGGTATCAAAACAATTCTATTTAATTACTGCTGTAATTTTCTTGCTTAGTGCAGAAAAACAGTTTATCAACTTGACAGGGAAGGAATTTATAAACCCAATTGTTGTACTTGGAATAAAAAAACATATCACTTAATAATTAAACAGAAAGAAAATTCTTAAAATTCTTAAAATTGTGCAAAAGCTTGAAATATAATGGGAAATAATTGTTCCTAGAGTCCAATAATGGTATTCCTCCTTTTCCATGTGAATGAACACCAAAAGAAATGTATCTCAACAAAGTGTAATCGAAGCTAGCTTGTTCTGTAAATCATTGACAGGGACGGAAGCAGAACTTAGATTTTTTTTCAGTGTCACACTAATACTTCAGCGAGACACTGAAGTGCACTACATTAACAAAGCTAATACTTCCCCAGAAATTTTACAAATGCAAATATACAATATGTCTCTCATTTCATTGTACTAATATAAGCTCAATACATTAGCACAGAAGTAAGAGAGAGTTTGTAAACTGAAACGGTCTGTCCCAAACTAACACAGTAGGATGTGGAATACAAATTACATAATGTATTTGTGCCACCTGAATAATGTTTTACACTCCATTGGTAGAGGATGATCGATTGAACAGAGATGTAAGAAATACACTGGCTAATCAAAACCCTCATTAGCTGCAAACTGAAGTAGACTCGTGAAGGAAATCAATGCTACCTCAGCATCAGGATAATGCCAGTGAACCTTCAGAGGCAAATCCTCATTCATGGCAGTTGAGGTTTCTCATGCAGCTGGTCCCTATTCAAGCAAAAGGGACTAACATCACGGTAAAGATCTATAGGGTGAGATCCACAATGAGATTTTCAATCTGATTTTGCCCAGAATGAAGAGTATTGAGTCTCAAGTTATCATTACAGCAAACCGAGCAGGTTATACCATGAGGACAGCTCATTTTCCTTTTTTAAATGGAAAGAATAAGATGTGAAAAGGACCAGCAGATTTAAGGAACAAGACTGGTCAATCAGTCGATATGATCTCACCTGGGCAGGTCTAAATGAGAAGCAGTAACATGAAAAGACCTTGCTCTACTAGTATGTACAAATGGGATTTCTGAAGCCTGACAACTGTAAAATTGTCAAGGACAAAAACACCTAAGTATTTCACAAAAATACTTCAGACTGATGCTAGAGGAGTCCAATATATAACCGACATCTATATGCTCAAAATATTAGCAGTTAAGTATATCTATAATGAATTAAATTATTTATTTTAGATCCTGGGGTAGGTGGGGAGAGGAACTGTAGGCATCATGTTTCACCTTGAGGGCTGTACATGTTGGGGTGGTATTTATCAAGATTTCATCACAATTTTGGGGTGCTATTATGAAGCTTAATTCTTTCCTCATCATGCATAATTAAAAGATAGCCCATCGATAGTGACCTCCATTTTACTTTAAATAACTTTTTTATTAACTACTTTTGATTTCAAAGCTGAGTTGATTATAATCATTATGTTGGTTTAATATTAATGAAGAGATTATTCCTAGTTTACCTTATTTCTCATAGGCCATTTCTGAAGGGAAATGCAGATATGTCATTAGAAGTTCTAATGTATCTGACACCTCAGTTCAAAATCAATCAGTTTTTAGTTCTATAGTTTTTTATTTCGCTTAGAAGATTCACAAGATAATATTTCCAGTATTTAGGGTAGACACTATCTTTCTCCTACCTTAGACTAAGAAGTTCTCATTTTTGGGGCATCCTAAACTAAAATTGAAGTGTACACAAAGACATGACGTATTACATATAGTGAGAAAACAAGAGAGACCGTGACATGTCAGACCAAATTATTACGCTGTTTGCAATGGTGTGCAACACTGGATGCTTACGGAGTGAGAATAAGAAATTGGGCACCCATAGTATGAATATTCAGTATAATAACACCTAAATTCTAGGCTGTGTAGAGGAATCAATGATAGCTAGCAAGGAAAGGAGATGAAGAACCATCAGAAAACTTTTCTAAGATAGTAAACAGGGAAGCAAATGCTGGAAAGAAGCAAGTAATGGTGAAAAGCAATATTTGAGGCAGAACATAATCTGCCATTTCCATTCAGTGGAAGATTCAAAACCCTATCAGCTTTTTTTGAAAGATGCCTACAATGCTTAGGTCAATATCCAAGTGTGGGACATGGATGTCTCTTTCCTTTCCAAGGAATCACAGAATGGTTGAGGTTGGAAGGGACCTCTGGAATTCATCTTGTCTCAGTGCCAGAGAACATCTCCAATGTCCAGAGGCTGCTCTCTGCTCATGACCATAATATCTTGTTTCTTTCACTGCCTGTTGGAGACTCAGAACTGCAGCTCTCATCTCCTGGGAGAGGACTTCAATCACCAGCTTAGAGGTGATTGACACTGGAGATGGAATAATCTATTTTGAATGGGACAGCTACAGTCCTTAAGCCAAAAAGGAGAAAAGAAAGAAAGGAGAAGAAAGAGAAAAGCCGACAGTTTGCAAATTCCAGATTCTTCAACCCCACAATTGCAGAACTAACTGCCTTTGGACAGGGAATTTCCATGTTGCACTTCACACTCCGTAAGCTATTTGTGCATTTTAGACATCAATCGCACACTAACTATGTACAAAACCCTCAAGGCACAACCTTGAGCTCCTGTATACTCATCCTACATTAACCACTAAGCTATGGAGACACTACGATGTGCTCTTTTTTCCCTCTTCCTTGCCAAATGTATACAAACCCTGTATAAAACAGTAAATAGTCAACAAATTGCAAAATTTTAAGCTGTTCCCCTGTTTGCTTTCAGTGGGAATAAAGCACCTAATTTGTTGTGATAATGGAAGACACAGTGAAGTTCCTATTTATATATTGCTTAAATATATGTATTTATAACTTAAGATACCTGATTTCCTTTGAGCATCTACCTTTCCTGCTTTTCGCAAGACCAAGATCTGTAAGAATATCAGAAGAACAGATGAAAAATCACATGCCTTGCTAAAATAAATATTATACTACATTATATTATGCTATACTAATTCATCACAGACTGCCAGAAAAGTGACAGTTTCAGATTGCAGAAACAATATCTTTGTCCTCTAATTTTTTAAACTGAAGAACAGCTTGATATATAACTGGAAGCTGGAAGAAAGAGATTTAATGCAACTTCTGTGTTTTGTATGGGATAGAAATGTTCTGGCAAAAATAATGATGTCTGATATTGTAACCTAATAGGAAATTTCTCATTTTGAATACTTCTGGCAACACTTGTAATTCCTGATAGGAAAATGTTTGGTAGAAATCTTAACATCCTGTCAGAGTATTTGTCAGTGTGAAGTCAAGAGTGTGATTATTTTTGACTGTATGATTTTTGTGTTATACAGAACTGTGTGAAAAAAGACACATGTGTGCTATTTAGACATTGATGCTCTGAGGGTTCCTCCTTTTACAGATGCTTTGCAAAAGGGGCAATAGAATTTTTACTTGTATGTTAAGGGGAGTCACTCAAGAAAATTTACTTACTAGCCTCATGAAATGCACAATTTAGTGTTAAGGTCAGCCCTACATAAAGATACTAAGAGGCGTCCTTCCGTTAGATTCTGTTTTTCCACAATGATTCAAACTGGTCATGAGAGTTTATCTTGCTATGCTGCTATTCAGTGACTCAATCAAACCACTTAAATAAGAGTATTGGTAGGATTGTTTAACTCACTGGTATTGCAGATCTTCTCTTCTATACAGCCTATAGAAGCACTACTGCCTTTGATCTGCTCATCCCCCTTTTAATTTCTTGAATTTTCTTGATGGGAGGGGATGGATACTTGCCCAAATAGCACTGTTACATTTGCAAAAAGTGATTTCTCTTCCTTTGACTACAAAGCTGCTTTCTTTGTAACGTAATCTGTTTTGCTTTAGACACTCGTACCTCTCTAGACCAAACAAAGGATAAAATAAAAAAACGAAGAGAAATATCTGATAAAGTTGGGTATAAATTTCTGGTCAAGATTTTAATGAGAAAGTTGAAGTTTGGATTAATTGAAATCTTATGAATTACTGATGAACTACTTAGTTAAAATCATCTTTTCATTGCCTTCCAGAAGTTGAATTCTGCCTTTTTAACGCAACAGTGCCAGTTTTCTGTCTTCACATATATTTGTCTCAGTTTTTATCTGAGTACAAATACCAGGTTTTTGTTAAAATGAACAAGTAAAATGAATTTTTCAAATGACACAAGAAAATGTTTATTTAAAGCTTGATATTCTGCTTAAATAGGTTAATCTAAAATTAAAAAAAAAAAAACAAACCCAAACCACAACCCTGATTAGTCAATTAAATTAACATTAGAAAAATCTGTTACCAACACAGTTCCAGCTGCTGTTCAGTAATAAGTACATTCTTAACTATCGGTTAGTTATGGAAAAAGAAAAAAAAAAGTGTTTCCAAATGAAACTTTTTTTTTCAGAAAAGGAAAAAAATGTGAAAGATCAAGATACTATTTTCTTAATTTAGACATGTTAAAATATGTAAAGATTAAATGATTTGACAGAAAACTTGCAAGGAAAGTGATTGTGACTTTTTAAGTACAAAACCCCCCTGTCTTAGATTTTCACTTTAATAGATGTAATTTAAAATGTCAAATTCAAGAAAGTATGTACGCATAATGTAAGTTCATTAAAGCATGTACGTGCTCCAGTTTGGTCCAAATGTTGTTAAAATTTATTCTCAAATTTTAAATCAGATTATAATTATTCAAGGATTTCTGTAAATCCCTTTATTAATCTCACAGCTTCCTGGAATGGATAGATTTTACGATACAGAGTATGGGCAGATTTCACGACTCAGAATATGGGCACAAAATACATGAAGTTCAGTTTTCTCTAGTGACTTGATTGTATCAGCTGTGTTTTCATTTACTTCAGCAGTATTGTTACTGATTTTGACCACTTTATCCATGAGGAAGATCAAAACAAAGTTCTATAATGTCTATTGCCATTCAGTCTGGAGAGATGTGTGAGAATGTGTATTTATATTCTCTGCATCTCAGTTTTCCAATGAAATGTTACAGACTCAGCTGAGGTCTAGAGGTCACAACCATTTCTCAAACCCAGAAAGCTTTTTTTGGTGATTACAGGAAGACATATCCACCTTCAGCTCCTGCCCTAAGTCTCCTTCTAGCCAGCATGGGTTAGGTGGACGTACGCTGAGCAACCTCTAGAAGGGGGCCAGGGTGCTGCGCTTTGTGTGAGAGAGGAGACCCATCCTTTTCCTGACCCTAAAAATCTCCACTTATGACCCACCTGGAGCCATTTTTGGTGAAAGCAATTAAAATTTACCTCCAGCATCGAACCAATAACATAGAAACAAAGGTTTATGAAGACATACGTAGGAGATATGGTGGGGAGGGGACAGAAGAAAATTAAGAGAACTAAGAATGCTTAATCTAATTATCCTAAGATCAAATCCATAAGCTCTCTCTTTCCCTCTTTGTGTCTATCTGACGTATCGACGTTTGCTTTACTCCCCTGGCCAGCGACATGTTCTCTTGCCCATTCCGTGTGCTCAGGTTGCTCTGACAGAAAACAGGCTTTTCTTGGCAAAGCGCGGTGGGTTTTATGTTCAATCTTTTTCTTCAATCTCCCTGGGGTTCCATTTAGATTAAAATCCTCCTTCCTCCCACCAAACATTATTGATCCTTAACTTATTTAGGAGGCCGTTTCGGCACTCCTTCTTCCAGGTATTGACTGCCCTTACTGCCTTGGAAATTATAATGGCCCTTCAGAAAAATAGGTGCTATCTCTTGCGCTTGAGTAGACATTAGAGAAATATTAACAGCTCTCCCCCACTTGGACAGACAATGAGTAAATCTCGTTGTGAAGTTTTTTTCTATACACTGAACCTTATATTTCATATTAAGGTGTAAACTCCTAATCATACATCAATGGAATTGATGTTTGTAGCTCATTAGTGGGTGTTGGTTGAGACGGAAGTGAAAGTAAAAAGAAATAAGTAGGTCTTAGTAAAGTTGACTAAACAGTTTGCTTAAGGAAAGAACAAACCAGGTCTCTCAGTTCTTTACATCATGACCTATACAAAACCTATGTACAATTGCAACATTAGCATTAGCCGTCTGAGGTATTTTCTTATCAGACTCTACCTCCTGAAGCTACAAGGCACAAGTCCATTATCCTAAAAAAGAGTTCATGAGTAAACTGTAACACCTGCAGGCTTTTCATGTCCTGTCCAAGATCATAATTACATCCTGCCATGGTTATGAAAGCCTCTCTCTTGTGTATCACCTGGTAAAATGCTAGTCACCTGTTTATTAACACTTTTAAACCCAGAAATACTCCTTAAGACAACCTTAAAGAATGCTCAGAAAACTTCTGTTGCATCACGGGCAACTGACGGTCTAGCTTTATTACCCTGAAAAAATTTAAAGGAGAGGAAATGTGTGTTCATCAACTGTTGGATAGAGGAAAATTTGCACTTGAAAAATAACAGCTCTGCAGAATGGTCTGTCCCCATTGTTATATGCTGCTTATTCCTCATCAGTGTCTGAGATCTCATAATGCGTGTTAATGAACCAAACCTCACACTGTGTCGGCGATAGAGGAAAGGGTCCACATTTCCCGGCTTTACAGATGAAGAAATGACTGAGACAGAGAGGTCAGAATCACTCCCACCCATGGCACAGAGCCGGGGTTTGGGTGTCCCTGAGCAGTAACACAATGTATGGACATCTCTCCTCTTCTGGCTTCTCTGTATTTACGCACATGGCTGAGAGAACAGACACCCTGACCTTTAAAAAATCCATCATGAAAATTTGCTCGGTGTTTTCGCTTTGCCTTAAATGAAAGGCGACTATTCTCTGTGACAAAATCTGCTGGGTAATTACATTTGCTACAAAAATTGTTTGTTCTCAGCTATTGTTCCATGTGTTTATTAAAATAAATCAGGGCTAATGCAGTCGCCTCTCAGAGTGAATTCATCTCCTGGCAAAAGATTTCATTTCCAGCCTAGACTATCACTAAACAAGGATGTGGACTTCAAGGCATAAAAGCAATATGGATGGACTCTCTGACACTAAAACTCATTATTAAGGTAATAGGTATCATGCTCCATTACTTTTAATGGATTGATTAATAACAATTATTGCAGCCTTTTCATAATAATTTTGGAAGGTAATAAATATGCTAATATTTGGCTTGCAAAAGTAAAGCACTCATTTTTAATTGTTACTCTTTCCTAACCAAGTACTTGGCAGAAACAACTGTCCTCCTTTAACCCACACATCCTTTGACTGGAATCCAGTGATTAGCTAGATTAGACCGTCACTTTCCTGAATCAGCCATCTTGTGACTGCCCCTACATGAAAGGAAAAGGGAGCCTGCATGCTTAAGTGATATAAAATTGGAGGGCTAAAGTCTCCAAACTTCTGTCCTACTGAGTTCAATTATCTTCCCCCTACAAACTGCCCCAAACTGCTCTCTAGGAGGAAGAAGCTGAATTATTTGTTATACATATGGTGCCACCTTCTCCTCTACATACATCTGAAGAAATGTCTTATCCTCTAGCAGAAAGAAAACTGGTCATAGACAAGAAAACTTGGTCCTTTTTTTTTTTTTCCATGTCTTTGTATGTATTCATTGCAGATATAGGCTAATACCTAAAATATCTCTTGTTACTGATTTCGGATCACCCATGTTAGATTCAGTTGCCCCGCTAAAAACGGTTATGAGTGCTGACCCACCCATCTCAGTGACTGAGAAAGTTAAGGCTTGTAGTTATACTCCGAATTTGCTAAGCCAAATATGAAAGCAGCAGACAGAAATTCCACACATCTATGCAAGAAACGTACAAGACGAAAAAGCCTACCTGTCCTGCAGCTTCTGGTCAGTCTAGCTCATCTTCCCAATGAACAACCAATATTACATACACAGAAAAAAAAATAACAACAAAGAAACCAAATCCCTCTGGTCTGATATTTTACCAGCATGTAAGAAAATGTACGCGATCCAAGGAGCTCTAAGTCATGTTCAGCACCATTTTGAGGTAGAGCAGGAACAGGATTCAAAACGATGCAAAATAGGTGAGAAAGGGTATTGACGGTGTTTTTCAGCGCTGGCCTTAAAGCCTTTCAAACAATACTGAGGTTTTAACCATTGCGGTTTAACAGCTGTCAGTTGTACCTTTTTCAAGGGAATAAAGGTGCTGAGCTCGTGAGATGTGCTGCCAGGGAAGCTGTGACTAGCGTATCTCCCAGGTTCGTAAAATATCCTTGCGCTTCCACTAAATCAAAGGTGCTCGGGGAGCCAAGATGATAGAGGAGTAGTACCGAGCAAAACCAAAATGCTCCAGATGTGATTTATGGGTTTAGAAAGGAAAAAGCCATAACCTTGAAGGAAAGGAGTGAGTGCTAATAGAAGGAGCAACATGCAAGCTTCTACCATGCTCAGACCCAGGCAGGAACAGTCACCTGTGAATATCCCCAGCCGTGGCATCACAAAGGGAATAACGTGTCTGAAAGCATGATAGACCAGCACCCAGGGCCTGCAAAATAATATAGAAATTTCACTACGGAATGATTAGTCACAGTTTGAGCCCCAGGACACATAACTGTAAGATAAGATGAGCAACAAGAGAGGGAAGCGCGGAGCTGTGCAAACTCCAGAAGTGATTCCACATGGGAGGAGAATGGGAAAGGAAGACACTGCAGGGGCTTCGGCAAAATGATAGCACTGCTAAGAAACAAAGCAGCCTTCCTGTAGCCTCTGTTCCCAGATCCCTTACTTCTAACATCAAAAAGCATTTCCACAGTAACAGGGTGAGGACCCAACATACGTAAGAAAATTTAGGAGTGTAATGACATAAATGATTTTCAGGTAAAATTTTTAGAAATTATCTGTTCTGTAGAAATGCAGCTTTAAGACACTGTCAAGGCAGAAAACTCAATATAGCTTTAAGCTTATAGCTACAGGTTAGTATTTTGCCCTTGAACATATCATTTAATCCCAGCTTTTAAAGCTTAAAGCTAAATGGGATTTCCCACTGGAATTACGTGCTTGTGTAACTTTGAAGACATAGGCCTTTGGTTTTTAACTGTAAATTGGAGAATAAAGGTGGTGTCCTACGTCACGTAAATTCTGAGGATAACTACAATAAAGATTATAAACATAATCAGTAGTACAACAGTAGATTCCAAGTAAGAACTGTGAAAAATGTATTTTACAAACTCTCCGTTGTATTTCCAGCAGAAGCAGACATTATTCTTCAGACTCCGGGTAAGATACTGAATTTCAAAAATGAAAACACAGTATGCAGTACCACGCTGAGCAAAGAGCCTATCTGGACTGCAGCGTGCAGAAGGGACTTCAGAAGAACATACAGTACAGTCGATGATAAAATGTTGTTACCTCCTTGGAAGTTGTAGAAAATCAATATACCCATCAGTACCAGGCCCACTGGTTCTAACAGGCTCAGCCTTGCTGCAGGCTTTGATTTCTTACATTCATTCTGCATCCTGAACAGGGAGGGCAGCGCTGTGCATGTGTTGGGGCCTGTGTGTGTGCGTGTGAGTGAGAGAGAGACGTGCAGTGAGCTGGAAACCAATTAAACTGCAGTGTTAGATAGGTGACAAAAAGGTCTCTATAAAAGCAGGATGGTGCCAGAAGCCAGAGTTAACATAGCACCTGGCATACAGTGAATAATAATAACATAAAAAATGTTCTGAACTAATTTATTTGTAGGGAGAATTGGAGTGAAAAAAACAAAATTCAAACAAAACGTGAAGTTCAGGCAGCAAACCTGGAGGAAAAGATGAAGGAATGTCACATTTGATGCTTAAAAAAATGCCCAGTAGTATAAAAGAGCAGTTAACAATGAAAGGCTTGCAGACTACCACATACTGACTGCCAAACCTCCATTGGAAATAATGCTAAAATCTTAAGTGATTGCAATAAAGACTCTCATTAGGCCTCGTGGGGGGAATATGAGTCGCTACAGCTACTCTGCCAAATCTCTCGAGTTTATCATCAGTATCCTCAAAGGATACTGATCCTCAAAAGATGCTGACCCTCAAAAGCCACTGTGGCTTTTGGGCAACTGCAGAAGGCAATGTGGTACGATTTGCCTGGACTTTCAGCTGACCCCACCATGCTCTTTGGGCTGCTGCATCTTCATTTCACTTCCCCTCAATCAGGGAGAGAAGAGCTGTAATTCCTGCTGCCTCCTAGCTAATGGTGTGGACGGCAAGGGAGGCATCAGGAGAGAGTTTCAGCTAGAAAGTCAAATGGCCCTGGTCCGTCTGCCTGAGGCAACAACTTGAACCGTCTAACCTGGAAGCCCTGATGGTCCATGTAGATATGGCAATGGAGACATCAAGGGAGAGTCACCTCCAGAGGCTGACTGAGGTTATGGGAAAACCAAATCATCTTGCTTTTCATATTCTCTCTCTGTCCTCTATGCACCTTCTGCTCTCTTAGTTTGCTCTAACCTTCCTCTCCCTTTCTGCAGTTTTAGCCCAGTCCAACTTTGAGAGCTGCAGCACCATTCTCAGAGCACATCTTTGCCTCTCAGACTCCTGCACCCATTAGTTGTATAGCTGGGTCAGGCACGTCCACCGCTTCATTTTCGAAAGGATAAATAAAACAAGGCTCTTGCTATCGCCCCAGCCTTACAGGATGAGAAGAAGGGAGGAAGAAAGATTTCCTTTTGCATGTTCAGTCCTCACACTTACCCACGGCTGTTGAAAACAGTCAGGATGCTCAGGGAAAGTATTCAGAAACAGCTTCCAGCCCTGAGCTGCCTCTGGCAAGAAGCTGAATAAAAAACTGAACCAGCACAGTATCCCTAAACAAGATAATTTCAAGTCCTTTTAAAAAAAAAAAAAAGAAACAAGCAAAACATCCCCTTAAATGTATGTACAGCCACACTCCCATGCTTGGGTAGTACATACAGAGCCGTGTACGCTAGGGAATGGAAATAATCTTCTCCGGGAATTACTAGACTGAACATTTCTTCCATTAGAACAATTATTTGGAAGCAAAACCACACATATGCACATGTACACACTAAAAACAAGGCAAGAAGGGGATCTTTGTATAGGGACTAAAAGGAGCTGTAACTAAACCAGTTTGAGACTGTTGTTTTTATATAGCCACACTAATTAACTCTGTTTTGACTGCTTGAATAAAGAAATAGTTAGGAAAAGATAAGTCAGCATCCATAATTAGCATCCTGCATTGGGTAGCAAAGATATTTGCAGTGTGTTGACACTGGTCATTTTGAAAGATGGGAAGAGGATAAAAACTGATTGCTCTGTACCTCCAATTTTACCTGTTACAATCTCATTATTTTCTACAGGATTTCGCTACCAAAGAAATAGAATTAAGCACTGAATTAAGCTCAAAGATATTGGCAAAATCAGGTGAAATTGTACAAAATATTGGAGCTTCGCCTTCTTCAGTTTCTTTCATAAACATCAATGAATGTTTGAGGCTTTTTAGAAGCTTGCTTGCTTGCTTGCTTTTGTTAATGAGTGTGTTATAGCTTCTGTGTTCACAAACCTGACAGTCTCAGCGTCTGATGCAGGTTTGAAATCAAAGCCCCACTGATTTTTATTGGTTCTGTTCTAGTATTGATACCTGTTACCTGCTGTGCAAGGTAAATCATCACTGGTGAAAAAAGAAAAAAAAATCCCTCAAACCTAGAGAATTTAAAATGAGAATCTGGCCTGTATTGTTCTATATTAGTGAAAAGAAAATTAGTTGTCCAAGTTTAAATTCGGAGCACTTACAATCAATAAAGGTGCTTCAAATTTGTGCCCGCATGAGAGCAGCATTGCTTTGTTAGCTGCTTTGAGCAAACGCACAGGTTTAAAGAATAGCCATATTCATAGGTTTTGATGTGGTTTCACTGGACAAGCTTCGGCAGAAGACTGAACAGAAGCAATTAAAAGTGGCACTGGCAGGTTATAACTGTAAAACACCTTTGGAGGTTCTTGTCTTTTCAGGATATCTTAGTAATAAAGTTCCCATTGGGATACCCATTTAGATATCCTAAAAAGACAAATCTTTAAAAGCATAAATGATCCCATTTTTCTCCCACAGGTTTGCAAGCTGAATAGCTGTCATATTCCTTTGAATCTCTCAGCCTTAATGGACAAATACAGGAAGACTGAAAAAAACATTCCTTCTAACTATAACAGAGATCCAGTTGGTAGCTCACCATTCAGCAATAACTATTCCATTCTGCATCTCTCAGCAAGAAAGACGGGACACAATAGGATTTTGCCAATTTTATTATAATGGTAGAATAATTGGAATAAGTCTACCAGAACACCTGAAGGGACTGATAGAGTATAAATACCATTTCCATTAGGAAGCAGATATGAGTCAAGCTCACCTGCCAGCCAAAAAGCTCCCACATCTGCCTAGGATTTAGCTATGCTTGGTATCTCCTGTTTGATTTTTCTGACAGTCAATATTATTTCTCCTTGCATGACATACAGGCTTTTGCTTGCTTTTTCTTTTCTTTTCTTCTCTTCTCTTTTCTTTTCTATTTTAAATGAGTATGTAGGTTATTATTTATGCATGGTAGGGAATAATACAGTCACCTGTCTATAGAAAGAAAAGCACAATTCATGCAATTTGACTGGTCATTATTTCAGTGTGGTTCATATAGACTGCTATAACAGGCTGCCAAATTGCTGTTCCTTCATCAGCCCCATTTTGCATAAAGAGTAACACAGGAAAATAATTCAGTGGGACTTCTCTTTAGCTGTAAAAACACTTTCAAGGCAGTCTTCCCTTCCTCTCTCTTACACACAAATAACTTGTTTAGTAAAATACCACAGAGCACAACAGAATAAAACGGGGGAGAACTAATTTTGAAAAGAAGTTGCTTTTGAGAAATTTTCAGTGCTAAGACACTGTGAAGATCCAATGCACAAAAGCTGTTTAAAATGTTGTCTGGATAGTTAAATACAAAACCCAAGGTTTCAAGAACTCATTGATGACTGAAAACTCCAGAGTAACAAAACAAAACAAAACAAAACAAAACAAACCAGAAAAGGAGTGCTGTTGCAGTCTGTTGTCAAAACATCAGTGAATGAAAATTGGGATGACTGTTTGGGATAACTCTTAAATATTCTCTAGGTCCCTGCATTCCAGGGGACTCCTCTATCCTGCAGGAAAACCCGTCTTCTGTAATCCCAAATGTATCACTGTATCCTAAAGATATCAGAAAATATTTTGGTGACTTGTGACCATTTTCCCAGGCATCTCAGATCATAGCAACACTATTTATATCCCAGCAATCTGTCTGCTGTACTCATGATTTGACAAGATATAGGTCATTGGATATAGGACTGGTACTCATGAGAAACAATTTCTTTAATGACATCTCACCATTAAGAACTTAATTTGAGATCTGTCTGTTATAATGTTATTAATCCACCTAATGTTCTTTGTTCATTCTATGTATGGAAAGTTTCTTTTATTCAAATGTCAGACAGTCATACATCAAATGCTTTAGAGAAAACCAAAGTTTCTCTATCACAAACAGACCTTTTCAGCTAGACCTGAAGTTCTGTCAAATAAAGCGTGCTCTTGTTTTACAAAAACTTCTTTCTTTGAAGCTATGCTGACAGTAATCTTATGGTTTTTTTTCTTCTAGCCCTTTGCTGCTGGAGTCTGCTTCCATATTTTACTAGTTATGTTACTTTACCTAGAATAAATCAACTGACTGATGCAATGTATTTCCCCACTTAATTCATTTTAGCCCTTTTCAATATTGAAATTAGTAATCTTCCAAACTTTGGAATCCAAACTTGGTTACTAACAAACATTCATGATTCAGAGGGTCCCTTGGCTAACTCCTTTAATACTTAGGATACAAGTTGCCTTGGTTTGCTAATTTATTAGGGTTTGCAAGTTTTATATTCCATCTACAAGACCAGAGAAAATTCAATCATCTTTTGCAGCAGGGATAAACAGTTTGCAGCTGACACATGACAAGAGAACAGCAGCCTATTTTTCTCCCTCACACTGTTTAGGGTGGTATCAGTACATGCCTCCGTCATTAATGAGCAGCTATCCACTCCACCTACATAAGCAGTGACATCTGTTTTCCCACTTTCACTTCTCAAGCTATGCCTGGACAGGTAGACTGCCCTTTCCCAAACAGAGCAACAGCCTGTCTCTGCACTTGCCATCGTTATTTGCCGTCCATTGGCATTTGACACAAGCTGCTGCCTCACCTTCTGCATCAGCAGTTGTCTCCTCTTTACTTTCTAAACAAGTGCAAGCAGTCCTCCCCTTCCTCTTATCCCCAGACTTGGGGGAGAGAAAATCTCTTTTTAAGATGTCCCGTTTCATAGGTTTTTAACGGTAATGCCTGTTGTAGTTCACTGCTTCCTTTGATTTCATTTGTAACATTCCCACATTTTATTGTTGGCCACAAATTCTTTGCACAAAACAAGCCCGACCAGGCAATAATCATGGGTTAGTTACAGAGGTGCTGTATTTTAAATTAGCGATTAACTTTTTACTGAGAATATAAAATTATCCTTGCTGCAGGACGTCGCTGTATTTCTGATGTTTTGAGAATTAAGTGGGTTTTGTTACAACGTCTAGTTAATATTCCTCAGCTAAAATTGCTCAGTGTAACACAGTTTTTGATGTAGTTTAGGTCATTCTTTAGAGAGATTAAGTAGTCTATAATAAATTCCTGCCCAGCAATTTAATTACATACAACTTTAATGAATTAGTATTTAAAGTCCTGTAATTCTCAGTGGTCTCCAGTTATGAGCATCTGATATTGGCCCCAGCAATTCTCCTTGCATTCTGATTCTTGAGAATCACCAGCTCCATCACATTTCCTTTCTGAGCACGGTGTTGGCAACAGTGCATACACACTTGTTCTTAACAGGCAATTTGGAGTTTGACTTTGTCAGACGTAAAGGATTTCCAGCTCAGATTTCATGCCTGAGTACTCAGACATGACGGGTCCATTTTTAGCCTTCTCTCTCTTGTTTAAAGGTCTTTTGACTGTGAAAAGATTTAGATGAAGGCCACCACTTTCGTACAACCTACTTTCCCTATATTTGATCCAACATTCCTTGGTCAAAACTATCAGTCTGGTGCCATTTAAACACTGCCTTTCGGTACCACCTGGCTCTTTTCCTCCCTATACTGTAGGATAGTAGATTTTCTGGGAAATTCATGGATAGCCTGGATATTTTTAACTTTCATCTTTCTACCCACATCATTCAAGCTCTCCAGACTGAGGAACAGTGCTGGATGCTGTGTCACTGAGTCCAATACAGATGGAGCCAACGGTAGCCTCAGTTTTCAGTCCTACAGTCTTGCTGATCCCTGAGTCATGGTGTTTGCCTTCATTCCCAACAAGGAACAAATTGACTTGATATCGTCCCAGCTTTACACCAAACCCTGTCCACTTCTCTTAGCATTCTCCCCTTTGTGACAATTGCCAGTTAGGGATACTCTGTTAGACATAGCTGCACTTTATTCTGTTTTGAGTTGGGCTGTTTTGCCTACGTCAACCATTAAAGACCTCTCTGCCAAGAACGCTCTCTGCAGATCCTTCATTAACACAACTGTGCCTTTGGAGGGGGAGACAGGCTGTGACTCACTTCAGCATCTGCTGACACCATAAGGAGATCTGAATGGTTAGGTGGGTGGGTGG